>CM022297.1:381155081-381755081 GCA_011799875.1 Thinopyrum elongatum
TGCCGATTGAACCTACGAGGGAAAAGAACTAGCAAAAAGAGAAGTAAAATAGGCAGGAGGTTCAAGGTAACTTGAATGAAGAATTAACGCACTAGATCAAGTATGTTTTTTTTTTATGTTTTTTTTCTGGATGTTCAACAAATATAACCGTTATTTGTTGGTTCAGGAAAGAAGTGGCCAGTTTGCAGACACGCGACAACATCTATGGAACAGCAAGGATGATGGCTAAGTCAATGACCACTGCTCTTTGGGCTGCGTACATCGTGTTATAAGTGGCGAAGACTGTTTTAATCCACTTTTAAGCTGAACTCTTATTGCTGTATTAAGTTCTTTAATTACTTTGTGCTGTAGTGTGATTTAAATAGTGTCTTGTATTCCTTCTCTATGCAATCAAGTTTGGTTTACCCACTAAGCTCACCTCCATGTATTCCGTTTTGTAATGTTATTATGGTCTTTCACCTACATTTGATGGTGATGGGTTGAGAACCATAACTCAGAGATACTACGAGTTACTTTGGTTATGGCATAGTAAAACACAAACGTAATGTAAAGGGAAGGAAAAACCGAAACTTGTTTGGTTCAGCTCCTATGAAATATTGGAGATCCAGGTAACGATCTTGGCTAGACCACGTCGAGGTTGTCAGCAAAGAGTCATCGTCATCACTTCTTCCGAATCCAAACTTACGAGAAGTTGGCATCGAGTTCACACCAGTAGTATTGAATGGCAACAGAAGTTTCCTTTGGTGACCGTCCAAGCTTTAAAGAGAGGGCCGTCCAGAAGGGACTCGCGATCCCGATTCTCCTACACCACACCTTCCTCTCCTCGCCGTACCTAAGGCGCCCTCAGCAAAGTCCAGATGGCTCCAGAAGAAAGGCGCGGTAGGGCCCTTCTCCGGCTGCTTGGCACTGGTATGGCGGTTGTGATTCATGGATCAGGGACGGCGGGGTTCCTTTGGTGAGTCTTCCTGTGCCGGTGGCGCGTCGGGGTGGGGGGTTGTGGGGATGTCGAAGGGTGGCCGGCGATTCACTCAGCGGGTGGTGTCCCCTTCCTCCAACATGGTGCGTGCACTCTGTCTTATCGGACATGGTCGTGGTGCTGCGAGTGTAAGTTACCAGATTGGGACGGAGCGGGAGGTGGGGATCCGGATTGGGTATTTCCCAGGTCGTCCCGCCGGCCGCGACGACGACGACACCTGGTGCCGTTTTTTCTTCCTGAGAGTCGTTCGGTCACCACTAACCTTTTCCCACCTCACGGTCTCTCAGGGTGAAAACCTAGGGCGGCGACGACGCTCTTGGCGTCGTGTCCTTTGAAGGCGTTGTTGTGAGACTATGTGGTGGTGGGCACAGCTGGGTGCGTCGCAGTTTGCAGATGGGTTGCCCCTCTTTCTCCACATGGCAGTTGTTTCGGGGAAACCCTAGATTTGGGTCTCCCGAATCGGATGATGACGGAGACTTGGTTGTCGTTTCTCCTCCTGGTGGCATCGTCTTGGAGCACTGGTTCACTGGAGAGGCCAACAACTGGAGTGGTGGTCATCGACCGCATTGAGTGATGGTAGGTCTCGTCGTGGGGGTGTGGAGTCAGTGAAGTCTCAGAAGTTGGACGCGTGTTTGTATCGATGCAGGCAGGTACTGGTGGCGCTGTTTGGTGTCCATGGTGACATCGACGACAGAGAGACTGGCAAGATTTATGCAGTTATTCCCCGAGACGGGATGGCGGAAGATTGGCGGGTGGCGTGGATCTAAGCGTGCGCAGGCGGTGCACGTTAGGGGCGCCTTTTAAGACCGGATGGTCGTTTAGGCCACTGGATTAGATTGTGTCTGTTATGCAGACATGTCACACTTTTACTTTTAGTGGTGTAGCCGACTTATTCGCTAGAGAGGGCGCTTTTGGTTGAATCCTTGTATTTCATTTTGTCAGATCTGGTGAAATATTAATAAAAATGGTTGTGTGCATCATGCTGAGCAGAGCCGCGGGGGTAATCCTCCTTTTTGAAAAAAGCTTTCACAAGAAAGGAATTGTCCGATACACCCATTCGCTTGTTGACTATGGGAAGGACCACTTGTGGAAACAAAGAACGTCTTTTCTTTCACTTCGAAAGCACCAGGGTTTCGAGAGGGAGGGCGTTCATCGATATCATAGCCCCGAAATGGGCTAATGTCACAAAAGGAGGTCAAAATGATGGCAATAATAAAATAGGCCAATTTGAGACAGTTCCTGAGGGTGGGCTAAAATTAAAGTGGGATTTTAAGGTGGAAAAGATAGGCTATCCCTCATAAATGAAACTTATTCTATGAGGCCGATCATCTTATAGTGCACACGAAGGGCAGTCTAAACACGGGGCTCAGAAGAATTTGCGAAACTTACTCCGAGGAAGAAGAGATGAAATGAGCACTTTAGAGCTAAAATGCGGTAGGTGCGTAAAGGGGACGGGCAATACCCGGTTTTTTCATCGATTACAAATGGCAAAACCAGAAAGAAGAAAATTTTTCCATGAGAAGGATGATGGGACAATTGATAGGGACAGGAGAACCAGAACATTGTAATCTCTAATTACTATAAACCACTATTGGTGCTCCTGACATAATTTTGTGTCTTAGACGAGCAATGATTGGGGATATTCCTCAGCTAGGACAACGGAGAATGAGATTTAATCGACACCATTCACGGAGAAAGAGGGTGTTGTAGGTCATATCACAGATTGAAGAATAAAAGGGCACCAGGCCCGGAGGGCTTCCCAGCAAATTTTATAAAAAAACTGGGGCGTGGCATATCTTGATAACCCACAAGTATACACTAGTGGAAAAATTGCTAGCCACACAGGTTCGTTGGGTGGCCGCGCCATTTTGAAAGAACGCCAGCACTATTTTTTTATTAACTAGTAGTGGCGTCGGGCTATTTCGTACGCCATAGTTTATGGATTTATTGCTGGCGTATGATTAATAGGGTAACGCCCACCTCGTAAGTGGGGCCCCCGCGTTCTACCCACTCGCAAGTTGAGAGCTGGCGTGCAAAAGTTCACTACGCCGGGTACTACTATCAGAAATACTATGGCGTAGCCTGGGTAAGTGACGGCCGAGCAGTAGATTTTGCGTGCCATTCCAATTTTTTTTTAGTCAACATAACACGCCGGGTGGCATTTCCGGAACGTCAGGGATACCAAAAAGTTTCTAATGCGTTTATAGTTCAACCATATAGAAACGCCAGTAATTACGTCGCAGCCATTCACGTGCACCCTATAGATTTGATAAACCCCCCCTAATATTCGTCAAGCTTATCAGAGGAAGCAACAGTAAATTACACTTCAGACAAACAGCATAAATGCAAAAAAGAACAAGATAATACTCCTGTTTTGAGATCATACCTTGATTCTACAGGAGAGAGCGAATCTTCCGTGGAAGTAACAGGAGCTGCAATTCCAACACTGGGAGCTGAAACGACAAGTGATGCTTGTTAGCGAGAATTTGCGCACGCAGAACTAAATGATTAACCCATATACAGGCTGAAGCCAGTGCATTCGAGTTTCTACCTTGGGACATTCCCATGATCTTCCTTTTTCTGCAGTCTGTGTTGCTCTAGCAAGATTCAAATGGACTGGTAGGAGCAGCGCTCCTGGTTGTTATGGGACTTTGAATTTCCTCGCTTGGCTTACATAGGTGTCTGACAGAAGAGCACGAAATTACACTACTCTGAACCAACAATTCAAATGCAACAAGTGATACAAAATAATATTATTATTATTCAGATCATACTCTATATGATTGCTTCCCATGGCAATACGAGCATCCCTGATTGAAGTATATTTGATCTTAGATTGACGAGGAAAGAATTCCCAAATCTTTATCTTTATCTTAATCTTTACCTACTAATAAAACACGGATCGCTTCCGTCGGGTTCACCGTCAATTTCCTATATTATAATTTTTGAGATTTTTTAGTGTCCAACGTGGTACTAATAAACTGCCCCTACGTTCCTTTTTTTTTCTTTTCCTAATAAAGATGCAAAAAAAAAAACGCGAACTGAGGAGGATTCGAACCCCCGCCACCGCAGTTCAACGCATAACGCAATTACCACCAAGACACTTCACATGTTGCGGCGATTTATATTTTCTTCCCTTTTTTGTTCTTTATTTCTTATTTTATTTTATCTTTTTCTTCCTTCTTTCCTTTTCCTTTTATTATTTTCTTTTTTCCCGTTTCTAATTCGATGAAAAAAGTTCACCAGATTTTATTAACCTTTTTCAACTTCGATGAACTCTTTAAAAATTTGATGAACTGTTTTTGAAGTTTGATGAACTTTTAAAAAAATTGATGAACTGTTTTTTAAGTTCGATGAACATTTTTTTCAAATTCGATGAATTTTTTTACAAATTCGATGAACTGTTTTCAAATGCGATGAACATTTTTTCAAATTTGATGAACTTTTTGCAAATTTGATGAACTTTTTCCAAATGCGATGCACTTTTTCCAAATTCGATGACCTTTTTTTTCAAATTCGTGAACTTTATTTGGAAATAGATGATTTTTTTTCAAAATCAATGAATTATTTACAAATTTGTCTACTTTTCGAAATTCAAAAACTGGAGGGCGTTTTTTTCCTGAACCAACAACACAGTACAGCCGAAAAAAAAGCGAGTAAGCTGATCGAGCGAACGAAGCGAAGCGAGGGAGCGATGGTTTAATGGGCCGGCCCATGAAGGGCGTGCACGTGGGCCGGTTGCTTGCAGTGGCGCTTAAGGCGCCACTTAGGAGCTCTCCTCCTACGCCAAGAGACACAACCAACTGAGCTAGCTAGCAACTACAGTAGGAATAGTCCCACCTCTATTTTGTATAATTAAACTCACCAGTTTTTACATGTATGTGATTTGAAATCAACAAGCTCCAGTTACAATCATCGTAGGCTATCCTGAAGGAGCAAAAAATAAGATGCAACCTGTGACGATGAAGTCGTGAACAAGGAAAACAAATATGGTGGCTCTGTGTGGCGATGGAGGATGTGGCTTGCATGATCCGGCTCAGCGGCAGTCCTCGCAGCCTCGCGTGGATGCCGGAGGTGATTCAAGATGACACGTGCAAAGCGACCGGCATAGCAGGTGGCATCGGTGGTCTTCGCATCGATGCAGAAAACAATGCGTTCACGACAGTGGCATGCACAACGGCCTGGCCTGCACAATAGACGTCATCTTGCGACGATGCCGGAGGTTACTCCAACAGACTTGCGCAAGGACGACGCACACGTTTACAAGCCCATACAGCAGGTGGCATCGATCGTACTTGTCCTCGCGCCTGTGATTCTGCGGCGATAGGCCCGACAGCGCATGGCCCTTGTGTTTAGGCAGAGAGAAGTCGGCAAAGGGGAGAGCACTGGGTCAAGGAAGGAGTACGCGAGGGGAGCAGATGTTGATACCAGATTTTGGCATGGTCAAAAACACAATTAAGATTGCCTCAAATGAAAAAGTGCTCAAAGCGAGAAAGTTCTGTATCGTCAGAAGGAGAAATTTTGATATTTGGGCCATAGCCATCCGATCTCATCTCTAAGGCCAAAGTTGTGTTTGAAGCACTCAGATTTTGTATTCAGAACACTATTCGGCTGATTACGTCCCCAAGACGGCCTCGTATGGAAAAATGATCTACACGAATTGTCTTCGTCTCGTCGAAACGATCGATTATGATATAAAAATCGTTCCAAATCCGAGTTCGTATGCAAAAGTTAGAGTTATCGCAATGCAGCCCTGTCAGGAGGCGCAATATGGCGCGCCCCACCAGACGCATGTCTGATGGGTAGCGCGAGCAAACAGATATTTTGCGTGGCCGTTTTGGCCTAGAAGATGGCTTCGAATCGAAAAACGTTCAACATGAAAGTTGTTCGTCTCGTCGAAACGAGTAAATATTCTTTTGGACGCGTTTTCATCCGAGGTCGTTTACTGCCACAAAAAAGACCCGCAAGGTGCAGCCAGTTTAAACCGAACAGTTTTGGAAAGTTCGGACAAAACCAATCCGAATTTGACTAGGGTTTTGGACGTGAATCCAAGCCTTTTCCTTACACGGGAAGTCCAGCCGCCTCTTATATACGTAAGGAGTGATGGCCGATTGAACAACAACACACAATCGCAAAACCCATCTACAAACTTTCATCTTCTACCCTAGTTTTCTGCTTCTCGTTCATCGGTGTTCTTCGCTTCGGAGAGCTTCAATCTACGAAGTCCTAGGGGCGGGCGAACCGAACTAGGGCAGCCCATCACTGCCGTGCGTCCAGACGGGGTCTCTCCCGGCCGCGTGGGGTTTCGGGTCTTCAAAAGAGCTCGCTGGATTGTCTTGCGTATCGCGCTTCCGGTGAGCCTCCTCCGGCGACGTGTCTTGCGTATCGCGCTCGACGCCGAGGGTACACGGTGACGTGTTCGTGTGCGAATACACTTTTTGGCGACTCCGCTGGGGACGCAAAGAGCAATCATCATCATCCATCATGGTCGATCTTCCCAAGCCATCTGAGGTGGATGCCGATAACATCATCAAACCCAATTTTGAGGAATTATCGGCAGAACATCGCCAAGCTTATGAGGAGTACAAGAAGGCGCGTGAAGAGAAGGAGATGCAGGAGTTCCTTGCTAAGTTCAAGAAGGATCGCCAAGGCAATATCACTCCGGTTGGAGAAATCAAGTTTCCTCCTCTTCATGATGAACAGGTTAAACCCTCTGTAAGTAATACCTTCTCTCCCGAGATATGGGCTGAAATTGATAGTCGCATCACTGATAGCAATAATCTTTTATACCAAATTTTCTTGGAAAATAGTAATGCTAAAAATAGTATTCCTCAATCATCTAGTGGTAATGTTGGTGTGCCTGTTACCGCAGAAACCCCTAGTCCAACTTTACCTATTTCATCGGCGCCCCCCGTGCCGATGAATTTTTATCCTAGCCCCACAAATCAAATTGTTGCTGCACCCATTAATCCTATCATGAGTATGCCAAGTTCGGTGGTGACGCCGAACCAAACCCTACCTATAAGAGCAAACACTGTTAGATCACTGCCGAATTACAATTCGGCATACATGCCACAATTCACACCTGCAACTACTAACCCTACTCCTCCTATGCTACTGCCACAAGCTTCATCGTCCATCGTGGATGATGGTCTAGCTAATCTTAGAGAGGAGATGGCTAAGATGCTCCGAGAGAATTTTGGAGTTGAGTTACCAAGGAACCGTATTTACCAAAAGCCATATCCAGAATACTTTGACGCAATTCAATGCCCTTCGGGATATAAAATTCCAGATTTTGTTAAGTTTAATGGAGAGGGCACAAAAACCACCTGGGAGCATGTTAGTCAGTACTTGGCACAATTAGGTGAGGCAAGTTCACGAGATGAGTGGAGAGTACGTTATTTTCCTTTATCTTTAACCGGTACTGCTTTCTCGTGGTTTTCTGCGTTACCACCCGGTTCTATTACTACATGGTTTCACTTGGAACAAAAGTTTCATGATCATTTTTATAGTGGTGATAATGAGCTTAAGTTGTCACATCTTACATCGGTTAGACAAAAGCATGATGAATCGGTCTCCGATTACGTCAAGAGATTTAGAGATACAAAAAATCGGTGCTATAGTTTGGTGATAACCGAGAGAGATTTGGCTGATCTTGTGCTTAGTGGTTTGAGAACTCACATTAGAGAAAGGCTAGAAGGACATGAGTTTTTAAATATCAACCAAGTCTTGCAAAGGGCTTTGGCTCAAGAAAGCCGAAGCAAAGATCTTAAAGAGGTGCATAGATATAAAACTGATCGTCCTAAGATGAATATGGTTGAGTATGATAGTGACCACTCGGACGATGAGGGTGATATTTATGCTGCTGAATTTGTTTGGCCATCTAAGGCCAAACCATTTACTTGCAATGATTTGAAGCCGATTCATAAGAATCGTGATGAAGAGATGAAATTTACTTTCAACATTGCTAAGTGTGATAGAATATTTGATGTGCTAAGTGTGATAGAATATTTGATGCTTTATTGCAAGCGAAGATTATTAGAATATCTCATACTTTACCGTCGTTTGAAGAGCTGAAATGGCGTGCTTATTGCAAGTATCATAATTCTTTTTTTCATGCTACTAATGATTGTAATGTTTTTCGACGACAGATACAATCGGCCATTAATGACGGACGATTGAATTTTTCTGAGATGCAAGTTGATAAGCAGCCTTTCCCAATGAACACCATGGATTTGGAGGGGAGGAAGATGTTAATTTGGCCCAGCATAGCCGAATCAGCTAATAAGAATAATATTGTCATTGGTGAGCCCAGGAAAAATAAGGAGAGCGACAAGGTCTTGGGGAGACAAGTTGTGCTTGATAAGCAACCCAATGGCAAGGAGATGATTAAGATCACCATCAAGAATCCTACACTCGGGGGGCAACCACAAGTGCAAGAGAACACTCATGTCAAATTTGTTAAGCCCAAGAGTCCAGAGGTTGGCAAGTGGAAGACGAATGAAGCTAAAGTGCAGCGCAAGAGAATCAAGCCAACTTTTGATATGTTGCTGTCCAAATATGCCAATCAAGCGGTCGGTTCTAGCTCTAACCGGTCATAAAATTTGAAGCGCTCGAGGTCACCTCCTCGGGAAGAATTTGAGTATCATGCAAGGCCATATGGGTCGTGGGCACCGGGACCATGGATGGCGCCACCCCCCTATGCGCCATACTACATGGGAGACTACAATGGAGGATGGGGGCAGCCCCCAATGGCCCCTTATGCTTTTCATCTGGGTTGGGCAGAACCAAGGAGGCATGTTCATGAGAGGCTTTCTTATCCCACACGAGGCCGTTTGAACAATGGTGTCAATCGGCCAATGCAAGATAATCAAAAAAGGGTCAGCAGGCAAGTGTGGCGTGCTAAGTCACCAAGTGTTGAAATTTCAGAGCCTAGCAAGAAAAAGGAGAAGAGTACTAGTGCTGAAACTATTATGATAGGCACTAAAGAGTTAACAATCAAAGAGCCGATTATTGTTGATAATCCGGCTAATTCTAATAAGAGTGTGGCTGCTGTCCAGCAACCATGGCTAATGATTATGAAGCTAGCACAAGCAAGGCCAAGCTGAGGGATCCAAAATATACTCAGCCTAAGTGGTGTCCCTCCGGTCTGACCAAGGCACAAAAAAGGAGATTGCAGCGCATGAGGAGCCACGAGAAGGAGGAACAAGAAGCAGAGAAGCAAAGGGATAAATTTTTCAATGAAACCCGTCCCATGGTGCCACCAAAACAAGTGTGGAAGCCTAAGCAAAAGGAAAATGTAGCAGCTTCTGCATTGATCATAGCAACAGCTACACCACCAACAGGGAACGATGTGGCTACTATTACATCGTCCACTTCACCTATTACTTCCTCTTTACTTGGAGATATTTCAGAGTCGGTGGACATGCTTGAGGAAGGAGATGAAATACTTGATTATGAGTCTACACCGGTTCATGAAGGTATGGATATTAATATGGTGTATTACTTACCCGCTGAATTTCGTGCTATAGATGAAGAAGGGGAGGTAGCTCAGCTAGATTTTGGTCCTAAAAATGCTATATTCGAGAAGCCAAAAGAACAGGTGACGCACTTGAAGCCATTGTTCCTTAAAGATCATATTAATGGATCGCCGGTTGCTAGAATGCTTGTCGATGGTGGTGCTGTGGTGAATCTTATGCCATATTCGGTCTTCAAAAAATTGGGCCTGCGTGATGAAGAGTTAATAAAGACCAACATGGTGCTTAATGGATTTGAAGGCAAAGAGAAAACTGAAGCCAAAGGTGTAATGTATGTGGAGCTTACGGTGGGAAGCAAAACTTTGGCTACCGCATTCTTTGTCGCCGAGGTGCAAGGTAATTACAATTTGATATTAGGCCGCGATTGGGTTCATGCAAACCAATGCGTGCCATCTACTATGCACCAGTTTTTAATTCAATGGGTTGATGATGAAGTAGAAGTCATTCATGCGGATAATTCGGCTTGTGTTGCTTTGGCCGATGCATCGGTGGATTGGCAACATCCCAATGCTACTTGCTTGACAGGGCGCGACTTATCAGAATTTGATTTCCTTAGCGCTACAAAAAGTGGTTTCGTGCCCGTTTCTTTAAAGCCGGTTGGTGGTAATCGGCTCCAAGTATGATTATTTAAATGGATTTAACTCAGAATGGTTGCAAAAGCGTCTTGTGAATATCGGTCCAATGAGAACGATATGAATGAATCTATAGAGGAGTTAGATGATATGGATAAATTAGGACAAGGTTTTACATCGGCCGATCCATTAGAAGAGATGTAAGGAGTGGTCAATTCCTAGGCCGACATTGTAAACGAAAATTAAGAGCGATCATAAAGCTAAGTAATCGAGCTATTGAAAGAATATGTTTGTTGCTTTGCTGGGAATATCATGACGATGCCGGTTAAGCCGAGGTGAGTGGAGCATCGGTACCTATAAAGGCCGGTTTGTAGACCGTACAAGCAATCGGCCAGAAAGTTTAATCCAAAAAACGTATGACCGGATCAAGGAAGAGATCGGTTTGTTTGCTCAAAGCTATTTTATTAGACCTTGCAGGTATGCGAGTGGATTTCTAAACATTGTACCAGTAGAGAAGAAAGGCTCCGGCAAGTTGAGGGTGTGCATTTGATTTCAGAGAATTTGATAGAGCTACACCTAAAGATGGAGTATCCCATGCCAATAGCGATATGCTATTAATGATGCTTCTGGACATAAGATCATTAGTTTCTTGATGGTAATGCGGGGTATAACCAGATTTTTATGGCCGAAGAGGACATGTCCAAAACAGCTTTTCGATGTCCCGGTTTCCTTGGTTTATTTGAGTGGACAGTGATGATGACCTTTGGATTAAAAAATGCCGGTGCCAGTATCAAAGGGCTATGAAATTTAATTTTCATGATTTACTTGGTGTTATACTTGAGGTTTATATTGATGATATTGCTATCAAACGGATGCTTTTGAATCTCATCTAGCCGATTTGCGCTTAGCGTTTTGAGAGAATGAAAAAATATGGGACTAAAGATGAATCCTTTGAAGTGTGCTTTGGTGTATCGGCTGGAAAGTTTTTGGGTTCATTATTCATCAAGATGGATAGAAATTGATCCCAAAAGATAGAAGCTATTACAAAAGGTGGAGGCTCCAACATGCAAGAGAGATATGCAAAAATTTCTGGCAAAGTCAATTATTTGAGAAGATTCATAGCAACTTGTCAGGGAAGGTTGATGCATTCACTCCCATCCTTCGGGTTAAAGAATGAAACTAATTTTACTTGGGGGGCAAAACAGCAAGAAGCCTTTGATATGATCAAACATTATTTGTGCACTCCTCCGGTGTTGAAAGCTCCCAAACATAAAGAGCCCTTTAGGCTTTATATTGCAGCGGAAGAAGGTGTTATTGGTGCTGTTTTGACTCAAGAGACCGAAGGAAAGGAACATGTTATTACTTATTTGAGCCGACGTTTATTGGATGCTGAGACAAGGTACACATTTATTGAAAAATTATGCCTTTGTTTATATTATGCTTGCACGAAATTGAGACATTATCTAGTGCCTAGTACTTGCATTATAGCTTGTCAAACCGATGTCATCAAATATATGTTGCATAGGCCAATTCTTAGTGGTAGAATTGGCAAGTGGGCTTATGCTTTAATTGAATATGATTTGGCTTATGAATCTCTGAAATCCATGAAAGGCCAAATTGTTGCTAATTTTATTGTTGAGCACCGGATTGATGACAAGCATGATATTGATATAAATCTTGTCTCATTAGTACCATGGAGATTATATTTTGATGGTTCAGTTTGTAGCAATGGCCAAGGTGTTGGTATTGTTTATATATCTCCTCATGGTGCTGTTTTTGAAGCCTCATGCCGCTTAGAATACTTTTGCACAAATAATCAAGCCGAATATGAAGCATTGTTATTCGGCTTGGAGATGTTGCTTGCCATAGGTGCTACACATATTGAGGCTTTTGGTGATTCGTTATTAGTAGTGCAACAAATATCCAAAGTCTTTCAATGTTTTGATGAATCACTTAATGTTTATCTTGATAAATGTCTAGATATAATTTCTACTTTGGATTATTTTAGCATTGCTCATATATCTAGACATGACAATTGAAGAGCAAATGAGTTGGCACAACAAGCATCCGGCTATCATGTTGATCGTGGCATGTTTCATATTTCTCAAAGGCCGATGTCTAGTCTTGCCAACATAGGGGAGGCCGAACCGGAGCCCACCGTTTCGGCCACTAATGAAATATTTAATGCAGGAGAAAATCAAGACTGGAGGAAGCCCATTATTGATTATTTGTGTGATCCTAGTAAAAGGGTGGACAGGACTATTCGGCGTATGGCTTTCAAATACACAATGAGAGATGATGGTCTCTATCGCCGATCGGTTGATGATGTTCTTTTAAAGTGCTTGGACGAGGACCAAGCGAGAGTTGCTATGGGAGAGGTCCATGAAGGTATTTGTGGCACTCATCAGTCGGCTCCCAAGATGAAATGGTTATTACGACGTGCTGGGTTTTATTGGCCGACAATGGTTAATGATTGCTTCCGGTATTATAAAGGATGTGAAGCTTGTCAAAAGTTTGGTGATATTCAGTTGGCTCCCGCTGCTATGTTACATCCTATTATCAAGCCGTGGCCTTTTAGAGGTTGGGGATTAGACTTTATTGGAGAGATTCATCCTTCTTCTTCAAAGGGGCATCGGTTCGTGTTGGTGGCAACTGATTATTTCACTAAATGGTCTGAAGCAATACCGCTCAAAAATATGACACATACAGAGGTAATTCAATTCATAACTGAGCATATTATTCATAGGTTCGGCATTCCTCAAACATTAACTACAGACCAAGGTTCATCCTTTATGTCACATCAAGTTAGAGAATTTGCCGAATCATATAAGATAAAGTTGCTCAATTTCTCTCCATATTATGCCCAAGCCAATGGACAAGCTGAGTCTAGCAATAAAATATTAATCAAGCTCATCAAGAAGAAGATTGAGGATAATCCAAGGAGATGGCATGAGCTATTGTCCGAAGCTTTGTGGGCACACAGAATCTCAAGGCATGGTGCTACAAAGGTAACTCCATATGAGCTCGTATATGGTCAAGAGGCCGTTTTACCAGTGGAAGTGAATTTGAATGCTTTGAGAATAGCCAAACAAAATGATTTATCAGCGGTGGACTTTTATAACTTGATGATGGACAATATTGATGAAGTCGCCGATAAACGTTTGGCTGCTTTGAATGCCATAGAGAGAGATAAGTTGAGGGTGGCAAGAGCTTACAATAAGAAGGTCAAGTTGAAGAATTTTCAAGTTGGCGATCTCGTGTGGAAGGTGATTCTACCAATTGGTTCAAAAGATAGAAAATTCGGGAAGTGGTCTCCAAGTTGGGAAGGTCCTTTTAAGATTACAAGAGTGGTTCCCGGAAACTCATATTTGGTGGAATCCGTACAAGGCACATTATTACCTCGAGCTCTCAATGGCAAATATTTAAAGAAATATTACCCAAGTGTGTGGCAAGAAGCCTAGATAGGCAATGGCCGATATATCACTATCGTCCTAAGCAAAGACATGGCCGATAAATAACTATCGCCCTTAGCATAAACATGGCCGATACATAATTATCGTTCTGAGAAAAATAAATGGCCGATGGAGTGTTGACATCGTCCTTAGAACAAATACATTGCCAATTATTTTTCGGCACGCAAGTTTTGCAGAAAAACAGGGGGGCATGTGTTGATACCAGATTTTGACATGGTCAAAAACACAATTAATATGGCCTCAAATGAAAAAGTGTTCAAAGCGAAAAAGTTCTGTATCGTCAAAAGGAGAAACTTTGATATTTGGGCCATAGCCATCCGATCTCATCTCTAAGGCCAAAGTTGTGTTTGAAGCACTCAGATTTTGTATTCAGAACACTATTCGGCTGATTACGTCCCCAAGACGGCCTCGTATGGAAAAATGATCTACACGAATTGTCTTCGTCTCGTCGAAACGATCGATTATGATATAAAAATCGTTCCAAATCCAAGTTCGTATGCAAAAGTTAGAGCTATTGCAATGCAGCCCTGTCAGGAGGCGTAATATGGCGCGCCCCACCAGACGCATGTCTGATGGGTAGCGCAAGCAAACAGATATTTTGCGTGGCCGTTTTGGCCTAGAAGATGATTTCGAATCGAAAATTGTTCAACATGAAAGTTGTTTGTCTCGTCGAAACGAGTAAATATGCTTTTGGGCGCGTTTTCATCCGAGGTCGTTTACTGCCACAAAAAAGACCCGCAAGGTGCAGCCAGTTTAAACCGAACAGTTTTGGAAAGTTCGGACAAAACCAATCCGAATTTGACTAGGGTTTTGGACGTGAATCCAAGCCTTTTCCTTGCACGGGAAGTCCAGCCGCCTCTTATATACATAAGGGGTGACGACCGATTGAACAACAACACACAATCGCAAAACCCATCTACAAACTTTCATCTTCTATCCTAGTTTTCTGCTTCTCGTTCATCGGTGTTCTTCGCTTCGGAGAGCTTCAATCTACGAAGTCCTAGGGGCGGGCGAACCGACCTAGGGCAGCCCATCACCGCCGTGCGTCCAGACGGGGTCTCTCCCGGCCGCGTGGGGTTTCGGGTCTTCAAAAGAGCTCGCTGGATTGTCTTGCGTATCGCGCTTCCGGTGAGCCTCCTTCGGCGACGTGTCTTGCGTATCGCGCTCGACGTCGAGGGTACACGGTGACGTGTTCATGTGCGAACAGCAGACAAGCCTCATCCCCTAATAACATCGTTCAGAAAGAAAACTTCATGCAGACAAGACAAGCCCTAGTTATGTGCACCAGTGCATGTAACGTATGACTGCATGCAGTACGACATTAATTAATTTCAGCTAGGACTTAAAGTTGATTTTTTATTTTCGTTACGTAGTGCAATGTCTGCACTAATTACTCATCTCAGTTATCATCTTTGTAGAACACAAGGTCTATGAGTAAACATATATAAAAACAAATATACAATTTAAGACTGAATGGCGTATCAGAGATGGTGTCTTTTTTTTGGGTCAGGGTATGGGTGGTTGAATGTACGGAGGCGACATAACGAGGCGGAGCTGTGGATTCGCCAAATGAGAAAAGAGCGGACCTACACTGGAGCAGCACAGGAGAAGAGAGGCATGTGTGCAGTTCGGCTATCATCAGAGTGTCCATCTATTTTTTTACCATGAAAGAGCGAGTATAATCTGTACATGATCTGTTTGTGTTTGGGCCAAACATAAACAATGCAAATGAGCAATTAATAATGAAATATTAATTCTGTAAACATATTCTAGAGTATTTTCTATAATATGTTTCTAAAAAAAGCAAACTAAACAACCAACATAATCAAAATCATTACAATTCAAATATTGCAAAATTTATATATAAATCCTCTGAATTAGCTTTCAATTCCCTCAGAGTATGTAACAATACCACGACTTCTATTTCAAAAAAAAGTATCCTACCATTTGTTTATCCCGGTCAAAAACTCTTCCATGCACCACTCTGCTTGCACTTCGATGGCAGTGCGGAGCTTAAGTAGATGCTGATGGAGGACATGACGGCAGGGCTTTTAAAAAACAAAATTCATGATCCAAAAATTGACAATCCAACCCGGTGCAACGCACGGACATTTTTGCTAGTGATCTTCAAAAGGTCCAGCATATATTCCCGGATATCTTTAGAAACCTGAAGTTCGTCCTCAATGTTATCAACTTCTTGATCCACCAACTTAGATGCTTGGATTGCTTCCCTTTGCATACCCTTCAAAACATCATTTTACAATTGGTTGACTGAAGCATGAACACTGGATATTAGGTAAAACCACACGTTTTTGACAGAGGCATGAACATACCAGCATGGCAGCAGAGACTTGCTCAGAGTAAGGCCCTTTGTAGGTGGTCAGAATGTCGACTGCAACCTGCCGGACCTCAGTGCAAGATTCAAAATACATTTGCCATAGTCTACCCGGAAACTCATCAGCGTTGATGTTCGACATTGTCAATACCTTAGACATTAACTTGGTCTCCTCTGAGAGACACTACAAAACAACAATTGTTTTAAATTGGTGCAAAAAGAAGTAGTGAACAGCAAGTGATTACTCATACTATAAATTGAACAGGCAGTGGCACAGTTTGAAAAGATATGTATTTTGCAGACTACTGTACCATGAAACATGCAGCTGGAAGAATGGAACCAGCTGGAACATTGGGTCCGTGAAATTGAGTGCTTCGTCCGTGATCCTCTGGCTCAGGCCAAGATGGTCATGAGCGATTGTTTTCAGTCCACTATGGACTGCAACGATGTCGTTTAAAGCTGCCTCTGCCTTCATACACTCGGCGGCTGCTGTAGCGTTGAGACGTGCTTCTCCATCGCCAGTATCCACGTTGAGATAACCAAAAGGATAATTTTTATTTCGTTCATAATGCTGCCCAAGATAACCAAAATAGTCTTCGAAAAGAACACAATCCCAGCCCCACGACGCGTCCACAAGACCTTAACAGGGAAGAAAGACAGTCGGTCAGATGGTAAATCCCAAATATAGAGCAGAAAATCACAGCATACTCCTACGTACCATCGAAGAGAATGACATCCAATGGAGGCAGAGTCTTGACATCTTCGTATAGCCCGCGCTCAACAATCCTCTCCACAGACTTACGATCTTCAAAGGGTACGATGTATCGGAAGTTGAACGTCTTAAATAAGACATAATCCATCGTCTTCCTCGGATCTAGGTCAAGACCTTCTATCATCTTCGGATCCAAGTCAAACTCCATGTAAAGATTCGCCGTCATCTCAACAAAGATTAGAGGAGCCGACGAGGAAGACAAGGCGGAGATGCGGCGGCGAATGAGGAGCTTTTTGTCGATTTGAGGGGGCTGCCAATACGAATATTCAGAGGAAACAAACTGGGTCATGAGGATTTGTCAAGACTATGAGCTTCAAGATTTGAATCTCAACCTTGGAAAATAATAGAACAACAGTTTTGCTAAAGCACATCTAGATGTGACATAAGTATTGCACATCTAAATTCTATGTCATTGATCTTACGTCAAGATTCGTGTGTATATTTTTTTTTTCTTTTTTCTTTTCCTCTTTATGATTAATTCACTCACTTAGATGTGTAATAATTAGAGCACATCTAGATGTGCCCTAGATAGAACAACTAGTAATAACCTACCAGACCTAGCAGCAAATTCTCTTATGATGGTGATGTACGAGCCTCCAGCCCTCCAGCGCCTTCCTTAGAGCATCTCTAGCAAACCCTTTAAATTGCCGACCTGTATCGCCGCGTTTACAGTTCACGAAAAATATGAATATTATGAATACAAATAATGTGAATATTTCAGAATTTGACACATATCTCACATATAACAGTAATATGAATTCAAATAACATAAAATGTGAATATTATGAATCCAAATTACAATGATTATTCAAGTCACCGAATAAAACTAATAATTCAATACAACAATTGTTCCGAATACAACAATGACACCGATCACACATGAATTAAATGAAATGAATGTAAAATTGGCCGGTGTCTTTGCCAATGGTGCTCAATGCCTTTGGCCATGCCTCTGTCAATGGTGCTCAATGACATCCTCCTGAAGCTGATGGTGGGTGTTTGCATCTTCAATCTGCTGGTATGTCTGAACGAATGCTTGTATGCGGTCAGGGTCTCTAGCTGGCTTCACACGGCCACCGACATTGTCGTAGAAGAACTCCAAGTTCAAGTCCCTCTCATCTTCGATGATCATGTTGTGAAGAATCACACAACATGTCATGATGTTGCTCAGGGTTTTCTTGTCCCAAAAACGAGCAGGACTACGAACAATGGCAAATCTAGATTGCTAAACCGCGAAGGCTCTTTCTATATCTTTTCGGGCAGCCTCTTGCACCTTTGCAAATTCAATATGCTTTCTAGTTTTGGGCTTTTTTATGCTCTTCAATAATGTACACCAAGAGGGGTAAATACCATCTGCAAGATATTACCCCTTTGTGTACTCATGCCCATTCACCGTGAAGTTGCAAGCTGGAGCATCACCACTAGCAAGTCTAGCAAACAAATGAGACCGTTGCAACACATTGATATCATTGAGATACCAAAAAAACAATGCCAAATTCATAAATCCTCGGATGCTAGAGCCTCTAGCACAATAATTGCATCACGAGACTTGCCACAATACTGCCCATGCCATGCCTTCGAGCAGTTTTTCCAAGTCCAATGCATGCAATCAAAGCTTCCTAGCATGCCGGGTCAACCTTGCTTCTCATTTGTTGACATCAACTTTATTGTGACTTCCTCGTTGGGTGCACGAAGATAGACAGGACCAAAGATGCGGATCATCACTTTGGCAAACCTATGCACTGACTCAATTGTAGTATCTTTGCCAATGCTGGCGAAGATACTCGTCGGCATAGTCAGCCGGAATACCATATGCAATCACACGCATAGCTGCGGAGATTTTTTGATAGGCGCTAAAACCCAACAAGCCTGCGGCGTTTCTCCTTTGAGTAAAAGACCGGCAATTGGCCTCGCAAGCTTGCACAATTTTTACGAAGAGTGATCGGCGCATTCGATACCTTCTCCGGAAGAGGTGCGGCGGATAGGTTGGATTGTCCGCGAAGTAGTCTTGCATTAACATCATATTCCCGAGATGGCGGTTGCGAGGGATGCAAAGACGGCTGACGGTCAAACGTCGCCGTCTCTTGCGGTTTCGATCCTCCACCTCCTTCACGCCTAGGACCGCCACGACCATCTGCTGACGATGGCGCTTGAGCATCGATTCCACGTCTGAGTCGTCGGACGAGGACGAATCCTCGAGCAAAAATTGCTCGCACGGGCTCAAATCCATCTACAAAAAAACCGCATCGATGCTCGCATCAATGAAATTTCTGCGACCGGGCTACAATGGTAAGGAAAGAGGCTCACCGGGGCGGCGGCGACCGGTGGCAGCTCGGCGAATCCGGGGCGGGGCCGAGCGGTGGCGGTTCGGCGAATCCGGGGCGGGCGGCGGCTCGAGGCGGTCGATCCGGGGCGGTGGCGACGTCGCAATGGCTCGGCTCGTCGGATCCGGGGCGGGCGGCATGATTCCACTGGCGGGAATGGCCGGAATGACAGGCTGCGGGCGGCGGCGACGGTGGCGGGCGGCTCCTGGAGGGGATGTGGGGAGCGCGCGCGCTGAAATGTCCCATCCCTCCCGCCAACCGATTTCGCGATATACAGGGCACCGACGGGGCGGGGGGGCTGTGTTTTCGCGGGTCGGAGAGGGGATTTTACCGCGCCCCTCAAAAAAATTTACGGGTCGGACACTTTTAAGGTTTCTATTCGGGACATTTTTTTGCCAAAAACCGTAAACTAGCGGTTTTTTTGCAGGTCGGGGCGATTCAAGGGGTCTGCTAGACATGCTCTTAATATCACTACTCTAGACAGAGAAAGATCTTCGCTGGGGCTATATGTCGCCCAAGCCGATTCCTAATAGGAATCGGCGACTAGCAAGCCGGCCCATTAGTGCAGTTTGCTGGCTCGTTGTAGGTTCGCCCTGGTGCGGTTTTATTCGGGTTTTTTGTTTCTTTTAGTTTTATTTGGTTTTCCTTTTTTTCATTTTACTTTAGTTTCTCATTGGATTTTTGGTTTTTTTTCTTGGTTGAAATTTCGGTTTGCCTTGTTTCCTTCTTGGTTTTCTTCAGGTATTTTTTTGCTTTCCTTTTGTTTCTTTATTGGTTTCTTATTTTGTCAACATATATCTACTTTTTCTCAGTATATAATGTATATTTTTAGAGCACACGTGAAACATTTTTCAGATACATGCCAGGAATTTTTCAAATACATATGGTATATATATTTTTTACCGCTTTAAAAAAAGGTCTATTTTTTTAAAATACATGTTTTGAACACTTTTTAGAATACATGATAATATTTTCCAAATACACATTGCGCATTCTTTAATGGCAATAAATATTTTTATTAAACTAAAGAAACATGTTTTTTTACATTTTTCGTTGAAATAAACATTTTTAAACACACAAATATTTTTCAAAATATAACGTACAATTTTCGTTGAAATAATCATTTAAAATCTGCATGAACATTGTTTTTACATTGTATATAAACTTTTCTTAAATGCCGCAAACTTTTTTTTTGAAACGTGACAATATTTCGATAAAATGTCACATACATTATTTTATGATAAGAAACATTTTTTAACATTACACAATTTTTTGACATTGTATACATATTTTTATAAATATCGCATACATTTTTTGAAGCACGGGAACATTTTTTCATTGTCACGAACAATGTTTTTGAAAGTTATCAACATTTTAAAGCTGCGCTAACTTTTTTATACTGTGTTTACATTTTTTTCAAATTCATGCTTTTAAATTTCTTAAGTAAATTGATGTTTTTAAAATATATTTATTTAATTCAAATCAAAATATAAATAAAAGTAAAAAAGAGAAAAAAATCTATTTTTTTAGGAAAATAAGAAGACGTTATGCGTGGCAACACTAATGCTTCTCGACATACTAGGGCCTCCAAGGTTGTCCGATTAGTGAGCCTCGGAAAACGATTGAATAGGAGCCCAAATATCTTCCATCCTGACCTATGCATCCTCTGCAACCCCAACTTCGCCGTTGCGGGATGAACCACCATCTATGTTTATTTTAGCATTATCAACTTGTAGCAGGATAAGGACCCCGACGAGGAGCTACATATCCATGTATCGCCTCGATAAAATCTAGCTCAAAAGTAAACCATTCAACAAATAGATGATTGCATTGGGCTTTGAAAAATGCCCTCATTTCCTTTTCGCCGTCCATATTGCCCACATGGTCACTACCAACTTAATGAACGGCACATGCGATAACTAATCCAACATCCCCAAGAGCCATTGTTTTGCACTGGATTCACGTGTCTCCACTAGATGCTCGGCTAGCTCACCATCAACCAATGCCCACACATACCTCGAGGCACACTCGAGTAGGGAATGTTTCCAGGAATCAGTACTACCGCACAACCGTCATTTTTCATTGTTGTTCATGTTTCTGTCATGGCGAACACCTTCCGTCGAAAGAGAATGCTTAGTTAGTTCCCAAAGGAAGGTTTAGATCTTATCCGGCATTTGAACACTCCAGAAAGATGTCCAACACTTCTACTCCAAAGCTCCATGTGAAGTAGATTCTCTCTCTTCAAGCCAGGACTAACCAACATTCAGTAAGCTACACTAACAGGGAAACACATTTTTTTTCTCGAAATGCCAGGGCAGGAAATCACCCACTGGTCTTGTACAAAGAGGAATTACTCCTATACAGGATGCTGGAGTACCCACCTCCTGGGTGCCTCCGCGGGCGAGAGTGCCCTTTGTATCGTCCTTTTCACGGTGGCGTGTCGTGGGGCCTTTCGGGGCTCTTCGCACCGTCCATTCTTCCCGGACGACGCGCACCTGGGCAACCCGCCTTGGAGGTCCATGGCGCGTGGACCGCGGGTGCACACGGGCCCACTGTCATGCGACATTTCGGTCGCGCCCGCAAGCTCCGTCCCTCACGCGATGGGAAGGATGGATTCGCCTGTCGGTGTCTTCGACCCCAACAGGCTAGTTGGCCTTGCATAGAAGGCTACCTGGAGTGCTTTGCACCGTCCGATCTGCTCGGCGTACTCGCACCCAAACATCTTTCCTAGGGAGGGGCATGACGTGTGGGCCGTAGGCGTGGCGGGGACCAACCCATGTGGTGGGTTTTGTCACGCCCGTGTGTGTTGTCCCGCGTGAGACGGGCCAGGTGGGTTCCTCTATCAACGTCTGCGCTCTTAGACGGGGTTCTTTGTTCGCGTCGAGCTTGGCAGGTCGGGGGCGGTGTGGGGGCCGCCTTCCCGCAAGGCAATTCGTCACGACCGTGTGGGCCACCTCACGCACCCAGCCGGGCGTATGTCATGTTCATTGTGTGGTGCCCGGGTCGTTAGGGTGGGCCATCCGGCCAGAGGTGTCGCGGTGTGACGACCCCGGCTTAATCGTGCACTAATCATACACGCAAATGCGCACGATCAAGCCTAAGGACTCACTTGAAGATATCACAACACAACTCTAAAACATAAAATAAAGTCATACAAGCTTAATATTACAAGCCAGGGCCTCGAGGGCTCGAATACAAGCTCGATGGCATACAAGCGTCAGCGGAAGCATTAGATATCTGAGTACAGATATATTACAGAGAGAGAGATAAGCCTTCACAGAGGCGGGGTAAAAATAAAAACTACGATCGAAAGGCGTAGGCCTCCTGCCCTGGACCCTCCGATCCTACTCCTGGTCGTCGAACGGCTCCTCGTAGTAGTAGTACTCGCCAGGCGGATAGTAGTACTGGTCGTCGGCTGGGGCTTCTGGCTCAGGGGCTCCGTCGTCTGGTGGCATCAAATGGAAAATGGGGGAAAAAGAAAATAAAGCAAACGTGAGTACTCATCCGAAGTACTCAGCAAGCAAGGATCTACACTACATATGCATCATTGTCAAAGGAATGGCTGTATATGTGGACTGGGCTGCAGAAATGCCAGAGTAGAGGGGGAAAGCCTAGTCCTATCGAAGACTAGCATCTTCAACAATCTTCGACAGTCTTGCAGCATCAGGAGAGAGAGCAGACGAACATAATGTAAAGTAGTAGTAGTAATATCATCAACCTCGACCTGAGATCCTTTCTCGACTCCCTGCGAGAAAGCAATCCCAGAGCCGTACTATCCAATTCTCATCACATGTTCTAGTTGTACCGATCGGGATACAACTCCGAGTGTCCGTTACCGTAGGACAGGCTATCGATAGAAGTTTCTTCCCTGCAGGGGTGCACCAACTTACCCACCACGCTCGCTTAACTCCGGCCGGACACACTTTTCTGGGTCATGCCCGGCCTCGGCTAAGCAACACGCCGCAACCCGACCAAATACTTAACAGAGAGGTCAGCACGCCGGACTAACCTATGCCCCCAGGGGTCTTGGGCCATCGCCCCGGGAACTCCTGCGCGTTGCGTGGGCGGCCGGAAGCAGACCTAACAACCCCTTAATACAAGCGCGGTTGCGTAACCAGTCCAATCCAGCGCGCGCCGCTCAGTCGCTGACGTCCATTAAGCTTCGGCTGAAGTATACGACGCAGAACGCCCATACTATGCCCACGTGATGGTTAGTGCTATCGGGCCAGAGGCCCCTCGGATCAAATATCCAAACCGTAGTGGATTAGGAGCGCGCGGAAACGAGCAGAGACTCACGATCGATGTGACCCCGTCGCCCCGTCTCGAGGACTTGCGGCAAGGGCTAAGAATGCCCGGCCACGCCTCGTAGTTATCTCGCGGGCACCATCCAGGTCAACCCGACTCCACATCACTTCGCGTTAAGCTCGCGCGGGTACCCCTCAGGGCCGACCCGTCTTTAGTATCGTGGTTCATAGTCAAGTCATAATATCCAAGGTAACTGTGTGTCGGACACCGAAGGGAACCATGAGGAATCACCCTCGATGGAATTCCCGCTCGATGTTATCATCAAGGTGAACGAAGGAGGAATCACCCTCGAGGTCCACACTTGAGATGTTGCGCGACGATGTCGTTATCGGGGGTGGTGTAGGAGGAATCACCCTCGCTTACCACGACCGAGTAACTAACCTACAAGGTTAACATCAGAAGTGCTAACGAGGTATCACCCTCGGCACTCGACGGTAACCCAGCAGTGTCGGCAACTAAGGGGTAGTGATGTGCGGTGCCAGGGTCTGGTCCTCAATCCCGATGATCAGGTCTTCTGATATCCAGCAGGGCAGTCGGGATCAAGTGGAGGTCTCTGTCGTGTCTCTACCCAGCCTATAATAATCAGTCTAGGATAACCAGTAAGGTAACAAAGCAGGGTACAATAATCAGGCTATGCAGCAGATATAGGAAAACAGTAGCAGTAGCAGTTCTAATGCAAGCATAAGAGAGAAAAGAGTAGGCGATATAGGCATGCTCAAAATGGGGGTGCTTGCCTGTTTGCTCGGGGGCAAGGGCAAGGTCTTCAGTAGTATCGTCGGGGACGTAGTCGTACTCCTGTGCGGCGTCTGCCTCGGGAGCTACGTCAACGTCGGGGGCTACCGAGAGAGAAGAGGGGGAAGAAACGGGTAAACATAATGCAAACAAATGCAACACGGTGCGTGTGATGCTATGATGCAGTGTAGGGTTGCCTAAATATGCATCTAAGTCATTTTAGTTATTTTTAGAATTATTCTGGGATTTAATATCCGACGTGTGTGCACTATTCATCTGCCGGATTCGGGTCCGGAGTTACGAGTTCTTCTACGTAGGAGGTTCCGATGGAGAAACAGACGGTATGATTAGACTCGTCTCGTCGTTCTGAGCAACTTTCATGTTTTAACTTTTTCGATCCGAGCTACGGTTTAAAAGTTATTAATTTTTAAAGATTATTTGAATTTCTGAAATTATTTTATTTATCAGAAAAGGAAATATGACGTCAGCATGGTGTAGTGCTGACATCAGCAAGTCAACAGGACGGTTGACCAGTCAAACCTGACATGTGGGTCCAGTGGGACCCACATGTCAGCCTCTGTTTCTTTAACCAGTGATTCAGTTTAATTACCAGGATTAATTAGGGGGTGGACCCCACATGTCAGTGAGACATTAGGTTAATTAGTTTATTTTTATTTCTAAAATGTTTTAATTAATTAATCAGGGAGGTGGGGCCCGCCTGTCAGCGGCTGGGCCGGTCCAGTCAGCAAGGCTGACTGGTCAACTGGCCGGCCGGGCCCCTGGGACCCACGGGTCAGTGACCCAAGGGGTGGCCCCGGGCCGACCACGTCGGCGCCCGGCGCCGGAATTGCGCCGGCGACCAGAAACGCGGCGGCGCGTCGCCGGAGCTCGCCGGAATCACGCTACAGAGCTCGTTTCGGGGCGCGCTTGGGCGCGTTCGATAGCTGGCGTCCTCGCGCATCTAGCTGAGCCAACAGCCGGGCTCGGAGGTGGCCGGAACGTCGCCGGCGTTGAGCGAGGCGGACGTCCGAAGCTCGAGCTCGTCGGGTTCGACGTTCTAGCGCGGGGGCGACCTAACTAGCTAGCTGTGCGGGGCCTACGGCTCACAGGGAGCTCGCCGGAGGAGTCAAACGAGCTAGCAACAGCTCGGGAGATTGGCTGCAGCGGCAATGGCGGCGGTGACATTCGGGTCTCCGAGGTGCCGCGGCTACAGCGTGCAGACGGGCTACCAGAGAGGCCAGAGAGAGAGGGAGAGTGCTCACCGAGCGGCGCAAGGTGGCCCGTGTGAGGATTAGGAGCTGCAGGGGTCGAGGTCGCCGGAACCGCGCCGGAGATGCAGAAGAGGGGCGCGGCTCGATCCGCGCAACGTGGAGCTCCTCGGCCCCAATCAATGGCGCCCAAGGCCGTGGCAGTCCATGGCGATGGCGCAGGACATGGCAGAGCGGCAGGCAGGGCTCGGTGGCCGCGGGGACGAACGAGAACGGCGGCGGTGGCGCTCGGACCAGAGAAAGCAGAGGCGAGCGCGAGCAGGGGAGGGGTGAGGGAGGAGCGGCGAGTGGATAGGAGGGGCCAGGGGAGCTGGACGGGGCTCGCCCTTATCCTCCCGGGCTCCTGTATCGTCGGTGGCGCCACGGTGTCGCCGGCCGACTGGCGCGCGCGGGCGCGGCCACGGCGAAGGCGACACGGGGAGGAGGGAGACGGCGTGGGCTGCTGTTGGACTGGGCCTGCACACTGTGCACTTAGGCCCAGCCAACAGTGGCTTTCTTTTTTCTTTTTTTTTCTCTTTTAGTTTTCTTTTTATACACTACTGTTTGGAAATAGTTAAGCCACTTCTGCTATCTTGTGAAATATGAAAGTGATCCCAAATATTGTAGTGCAATATTAGCTCTCACCAAAAAGTGGTTTGGACAAATTTGAATTCCATTTGAATTTGATATCATTTTAAATATATCAAATATTCTGTTTCTAGGGCTGTTTCATCTCGGTTGAGTCATTTATCCAACTCCAAACATTTTGCTGTTAATTTTAGAAATGTTCCTAGATTATTTCCCATTTAATGAACATTTTTCCAACAGAGTTAGACCAGCTTTATATTTCACTTTAGAATTTAAGTTGATTTTCAGATTTGCATTTGAATTGAATAATTAACCCAAATGACTTGGCACTGCTAATGATGATGACATGGCAGTATTAGCAGTTGATCACTGTGGTCATTACAAGGGGGTGTTACACGCGGCGTCCACCCAGTCGGTCGTGAGGTCCAGCGGGCCAGTGTTTGTGACGGCAAGTGGCCGTGTGGCCAGTGCACCAACACCGCGAGCGCTATGTCTCGCATTGAGCGAGACAGTAGCGATCTCTCACTGAAGCCTTCGCTGCCATCGAGCCAGCCCATCAGCGATTTTGTTTTGAAAAATCCAACAAAAAGAGCAGCACGTGGGAATCGAACCTGGGACCTCCAGGCTGCTTCGTCGCACTACTAGCCACTAGGACAACATCCAGTTCGGACAACATCCAGTTCATCTTAAAGTACCTGGATGCAACCTATTAGAAGGGGAAAACTGTTTTTTCACTGCTTACTGGTTTTTGTAAATCTTTTCTTTTCTTCTATTTTATTCTTTTTTTTTCAGTTTTTCACCTCTATTTTTTTATTTTTCATTTGTTTCTTCGGTTTTCAATGGTTTTATTTTATTCTTTCTACATTTGTTTCTTTGGTTTTATTTTTTGTTCTTTTCTTTTTGGTTTATTTTGTTTATTTTTTGGTTTTTTGCTTCTTTTGTTTTCATTCTACATTTTTTTATGTGTCAACAACATTATTCTAATACATGTTTAACATTTTTTAATACATTTTCAACATTTTTTATATACAAATTTTTAACAATTTCAAATGCTTGATCAACATTTTTCAAATACAAGTTTAACATATTTTCTATGCTCATTTTAACATTCTGTAAAATTCTTGACTTATTTTTTCTAAATTCAATATTAATTTTTTTGAACACATGGTCAACATTTTTTCTATACACATTTAACATTTTGTAAATGCTTGATTAACATTTTTCAAATAATTATTTAACATTTTTTCAAATTCAAATTAACATTTTCTTATACATTATAAAAAAATATCATTTTTAAATACATGGTTAACATATTTTCTATACAGATTTAACATTTTTCAAATGGTTGATCAACATTTTTGAAATACTTTTTATACATTTCTTCCACTGCTTGGTTAAAAAATTATATACATGATAAATCATCATTTTCTAATACATGATCAACATTTTTTCTATACACATTTAACATTTTCAGGTGCTTGATTAATATTTTTATATACTTGTTCAACATTTTTACAAATGCTTGATTAAGATTTTTATACATGATCAAATTTTTCATCATTTTTTTAATACATAGTCCACATTTTTTCTATACACATTAAAAAATAGATATTTGTTCAACACTTTTTTTCAAATGCTTGATTAACATTTTTTATATACATAATCAAATTTGTTTCATCATTTTTGGAATACATAGTCAAGAGTTTTCCTATTTCATATTTAACATTTTCCAAATGCTTGCTTAACATTTTTCAAACACTTGTTCAATATTTTTTTAAATGCATGATTTTTTTTAAATACATGATTAAATTATCGCATACACATTTTTTGTATATGTGATAAACATTTTCTCTATAGAAATTTAACATTTTTCAAATTCTTGGTCAACATTTTTCAAGTGTTTTTATGAAGAGTGATTTTTGCAATATATTTATTTAGAATATTTGGAAGTATATAAACAAAAGTAACAAAAAACAAAGCAAAAAACAAAAACAAAAAAACGTGACAAAAAAGAAAACAAGGCTCGTGTTTCCTGCGCGCCAGGGCCGGCCCAACTGCATGTTCCCTTCAGCGAGGGGTTACCTTCTGTCTCGTTTAATGCGAGACATAGGGGCGCTCCGCCAACACCGAATGCGTGTCATGGCCGAGTGTGGTAATAGGCCGTTGTTCATTGTGTGAGCAGTGGGTTGGTGTACGATGAGACGAGGAATGTTAGTTGTCTGTTCTAATGCCTCCATAAAAGCGTGTGGTATGCTCGGTCATTTGGCAGTGTCCGTCGTATGTCTTTCTTCTTGCCAAACCATACCTTGTTCCTCTCTTTTTGCTTCGCTCGAATGGAGAGGGTTTTGCGGGCTTCCTCATCGGTCCTCCTGCTAGTCAACGTCGGCGCGACGTCCATTGTATCCAGTCGGCCATCGTTGTGAACTGAAAGCAGGCAATGGTGGCAGGAGGATAGGGCCGGCCGCGGCTATTGCTAGGTTCATCGAGGAATCGTGCGGGAGGGGCTTGCAGTCGTCGGGCCGTGGTCTTCTCGGACGTGTGTCGTCTCGTCTGCACCTTCACGATACGTTCTCCTTTCCTTCACACTCTAGGTTTTGCGACCTTCTTCTCGTCGTTGGGTTGCAGCTATTTCTGGACAGGTTTGATGAGGTGGCTATGGCTTGACCCTTAATTCTTCGACAAGTTTGTTTGCTTCATGATGGTTGAGGATTCAGTGTCTTTGTTGTTTGATTGGGTGGGCCGTCTGTCATCGCCGTTCATGTTCGCTGCATCGAGGGTTGCTTGTTTGATTTTCGTGTGTGCTGCAGCTGATTCTGGAGGTTGGTCTAATATTGCGCCCTTTGTTGCCTTTGTGCGTCTCTAGGTTCCATGTTCTTGCTTCAGCCACATTCTTCGCCTTTCGTTTGCCTATTTCTAGGGTAACCATATGTAAGTGCAGCACACGTTGGTTGAGGGTGAGTTTTCTTTAACTGTGTATAGCTACGCTCGAGGCGGCTCGGGGGCGACTCATCCAAACCCTAGCGGGCCGCCGCCAGATCAAATCCACCGCGCCGCCGCCGGATGACGTCGCCGGGCGAAGCCCGTGCGGCCGACGACGGCGGCGGGGCTTCTCCTTGCGGCTCCCCTGGGTCCGTGGGCGACGTTCTCAGCGGGATCTGACGGTGCTCCGGGCGCGTGTGTGCCTCGCGTCAGCCGCACATTGACGGAGCTCAGCAAGGGGTGGTGGGGCGCGGCTGCTGTGCTCCATGTGCGGCCATGCCAGACGTGGCCGGCGGGACGGGCGTTGGCCAGGGTGACTGCGTGTGGCATGCCTGATGGGCGCGTACTCTGTCCTTTGGCGGCGCTCTGGAATGGTAGATGGGTCATCGAGCATTGCTCCGATGGCCTCGCCTATTCTCGCCGGCGCGCTGGACAAGACGCCTTAGTTCATGGTGGTTGATACGAAGGGGAGGGTGTGAGGGGAGTTGGGGAAACCCTATCTCGGCTTGGTGCCAGGAGTGGTGACGAGGACGCTTCAAGGCGCCGTAATCCTTGTTGAAGGTGTCGCTACATTGCTCCCTTCCTCCCCTCGTGGTCTTTACTCTGGGGAAATCCTTGCTCCCTTCGTGGGACGGACGATGGTGGCGATTTCTTCGTCGTTGACCTTCTTGGAGGCATTGTCTAGGAGCTGACTTGATCGCCAGGGCCGAGGAAGCTTGTTCAGCGTTGCTCTGGAGTGAGATCTATGTACGGCGACTTGATGCAGAGGACATGGATGTGCAACAGTGGCGGTGGAGTTATAGCTAGGCCGGCAGTCTCTGGTTGTGAGACATCGGTGGCCACGATCCCATCTGCAGACGACAACGTCTGCCTGCTGCGTCATGGTATGGTGGTTCTCCGCTCGGGCGCATAGGCGAAGGCGTGGTTCTGCGCTGCTTGGTGCTTGCCGAGACGGGGCCGGAATCATGGATCTTCAAATCCGACGGCAATGACAATTTTGTTTTGCTGCCTGGTTCTGCCGCCATGGACAAGAACGGTGAAGCATGAGGACGGTGCGAGACTGTTGGAGCGTCCCCATTTGGGATTTGATGGTGTCGGTGACTATCCTCCCTTGATCTCCGTTGCAAAGTGCGACGGCGACCTTCGTTGTTCGGAGTTTGTTGGTGACTATCCTCCCTTGATCTCCGTTGCAAAGTGCGACGGCGACCTTCGTTGTTCGGAGTTTGTTGGCGGCGAGTGGCTCTTGTCGCGGCTTGACTGTCTACTTGTGCGGGCATGGTTTTACTTGCGTGGCATCTCACGTCAAGACCGTGCTATGCATGTAGTTGCTTGGGTCGTGGAAAGTGGTGGCGACATCACAACTGATGTCAACTGATGGTTGGTACGAATATGGTTGCTGCTGTAGATTGTTGATCATTATTTTGATCACTTTGGAGTTTTTTTCTTTTTGCTGCACTAAGGCATAGCTTGGGTCATGTTTGACTTTGCAAGTTGCCGGTGGCTGTGTGCATCCTAACTATGCAGAGGCCGGGTGTGTACTCACTATGTTTGTATCACTTGATGCTCCATCTTGAGCTAATAAAATTCACCCTTTGTCGAAAAAACTGTGTATAGTTACTATCCATTGTTGTTGATGTATGATGGGTTTGTCCACGCAATAAAACTTGAAATGTTATGATGTTTGCATATTGGTCATTCTTATGCGCTATGTTTCGTTCTGCTTCATATTGGGTCTAGTGAACATGTTAAACCATTTATTTAAATTTTCACTCAGCCCCTTTCACAAATCCATTTAATCTGGCTTTCTCTAAAATAATGACTAGAGCATCAACTGCCAAATCAAATAACAGGGGAGATAAAACATCCCCCGCCTCAGAGCATCTACAGCCGGACTTGGCAAATCCGGCCCCTCAAACGCCTGCGGACGCGCCCGGACACGTCCGCGGGCACTGACCGGGCACCCCTCAAATGTTGCACCGCACATTCACATACCGCAAATTCCGATCCTCAAATCCATGCAATCCATGCACGTTGATTATACGGTACAAACTGTCCGAATGCCAAAGTTCGAAACAAAACAAAGAAAATCACAGTTCAACAAACCGGACATGGCAAAATGAAATCAATGTCCGAGCGTGACGGATGGCCTTGGATCACTGGCTGGGCACCTGCTCCGAGCGGAAGGCGTCCTGCTCCAGGCGGAATGCGTCCTGCTCGTCCTGCTCTGCCTGCATCCGGGCAGCCTCCTCCGCCTGTAGCCGGGCTGCCTGCTCTGCCTGCATCTGGGCCGCCTCCTCCGCCTGCATTCGGGCCGCAGCCGCCCTCGCCGCCTCGTAGTCCCTATGGTCATTGATCTCCTTCTTCTTGTCCGCAAGCCACTTCTTCGCATGCTCATCCAAGAGGATTGAGAGCAAGGGTGGAGGACGGCGAGGGTCCGGGCGCGGGAAAGGTTGGAGGGCGGCGGGAGGAGGAGGAAGGGTTTGGTGGATTTGGTGCAATTTGGGGTGGGGTCGGGCTGTCGGGTCCGACGTGGCGGGCGTGCCCGGGCGTCCCCATATCCGCCCCATATTTGGGCTGGATATGTGGGGTGCCGGTCAGCCCAGGCGTTTGAGGGCCGTTTAAGAGGCCTGTCTGGGTCAAAAAATCATGATCGGTCAGTGACCGGGCGGCCCGCCCGAGCGTATGAGGCGGGTTTGAGAGGTCCAGTTGTAGATGCTCTCAAACCTTTATATGTCTTTAATAAGGATCAATCATATCATTGACTTTAATCCTCAGATACCCCCTCATTTTTTTGAAAAGGAGGAAGACCCCCGGCCTCTGCATCTGGGCGATGCATGCAACCACTTTATTAATTATTCACAAAAACCTTACAAAGTAGTACATCAGTAAGTCTGAAGCCACCATCTTGGCAACATCTATCGCTACTTCTATCCACTTGATGAAAGGGTGCCGATAGTCTGAGCCTAATACCAAACAGACCTCGCAGCAAAGCATAACATCTAAAACAGGAGGCCCCAGCCAAGCCACATACCTGGTCTGGGGCACACACTAGTCCGACGCACTCTGAGAGGCCGCCGCCGCCGTCTTCCACCGATCCATCTTCAGAACTGGTACTGACGCCACGACCTTGCCAAGTTCGGCATCGACGCTGTGACGACCCCGGCTTAATTGTGCACTAACCATACACGCAAATGCACACGATCAAGCCTAAGGACTCACCTGAAGATATCACAACACAACTCTAAAACATAAATAAAGTCATACAAGCTTTATATTACAAGCCAGGGCCTCGAGGGCTCGAATACATAGCTCGATGGCATACAAGCGTCAGTGGAAGCATCAGATATCTGAGTACAGATATAAAAAGAAAGACAGAATAAGCCCTTAAGAATGCGGGGCAAAAGAAAACACTACTATCGAAAGGCGCAGGCCTTCTGCCTGGGATCCTCCGATCCTACTCCTGGTCGTCGGTCGACTCCTCGTAGTAGTACTCGCCGGGAGGGTAGTAGTAGTAGTAGTAGCCGTCGGCGGGGGCAGCTGGCTCGGGGGCTCCGTCATCTGGTTGCGACAATTGGATATGGGAAGAAAAAGAAAGCAAAGCAAACGTGAGTACTCATCTGAAGTACTCAACAAGCAAGAATCTACACTACATATGCAACATTTTCAAAGGAGGGCTGTATATGTGGACTGGGCTGCAGAAATGCCAGAATAGAGGGAAAAGCCTAGTCCTATCGAAGACTAGCATCTTCAGCATCTCCATCGGTCTTGCAGCATTAGAAGAGTGCAGATTAGCATAAAGTAAAGTAGTAGTAGTGTCATCAACCTCGCCCAGAGATCCTTCCTCGACTCCCTGCGAGAAAGCCATCCCAGAGCGATACTATCTAGTTATCATCTCAAGTCATCAGTTCTAGTTGTACCGATCGGGATACAACTCCGAGTGTCCGTTACCGTAGGACAGGCTATCGATAGATTAGATCTTTCCTGCAGGGGTGCACCAACTTACCCACCACGCTCGATTAACTCCGGCCGGACACACTTTTCTGGGTCATGCCCGGCCTCGGCCAAACGATACGCCGCAACCCGACCTAGGCTCTAAAGAGAGGTCAGCACGCCGGACTAACCTATGCCCCCAGGGGTCTTGGGCCTTCGCCCTGGGAACCCTGCACGTTGCGAGGACGCTCCAGAAGCAGACCTAGCCCCCTTAATACAAGCGCCGGCTTAACCAGTCCAATCCAAAGCGGGCCGCTCCTCGTTGACATCTATAGAGCTTCGGCTGATGTATACGATGCAGAACGCCCATACTATGCCCACGTGATGGTTAGTGCTATCAGGCCAGAGGCCCCTCGGATCAAATATCCAAACCGTTAGTGTGTTGGTAGTGTGGTAACGAGCAGAGACTCATGAAAGATGTGACCCCGTCGCCCCGTCTCGAGGACTTGCGGCAAGGGCTAAGAATGCCTGGCCACGCCTCGTAGTTATCTCACGTGCACCTTCCAGGTCAACCCGACTCCATATCACTCTCATCATAATCTCGTGCTGGTATCCCTCAGGGCCGACCCATCTTTATCCAGAATAAACAGTATCAACAGTAATGTAAAGGCATCCGTGTGGCTACCATATCAAGAAGGAATCCGAGGCATCACCCTCGTTGGATTCCCACCTGACGTAAACATCAAGGTGAACGAAGGAGGAATCACCATCGAGGTCCACTCTTGAGGAGTTGTGCGACGGTGTCGTTATCGAGGGTGGTGTAGGAGGAATCACCCTCGCTGACCACGACCGAATAACTAACCTACAAGGTTATCATCAGAAGTGCTGACGATGTATCACCCTCGGCACTTGATAGTAACCCAGTAGTGTCGAGCAACTAAGGGGAAAGTGATGTGCGGTGCCGGGGCCTGGTCTTCGATCCCAGTAGTGTCGAGTAACTTCTAATGCAAGCATAAGAGAGAAGAGAATGGGCGATATCAGAATGCTCAAAAAGGGGGTTGCTTGCCTGGAAGCTCTGCGGCAAGGGTCTGGTCGTCAGGGGCGTAGTCGTACTCCGGAGCTGCGTCGACCTCGGGGACTACGTCAGTACCGGGATCTACCGAGAGAGAAGAGGGGAGGAAACAAATAAATACACAGCAACAAAAGCAATCACATAGCAAGGCATAGTAATACGCAGTGCAGGGGTGCCCTAGTGCAATGTTAAGTGCTACAGACGGAGCGGGAATTTAACGGAAAAGTTTTCCCGGTTCCGGATGTCTGTCAGACAGATGAACCGGAGGGGAAAGTTCCTTGTTCATCATGCTAGAGGCATGTGAAAGGTATAGGGAGACCATATTCGGATTCGTCTCGTTTTTCTGATCATTTTTCATATATAAATCTTTTTCATCCGAGCTACGGTTATATTTATATGATTTTCTGAAGTTTAAATCATTTTCTGGAATTTCTGGATTATTTTAAATTCAAATTATAAACAGTGCATAAAAGTGCTAGGTACACCCAGTGTGCACCAGAGGCTGACTGGTGGGGCTAGTCAACTGCCCAGTCAGCAGTTGACTGGTCCACGGTTGACTGGTCAAAGGGACCAGGGGACCCACATGTCATTCTCCGACTATCTTGACGGTATTTATTTTAACCTAACTAGTCTATTAAGCCTGAGGGCCCAGTCTGTCAGTGAGCCATTTAGTCAGTTTGTTAATTAGCACTAATCCTAATGCTACAGTACCCGGACCCACCAGTCAGTGGCTGTTAGTGGCGGGGTTAGCTGCTAATACCCTGGCGCGCGGGACCCACCGGAGTTTTGAACTCCGGCGTGCGCCAGCGACCAGCAGAACGGCGGCATGGTGCGGGACCTCGCCGGAAACGCGCCACAGGCGGTCAAAACGGACGCGGGCGAGCGCGTTCGAACGCGCGCAAAGTGGCCAGGAGTGGCGCCGACGATGAGCAGGGCGGCAGCGGCGTTCGGGCGCGTAGTGGGGACGATGCTAAGGGCTGCGGAGAGGGCAGCGGGCAAGTGATACGGGCTCGGGCGAGGGTGCTGAGCACGAACGCGAGCACGGGCATAGGCTACGGCCACGGGAACCACGCCGGCGATCCCGACCGTGGCGACGGAAGCGTGAGCAGGACGGGGGCGATCTACGGGCGCGGGGAGAAATAAGGGAGAGAGGGGAAACAGAGAGAAGCTCACAGCGGAGCTGTAGAGGATGGCAGCGGGCTCGAGGAAGGCTCGGGGTGGCCGGAACAATCGACGGCGTGTGGCGACCCGAAGAGGAAGACGACGACGTCGAGGATGATGCAGGGGGGTCCTGGCTCCAGTTGGTGGGTGCAGAGGGCGTGGTCGGGGCTGGCGGAGCTCGGGGACACGTTGGTGCGGCGCGGGGCAGCTCCTAGTCGCGCAGTTGTCGACGGCGAGGCGACGACCGCGCCCGATCGAGCGAAGCAGAAAAGGAGAGGCGAGCAAGGGGAAAAAGAAGGGGGCCTAGGGTTTGCGGGGAGAGGGAGGAGGCTGGGCGCGGCCTTATCCTCGTCGGGGGCGCCGTGGATGGCCGACGCGCGGCACATCGGCGCCCTGGGTGCATCTGCGGCCGACACGGCGAGAGGGGGGGAAGATGACTCGGAGAGGTGGGCTGGGCCGGCTCTGCTGCTGATGCTTAGTGGGCCAAAGTGCACGGTACTCTTCTGCCTTATTTCTCCTGTTAACCCAAATAGCTACTGCTCCTAATTAAATGAGCTAGCAAACAATTTTTGTTAGCTGTGAAACTTGGCACATAAATTGTTGACCATTATGTGATGCTGCACAAAAAGTTTGGGCCAGATAGATAAGGTTAAGCATTTTTGGAAAGTGAAAAGAGCCAAATTAATTGCTGCTGGGCCACTAAATAATTTCTAGGGGCAATTTTGGAAATCCAAAAATGTTGGTTTCAATTTTATAATTACCTCGGGATTATTTGCAACATTATGAACATTTTAGTTCCTGGGTTAGAACAAATTTTATTTTCACTTTAAATTTGAGTTTCAATTTGAATTGGAATTTGAGATGAGACATGATGCAAATGTTGATTAGGCACTGTTAAACATAGTGACTTGGCATGATTAAGAGGTGATCACTGTAGTGTGATGCTGGGGGTGTTACAAATCTCCTCCACTACAAGAAATCTCGTCCCGAGATTTAAGTGGGGAAGAAAAAGGTAACTGCAGAAAAACTGACCCTTGCAAGGTCGATTATCTGGTGACAATACAAGAGATGTGGCAGAAGTTTCTCTCGAGATGGAACTTAGGAAAACATCGAGAGCAAAGTATGAAGGTGCGATAAGAAGTAAGAAGCGAATGGACATTCAATCGATACCTGAACGAGGTGTGAACAGGGGTTCAGGGTATCGGGAGTAGATCATCTCTCGAGGGTGGCTCGTGATAACGCACAAAACCAAGAGCATGGGATACTTTGGAATCAAGGATGAACAGGAGAGTCAGGTTCCGATCCTGTGGAACTGTAGGGGGTGTCGATCAAAAGTAGGGAGAACGGTGACATCTTACCGGTCACGACAACAAGGTATGTCAGAGAATAGCCTGTCAGTTATGTCGGCGACAACATCGGTACCAAGGGCGAGGGACGAATAGAACCATTTTCCTGCTCGTTGAATGAGGCGGACCAAAAGGCGAAGTTCTCGTCCAACGGTGGTTACCGGGATGTCATCACCATAGTAACAGGGTCTTACTGACAAGGTTGTACACCGAGGTGTTTACATAAGCAGGGAATTATCACTGCTCAGATATGTTAGGTTACAAGAAAGGTTAAACAAAACAATGGAGAAGAAAATGTGTTTACACACACAAGAATTAGGAGTGTATCTTTTCCCAAGGAAAAGCAGAACATGATATACATGATAGGACAGCAAGTTCAAAAGCGTTTAGATAAAGGGGCGAGGGAAGAATCATGATATTACCCATACAACGGTGTTTGGATAATTGATCAAGAAACATTTAGCATTTGCTTTCCATGTTCTTGTTGACATTCGGAGTACCATAGTCATGCTTCGAGGTAGCAATAACATGGTGTTTCGGGTAAGAGTTGGATCTGAAGATCACAAGAGATACAAAGGAACACTTCCAAGAATATCACGGAACATAAAGTATAACCCAACACGACCAAATCTGTGTTGGCAGGAAGTCGAGGATATTGTCGATGATAACGCAATTCATCGAAGGACAAGGATGGTATTCCTCACCATGAATTTTAATTGACATCTCAACAGAAGTCAAAATGTTGATGCTGATCACGATGCATTTGTCGAGAGGCTGCAAGAAGATGAAGTCGATCAGCAAAATGATCAAAGCAGATGGAATAAAGTTCAAGGTCAATGGAACCACGGATAAAACTCAAGCTCGAAATCAAACTTGTTGTTCGAGGTGAAATGATAAGATGAGGAAGATAGACGTAAGCTTAGCTCATCGTCGAAAATTGTGCTCCGGGTATAGGGACCAGGTAGCATAATTAAAGTTAGCACGATAGTGATATAGCCGATCAGGTTAGGAATGAGGTGATGGAGTATTATTCCAATGAGAATTCACAAGAGGTGGTGCGATGATACAGTATCCTCGAGATAACAGGGGTCATGCTTGAAGGTAGATCTGAATAGAGGTTGGACAGGTGAAATGATCTGTAGATGACAAGTGCTTTAGCTTGTCCGCGAAATGGGATCAAAGAAGAACAATCATGGTCGGAACCACGATTGCAAAGTATCAATTCGCAGATACAAGATGAACTTATAACAAGGGGTAATTATTTTTACGAGCAGCTTCCATGATAAGTTCTACATCGGTTCCATGGGCATGAACACAAAGGTTCAAGGTCGACTCCCACTTCTTCAATGCATAACCTTTCATTCACTCCTCGTTTTCGAAGAAATTGTAGTGCGGAAGATTTATCTGATGAAGCACCAGAAGAGTATGACTCGCTTAACTTTCGAGTTCACACGGATTAGAGAAAACATAGGTTCAACCCATTGGGGCATTTTTACGAAGCTATACAACACAATAACAGGAGCGACGGGTACATGCTCGAAAGCAAAGGGCTGGCGATTCGGAGTAGATGATACATTTCTCCAGAAGCATTTTGTATCAGGGGAAAGTCGTCAATGAGTTAAAATACGAAGGAGCTGACGGATAGTAATCCACCAAAAGATCAGGTGGTCCGCAAAGGATCTGATGTGAGTATCGGTACTCAACCAGAAGAAGAAGGAATGCAAAGGAATCAGTTTATGGAAACATCTGAATAGTCTGACGCTTAAATTCAAAGGAATTATGATTTCCAAAGCGAGGGATCAGAAGCAGACGCTCTGATCAAGGATGGATAAGATGCATAGACTAGGGGCCCATTCGATGGTAGTTAGATTGGCTGAGAACCAGCTCATATCCGGAACGATGTCTGAGCCGGAAAGATAATTTAAAAGGATCAACTGATGATTGCGTGCATTCGCACTCATGTTGAATCAATAAGACCAAAATGACGGTGTCAAAGGGTACCAATGAATATTGCCAGACATATGGAATTAACCATAATTCAGGCCGGCAAGGATAATCAAGAGCGATAGGCTGCAGAGAATTTTCGGGAGATCAGATAGCAATTCAATGTGTTCTGGAAAGCACTCGAATAACTGGGAATGAACGGATCCCGTGTAGTATGAGGATTTATTCATAGGTGTGTTCAGGCGGAAAGGGACTGCAAGGCAGTAGGTTCAGAGAATTCTCGAAATGTCGGATAGTACTTTGGTATGTCGGATGAAACCCGGGAGTAACTGAAATGAATCTATGAACGACGAGTGTAAGTAGTTATCCATCGTAGTTTATCGGTGGTCAGGAACTGCAAAGCAGTGGGACAGGGTCTCGGTTAACGTCGAGGAGTATCTTCAGAATCTTCTGATGAAGCAGACGATCATCTGTAGTGAAAGGGCTCTTCGGGAGGAAGTGGTTATGAGAACCTAAGTATCGGCATTAGTAAATCCATTTCAACCCGAATAGAAGAGAGATCAGAGTCCCAGGGTATAGACGAGAATTAAAAGATCCTAATACCACCCAATTTGCGACGTGGGCCCGTAAGCCACACAACCAAGTTAGTAAAACAGTTTAGGACCACTAGACTCAACTTCGGCCAAGGAGTTGGATAGGGGGATTCCTAGAGGCAGTCGGCTCTGATACCAACCTGTGACGACCCCGGCTTAATCATGCACTAACCATACACACAAATGCACATGATCAAGCCTAAGGACTCACTTGAAGATATCACAACACAACTCTAAAACATAAATAAAGTCATACAAGCTTTATATTACAAGCCAGGGCCTCGAGGGCTCGAATACATAGCTCGATGGCATACAAGCGTCAGTGGAAGCATCAGATATCTGAGTACAGATATAAAAAGAAAGACAGAATAAGCCCTTAAGAAGGCGGGGCAAAAGAAAACACTACAATCGAAAGGCGCAGGCCTTCTGCCTGGGATCCTCCGATCCTACTCCTGGTCGTCGGTCGACTCCTCGTAGTAGTACTCGCCGGGAGGGTAGTAGTAGTAGTAGCCGTCAGCGGGGGCAGCTGGCTCGGGGGCTCCGTCATCTGGTTGCGACAATTGGATATGGGAAGAAAAAGAAAGCAAAGCAAAGGTGAGTACTCATCTGAAGTACTCAACAAGCAAGGATCTACACTACATATGCAACATTTTCAAAGGAGGGCTGTATATGTGGACTGGGCTGCAGAAATGCCAGAATAGAGGGAAAAGCCTAGTCCTATCGAAGACTAGCATCTTCAGCATCTCCATCGGTCTTGCAGCATTAGAAGAGTGCAGATTAGCATAAAGTAAAGTAGTAGTAGTGTCATCAACCTCGCCCAGAGATCCTTCCTTGACTCCCTGCGAGAAAGCCATCCCAGTGCCATACTATCTAGTTATCATCTCAAGTCATCAGTTCTAGTTGTACCGATCGGGATACGACTCCGAGTGTCCGTTACCATAGGACAGGCTATCGATAGATTAGATCTTCCCTGCAGGGGTGCACCAACTTACCCACCATGCTCGATTAACTCCGGCCGGAAACACTTTTCTGGGTCATGCCCGGCCTCGGCCAAACGATACACCGCAACCCGACCTAGGCTCTAAAGAGAGGTCAGCACGCCGGACTAACCTATGCCCCCAGGGGTCTTGGGCCTTCGCCCTGGGAACCCTGCACGTTGCGAGGACGCTCCGGAAGCAGACCTAGCCCCCTTAATACAAACGCGGGCTTAACCAGTCCAATCCAATCCAAAGCGGGCCGCTCCTCGCTGACGTCTATAGAGCTTCAGCTGATGTATACGACGCAGAACGCCCATACTATGCCCATGTGATGGTTAGTGCTATCAGGCCAGAGGGCCCTCGGATCAAATATCCAAACCGTTAGTGTGTTGGTAGTGCGGTAACAAGCAGAGACTCACGAAAGATGTGACCCCGTCGCCCCGTCTCGAGGACTTGCGGCAAGGGCTAAGAATGCCCGGCCACGCCTCGTAGTTATCTCACGGGCACCTTCCAGGTCAACCCGACTCCATATCACTCTCATCATAATCTCGTGCGGGTACCCCTCAGGGCCGACCCGTCTTTATCCAGAATAAACAGTATCAACAGTAATGTAAAGGCATCCGTGTGGCTACCATATCAAGAAGGAACCCGAGGCATCACCCTCGTTGGATTCCCACCTGACGTAAACATCAAGGTGAACGAAGGAGGAATCACCCTCGAGGTCCACTCTTGAGGAGTTGCGCGACGGTGTCGTTATCGGGGGTGGTGTAGGAGGAATCACCCTCGCTGACCACGACCGAATAACTAACCTACAAGGTTATCTTCAGAAGTGCTGACGAGGTATCACCCTTGGCACTCGATAGTAACCCAGTAGTGTCGAGCAACTAAGGGGAAAGTGATGTGCGGTGCCGGGGCCTGGTCTCCGATCCCGTTGATCGGGTCTTCTGATGATCCAGCGGGGCAGTCGGGATAAAGTGGGGTCTCTGCTGGGTCTCTACCCAACCTATACTAAACAGTTTAGGATAAGCAGGTAGGTAACAATAGCAGGTTACAATAAACAGGCTATGCAGCAGAAATAGGATAACAGCAGCAGCAGTAACTTCTAATGCAAGCATAAGAGAGAAGAGAGTGGGCGATATCGGAATGCTCAAAAAGGGGGGTGCTTGCCTGGAAGCTCTGCGGCAAGGGTCTGGTCGTCAGGGGCGTAGTCGTACTCCGGAGCTGCGTCGGCCTCGGGGACTACGTCAGTACCGGGATCTACCGAGAGAGAAGAGGGGGAGGAAACAAATAAATACATTGCAACAAAAGTAATCACATAGCAAGGCATGGTAATACGCAGTGCAGGGGTGCTCTAGTGCAATGTTAAGTGCTACAGACGGAGCGGGAATTTAACGGGAAAGTTTTCCCGGTTCCGGACATCTGTCAGACAGATGAACCGGAGGCGAAAGTTCCTTGTTCATCATGCTAGAGGCATGTGACAGGTATAGGGAGAGCATATTCGGATTCGTCTCGTTTTTCTGATCATTTTTCATATATAAATCTTTTTCATCCGAGCTACGGTTATTTTTATATGATTTTCTGAAGTTTAAATCATTTTCTGGAATTTCTGGATTATTTTAAATTCAAATTATAAACAGTGCATAAAAGTGCTAGGTACACCCGGTGCACTGCACCCAGTGTGCACCAGAGGCTGACCGGTGGGGCCAGTCAACTGCCCAGTCAGCAGTTGACTGGTCCATGGTTGACTGGTCAAAGGGACCAGGGGACCCACATGTCATTCTCTGATTATTTTGACGGTATTTATTTTAACCTAACTAGTATATTTAGCCTGTGGGCCCAGTCTGTCAGTGAGCCATTTAGTCAGTTTGTTAATTAGCACTAATCCTAATGCTACAGTACCCGGACCCACCAGTTCAGTTGCTGTTAGTGGTGGGGTTAGATGCTAATACCCTGGCGCGCGGGACCCACCAGAGTTTTGAACTCCGGCGTGCGCCAGCGACCAGCAGAACGGCGGCGTGGCGCGGGACCTCGCCGGAAACGCGCCACAGGCAGTCAAAGCGGACGCGGGCGAGCGCGTTCGAACGCGCTCAAAGTGGCGCATCGAACGGCGGCATCATAGCGGGCTGCAGAGGCCAGGAGTGGTGCCGGCGATGAGCAGGGCACCGGCGGCGTTCGGGCGCGTAGTGGGGACGATGCTAGGGGCTGCGGAGAGGGCAGCGGGCAAGTGCTACAGGCTCGGGTGAGGGTGCTGAGCACGAACGCGAGCACGGGCGTAGGCTGCGGCCACGGGAACCACGCCGGCGATCCCGACCGCGGCGACGGAAGCGTGAGCAGGACGGGGGCGATCTACGGGCGCGGGGAGAAATAGGGGAGAGAGGGGAAACGGAGAGAAGCTCACAGCGGAGCCATAGAGGATGGCAGCGGGCTCGAGGAAGGTTCGGGGTGGCCGGAACAATCGACGGCGTGCGGTGACCCGAAGAGGAAGACGACGACGTCGAGGATGATGCAGGGGGGTCCCGGCTCCAGTTGGTGGGTGCAGAGGGCGTGGTCGGGGCTGGCGGAGCTCGGGGACACGTTGGTGCGGCGCGGGGCAGCTCCTGGTCGCGCAGTTGTCGACGGCGAGGCGACGACCGCGCCCGGTCGAGCGAAGCAGAAAGGGAGAGGCGAGCGAGGGGGAAAAGGAGGGGGCCTAGGGTTTGCGGGGAGAGGGAGGAGGCTGGGCGCGGCCTTATCCTCGTCGGGGGCGCCGTGGATGGCCGACGCACGGCACATCGACGCCCTGGGTGCATCTGTGGCCGACACGGCGAGAGGGGGGGGGGAGATGACTTGGAGAGGTGGGCTGGGCCGGCTCTGCTGCTGATGCTTAGTGGGCCAAAGTGCACGGTACTCTTCTGCCTTATTTCTCCTGTTAACCCAAATAGCTAATGCTCCTAATTAAATGAGCTAGCAAACAATTTTTGTTAGCTGTGAAACTTGGCACATAAATTGTTGACCATTAATGAGGCTGCACAAAAAGTTTGGGGCCAGATAGATAAGGTTAAGCATTTTTGGAAAATGAAAATAGCCAAATTAATTGCTGCTGGGCCACTAAATAATTTCTAGGGGCAAATTGGGAAATCCAAAAATGTTGGTTTCAATTTTATAATTACCTCGGGATTATTTGCAACATTATGAACATTTTAGTTCCTGGGTTAGAATAACTTTTATTTTCACTTTAAATTTGAGTTTCAATTTGAATTGGAATTTGAGATGAGACATGATGCAAATGTTGATTAGGCATTGTTAAACATAGTGACTTGGCATGATTAAGAGGTGATCACTGTAGTGTGATGCTGGGGGTGTTACAGACGCCACCACAACACCAGACAGCGTCATCCTACTGCGCGAGTCCGTCTACACACATCGAACAGTGAGACTCCACTGCGCCATGCCGCCGAGATCCACAGTCGTCGATGCGTAAGATGAAACACCGCTCCACCAAAGATGCTGTCCGCTGGTCCCTCGAGCCCGTGCACACATCCAAGACTGACGCCCCCAAGGGGGAAACGACGCAAGAGTGTCGCCGTCATCTGATCTCCCGATCTAGGGTTTCCCCCGGAGGCAACAGATAGAGGTCTGGAACTTCTCCACGGTGATGTCTTCAAGAAGAGAACGACACATAAGAGCGACGCCATCGCCGGTCTTGGCATCTAGCCGAGCGCAAGGTTTTCACCCAGATCTGTTCGAAGAACCTCCATCAAGTCTTGAGTACAGATCGCCACCATCTCTACCTGGGACTGGAAGTAGGATCCAGTCCGCCGCCGCCCGACCAGTCAGCAGCCGCACTGCGCGAGCAGCAGGGCCACCCGAGACAGGCCCCAGCCACGGCACCGGAGAGCCCTACACCAGATCCCGCCGCCGGCGAAGGTGAGGACGACACCACGTACGCCCAACAGCCACCGCCGCCAGTCCGTGCCATCGCGCCGCCGCGCCCCACGCCCACGCCGCCCTAGAAGAAAGCGTCCCGCGCCGCCATCCTCGGGCAGGAGGAGAAGAAGGCCCCGCCGCCTCCCAGGCCGAGCAGGCTTTGCCCGGTGACCTGCGCCGGCGGCGGCGAGGAGGGGTGGAGGAGGGAGGAGGGGCGACAGATCTGGGCTCCCCCTGGCCGCCCGCGGGGACGGCAAGAGGAGAGGGGAGGGGCAGGAGGAGGTTTGGAGGCGGCTCACGTATAAGAAAATATGGTTCAGATACCCCCTCATGGTATGCATAATCCAATCACACCACTAGGCATGAAAGTTTTTAAGCTTTAACATTTGATGCACAAAAGGCCATGTGATCTTATGATAAGCCTTTTCAAAGTCAACCTTAAAAAGCAAAGCACTCTAATTCCTATGGCGGATAGAGTTAAGGCCTCATGCAGCACAACCACATCTTCCATGATGTATCTAGCTTTAATAAATGCAATTTTGGGTCTGTGATACGATGGGATTAACTACCTTACTAAGAGCAAGTACAATAGTGGGCTAATAGCCCTCTTACATTACATTTTTGCCTATGTGGAGAAGAGAGATGTAAAAAAGTAAGAGGTGTGGACCCTTATGTAAGAGCCTTAATTATATACGCATTCCTAGGCAAATACAATAAATGTGAAGAAAGAGATAGAGAGAAGATGAAAAAAAAGAACTAGTGTAATAGCCAACCTTATAGTCCACATTGTTGTATGAGTGTATATAGATGATGGCTATAGATGACATGGCTGTTCCATGTAACCATGAGCTGGGTATATTATTAACCATGCTCTAAGCATGTTCATTAGGACCTTTGTAATAATTTTAAAAATCACATGTAATAGACAAATTGGTCTAAACTTCTGTATTTGCTTAGCATCCTTTGTTTCTAGAACTAAGGCGATTATCCCATAATTTCGTTGCAAAAAAATAGTATCCCATAATTAAGTCTATTAATATCTAAAATTTCTTTATGAAAATCATCTAGTAATCCTTTCAAATCCCACTTAACAACCTCTTAAAATTGTTGGATAGAAGTCAACAGGGAGTCCATCTAGACCAGGACTTTATTTATTTATTTTCCATTGAGAAAACTACATAGTGTAACTTCTCCATGGAAAAAGGCTCAATCAACCTCTCGGCATCCGGCCAGAGATTTTCTGAGCCTCTTGGATGTTTAAGAAAATAGAAGATCCATCAGTCTGTCCAAATAAGAATTTTATAAAAATCAGTGATGTATTTGACAAGATTCGCTTCTCCCTCAACAATCCCAGAGTTACTGTCAGCTTTACTGAAACATCAAACTCAAAGGAGACAACACCACAGAGCAGAAGGCGGAGAACATCTGCATTCAGTAGCGAATTTTTTAAGTGGAGACCAGCGCATAAATACAGCTGTTACAATGTACAGGTCAAATTCTACAGAAACAATAATCTATTCTGCATAATCACTAACTGAACTAATATATGTACACAAGCTGAAATGGCTACAAAATTGCCTGGCCCTCCTTTGAGGCGTTCCAACTAAATTCACTCCTGGCTCCTGGCAGATCATTGGGTAGAAGCAGCAATAGCTAAGAGGAAACTGCCACAGTGTTTGTTCAGAATCATCTGCAATCATTTCTGGACAAGGTAGGGTACAACGGTATTGTGATTGGCATATCTTATTACCATTGACTCCTGAGATCATCTCTTCTACAGACCATCATTCAGAACCAAAGGGAGAAGACCTTGAAATCAGGCTATACCACTGTCAGGAACCCTTACATTCTCATAACCTTTCAGTGTCTCTTGAGTAAAAGACTCCAACGCTTCAAATATTGGAGCCAGGCCTGCTTTCAGGTCAGTTGCACTTGACTCTTGGATTTCTCTCACAGTCTCCTCGTGCCTAGCTCTCTGCTCATCCAATCTTGTGTGCAATGCATCCAAAGCTACCATGCGGCTATCGACCGCTCTGCCATTGTCGCCGTCGGGTAAAACCGCCTTACCAGCTTTAGGATGCCCAGGCAAGACTTGATCCTTTTGTTGAGATTTGAGCCTCTTTGAGAAATCTCTAGATAGATACTCGGTTTTCATCTTCTGCTGCTGCGCTTCGTCCTGTCGCTCCCATAATATGTGCACATTAACAGCGAAAGCCTCCATCGCATCCACGACGGCGCCTTCTGGTATCCTTTGCATGGTCTGACACCAATCATTTGCTGTGATGAACACACCAGGGGCTCCAAGTCTACCAGGAGAGAACGGCGCGATGCCGTCGGACGTTTCCTCCTTTTCCTGAGGAAGCCATTTGAGTAACCAGCCGTTGAGGGTTTCGATATACGCCTTTTGGGATATGATCCAGTTTCTGAAACAGGAACACCAGTTCAGAAGTTCCATTTCTAGTTCCAGTGTAACCTTGAATGAGTTTCCTTCAGGTCCATTCTTAGGGATGAGAATATGAGATTTAGTTTCAAGTATGGAGTGAAATTGCTTCCTGTGGCACTCAAGAATGAATTTCCACATTCTAACATGCCTGCACCATAATGACAACAATTTATGGTCAGTCCCCTGAAAAATCTTATCTTGCAATATAGTAGGAGATCAAGAATCTTTGCAAGATATAAATGAGCAAAAAATACTGTTTGAGGCAATAGCTATCTGCCAGGGAATCTTTTGTTTTATTAAAGCAAGTCACATAAGAGGCCAATGCCATATATGTTTGCATGACAAGTGCCCTGCTCAAAACAAAACAAGATAACCAAACTTTAGGATGTCCTAACTGAAGCTTAGTTTAGTGGCGCAATCAAAATTTTATTCAATTAAACTGTGATTATAAACACATATTAAAAGTAGCTAATCATAGGTAATGTTGCCATGGTTCTCATGGAAAAAAAGCTGTATTAAAACTGTTGCAACATTCAGTAGTAATAATTCAAATACTGGACATGATATTAACACATTGTAGCATGGTTTAAACAACGGCAACAATGTTCCTTACGACTGCAAAAAAAAAAAACTAATGAATGTCATCCTAAAAATTTCACATACATAATAAATGCTTGGAATTTCAACCATTTCAAGATCAACTCAATAGGATAAAACAGTTGAACTAGACTTCACATACCCCTGAATGAGCTTAACAAGGTGCGGATGTAGCTCATCATCCCGTAGTATGTGGATTCTCCTAGAAATAACTTTGGCTGATCTAATTGCAATATTGATTCTGGTGAGCAGTGTCCTTATTGAGGCCCGTGTGGAATCAATTTTATACGGTTCTGCACCACTCTCATCCAACTCTTTAAGGCGCTTCCATTCTTTGTCATATGTAATCCTCAACTTTTCTTCCTCCTAACAAAATTCAAGGAAAAATGCTAATAAGATGCTTGCAAAAAACAATTGCATGACAAATGTAAAGCGTCACGCCAATGACACCAATTTTATGCATATCGAGTCAACCAGTGCATTTCAGAGCATATAAGTTTGACAGACAGAAAACAATATGTCGAGTTTCAGTGCATTATCAGGCTTTGAACTTCTGAGAGTTGATCATTATCGGAATTATGACAACCAGAATAAAGACACCCTTCTTATAACGAAAAGTAGCATACCATGATCTCCTTGTGAAGCCTTTTCTCCCACACATACAATCTGTCCATTATAGAAGACAGGGTATTATTCTCAACACCGCTGGTACTATCGATTCTTTTGCTTGAATTCTGAGTTCTGCTGGATGAACCAATTGCTGACTGTTCCGCGTTTTTCACCAAAGGTTCAGAGAACAACAAGGCAAAGGTTCCCATCATCCGTGAAACTATCACTGCGTCAACGTAATGGCCAAGTTAGTTAATCTATTAAGACATATCACTGAAAAAGAGCAGGCAAGCTGAGGAAGAATTCCTTTCTGTGGACAGATCAATATAATCAGAAGAAACATACACAATTCTATGTCTCATATATCAACCCTAGAAAAAAACATTAGTGCTAAGTTAGCTAAGTTGGCTTGAGCTTGCATTAGAATCTGGTGCTGCTAGGAATTCAGATTATACTTTCAGTGTCATAGCAATTGAAGATGTATGTTCAATTTTATTTTATTTTGAAGTCAAGATGTATGTTCAATCAAATGAAAAGAGAAGTATACTCACATTTCAAGATCCTACTCCGCGGTCTGTACCGAATGCTCCCGACCTCAAGGATCCTGGCAACATCGTCTCCACAGGCGACGGCGGAGTTGAACTGCTCCTTGATCTCCTCCACGACCTCTGCAACATCCCTCGTCCCAAAGCTCGGCAGCGGCGCATTCTCACCGACCACCATGGATGAGTGCTCCTCTGAGCTTACCCTCTTCACCTTCGCCGGATCATCGCCAGCCTGCACTGCCCCTCCTCCTCCAGCATTGGCATTGTCACAGTCACAGCTACACACGCTCCCCTCCCCCGACTCGAGAACCGAAGCACTAAGGATGCTGTCAATCTCGCACTCCGTGTGCTCCATTGACACCTTCACCTTGGCACTGACATCCGCATTGTCGATCCGGTTCGACGCCGTGCTCTCCACCGCCTTACTCGCCTTCAGCGACTCCCTCATCGACGACTCGTGTTCCGTCTCCTCCTCCAGCTCCGGGATCCCTTCCCTTTCCCTCACCTCGCTGGAGTTGGGGCTGCTGGAGAACGACCCGTCCGGAGCAAACCCCTTTTGGTTGTAGTGTGGAAGCTCCTGGTTGTAGGAGTCGAACGGGTTGAAGAAGTCCCACGGCGACGCTTCCGGCATCGGCATCGGTGGCGGCGGCGCCGGAGCCGGAGCCGCCGCCTCCCGGCCACGATGCTCCGCCGGCTGGCCCCCCTCCGGCACGCCGTACATTGGGTTGTTGTACCCGTATTCGTACCCCATGTAGGAAGGCACATTGGTGGCGAAGTTGCTGTAGCCGTATGGTTCTTGGTACACCGTGTTCGCCGTCGCCGAACTGGCCTTCATGTAATAGGCGTTGGGGATTGCGACATCTGGGATTGGGAACGAAGAAGGGTAGGCGTCGTAGGAGGCGTGCTCCCATGGCATCTCGGGCCTGCCGTCCCACGGCATTTGGGGCCTGCCCGCCCAGGGCATCTCTGGCCTGCCGTCCCAGGGCATGGCGGGCCTGCCCTGCCATGGCATGGCCGGCCTGGCCGCTGCAGGCTCTGGGATGTGACGCTGTTGGGGCACTCCAGTCGGCGGCGGGATCTCGCCGCGGCCACTGACACCGCCGCGGGCGCCGTGTCCGTGCCCGGGGTCATCGCAAGCGCAGTCGTCGGCGGAGTCGGGATCAGAGTCGGAGGCGTCGGAGTGGAAGTGGAGGTGGGAGTGGCCGGAGTCGGTGTGCGGGGTGGAGCTGGGCTTCTTGGGCTCGTCGTGGTCGGAGGGGGGCAGCGTGAGCAGGGGCGACCCGGGCGGCGAGGCGGCGTGGTGCTCGTGCGCGAAGCGCGCGAGCGCGTCGGCCACGCGCGGGAGCGCGCGGAAGTAGGCGGCGTGCGCGGCCGCGAGAGCGGCGCGGCGGTCGCCCGCCGCGAGCATCAGGTCGCGGCGCTCCCGGCAGAGCGCGGCCACGGGGGACACGTCCGCCGCGTCCAGCCGCGAGCTCCGGCACCCCATCCTGCGCTACGCCCTCGCCCGCGACGGCATTGCCCGCCCCCGACGCCGCCAAGTCAGTGCCCCGCCCGCCGGAAAGAAGGGCCACGGAACAAGCGCGGGGGAGCAAGCAAAGGTGGCGTGGGCGCGTGAGCTAGCTACGACGCGAGAGGCGGGGGCGAGCACTGAGCACTGAGCTGCGCGCGCGCGACGCGAGCGTGGCACGGCACGGGCACGGGCACGGGCACGGGCACGTGGAGGAGCTGCGCGGAGGTACGTTTATTATTGAGCATGAGCATGAGCCGGCACTGACACTGGCAGAGGCGATGGGCTGGGGGGTTAAAGCAGATGCAATGCACTGCTCATTCGGTACAGCAGGATGAGCGAAAAGTGCTTGCTCTTCGCTCACATCACCGGAAAGATGTCTCGGGGTTGCCGGAGACGAGGAGGGGCCATGGAATCGCGAAGGAGCAGTGCCGATCTGATCACCTGTGTATGGGTCGGCGAGAGAGAGATGGAGAAGGGCTGGCGATTTGTTACTGCTGTGGTAAATTGGCAGAACGCGTTTCGTTTTAACGTGGAACGACAGAGAGGAGAGGAGAGGACACGAGGTAGTAGGTGGGTAAGTTTCGGTGCAGCGGCAGTAACATCATTGCGTTCCACTCCCATTTCTGTGCGCGATGGTGACAGTGTAATATTTACTCGCTCTGCAGCCCTGCATAGTACTACTCCTACACGCGTTAAATCTGTGCTCCGTGGCGAATCTGGCGTGATAATTAGCCGATGCTCCTCCATCATGGCCGTGTTTGCTGAGCAGAGATCGTCGAAAGATTTTACCACATTTACATCTCGTTCCCGCTGCAGTACGGTGCTTCGGCCCTGTTTTAGATAAGAACCGCTTGCTCAAATAACTGAAACGTACTATACAGTAAGTTAAACCGTCATCGTGCAAGGGCAAGGGCACGGCATTGATGGTCAAAGATTCTGTCCCACTGAACTGAACCCCTAACTCTGAACTCCCGCGCTCTCCCTCACCCGCGCACGGCACGCGCGCACACATGACCTCGCATCTCGTTCCAATTACGAACTCCGTCTCGCCAAATCGAATCACGTGGGGCGCTGGAGCGCATCGAGGACGCCACCCCTCCACACCACGGAGCCTTCTCGGTATAAATCCAACAAGGGCTACCACTGTTCTAGATTCTGGCGATCGACACGCACACAGATGCCCGTACGTAACCTAGCTAGCTGCTGCTGTATTTACTGGAGTGGAGTTTAGACTAGTAGCCGGTGGCCTCGTAGGCGGGCAGATGCTCTCTCTATCTCTCTCGCCGTGCTTTTACGTCTGGGCTAGCTAGCTAATGGACGAAGCGATCTGAAAGGAGGCCAGAGGCAGGCACATGCATGGCACGCTAATCACTCATGACGGAGAAGGGATCAACACATGGCGGACGGAGGAGGCCGAAGATAACGTTTAGTATCCGGATCGTCTGTAGTCTAGTGTAGAGATCGCCCCGCAGTCGCATCTCATCATCACGCCGGGCCATTGCGGTTTGTGCAAGCTCCATGTTTGTGCAGAAGACTAGCTTAGCCGCTTGCATAATGCGATCCAGATCTGGGCTGGACAGCAAGCACCACGGACGAGTTGGCATCAGGCTGGTAGCAGTACTCCTACTACTACAACAGTGCTAGTAGAGCGATTTGGTAGTAGTACTGGCATAACGCTGCTGTTACGGCAGGCACATAGTAGGGTTACGGGGTTTATGATAGATTATTGAGGCCTCCGAGAGGCATGCAGAATGGAGGTGGAGTGCGTGCTAGTACCAGCGCTCGGAGAACAACGAGGGCGGCCCGTGAGACGGGACGAAAGCGAGGACTTTCTGTCCGTCCGGCCATGGAAAACACCCTCTCTTCTTGATCGGAGCACGTTGCTTGTTTTAGTTAATCCGCCCAAAGACAAGAGGACCGTACCACTGCCACTGCTCCACGCAGCCATGCTAGGCATTCACGAGGCCTCAATCCCCGAGGAGCGCCTGTGGCACTGGGACGGACAGGTCAAAGCGGGCATTGACTGATCGGACCGGTGACAGGTGGGACCCCACCGCGAGCTTAATTGATTGTACTTCCATCGCCGTCGCGCATCGCTCCCCACTGAGAGCCACTTGCCGCACCGACAGCGACGCGGAGGGCAAAGGCGTGGGCTGCATTTCCGGTAGTACGAGCTACGGGCGGGCCGGCACGACGGAGTGGCCTCCCTGCGACGGGTACGAGTACAGTACTACTAGGGTTCACGTGGTGCGGCGCAGAGAGCAAAACGACGCGACGTGACGAGTGCCGGGCGGTGGGTAGGGCGCACCCAGGCCTGCTCCTGCTCCGGCTCCGGCCGTGTGTGGCATGAGGAAATGGCCTCTTTCGGACGGTGACGGCGAGGAGCGGGGCGGGGGTGTGGCAGCTTCACTGAATGATACTACACGGCACGGGCACGCTCGGCTTTTTCATAATGGAGGCCTGCACTTGCCGGAGGTTTTTACTGTTTGGCGCCGGCGTGAAGGGTCGTGTTTATTCGCACTGAACGATCTCGTCGGAGAAGCTACATGGACGTGGAGCTTTTTCTTATCTTAGGGTAAAATAAAAATAATCCATGGCCGTGTTTTTTTTTTAGAACTATCCATGGCCGTGGTGGAGAGGACAGCAAAATTCTAGGGCTTTTTTTCTTTTTGAGGGGCCGAAATTTTCGGGCTTGAATCTGAACCACGGGCCTTGTGTAGCCCATATATCTGTCTGTTCGGGCGAGAATGTGGGCCGCAAGGCAGCGACAGACAGACATAAGTGCTCTGATTTCCTCAGCGAAATAAAAGAAGTTTCCTGCTGCTGCTGCGAGCGGGGCCGTCTCCGAGCCTTCATTTTCGACAAGGCCGCAGAAAAAGACCGCGCCCGTGCCCGTACCGGCGGGCCAAAATCAGCCACCTTTTTCTGTAACAACGGCGCCCACACGTAACAAGTTGGCCATGGAGGCGTCAGTCCTTTTCACAGGATAAGAATCAGGTGCCAGATTTTCCTTTAACGCTGGTAGGCTTTCCAGTTGCAGGCAACAAAATCTGGTGCCCCAGTGATGAGCTTCATCTTCTCAAAAAAAGACAAAAAGAGTGATGAGTTTCATTCCCTAAAACAAGGAGTGATGGGTGTTTTAATGAGGTAATCTTGGATAACAAATAAGCAATGGTGGTGTTTTCTGTTTTGTTTTTCTTGAAAAGATGGTGGTCTTTGCTATGCTTGAAAACACTGTCCGGAAACTAGAGCTGAACAGAAGATAGCCATGCCAGCTGCCAGGTCTATCCAAAAAATTGTGCACCCTATTCGTGCGAAAACGAAAATACAAGTTGGTAATGGATTAATGGGCCGTGTGGGATGAGGTGAGCTAATCCTGGTGGAGCAACAAGTCTATGTACACTTAATCCAACAGGTCAACTCAAAAAAAAAAAAACTTAATCCAACAGGTTGCCTTCTTCTTCTGAACTGCATGGAAGCTTCACTTGCCGGCCCGTATTTGCCATGAGCAATAGAAAAACGACGGCGTGTAATGAAGCAGATTTTGTACTATTAAGAAACTTGTTTGTCTCTCCCCAACATAGGCGCAAGGAAGGAGAACAAGTTTTCCTTGTCCGCCGCTGGCGAGGCCGTGGCCCGTGGGGTCTCCTTCTCTCCTCTCGTCGCTCTGGCGACGGCGGAGAGTGGGGGAGCCCCGGAGAGTCGCAGGACATGGCTTCGCTGAAGCTCGGCTCCCCGACTCCCCGGTTTGGGCCGTTCCACAGTCGCTCCGCTTTTTCTTCTCTTTTCTGTTTTTTTTTCTGTTCTTGTTTTTGTTTAATTTTTTCTTTCATGTTTTTTCTTTTTCTTTCATTCTTTCTTTTTTCATGTATTATACAAAGTTCATTGCGTGTTTATATACAATAATGTTCATTGTATATTTAAGGAAAAGTTCATCCTATACTAAGAAAATGTTCAACATATTTTAAAAAATTGTTCATTGTGCATTTTAAAATTGTTCAGTGTATATCACAAAAATGTTCAATGTGTATTTAAATATTGTTCAATGTACATCACAAAATGTTCGTTGTGTATTTTAAAATTGTTCATTGTATATCACAATTTTTTTAATATGTATTTAAATATTGTTCAGAGTATATAACAAAACTTTTCAATGTGTATTTAAATATTTTTCAGCGCATATCACAAAAATATTCAGTGTGTATTTAAAAAATTGTTCAGTGTATATTGCAAAATTGTTCAAGTTTTAAAATTTTGTCCGAATTCCAATTTTTTTCACTATTCCAAACATTATTTACATTTAAAGAAAACACACAATTGTTCCAACAAATGGTTGAAAATTTTCGATTTTTTTAATCTGCACTGCATTTAGTTCTTAAAGTTTCTCTCTGCCTGAATATCGGTTACACTCAGCAACTCAAGTGGTAAGGAACACCAGTCCTGCAACGTGTGGTTGTGAATTTGATTCCTATGTATCGCACTTTTTTGGATTTTCTAATCGCTTTATGACGCCACTTAATGGGCCGGCCCATTAGGATCCCCCCATTGCGAAAGGTCTGGCGTTTGACACTTGTGGGCGTCGTATAGGGGGTCTCGAGCCCGTGGTCCTTTCAACCGGCGTGTAGATAGTAGGATAGTTGTATTGGGTGACGGTTCTCTGTCGGTGCCGAGGTTGCCGCTGTGAGGAAAGTTTTCCAGACCACCGCCTTGACACCGTCGTTTGATGAGGTCGAGGAGTCGTGGATCTATCTCTCCGCCGTTCGTCTGGACCGGCGGAGATACGTTTTCCAGGCAGGGTCTTCTAGGCTGCGGTGGAGGCCATGCCATGGGAATTTGTTCTTTCGCTCCGTTCGCGTCGCATTGGCGCCTTCTCCAGCGTCGCCGTGGAGTCGGAAGAGGTTGTATAGGAGATGGTTGGCGCAACACTGCCGGTTTCGTTTGGAAGGCAACTTTCCTAGAGTTTAGGTTATGGAAAATGGTGGCGGAATCAGGGTTCGTCAGTGGCAGTGATGCTGTTTGGGAACGTCAGGGTCCGGATCCAGCTGGAGTGGGTTTTCCCCGGCCGATGATCCACAATGACATATGCGGCGTTGCAAGCTATGACGCCCGTTCTGAGGCTCTCAATGCAGCTGCGTTGCTATCTCACTCTCCTGGATGTTGGCTACGTGGTGCTTCGCCTTCCTCTACTCTGGCGGTTGCTTTAGCGACGACGATTGCAATTGGAATCGGCGGGTGAGTTGTTGGTAGTTGCGGGGATCTAGAAGATTTCTCTTTGTGTGGGATGCTTCGTATGGTGAGATGTCTCTGGACTTTTCTAGAGAGAATCCATGTGTGTTATACCTTTACTTTGTTATGAATGGATAAGTAGTATTTCTCCTAAAAAAATGAATTCGGCTTAGTCGATTTTAGGTGAGAAGAGGAGATGTAGCTCTGATGTCGCAGTTGGGGAGGGTGGGGGAGTCTGTGGTTATTTGGTTCGGACGCGGGGCAGGGTGGGGACTTACACAACTAGATAAAAAAATGAGGTTAGAGGGATGGCTAGGGCCGGCTAGGCGGGGTGGCAGGCGGTTCGGCCGATATAGTAGGGAGCGTGTATGGAATAAAATATGAGGGAAATCTGCTGACGTAAATATGGTTTTTAGAGGATTTACAAATAGTCCCTCCCTCTAGATAGGAGCTAGCCCGTTGAGGGAAGGCGATACGTGTTTGGTTCACTTTAGTGCTTGTAATCGTCGGTAAGTGGTACATAGATCTAATTGTAACTTTTACCTGTAGAAAATTTATACCGTTGTTACATATTATTGATAGAACATGGGATTTGCTTGTAAACGGGGAAAATGTTGTGGCCAATGACCCCCTGGAGGAAACATAAGTTGTTGAACCATTGACTAGAGCACAAAAACATTTCTCTAAATTGTGTGCGAACAAATTGTGACCAATTTGATTGGGATTTGGGTCAAAGCTTTCTGCATACGGAAAAAGAAAAACATATATAAATCTTGATCATTTTCGATCACGAAAAATATTAGAAACTTATATTTCATTGACTTATTAGGACTTTGATTTTTAAACTATGCTTTTGCCCCGCTTTATATATAAAGCAATAAGCAATGTGCACGGCCAAATGATAGTAGTAAACAATCTATCTTACAAAGCAAATCACAAGATGTCTGGATAACAAAAATTGAACCGATAAAAGTTTTGTACAAAGGCAGAGAAGCAACACGTAGACGCTACCGGGTAGAAGCGAAGGGCGGTTAGAACATACCGCTACGGCGCAACCGATGGTGTCTGAGCTCCACGATAACGCGCCCAAGAGGATAACGATGCAAAGCGTCGTGCTATCGAGACTAAACATGCCTGGGTTGTCACCCGGATCCCTGGCCTTGGAAAGAGACCCACGACGACGTCCTCAACCGGAAAGCGGGCCCGCGGGTGTTGCCGGCACCGGCACCAAAGAGTGGAGCTTTCCTTTTGGAACCTCACCCGCGACACCACAAGGCAACTAGGTCACCGCTGCAACGAGGTCCAACCCATCCGAACTAGATCTCGGCACCACCTCTTTCACGGAGGGAGAGAGAGAGAGAGAGAGAGAGAGAGAGAGAGAGAGAGATCTAGGGCCTCCCGTCACTAAACCCCTCTCACCCGACCCACAAAACCCCATCAATAGAAGAGCGTGAGAGGCCAAAGCCGCCGCAATGGCCACTCGGCAAAGAGGCACCACATCACGGACGAGGGGATCCAGTCCCATTCAGGAGGGCACTGCCTCGCCCATGTACCAACGACTAGGTCTCGCCGCCGGCCAGCTGAACAGGGGATATGCTCCTTCAGAAAGCAAAATAAATAGTACTTGTAGGGATGAGATTGTCACCTCATGTTGAATTATAAAGTACTCCCTTCGTCTCATAATGTAAGATGTTTTTTCACACTAGTGTAGTATCAAAAGGCGTCTTACATTATTTGACGGAGGGCGTATATATCACCCCTCCCGTTGGAGACATGCTTGACAGCTTCAGCCTAATTAACCAATTGTTCTATTGACCAATTTTAGCAGGATTGTCTCCTGTGAGTTGCGTACGTGTAATTGTAAAAATAAAATAAAAATTGGCAACTCATCCTTAGATTTCCAACAGAAAAATAACCGTCGGTGGAGTTCGTCTGCTAGTGCTAGAGACTAGAGAGCTCAAGCATAGGATAATGGCAGTGTACTTAGCAGGCGTCCTTGTACAAGAAGCACTTCCCTGCATACAGGCGATGCAAGTAAAGTATTTATTCTTGCAGTGAAAGGTTATTCTGTTGCCATATATAAAAAGCAAGGAAAGTTTATTCTCTTTATTCTGTTGTGTGGGTGAAGGCGTTTGTCAACTTTTGCCTGCATCAGTCGACAAACTGACCCTTTTTCCTCGTCTTGCTTGCAAGCGGCAGGGTGCGGTTATCGTGAGTCGTTCAAGCAGCCAGTGGAGGCTGCATTTGAGTAATCAGGCTTTTAAGCTGGTAAAAGCGAGCTGGGTGGTGCGTGCTATGCGTTAGCAGCCATGTACGATTTGTTATCTCCGTGGGGGAAAAAAGTGTTGGTCAAACCTAGAATGCGTCGCACGAATCGGAGAGAGCGTCAGCCGCAAGAAAGCGTCCTCTGCCTTCGTTTTTTCTTGTTTTAGAGCAACTCTAGCATATGTACCCGCAAAATCGATTTATGGTTCTCCCTAAAACGATTTTACGGGAAGTTATGCACCGCCGCAGAATATATATCGTAAAAGCACACTGCATATTTAAAAACTTAGATAAACATAGTTCCCGCAACGACAAAACACACTGGAGTTCATACATCAAACTAAAACATAGATCAGGGGCGGCGGTGGCTCATGGCTTGACGTTGAGGTAATACTCCTCAGCCGACCTCTAGAGAACGTTGGCAAACTTTTACTCTTCTTTCAGCGCCTCGAGCCGTTCAGCGGCGCCATCTTCACCGGCCGCCAGCGCGTCCTTCGCGGCGGCGGCTCATCCTCCGTCTCGTGGCACCCGCTTGGTAGTTGGCCATAGCGCGTTGCCGAGCTCGAAGAAGCAAGCCCACACGCTCTGGCCGCCACTGCGGGAGAGCGTGACACATTCGTGTGCCTGCTTCGAGCGTCCCAGCTCGACGGCGGCGATCCGCCTCGGCCACCACTCCTGCCACCGCGTCCGGCCATGGATCTTTGAGAATTAGACATGACGGGGAGGAATCTCTCGCGGGAGTGAGCAAAGGAGACGACGGAAGGGGGGTGATTGCGGCGGAGGGGGCAGAGGATATGGAAGAAGTGAACCCTAAAACGCAGCGGCGGAGGGGGCTATATGCGGGCCGCTTGTAAAAAAATTACGTCCCGGGCCATTTTTAGCGGATGTTCAGGCTTGAAAAGGAGCAAAAACTGTAAAACGGTCGGAATTATAAGGGTCGGCAAGGTTTTAGCGTATCTGCTAGAGTTGCTTTTACTAGTTACTTGCATGTGTTATGTTGGGACGTGGAGTTTGTGAGCTCGAGCTCACATGAGCTCAGGTAAACAGTAAAATTCAAACAATTAGTAAAAAAATCAAAATTTTCTGATTTTTTTACATGCATGCAAAATGTTACGACGGAATCACGATTGTGGAGATGTAGGGAAAAAACAAAACCAATGCTCCAAAAAGAGTGGTTTTGGGATCATTTTAGAGTATCAGTTTAGTTTTTTGGTCTACACCTCCACAAATATGATTCCATCGCAAAATTGTGCATGTGTATAGAAGAAACATCAATGCCACTTGCCAAAAAAATTTAAAAAAATTTACTGTTCACTCAGGATCATGTGAGCTCGAACTCACAATAGCACTTTCGGTTATGTTGCTCTCTTGAACATTGGAGCTTTCCCTACAATACCATCTTAGAGAAGACATGGGTGAGGGAGCTTGAAGTGCATGGGAGACAATACACATGGGGTAATAATTTGCCTAATCTCACTTATGGAAAATTGGATAGAGCGCTATGTTGTGTGGACTGGGAGGAAAACTATCCACTGACAGAAGTTTCTGCTATGGTCAGCGAAAAGTCTGACCACACTCTAGTTGTGACTGGAGATATTCAAAAATCTGACCTAATTTTCAGATTTGATAATTCCTAGTTTTTGAGAGAGGATATGTGATTTTTCCAGGTTCGGGCTCTTAGAGGAGATAATACCCTACGTCATACTCTTCTTTTATTGCACCAGGGTGTATCGAGAGTACAAAGTATGAAGAGATTGTAAGTTGTCTATCTACGAGCCCGGACCCCGGTTTATATAGCATATCGGGGACTCCAGGGTACATGGAGCTGGCTACGTATGGGGAGGTAGAATCCTCCATAATCCCAGCTTCTTGTTTTAGCACCTCAAGTCTTCTGAAAACTTCATGAAATACACCATGGGCCATCCAAAGTGGCCCGGGACGAAACATACAAGGGGTCCTCAGCCCGGCCTGGACTCGATGTGATGAGAGGCCCCTTAGCCAGGACACTGTCATCATCTACTCCACCTCCCATGCCTTCTCATTTTATCTCAAAATTTTAATCTATTGTATCTTTTGAACCCAAAGTTCAAATCAAGTTTCGTTTGCATATTCGTGTTCGTTGCAACAAGTACTTTCGAACAAGGCTAGTTTTGAATACATTTAGACGCCTTTTAAATTTTTTATCAAGTTTAAATATTAAAACTTGATAGTCATATTAAGTTTTACAAAGCTTCACCAAGTTTTACCAAGTTTCATTTGTTTTTAGGGGTTTACGGTTTAGGGGTTAGGGTTTAGGGTTTAAATTTTGGTTTTTGAAACTTGCTAAATGTATCATTCATTTATTAAGTTTTATTGGTTGAAACTTGCTAAAGTTTTAAAAACTCGTCAAAATGTATTCAAAAGTGGGCTTGTTTCAAAGCTCTCATCACAAGTGAAAGAGCATGGTGCCCCCATGTGTGGTTTTGGTAATTGATGACATTCTTTGGACTAATGGTTGCCTTGAGTTATATTCGTAGGATTTGTCCATAGGCACTTCTTGAAGTCCATGTGTTGGTTTCAAGGAGTTTATGTGGTGAACAAGGTGCTATTCAAGGAATTATCCAAGGATTGGTCATAGAGAAGACATGATACAAGGTTGATCATGACTAAGTCAAAGAATGAATCAAGTTGATCAACACACGAAGCGTACAAGATGTACCGAGAGGGATGATAACCCACAAGTATAGGGGATCAGTAATAGTTCTTTCGATAAGTACGAGTGTCGAACCCAACAAGGAGCAGAAGGAAATGACAAGTGGTTTTCAGCAAGGTAATTTCTGCAAGCACTGAAATTGTCGGTAACAGGTAGTTTGATAGCAAGATAATTTGTAACAAGTAACGAATAACAATAGTAACAATAAGTGCAGCAAGGTAGCCCAATCCTTTTTGTAGCAAAGGACAAGCCGGAACGGTCTCAGATATTAAGTAAAACATTCTCGAGGACACACGGGAATTTTATCTAGTCACTTTCATCATGTTGGTTTGATTCGCGTTCGCTACTTTGATAATTTGATATGTGGGTGGATCGGTGCTTGGGTGGTGTTCTTACTTGAACAAGCCTCCCACTAATGATTAACCCCCCTCGCAAGCATCCGCAACTATGAAAGAAGAATTAAGATAAAATCTAACCATAGCATTAAACATATGGATCCAAATCAGCCCCTTACGGAATAGCACATAAACTAGGGTTTAAGCTTCTGTCACTCTAGCAACCCATCATCTAATAGCTACTCCACAATGCATTCTCTTAGGCCCAAATATGGTGAAGTGCCATGTAGTAGACGTTCACATAACACCACTATGGGAATCACAACATACATATCAGCAAAATATTGAACGGATATCAAATTCACATGATTACTTGCAACATGACTTCTCCCGTGTCCTCAAGAACAAAGTAACTACTCACACAACATATTGATGATCAAGATCATAGGAATAATAAATATCATAATGGATCTGAACATATAATCTTCCACCAAATAAACCGGCTAGCATCAACTACAAGATGTAATCAACACTAGTAGTCACCCACAGGTACCAATCTGAGGTTTTGATACAAAGATTGAACACAAGAGATGAACTAGGGTTTCAGATGAGATGGTGTTGTTGAAGATGTTGATGAAGATTGGCCTCCTAAAGATGAGAGGGTTGTTGGTGATGACGATGGCTTCGATTTCCCCCTCCCGGAGGGAAGTTCCCCCGGCGGAATCGCTCCACCGGAGGGAAAAAGTGCTCCTGCCCAAGTTCCGCCTCAAGACGGCGGCGCTCCATCCCGAAAGTCCTCCCCTTATTTTTTCTAGGTCAAAAGACCTTATGTACCAGAAGATGGGCACCGAAGGTGGGCCAGGTAGCCCACTAGTGCCTAGTGGGCACCTGGGTGGCCTCCTCCTATATTTCTTTTCTCCAATATTTTTTATATATTCCAAAATAATTCTCCGTAAAATTTCAGCTCATTTGGAGATGTGCAGAATATGTATCTCTGACATAGCTTTTTCAGGTCCAGAATTCCAGCTGCCGGTATTCTCCCTCTTTGTGTAAACCTTGCATATTATGAGAGAAAAGGCATTAGAATTACTCCACAAATTATTATATTCCATGAAAACACTATAAATAACAGTAGGAAAACATGATGCAAAATGGACGTATCAACTCCCCCAAGCTTAGACCTCGCTTGTCCTCAAGCGAAAGCTGATATCGAAAATCATGTCCACAAGTTTAGAGAGAGAGGTGTCGATAAAAACAAAATACAGACATAGTAGCATCATGCTTATTATTATAACAACAATAAACTTTATCATAAAACTTCTTATGAGCAAGTAACAATTCATCACAACATCGAAGTATGAAGCTTAAGCTTTATTGAAAACCAAGAAACTATGTTCTCAGTCAACTTTGCAATTACAATTCATCATATTTTCAGGAAGGGTCTCGTATCGGAGCCTTTTGGCAAGTCCACATACTCAACCATCATTTAATCTTCTATGATTGCTAATACTCGCAACATATATATGGATCAAAAAGTTTCAACCGGACACATAGAAAAATAGGGGCTTATAGTTTCGCCTCCCAATTTATTCGCCTCAAGGGTGATGTCAACAATAATAACTCATGATCACTCATATCCAACTGGATATATGTGCCTAGATCTTTCCCCACCACGTGATGCTTGCAAAAGAGAAAATAAAAAGGAATAGAGGAGAACACTTTGACTCTTGCATAAAAAGTAAATACATAAACGTAAAAGATAGGCCCTTCGCAGAGGGAAGCAGAGGTTGTCATGCGCTTTTTGATTTTGTATGCACAATCTCTTAATGCAAAAGAACTTCACGTTATATTGCCCCTTATTATAGCAACCTTTATTATGCAGTCCGTCGCTTTTATTACTTTGCCATCACAAGTTCATACAACGCTTATTTTCCCTTACACTAAAAGATCAAACACATTTAGAAGCAATTTTTTTGCCTTATGCACTGATGACAACTTACTTCAAGGATCTTACTCAATCCATAGGTGGGTATGGTGGACTATCAAAGCATGGATTTGGGTTTAAGGGTTTTGGATGCACAAGTAGTATCTCTACTTAGTGCGGATTTTTGGCTAGCAAAGATATTGAGCAAGCACCACATGTTGGAGGATCTATGACAATATAACTTCTATGTGAATATGAACAAACATAAGTCATTACGTTGTCTTCCTTGTCCAACGTCAACAATTTGGAATAAAATATTTAATGGGGGTTCACAATCATAAAAGATGTCCAGGATAGTGTATTTGCATATGAATCTTCTCTTCCCTTACTAATTCTTTCATGAATTGCATCATTGACCAATGCAATGTTTTTCAACCTTCAATAAATTTTACCACTTATACTTTTCCTTATGTGATGTCATTACTTACCATAAGATTAGCATATGATCTTTTTATTATTTCCTTTATTTTGATTGATACAAGAAAGTAAAGAAGCAAAAACTTGAGCTAACCTTTATTATATAACTCTCACTCAATTACATAGATAGATAGATCATGAAACTAGCACTCGAAAATAGATCATACTAAACTTTTATTCAACTAAATCACGAAATAGCTAAGGATCGAACTAAGATAGGTGACGTGGCTTGAGACTGCGTCAGTATTTCCCCAAAGAGGATGGGATGATGCAGCACAACTACGGTAAGTATTTCCCTCAGTTATGAAACCAAGGTATCAATCCAGTAGGAGAACCAAGCAACACTATGTAAACGGTACCTGCGCACAAAGAACAAATACTTGCAACCCGGCGCGTAAGAGGGGTTGTCAATCCCTCCACGGTAAAAAGATAGATTGGTTTGTATGATATTGGATAAATAGATATGAATAAAACGAAAAATAAAATAAGTAAAGAAAAAGTGCAGCAAGGTATTTTTGGGTTTTTGGAATAATAGATCTGAAAACAAATATGATAAAAGATAGATCTGAAAGCAATATGATAAAAGATAGATCTGAAAGCAATATGATAAAAGATAGACCCGGGGGCCGTAGATTTCACTAGTGGCTTCTCTCGAGAAAATAGCATACGGTTGGTAAACAAATTACTGTTGGGCAATTGATAGAAGAACAAATAATTATGATGATATCCAGGCAATGATCATGAATATAGGCATCACGTCCAAGTTTAGTAGATCAAAACAATTCTGCATCTACTACTATTACTCCACACATCAACCCCTATCCAGCATGCATCTATTGTATTATGTTCATGGAGGAACGAAGTAATGCAATAAGAACGATGACATGATGTAGACAAGATCTATTCATGTAGGAATAGACCCCATCTTGTTATCCTTAATAGCAACGATACATACGTGCCTCGCTACCCCTTCTATCACTGGGTGAGGACACCGTAAGATCGAACCCATCACAAAGCACCTCTTCCCATTGCAAGAAAAATCAATCTAGTTGGCCTAACTAAACCAAAGATTCGGAGAATAAATCCGAGGTTATAAATAATCATGCATAAAAGAGATCAAAGAAGACTCAAATAACTTTCATGGATATAGATCTAATCATAAACCCAAACTTCATCGGATCCTAACAAGCACACCGCAAAAAGTCATTACATCAAATAGATCTCCAAGAGACCATTGTATTGAGAATCAAAAAGAGAGAAGAAGTCATCTAGCTACTGCCTACGGACCCGTAAGTCTATGGTGAACTACTCACGCATCATCAGAGAGGCACCAATGAGGATGATGAACCCCTCCGTGATCGTGTTAGATTGGATCTCATGGTTCTGGAACTTGCGGCGACTGGAATTGTGTTTGGTCGACTCCCCTAGGGTTTCTGGAATATTTGGGTATTTATAGAGCTAAGAGGCGGTGGAGGAGACCTCCATGGGCCCCATGATACATCAGGGTGCGCCAGGGGCCTCTGGCTCGCCCTGGTGTATCGTAGGCCCCATGGGCCGCCCCCAGGTGCTTCCTTGGCTCCCAAGTTGTGTTCTGGTCCAAAAAAATCTCCAAAAAGTTTCGCTGCGTTTGGACTCCGTTTGGTATTGATATTCTGCGAAGTAAAAAACAAGCAAAAGATAGCAACTCGCACTGGGCACTATGTCAATAGGTTAGTCCCAAAAAAATGATATAAAGTTGCTATAAAATGATTATAAAACATCCAAGAATGATAATATAACAGCATGGAACAATCAAAAATTATAGATACGTTGGAGATGTATCAGCATCCCCAAGCTTAATTCATGCTCGTCCTCGAGTAGGTAAATGATAAAAACAAAATTTTTGATGTGGAATATTGGCTAACATGTTCATCACATATTCTTTTCTTTGTAGCATGGACATTTGGACTTTTTAGATGGTTCAAAGCAATAGTCTATAATTGACATGAAGACTTCAATACTCAAGCATATCAACATGCAAGCATGTCTTTCAAAATATCAATACTAAAGAAAGTTATCCCTAGCCCATCATGCTCAATCATTGATCCATTCATGAAACACACTTGAATATTAGCTACATCCAATGCTCAAGTATGATCATAGTGCTCCCTAGTTGGTTCTTTATAAGAGAAGATGGAGACTCAAAATAAAATAAAATAAAATTGCATAAAAGTAAATAGATAGGCCCTTCACAGAGGGAAGCAGAGATTTGTAGAGGTGCCAGAGCTCAAAGCTTAAATTGAGAGATAAATTTTTTTGGGAGGCATGCTTTACCCGTCAACGAAAATGACCGAGTAGTTCCCAATATTTCCCATGCTAGATACATCATAGGCGGTTCCCAAACATAAAATAAAGTTTATTCCTTTTTCCACCATACTTCCACACTCCACGGCTAGTCGGATCCACGGGTACCGTCCATACCAACACTTTCCAAGGAATTTATTGAAGGAAATTTGCCCTAGATGCAATGATAAAGTTGTTATTTTATATTTCCTTATTCATGATAAAGGTTTATTATTCATGCTAGAATTGTATTGATCGAAAACTTAAATACATGTGTGAATACATAAACAAATACCATGTCCCTAGTAAGCCTCTACTAGACTAGCTCATTGATCAAAGATGGTTAAGGTTTCCTAACCATAGACATGTGTTGTCATTTGATAACGGGATCACATCATTAGGAGAATGATGTGATGGACAAGACCCATCTGTTAGCTTAGCATATGATCGTTCAGTTTATTGCTATTGCTTTCTTCATGTCAAATACATATTCCTTCGACTATGAGATTATGCAACTCCCGAATACCGGAGGAATACCTTGTGTGCTATCAAACGTCACAACGTAACTGGGTGATCATAAAGATGCTCTACAGGTATCTCCAAAGGTGTTTGTTGAGTTGGCATAGATCGAGATTAGGATTTGTCACTCCGAGTATCGGAGAGGTATCTCTGGGCCCTCTCGGTAATACACATCATAAGAAGCCTTGCAAGCAAATGACTAATGAGTTAGTTACGAGATGATGTATTACAAAACGAGTAAAGAGACTTGCCGGTAACGAGATTGAACTAGGTATAGAGATACCGACGATCGAATCTCGGGCAAGTAACATACCGATGGACAAAGGGAATTACGTATGTTGTCATAAGGTTCGACCGATAAAGACCTTCGTAGAATATGTAGGAGCCAATATGGGCATCCAGGTTCCGCTATTGGTTATTAACCAGAGAGGTGTCTCGGTCATGTCTACATAGTTCTCGAACCCGTAGGGTCCGCACGCTTAACGTTTGTTGACGATATAGTATTATATGAGTTATGTATGTTGGTGACCGAATGTTGTTCGGAGTCCCGGATGAGATCACAGACATGAAGAGGAGCTCCGGAATGGTCCGGAGGTAAAGACTGATATATAGGATGATATGGTTAGGCCAAGGGGTAAGGCCCACGGGGCTTTAGGTCGGTGCAAAAGGATGTTTTGCACAGGTCAGGGTCCAAACACCGGAGACCCTGGTGTCTGGCCCTGGGCCAGATGCCGAGGCCCATGGCATCTGGGCCAGACGCCGAGGATTGTGGCGTCTGGTCTTGGAAGTCCGAGAAGGACTCTTCCTTGCGGGCAAAACCGACTTTGAGGAGGCTCTTTCTCCAAGTTTTGACCCCAAGGTTCAACATATAAATAGAGGGGCAGGGCTAGCACCCAAGACACATCAAGATACACCAAGCCGTGTGCCGACAACCCCGTCCCTCTAGTTTATCCTCCGTCATAGTTTCCGTTGTGCTTGGCGAAGCCCTGCGGAGATTGTTCTTCACCAACACCGTCACCCCGCCGTCGTGCTGCCGGAACTCATCTACTACTTCGCCCCTCTTGCTGGATCAAGAAGGCGAGGACGTCATCGAGCTGAACGTGTGCTGAACGCGGAGGTGCCGTACGTTCGGTACTTGATCGGGACGGATCGTGAAGGTGTACGACTACATGAACCGCATTGATAAACGCTTCCGCTTAGCGATCTTCAAGGGTATGAAGATGCTCTCCCCTCTCTTAGCTATGCATCTCCATGGATAGATCTTGCGTGTGCGTAGAATTTTTTTTGTTTTCCATGCAACATTTCCCAACATTTATTATTTGACAACATAAAGTAAATTTCTTTTTCATTTCGGGACTGGGCATCCCTATTACCGCCGTACTCTCGTGCAATGACAAGTGAATAAACACTCATCTTGAGAATAACACATCTAGCATGGAAAAATATTGGCCACCCCCTGCCTCTTCATGAGCGATACAGGCACACAAAAAGGAAATTCATTTTTAAAATTAGAGTTGGCACATACAAATTTACTTAGAACGGCACGGAAATACCACATATAGGTAGGTATGGTGGACTCATATGGCAAAACTTGGTTTAAGGATTTTGGATGCACAAGTAGTATTTCTACTTAGTACAAGTGGAGGCTAGCAAAAAGATTGAGAAGCAACCAACCAAGAAACAAAAATTCTCATAAACGGGCATTAAGCATAACTAACACCGAATAATGCACCACAAGTAGGATGTAATTTCATTGCATAACTATTGACTTTCGTGCTTGCATAGGGAATCACAAACCTGAACACCAATATTCTTATGAAAACATAATTACTCACCAACATGACTCACACATTACTATCATCATGTCTCAAAACTATTACAAGGAATCAAGTTTATTTTGTCCAATGATCTTCATGAAAGTTTTTATTATATCCCCCTTGAATATCTATCACTTTGGGACTAGTTCCATATATTGCAATTGCTTTTGATAAGCTCAAACAAATTTAAGTGAAGAACATGAGCATAACAATTTTCTTCTCTCAAAATAATATAAGTGAAGCATGAGAGAATTTCTTCAAAAAATTTACTAACTCTCAAATAAATCTAAGTGAAGCATGAGAGAATTTCTTCAAAAATATTAAAGCACACCATGCTCAAAAAGATATAAGTGAAGCACTAGAGCAATTCCATGGCTCAAAAAAATTTAAGTGAAGCACATAGAGCAATTCTAACAAATCGTAGCATAATTTTGGCTCTCTAAAATAGGTGTGTCCAGCAAGGATAAACATGACAAAGCTAAACAAGCAAAGACTCATATAATACAAGACGCTCCAAGCAAAACTCATTATATGTGATGAATAAAAATATAGCTCCAAGTAAAATTATCGATGGTTGTTAGAAGAAAGAGGGGATGCCTTCCGGGGCATCCCCAAGCTTAGTTTGGTTCTCCTTGAATATAAACTTGGGGTGCCATGGGCATCCCCAAGCTTAGGCTCTTTTCACTCCTTATTCCTTCATCCATCGTGATCTCACCCAAAACTTGAAAACTTCAATCACACAAAACTTAACAAAACCTTCGTGAGATCCGTTAGTATAAGAAAACCAATCTTCACTTTAAGTATTGTTGCAAACCCATTCATATTTTGTTATTGCATTATACCTACTATATTCTAACTTTACCATGGCTTATACCCCCCGATACAATCCATAGTTTCATCAAAATAAGCACACAATGCAAAGAAAACATAATCTGTCAAAAACAGAACAGTTTGTAAAGATGCGAATTTTATTGATACTTCTGTAACTCCAAACATTCTGAACAATTAGGGAAACAGAGGCAATTTGTATATAAATCTTGTGTAAAAAATTCCAAATTTTTCGTCTCTTCTGTTAATTTAAACAATTCTATTACTGGACGCAAAAGTTTCTATTTTTCAATAGGATCAAATCAACTATCACCCAAAGCTATCCCAAAGGCTTTACTTGGCACAAACACTAATTAAAACATAAAAAACACAATCATAACAGAGGCATAATTGTGCAAACACTCAAGAACAGAAAGAAAAAGGCAAAAATAAATTTTATTCATTGGGTTGCCTCCCAACAAGCGCTTTCATTTAATGCCCCTAGCTAGGCATAATGCATGGATTCAAGTGGTATCATTTTTAGTTTTTGCCACCTTGGTAAGAGCTTTTCAAACCCGGGAGGCTCTTTACGCTTCCCGATATTCTCAGGAAAAGAGCCCATCCTAAGATCTAAAATATCCAAACACTTATTGCAAAGAGTAATTAAAGTATTCATGCGATTGAGATTTCCACTAATATGTTTGAGGCGTTCATTATATTTTTGTAACTCGACCAAATGTTTATGTAAATCACCCAATTTGTCTAAGATTTGAACCCCTTCTTGTGTAAAAGAAAACCCCTTTTTTGGTGGTGGTACTCTCAATATTTGCTCTAGAATTTCATAAGCAGTATTAGCATCAAGCTCAATAAAGTTTCCTTTTGCGGCAAAATCCAAGAGTTGTCTATGATGTAACGCTAGACCAATGTAAAAATTACGAAGAAAAATCTTTGCGTCCCCTTTCAGATTACAAATGCGATAGGATTCCATTAACCTATACCAAGCATCTTTTCTCCTTGTTTTTTCTTGAAGTATAGAACTTCAAAATCTGGTGACAAAGGAGGAGTAGTCATAGTGACAAGGTGGACAAACAAGAGATCTGACGAGAAAAAGGCGAACGCAAAAGAGGAGGAAAATAAAAAGGCAATTTTTTGTGAAGTGGGGGAGATGAAAATGAGAGGCAAATGGCAAATAATATGAATTGCAAGGAGATAAGATTTGTGATTAGGAACCTGATAGATGTTGATGATGTCTCCTCGGCAACGGCGCCAGAAATTCCTTTGACGTGGCTTGAGACTTCATCGGTATTTTCCCAAAGAGGAAGGGATGATGCAGTACAGCTACGGTAAGTATTTCCCTCAGTTATGAAACCAAGGTATCAATCCAGTAGGAGAACCAAGCAAAACTATGTAAACAGTACCTGCACACAAAAAATAAATACTTGCAACCCGACGCGTAAGAGGGGTTGTCAATCCCTCCACGATAAAAAGATAGATTGGTTTGTATGATATTGGATAAATATATCTGAATAAAATGCAAAATAAAATAAGTAAAGAAAAAGTGCAGCAAGGTATTTTGGGTTTTTGGAATAATAGATCTGAAAAGAAATATGATAAAAGATAGATCTGAAAGCAATATGATAAAAGATAGATCTGAAAGCAATATGATAAAAGACTGACCCCCGGGCCATATATTTCACTAGTGGCTTCTCTCGAGAAAATAGCATACGGTTGGTAAACAAATTATTGTTGGGCAATTGATAGAAGAACAAATAATTATGACGATATCCAGGCAATGATCATGAATATAGGCATCACGTCCAAGTTTAGTAGACCAAAACGATTCTGCATCTACTACTATTACTCCACACATCGACCGCTATCCAGCATACATCTAGTGTATTAAGTTCATGGAGAAACGGAGTTATGCAATAAGAAGGATGACATGATGTAGACAAGATCTATTCATGTAGGAATAGACCCCATCTTATTATCCTTAATAGGAACGATACATACGTGCCTCGCTACCCCTTCTATCACTGGGTGAGGACACCATAAGATCGAACCCATCACAAAGCACCTCTTCCCATTGCAAGAAAATTAATCTAGTTGGTCTAACTAAACCAAAGATTTGGAGAAGAAATACGAGGCTATAAATAATCATGCATAAAAGAGATCAAAGAAGACTCAAATAACTTTCATGGATATAGATCTGATCATAAACTCGAACTTCATCGGATCCCAACAAACACATCGCAAAACGTCATCTATACCAATATAAAAAGACCCAAAGGGGCAGATCCAAACCATCTCGACCGTCAAATCATGTGATCTAGCGGTTCAAATCGCTCCAATGTTGAGCACCAAACACGTTTAACGCTCTAATTACCCACCACTGCCATCGATTATAAACATGTTTATACTCAACGCTATCCCATGAAATCTGCCATGTAATTAATATCTTACCATTCCCACAAAAAAACAATTAATATCTTACCAAATATCAATGTGCCACAAATATAACTTACCTAATATAACATGCCACTAATATCCTGCCTAATATACACGTGCATTGCACGTACATAATTACTAGTTACATCAAATAGAACTCCAAGAGACCATTGTATTGAGAATCAAAAAGAGTGAAGAAGCCATCTAGCTACTGCCTACGGACACGTAGGTCTATGGTGAACTACTCACCCATCATCAGAGAGGCACCAATGAGGATGATGAACCCCTCCGTTATCGTGTTATATTGGATCTCGTGGTTCTGGAACTTGTGGCGGCTGGAATTGTGTTTTGTCAACTCCGCTAGGGTTTCTGAAATATTTGGGTATTTATAGAGCTGAGAGGCGGCGGAGGAGACCTTCGTGGGCCCCACGATACATCAGGGCGTGCCAAGGGCCTCTGGCTCGCCCTGGTGTATCGTGGGCCCCACGGGCCTCCCCCTAGGTGCTTCCTTGGCTTCCAAGTTGTCTTCTGGTCCAAAAAAATCTCCAAAAAGTTTCGTTGCGTTTGGAATCCATTTGGTATTGATATTCTGCGAAGTAAAAAACAAGCAAAAAATAGGAACTCGCACTAGGCACTATGTCAATAGGTTAGTTCCAAAAAATGATATAAAGTTGCTATAAAATGAGTGTAAAACATCCAAGAATAATAATATAACAACATGGAACAATCAAAAATTATAGATACGTTGGAGACGTATCAATAGGTAAAGGTAATAAAAGTGATGGTGATACGATACCGGGGCATCTCTCCCAAGCTTGGCACAAGCCAAGGGGAGTGCCCATACCCATGTACTCAAGTCTCCTTCTTTGGTGATGATGGTGGTGGTGGAGAGGTAGGAGCATCATACTTCAGCCTCAGTAGGTACTCCAATCTACGATTGATGCTCCGGATGGCGATGTGTTGCTCTTCCAACAAAATAATTTCACGAGTGCGATATGTATTCTGAACACAAACCGTTCCGAAGGCCCGGAAGGCTTCGATTTCAGTGGGGGTGAGATGGTTGTAGTAGGGTTGAAGGATATCCTCCTCTTTCTCAGCCTGTCCTGTGAGCATGGCTTGCCCCCTTCTTGAGCCTGATCTCCCGCAACTTCCTTGACCTTGTCCTCCTTAGTGGCTTCTTTTGGTTCTTCTCTCCTTAGCTCCATCGTCAGCAGCCAAGCATCTTATTCTACGTTGTTGGAGGAGGGAGAAGACCTGATGCCTGGCTTGACAGATCTGACAGAAAAACAGCCCAAAACAAGAACAGAGGATTTCTCCGCGATACAGTGGTCAAATCGTCCGGGGGTATATATAAAGAATTTTTATCTTGGGAAACAAGTATACTACAGGAAAACGGAGTCGGGAAGGTGCCGGAGGGGCCCACTACCCACTAGGGCGCCAGGTGGGGCAGGCGCGCCCTGCTGCCTAGTGGGCACCTGGGTTGCCTTCCCGGTTGTTTCTTAAATTTTTTTATAATATTCCAAAACAGACAGAAAATATTTTTGCGGAATTTTTTGGAATCGGTTTACTTACCGTATCACGTACCTCTTCCTTTTCAAGGTTCTGGAGTGTTCTGGAAGGTCTCTTTTATGTATTCCTCCTGTGTCATGGTTTGAATAATATTAGTTTCAACATTAATAGGTGCACCTGAAATATAGTGCTTAATTCTTTGTCCATTGACCACCTTCGGATTAGTGCCTTCAGCGTTATTGATCTTAATAGCTCCAGAACGATAAACTTTTTCAATGATATATGGTCCTTCCCACTTGGAGAGAAGTTTTCCTGCAAAAAATCTAAAATGATAATTGTATAATAGAACATATTCACCAACTTTGAATTCCCACTTTTGGATTCTTTTATCATGCCACCTTTTGACTTTTTCTTTAAATAGTTTGGCATTTTCATAGGCTTGGGTTTTCCATTCATCTAGTGAGCTAATATCAAATAACCTCTTTTCACCGGCAAGTTTGAAATGATAGTTGAGTTCTGTAATTGCCCAAAATGCTTTATGTTCTAACTCAAGAGGCAAATGACAAGCTTTTCCATAAACTATTTTATAAGGAGACATACCCATAGGATTTTTATAAGCTGTTCTATAGGCCCAAAGTGCATCATCAAGTTTCTTAGACCAATTCTTTCGGGACCTATAGACAGTTTTTTGTAATATCAACTTTATTTCTCTATTGCTAAGTTCAACTTGACCACTAGATTGAGGGTGATAAGGGGATGCAATTCTATGGTTGACATCATATTTAGCAAGCAATTTACGGAAAGCACCATGGATAAAATGTGAACCACCATCAGTCATTAAATATCTAGGGACTCCAAACCTCAGGAAGATAATTTCTTTAAGCATTTTAATGGAGGTGTTATGATCAGCACTTCTAGTTGGAATAGCTTCTACCCACTTAGTGACATAATCAACAACAACCAAAATATGTGTATACCCATTAGAGGAAGTAAAAGGTCCCATATAATCAAAGCCCCAAACATCAAATGGTTCAATGACAAATGAATAATTCATAGGCATTTCCCGACGTCTACCAATATTACCAATTCTTTGACATTCATCACAAGATAAGATAAACTTACGGGCATCCTTAAAAAGAGCAGGACAATAAAATCCAGATTGTAATACCTTATGTGTAGTTCTATCTCCCGCATGATGCCCCCCATAAGCTTCGGAGTGACATTTTCCGTTGGATTTGTTCCTGTTCATGCTCAGGTATACAACGTCTAATAATACCATCTACTCCTTCTTTATAAAGATGTGGGTCATCCCAAAAGTAATGTCTTAAATCATAGAAGAACTTTTTCTTTTATTGATATGTGAAACTAGGTGGTATAAATTTAGCAACAATATAATTAACATAGTCAGCATACCAAGGAGTATTGTGAGAAGCATTTATGATAGCTAGTTGTTAATCAGGGAAGCTATCATCAATAGGTAGTGGGTCATCAAGAATATTTTCTAACCTAGACAAGTTATCAGCAACAGGATTCTCAGCTCCCTTCCTATCTGTAATATGCAAGTCAAATTCTTGTAGCAAAAGAACCCACCTAATGAGTCTAGGTTTAGCATCTTTCTTTTCCATAAGATATTTAATAGCAACATGATCGGTGTGAATAATTACTTTAGAATCAACTATGTAAGATCTGAATTTATCACAAGCAAACACAACTGCTAAAAATTCTTTTTCAGTAGCAGCATAATTTCTTTGGGCACTATCTAGAGTTTTGCTAGCATAATGGATAACATTTAATTTTTATCAACTCTTTGTCCTAGAACATCACCAACAGCATAATCACTAGCATCACACATAATTTCAAAAGGCAAGATCCAATCAGGTGGTTGAACAATAGGTGCAGAAGGTAAGGCTTTCTTAAGTGTTTCAAAGGATTCTACACAATCATCATCAAAGACAAATGGAACATCCTTTTGCAAGAGATTAGTAAGGGGCCTAGAAATTTCAGAGAAGTCTTTAATAAACCTGCTATAGAAACCATCATGACCGAGGAAACTACGAATACCTTTAATATTTTTAGGAAATGGCATTTTCTCAATTGCATCAACCTTAGCTTTATCCACCTCAATACCTCGTTCAGAAATTTTATGCCCCAAGACAATACCTTCATTCACCATAAAGTGACACTTCTCCCAGTTCAAGACAAGATTAGTTTGTTCACATATCTGCAAAACTCGATCAAGGTTGCTTAAGCAATCATCAAAAGAAGTTCCATAAACGGAAAAATCATCCATGAAAACCTCAACAATCTTTTCACAAAAGTCAGATAATATAGCAGTCATACATCTTTGAAAGGTAGCAGGTGCATTGCATACACCAAACGGCATACATCTATAAGCATAAGTTCCAAAAGGACAAGTAAAGGTGGTTTTCTCTTGATCAAGTTGTAGTACAGGTATTTGAGAGAAACTAGAATATCCGTCAAAAAAGCAAAAGTGTGTGTGCTTAGATAATATTTCTAACATTTGATCAATGAAAGGCAAAGGGTAATGATCTTTTTTCGTGGCTTTATTTAATTTTCCGAAATCAATTACCATTCTATAGGCAGTCACAATTCTTTGTGGGATAAGTTCATTTTTATAATTAGGAACAACAGTAATACCTCCTTTCTTAGGAACACAATGAACATGACTTACCCATCTACTATCATCAATAGGATAAATTATACATGCTTCCAGAAGCTTTAGTATTTCAGTTCTTACCACTTCCTTCATCTTAGGTTTTAATTGTCATTGATGATCAACAACGGGTTTAGCATCAGGCTCCATATTAATCTTGTGCTGACAGAGAGTGCGACTAATGCCCTTAAGATCATCAAGAGTATATCCAATAGCAGCACGGTGCTTCCTCAAAGTTTTTCATAATCTTTTCTCTTCATGCTCTGTAAGGTTAGCACTAATAATAACATGATATATCTTTTTCTCATCAAGATAAGCATATTTCAAAGTGTTAGGCAATTGCTTTAATTCAAACACAGGATCACCTTTAGGTGGAGGAGGACCTCCTAGAGTTTCAATAGGCAAATTGTGTTTAAGGATAGGTTGTTGTTCAAAGAATATTTTATCTATTTCATTTCTTTCATGCAAGTGCATATCATTTTCATGGTCTAGCAAATATTGTTCTAGTGGATCAGTAGGAGGTACGACAATAGAAGCAAGACCAATTATTTCATCCTTACTCGGCAATTCTTTATCAGGAGGTTGCCTACAAAACTTAGAAAAATTAAACTTATGAGACACATCACCAAAATTAATGATGACGGTTTCTTTCTCACAATCTATCTTAGCAGTGATAGTGTTCAGGAAAGGTCTACCAAAAATAATGGGACAAAAATTATCTTGTGGGGAACCAAGAACTAGAAAATCAGTAGGGTATTTTATTTTTTCACACAAGACTTCAACATCTCTAACAATCCCAGGTGGTGTGATAGTATCTCTATTAGCAAGTTTTATAGTAACATCAATATCTTCTATTTCAGCAGGTGCTATATCATTCATAATTTCTTGGTACAGAGTAAAAGGAATATCACTGACACTAGCACCCAAATCACATAAACCATGATAACAATGATCTCCTATTTTAACTGAGACAACATGCATGCCAACAACATGCTTATTCTTGTCTTTAGTGTCTGGTTTGGCAATTCTAGCAGCTTCATCACAGAAGTAAATAACATGCCCATCAATATTATCGACCAAGAGAACTTTTACCATAGCAATACTAGGTTCTACCTTAATTTGTTCAGAGGGTTTAGTTGCTCTAATATTACTTTTGCTAACCACGGTTGAAACCTTACCATGTTCCTTTATCCTAACAGGAAAAGATGGTTTTTCAATATAAGCAGTAGGAACAACTGGGTCAACATTGTAAATGATAGTTTCATCCTTAACTATAACTGGTTCTTTAATCTCTCCTTTAATAGGGGGATGATATTTAAACTACTTCTCCTTAGGGAGATCAATATGAGTAGCAAATGATTCACAAAAAGAGGATATTATCTCAGAGTCAAGTCCATATTTAGTGCTAAACTTGTGAAAAGCATCGGCATTCATAAAAGATTTAACACAATCAAACTCAAGCTTAATACCTGACTCTTTACCTTCGTCGAGTTCCCAATCTCTAGAGTTGCATTTAATTCTTTCCAAAAGATCCCACCTGAATTCGATAGTCTTCTTCATAAAAAAACCAGTACAAGAAGTATCGAGCATGGATTGATCATCACGAGAAAGCCGAGCATAAAAATTTTGAATAATAATTTCTCTCAAGAGCTCATGGTTGGGGCATGAACATAACATTGACTTAAGCCTCCACCAAGCTAGAGTGGTACTTTGTGCTTCACGAGGCCAAAAATTATATATAAAATTCCGATCACGATGAATTAGATGCAAAGGATTTTTTTTTGATGAAATTCCAATTTCAACCGATTCCAATTCCAAGCTCCAATATCATCACATAGCCTATGCCATGTCAATGCTTTTTCCCCCAAAGATAAAGGGAAAACTTTCTTCTTAACTTCATCTCCGGGTAAACCTGCAAGCTTAAACAATCCACAAATTTCATCCACATGTATCAAATGCATATCAGGATGTTTCGTTCCATCTCCTGCATAAGGATTAGCTAGCAGTTGTTCTATCATACCCGAAGGAATCTCATAACTAATATTTTTAGTAGGTGCAGTAGGTTGAGGGTCAACTCTTTGTGTTTCCAGTCGAGGTGAAGATACCTCGAACAAAACCCTCAAAGGATTGTTTTTCATAGTAACAAGTGATAGTAAATTTCAGCATGTAGTATAAATTTTTCCTTACCAAGAGCGCTTCACTCCCCGGCAACGGCGCTAGAAAAGAGTCTTGATAACCCACAAGTATAGGGGATCAATCATAGTCCTTTCGATAAGTAAGAGTGTCAAACCCAACGAGGAGCAGAAGGAAATGACAAGTGGTTTTCAGCAAGGTAATTTCTACAAGCACTGAAATTGTCGGCAACAGGTAGTTTGATAGCAAGATAATTTGTAACAAGTAACGAGTAACAATAGTAACAATAAGTGCAGCAAGGTAGCCCAATCCTTTTTTAGCAAAGGACGGGCCAAAACGGTCTCAGATATTAAATAAAACGCTCTCGAGGAGACACGGGAATTTCATCTAGTCACTTTCATCATGTTGGTTTGATTCGCCTTCGCTACTTTGATAATTTGATGTGTGGGTGAAGGCGTTTGTCAACTTTTGCTTGCATCAGTTGACAAACTGACCCTTTTTCCTCGTCTTGCTTCCAAGCGGCAGGGTGCGGTTATCGTGAGTCGTTCAAGCAGCCAATGGAGGCTGCATTTGAGTAATCAGGCTTTTAAACTGGTAAAAGCGAGTTGGGTGGTGCGTGCTATGCGTTAGAAGCCTTGTATGATTTGTTATCTCCATGGGGGAAAAAGTGTTGGTCAAACCTAGAATGCGTCGCACGAATCGGAGAGAGCGTCAGCCGCAAGAAAGCGTCCTCTGCCTTCGTTTTTTCTTGTTTTAGAGCAACTCTAGCATATGTACCCGCAAAATCGATTTATGGTTCTCCCTAAAATGATTTTACGGGAAGTTATGCACCACCACAGAATATATATCGTAAAAGCATACTTCATATTTAAAAACATAGATAAACATAGTTCCCGCAACGACAAAACACACTAGAGTTCATACATCAAACTAAAACATAGATCGGGGGCGGCGGTGGCTCATGGCTTGACGTTGAGGTAGTACTCATCAGCTGACCTCTAGAGAACGTTGGCAAACTTTTACTCTTCTTTCAGCGCCTCGAGCCGTTCAGCGGCGCCATCTTCACCGGCCGCCAGCGCGTCCTTCGCGGCGGCGGCTCATCCTCCGTCTCGTGGCACCGCTTGGTAGTTGGCCAGAGTGCGTTACCTAGCTCAAAGAAGCAAGCCCACATTCTCTGGCCGCCACTGCGGGAGAGCCTGCCATGTTCGCGTGCCTACTTCGAGCGTCCCAGCTCGACGGCGGGCCGGCTGGAGTTGCCGGCCTCTGCGTCATGCAGGGCGCGCTTGCGCAGAGGCGATCCGCCTCGGCCACCATGCCTGCCACCGCGTCCGGCCATGGATCTTTAAGAATTAGACATGCCCGGGAGGAATCTCTCGTGGGAGTGAGCAAAGGAGACGGTGGAAGGGGGGTGATTGCGGTGGAGGGGGCGGAGGATATGGAAGAAGTGAACCCTAAAACGCAGCGGCGAAGGGGGGCTATATGTGGGCCGCTTGTAAAAAAAATATGGCCCGGGCCATTTTTAGCGGATGTTCAGGCCTGAAAAGGAGCAAAAACTGTAAAATGGTCAGAATTATAAGGGTCGGCAAGGTTTTAGCATATATGCTAGAGTTGCTTTTACTAGTTACTTGCATGTGTTATGTTGGGACATGGAGTTTGTGAGCTCGAGCTCACATGAGCTCAGGTAAACAGTAAAATTCAAACAATTAGTAAAAAAAAATCAATTTTTTTTACATGCGTGAAAATTTTTACGATGGAATCACGCTTGTGGAGATGTGGGGAAAAACAAAACCAATGCTCCAAAAAGAGTGTTTTTGGGATCATTTTAGAGTATCAGTTTAGTTTTTTGGTCTACACCAACACAAATATGATTCCATCGCAAAATTGTGCATGTGTATAGAAGAAACATCAATGCCACTTGCCAAAAAAAAATAATCTTTTTACTGTTCACTCGGGATCATGTGAGCTCGAACTCACAATAGCACTTTCGGTTATGTTGGTCTCTTGAACATTGGAGCTTTCTCTACAATGCCATCTTAGAGAAGACATGGGTGAGGGAGCTTGAAGTGCATGGGAGACAATACACATGGGGTAATAATTTGCCTAATCTCACTTATGGAAAATTGGATAGAGCGCTATGTTGTGTGGACTGGGAGGAAAACTATCCACTGATAGAAGTTTCTGCTATGGTCAGCGAAAAGTCTGACCACACCCTAGTTGTGACTGGAGATATTAAAAAAATCTGACCTAATTTTTAGATTTTATAATTCCTAGTTTTTGAGAGAGGATATGTGATTTTATCCAGGTTCGGGCTCTTATAGGAGATAATACCCTACGTCATACTCTTCTTTTATTGCACCAGGGTGTATCGAGAGTACAAAGTATGAAGAGATTGTAAGTTGTCTATCTACGAGCCCGGACCCCGGTTTATATAGCATATCGGGGACTCTAGGGTACATGGAGCTGGCTATGTATGGGGAGGTAGAATCCTCCATAATCCCAGCTTCTTGTTTTCGCACCTCAAGTCTTCTGAAAACTTCATGAAATACTCCATGGGCCATCCAAAGTGGCCCGGGACGAAACATACAAGGGGTCCTCAGCCCGGCCCACCAGGCTTGGACTCGATGTGATGAGAGGCCCCTTAGCCAGGACACTATCATCATCCACTCCACCTCCCATGCCTTCTCATTTTATCTCAAAATTTTAATCTATTGTATCTTTTGAACCCAAAGTTCAATTCAAGTTTCGTTTGCATATTCGTGTTCGTTGCAACAAGTACTTTCGAACAAGGCTAGTTTTGAATACATTTAGATGCCTTTTAATTTTTTTATCAAGTTTAAATATTAAAACTTGATAGTCATATTAAGTTTTACAAAGCTTCACCAAGTTTTACCAAGTTTCATTTTTTTAGGGGTTAGGGTTAGGGTTTAGGGTTTAAATTTTGGTTTTTGAAACTTGCTAAATGTATCATTCATTTTATTAAGTTTTATTGGTTGAAACTTGCTAAAGTTTTAAAAACCCTTCAAAATATATTCAAAAGTGGGCTTGTTTCAAAGCTCTCATCACAAGTGAAAGAGCATGGTGCCCCCATGTGTGGTTTTGGTAATTGATGATATTCTTTATGGACTAATGGTTGCCTTGAGTTATATTCGTAGGATTTATCCATAGGCACTTCTTGAAGTCCATGTGTTGGTTTCAAGGAGTTTATGTGGTGAACAAGGTGCTATTCAAGGAATTATCCAAGGATTGGTCATAGAGAAGACATGATACAAGGTTGATCATGACTAAGTCAAAGAATGAATCAAGTTGATCAACACACAAAGCGTACAAGATGTACCGACAGGGATGATAACCCACAAGTATAGGGGATCAGTAATAGTCCTTTTGATAAGTACGAGTGTCGAACCCAACAAGGAGCAGAAGGAAATGACAAGTGGTTTTCAACAAGGTAATTTCTGCAATCACTGAAATTGTCGGTAACAGGTAGTTTGATAGTGATACGTCTCCAACGTATCTATAATTTTTGCTTGTTCCATGCTGTTATATTATCATTCTTGGATGTTTTTACAATCATTTTATAGCAACTTTATATCATTTTTTTGGGACTTACCTATTGACATAGTGCCCAGTGCCAGTTGCTGTTTTTTGCTTGTTTTTTACATCGCAGAAAATCAATACCAAACGGAGTCCAAACGCAGCGAAACTTTTTGGAGATTTTTTTCTGGACCAGAAGACACCCGGTGGGCCAAAGAAGTACCAGAGGGTAGCTCCGAGGTGAGCACAACCCACCAGGGCGCGCCTGGGGGCCCAGGCGTGCCTAGGTGGGTTGTGCCCACCTCGGTGGCCTCCCGCACTGCCTCTTCACCCTATAAATTCCCAAATATTCCAAAAACCCTCGGGGTAACCCTAGATCAGAAGTTCCGCCGCCACAAGCCTCTGTAGCCACGAAAAACCAATCTAGACCCCGTTCCGGCACCCTGCCAATCATCACCGGTGGCCATCTTCATCATCCCGTCGGCCACCATGATGAGGAGGGAGTAGTCCACCCTCGGGGCTGAGGGTTTGTACCAGTAGCTATGTGTTTAATATCTCTCTCTCGTGTTCTTGAGATGGCACGATCTTGATGTATCGCGGGCTTTGTTAATATAGTTGGATCATATGGTGTTTCTCCCTCTCTATCTTGATGTGATGAATTGAATTTTCCCTTTGAGATTTCGTTTTATCGGATTGAATACTTTTATGGATTTGAGAGCACTTGATATATGTCTTGCATATGAATACCCGTGGTGACAATGGGGTATTATATTGATTTACTTGAGATATGTTTTGGCACTCAACTCGCGGATTCCCGAGGTGACATTGGGGTAATCTCTGCATAGGGGTTGATGCACGTTCTTATCTTTTGTTTCTCTGGTAGAAATCTTGGGGCACTCTTTGAGGTTCTTTGTGTTGGATTGAGTATTATGAATCTAAATTTGCTTTGGTGTTATTTTAGTATGAACTCTTGATAGATCGATCGGAAAGAATAACTTGGTGTTATTTTAGTACGAACTCTTGATAGATCGATCGGAAAGAATAACTTGGTGTTATTTTAGTACGAACTCTTGATAGATCGATCGGAAAGAATAACTTAGTGTTATTTTAGTACGAACTCTTGATAGATTAACCGGAAAGAATAACTTCGTGTTATTTTAGTACGAGCTCTTGGATAGATCAATCGGAAAGAATAGCTACAAACAATTTCTTCTTATGTTCTCCGCTAGATAAGAACTTTAGAGTGATTCTTCATCGCACGTTGAGGGATGGTTATATGATCCAATTAGATTAGCATTGTTGAGAGATTGCACTAGCGAAAGTACGGACTCTAGGCCTCATTTTCAAGCATTGCAATACTGTTTGTGCTCCGTTTTATCAATTGCTACCTTGCTGTTTTTTTATTGTTCCTATTACAAAAACCAATATATACTATCATTACTACACTTTTATTACCATCACTTCGCCGAACTAGTGCACCTATACAAATTACCATTGTATTTGGTGTGTTGGGGACACAAGAGACTCTTTGTTATTTGGTTGCAGGGTTGTTTGAGAGAGACCATCTTCATCCTACGCCTCCCACGGATTGATAAACCTTAGGGCATCCACTTGAGGGAAAATTGCTACTGTCCTACAAAACTCTGCGCTTGGAGGCCCAACACGAGTCTACAAGAATAAAGTTGCGTACTAGACATCAGATAGCAAGATAAATTGTAACAAGTAACAAGTAACAATAGTTACAATAAGTGCAGCAAGGTAGCCCAATCCTTTTTGTAGCAAAGGACAAGCCGGAACGGTCTCAGATATTAAGTAAAACATTCTCGAGGACACACGGGAATTTTATCTGGTCACTTTCATCATGTTGGTTTGATTCACGTTCGCTACTTTGATAATTTGATATGTGGGTGGACCGGTGCTTGGGTGGTGTTCTTACTTGAACAAGCCTCCCACTAATGATTAACCCCCCTCACAAGCATCCGCAACTATGAAATAAGAATTAAGATAAAATCTAACCATAGCATTAAACATATGGATCCAAATCAGCCCCTTACGGAATAGCGCATAAACTAGGGTTTAAGCTTCTGTCACTCTAGCAACTCATCATCTAATAACTACTCCACAATGCATTCCCTTAGGCCCAAAGATGGTGAAGTGCCATGTAGTCGACGTTCACATAACACCATGTGATGCCCCCAACTCAATTGTGCACTAATCATACACACAAACATGCACGATCAAGCACAGGGACTCACGGGAAGATATCACAACACAACTCTACACAAATAAACGGAGATCCATGAATATTACAGACCAGGGATCACGAGGATCCGAATACATAAGTCAGCCATACAAATAATATCTGGGTACAGACATAGTTAGTCAAGGTTTGCCTTAAGAAGGCTAGCACAAACAACGACTCTAGATCGAAAGGCGTAGGCCTCCTGCCTAGGGCCTCTGATCCTACTCCTGGTCGGCTGGCTCAATCCAGTAGTATGTGCCGTCCGGGCCCTCCTGGTAGTAAGCTCCTGTGGTGGCATCTGGCTCCTGGGCTCCATCGTCTGATGTGACATCAAATGGGGTATGGGGGAAAAAGAAGTAGCAAAGCAACCGTGAGTACTCATCCAAAGTACTCAGCAAGCAAGGATCTACACTACATATGCAACATTATCAAAGAAAGGCTGTATATGTGGACTGGGCTGCAGAAATGCCAGAATAGAGAGAAGACCTAGTCCTATCGAAGACTAGCATCTTCACAAAGCCACCATCTTGCAGCAATTAGAAGAGTACAGAAAGCATTTTATTAAGCAAACATGTTGAGGCAAAACCTAGAGATCCTTCCTCGACTCCCAGCAAGGAAGTGATCCCGAAGCTTCAATTAAGTAAACAAGTATCCAGTTCAAGTAATAGATCGGGATACCAAACTGAGCGTCCTGTTACCGTGGACACGGCTATTCGAATAGATCACTTCCCTGCAGGGGTGCACTACTGTTACCCAACACGCTCGATCACCTCTGGCCGGACAAACTTCCTGGGTAATGTCCGGCCTCGGGAGATCGACACGAAGCAGCGCCCTACCTAGGCTCAGCAGAGAGGTCAACACGCCGGACTAACCTATGCATCCAGGGGTCTTGGGCCATCGCCCCGGGCGCTCCTGCGCGTTGCGAGATAGGCCGGGGAGTGGGCGCGACACTGAACTCGTCAGTGAAGTATCCAGCCCAACCCCAACAATCAGCCCGCACGGTGAACTATGACGTCTGATGAGCTTTCGGGAGAAACGTACGACGTAGAGGGCCCCATAACCATTATCCCATGTGGTGGTAGTGCGTATAGGCCATTGGCCAACTCAGATCAATTACCCAATCCGTTAGGCGTAATTAACAATACGCGGAGACGATCAGAGTTTCTGATGCTCCGCCACAATATCTCTCTCGAGTGCCCTCCTGGCAACTTGACTGCATGAATCCCTGCGGGTACCCCTCGGGGTCGACCCGCCTGTGACAAAGGTCAAAGTATCCGTGTGGTCATAACATCAAGGTGAACGTAGGAGGCATCACCCTCGAGGTTCACACTTGAGGGGTTGCACGATAGAGTCGTATCGGGAGTGGTGAAGGAGGAATCACCCTCGATGACCACGACCGAACAGCTACACTACAGAGTTATCATCAGGAGTGCGTTACAAGGTATCACCTCGGCACTCGATAGTAACTTTGCAGAGTCGTACAACAAAAGGGGGGTGGAGTGAGGTGTCGGTCTCTGGTCGTCGATCATGTTGATCGAGTCATCTATGATGAAGCAGAGGCAACAAGGACAAAGGGGGGTCACTGATGGGTCAATAACCAACCTATACTAAGCAGTTTGAAATAGGCAGGTAAGTATCAATAAGCAGTTTACAATAAGCAGGCTATGCATCAGAATAGGAGCAATCATTTATAGTAGCAAAATCTAATGCAAGCATGAGAGAATAGAATGGGCGATATCGGGATGCTCAAGGGGGGGGGGGGGGGGGGGGGGGGGGGGTTTTTTTTTGCTTTTTTTTTTTTTTTTTGGGGGGGGCCCCTTCCTGGGACCTCTCTTCTGCGCGTGCCTTTTTCGTCAGAAGGCTGCTCGTCCGGAGCGTAGTTGTACCTTGCTACGTCGGTGTCGGTCTCGGCGTCTATCGAGAGAGAAGGAGGGGGAAAGAAACAATAAATCCACGGCAAAAATGCAAACAATATGCATGACATGCCTAAATGATATGCAGAGGTGTTCTACTGCCTAACTAAATGATTTAGTTAATATAGGAATTTATTTGGATTTATTTTATTAAAGTTGAGCACTATTCATTTATCAAAATCAGTCTAAAAGTTCCATGTTTAGGTAGCTAGGGGCATTTGACAGATGAACGGACCACATATTCGGATTCGTCTTGTCGTTCTGATCAACTTTCATGTAGAAAGTTTTTCGATCGGAGCTACGGTTTATTTTATATGATTTTTCAAAGTTTTAAAGAATTTTTGGAATTAATTATTTATTTAAATTCGAATTATCCAGAATAGTGATGATGACATAGGTGTGATGTCAGCAGGTCAAACCCAGCTGACCAGAGTCAAACCTGACCTGTGGGTCCAGTGGGACCCAAATGTTAGTGACTCAGCTAATTAAACAGAGTCAGATTAAGTTAATTAGGTTAATTTGTGGGTGGGGCCTACTGGTCAGTGAGAGATTAGTATTTAAACTAATTAATTAACTAATTAACTGATTATTCATTTATTTTAATTCGTTTATCAGGCGGGGCCCACATGTCATAGACACGGGGCCGCCCAGTCAGCAGTTGACCCGAAGTCAACTGGTCAAAGGGGGCCCCTGGGCCCACCAGTCAGTGGCCCAGGTGGTGCCACATGGACACCACGTCGGACACCGGCTGGAGATGCGCCGGATTTGGCTCTGGCGAGCCAAACGCGGCGGCGCTGCTCGGGTGGGGCGCGAGTTTTGCGCACAGGGGGTCTGCGGGGCTGTGGTTGGGTGCGTTCGAACGGCGGGACGACGCCGCGTCGAATGGCGGTGGTGTGAGGTGCTGCGGTGGCCGGAGCTGGGCGCTACGAGCTCGCCGGTGGCGAGGCGCATCGGGCGATCTACGGAAACGGCAAAACGGCGCGAGATCGAACGATCCAAAGAGCGAGGCAGGGCCTACGCAGTGCGGCGAGTGCAACGGTGGCACGCACAGGACCCTATGGTCGCCGTGGCTACGTCAGCAACGAGGCCAGGCAGTGGAGGGTGCAATCTAACGCCGGAGCAGGGGCTACGGGCGACTAGAGGGGGTAGGGAAGGGCGCGTTCGACGCAGGAGCTCACCGCGGGAGCGTGGGGACTAGGCAGTGACCTCGGGGAGGACCGGTGGTGCAGATCGACGGCGAGGTCGTGCGGTGGCCATTGATGAGGAAGAGGAAGAATGCGACGGTGGTGGCGCTCCCGGTCCCGATCCAGTATCGGGGAAGAAGAGGAGGACCACGCCGGAGCTCTTGGACTTGACGGAGCGGCGTATGGGTGACGGTGGCCGCGGCTACGGCGAACGACGATGAGGGTGGCGCTCGGGCATCCGCCCAAATCGAAGTAGAGAGGGGGCGAGGGGGGAAATGGTGGCTAGGGTTTGTCCGAGGGGTCGGGGAGGGATCTTATCCCCACGGGCGGGCGAAGGCGCGCGCTGTCGAGCAGCGGGAGAGGGGGGCCTGGCTACGAGTGCGCGCGCGCGGTGTGTTCGACAGCGAGCGGGGGTGAGCAGTAGGTTAAAGGAGGTGCAGGGTGGGTCGGGCCTGCACTGCTGCTGCGGGCTAAAGTGCACAGTAGCAAGGCCCCTTTTCTTCTTTTTCTATTTTCTGTTTTGTTTTCTATTTCCTTTTGTTTTTCTGTTTTGCAAAATGTGTGGGCCCATATATAGTTTTGTAAAATTCAAGACTTAGCTCAATAATTACAGTGAAATATCTAGCACTGTTATAAAAAGGTTTTGAGTCCACATGATTTCATTTGGATTTTATTAAATTATAAATGGATTAAATACTTCTGTTTTGTTGCTGTTAGAGTCACATAATTAATTTAGCAAATGTTGATTACAATTTTAGAATTGTCTCTGAATTATTTGCTATTTAATGAACAATTTAGTTTTCAATTTGGAACAACTTTTATTTTCACTTTAAATTAATTTGAAGTTTGAATTAGGAGTTTGAAATGCAATATGATGCAAATGATGACTAGGCACTGTTGAACTTGCTGACATGGCATTAACTAAGGGTGACCACTGTGGTTAATTACATGGGGTGTTACAATTCTCCTCATCTAACAAGAATTCTCGTCCCGAGAATTAAGAGGAAGACTGAAAGAAAGCGGGGTATTCTTCGCGAAGACGATCCTCGCGTTCCCAAGTGGCTTCATCTTCAGAATGATTCGACCACTGAACTTTTAGAAATTTGATTGACTTCTGACGAGTTCGACGTTCAGCTTGATCAAGAATACGGATGGGATATTCTGGATAAGACAAATCTTCCCGCAATTCAAGCATTTCATGATCCACAGCTCGAATAGGATCCTTGAAGCAGCGACGAAGTTGGGATACATGAAAGACATCATGCACTTGAGAAAGATTTGGCGGCAATTGCAACTGATATGCCACTTCTCCTCGACGGGCAAGAATACAAAACGAGCCAATGTAGCGAGGAGCTAACTTGCCTTTGATTCCGAACCGATGAGTGCCTTTCAACGGAGTGATGCAAAGGTAAGCTTGCTCGCCAGGCTGATAGACCATTTCCTTGTGCTTTGAGACTGAGCAGTTTTCAGATGTTCCCGGATAATGCGAACTTTTTCTTCAGCTTGTTGGATAATGTCCGGTCCGACGAGTGAGCGTTCCCCAGTTTCTGACCAATTCAGTGGGGTTCGACACTTACGTCCATAAAGAACTTCAAACGGTGCCATCTTTAGACTAGCTTGATAGCTATTGTTGTAAGAGAATTCGGCATACGGGAGAGATTCCTCCCATTTCTTACCGAAGGAGATGATGCAAGCTCGAAGCATATCTTCGAGCACTTGATTAACTCGTTCGACTTGACCCTGTGACTGAGGGTGAAAAGTGGTGCTGAAGGACAGGTGAGTTCCCATAGCTTCTTGGAAATTTTCCCAGAATCTAGAGGTAAAGAGGCTGCCACGATCCGAACTGATCTCCAACGGAACACTGTGGAGTGACACAATTCGGGAAACATACAAGTCTGCTAACTAACTAGCAGTGATTGTCTCCTTGACTGGCAGAAAGTGAGCAACCTTTGAGAATCGGTCAATGACGACAAAGATAGCATCATGACCCTTCTGAGATCTAGGAAAACCAGTACTGAAATCCATTTGAACTTTGTCCCATTTCCATTCAGGAATATCAAGGGGTTGCAGAGTTCCAGCAGGTCTTTGATGTTCTGCTTTAATACGACGGCAAACGTCACACTCAGAAACATAACGAGCAATGTCTCGCTTCATATTAGGCCACCAGTATCTCTGACAAATGTCATGGTACATCTTTGTGCTGCCAAGATGAATTGACAGAGGAGTGTCGTGATCTTCTTTCATAACATGCTCTCTCTCATCCTTGAATTTGGGTACGAAGAGACGGCGTTGGACGAATAGGACCCCATCATTATCAAGATGGAATTCCGACGGCTTTCCTTTTTCGAGGTATCGCTTAATCCTTTCAACTTCGGAGTCATACCCTTGCATAATCTTAATACTGTGCTCAAGATCTGGTTCAAGAACCAGGGTATTGAGATAACCCTGTGGAACAATATGGAGGTTCAATTTGCGAAGCTCTTCATAAAGAACAGGTTGTGCTTCCTGAACCATAAGATTGTTGCAATAAGCCTTGTGACTCAAAGCATCGGCCATTATGTTAGCCTTGCCAGAGGTGTATGAGATATTCATATCATAATCGGCAATTGTCTCGAGCCATCTTTGTTGGCGAAGGTTCAGATCTGGTTGAGTATATAGATACTTTAAACTCTGATGATCCATGTATATCTCGCAACGGTTACCGAGAAGGTAATGTCGCCATAGCTTTAGAGCATAAATAACCGCAGAAAGTTTGAGATCATGCACTGGATAATTTTCTTCGTGAGGACGCAATTGTCGAGAGCCATAAGCAATCACTTTGCGCTCTTGCATTAGGACACAGCCTAATCCTTGACGAGATGCATCACAATATATCACGAAATCCTTTAGGGAATCCGGGGGTGCTAGCACTGGGGCAGATGTCAACTTATCTTTAAGTGTCTGAAAGCTTTCTTGACATTCTTCTGTCCACTCAAATTTAACACCTTTGTGGAGCAGATTCGTCAATGGCTTTGCAATCTTTGAGAAGTTCTCGACGAATCGACGGCAATAGCTAGCGAGTCCGAGAAAACTCCTGACTTGCTTAGCATTCTTCGGGGGAGTCCAGTCAAGAATAGCCTGAACCCGCTCCGAGTTAACAGCAATACGATTCTTGGAAATCACATGACCAAGGTAGGTCACTTCAGATAACCAGAATTCACACTTAGAGTACTTGGCGTAAAGCTGGTGTTCTCGAAGTTTCTCCAATACAAGCCGAAGATGTTCAGCGTGTTCCTCTTCATTCTTGGAATATATAAGGATATCATCCAAATAAACCACGACGAATTTGTCGAGGTAATCCATCCTCGAAGACGTGCGACAGCAGAGTAGGCGGCATCATGGACTGCCATCTCAATCGTCACGCCGATACCATGGAAAAGGTGCAGCTCAGTGTCTGAGTTATCTTGGTGATCATAGATACAAACATCAGCATGGTACTGCTCCTGGTTGAACTCACGGTAATCCTCGTAGACCAGGTACTCGGGGTACCAGTGGTAGCCTAGTCTGGTCAGGAGGGCGACCAGGACAGCTAGAAAACCAGGGGCATCACGAGCCCAAGTGCGAAGCACAAGCTGCGTCGTAGGACGTGGTGGAAACAAACGATCCATCTGAAACAAAGGGAATTCAGGATTGTCAGATGACAATGAGAAGTATAACTCAACTCGGAAAGAAAGGTTAAACAAACCAATGAAAAGGAAAATGATTATCAGACTAATCAGATCAATGGTAAGGAATTAAGCACATATATCCAGCTCTCTGGGTAGACGAGATTTACGAGATCCTAAGTGTCGGTGTTAGTAAAATTCATTTAATCCAAAAAGAAGAGAGATCAGAGTCCCAGAGTATAGATGAGGAATAAAAGATCCTAATACCACCCAGTTGGTGACGTGGGCCCGTAAGCCACACAGCCAAGTTAGTAAATTAGTTTTTTGATGTCTAGACTCAACTTCGACCAAGGAATTGGAAGGGGGCTTCCTACAGGCAGTCGGCTCTGATACCAACTTGTGATGCCCCCGACTCAATCATGCACTAATCATACACGCAAACATGCACGATCAAGCACAGGGACTCACAGGAAGATATCACAACACAACTCTACACAAATAAACGGAGATCCGCGAATATTACAGACCAGGGATCACGAGGATCCGAATACATAAGTCAGTCATACAAATAATATCTGGGTACAGACATAGTTAGTCAAGGTTTGCCTTAAGAAGGCTAGCACAAATAATGACTCTAGATCGAAAGGCGTAGGCCTCCTGCCTAGGGCCTCCGATCCTACTCCTGGTCGGCTGGCTCAATCCAGTAGTACGTGCTGTCTGGGCCCTCCAGGTAGTAAGCTCCTGTGGTGGCATCTGGCTCCTGGGCTCCATTGTCTGATGTGACATCAAATGGGGTATGGGGGAAAAAGAAGTAGCAAAGAAACCGTGATTACTCATCCAAAGTACTCAGCAAGCAAGGATCTACACTACATATGCAACATTATCAAAGAAAGGCTGTATATGTGGACTGGGCTGCAGAAATGCTAGAATAGAGAGAAGACCTAGTCCTATCAAAGACTAGCATCTTCATGAAGCCACCATCTTGCAGCAATTAGAAGAGTATAGAAAGCATTTTATTAAGCAAACATGTTGAGGCAAAGCCTAGAGATCCTTCCTCGACTCCCAGCAAGGAAGTGATCCCGAAGCTTCAATTAAGTAAACAAGTATCCAGTTCAAGTAATAGATCGGGATACCAAACTGAGCGTCCTGTTACCGTGGACACGGCTATTCGAATAGATCACTTCCCTGCAGGGGTGCACTATTGTTACCCAACACGCTCGATCACCTCTGGCCGGACACACTTGCTGGGTAATGTTCGACCTCGAGAGATCGACACGAAGCAGCGCCCTACCTAGGCTCAGCAGAGAGGTCAACACGCTGGACTAACCTATGCATCCAGGGGTCTTGGGCCATCGCCCCGGGCGCTCCTGCGCATTGCGAGACTGGCCGGGGAGCAGGCGTGACACTGAACTTGTCAGTGAAGTATCCAGCCCAACCCCAACAATCAGCGCGCACGGTGAACTGTGATGTCTGATGAGCTTTCGGGAGAAACGGACGACGTAGAGGGCCCCATAACCATTATCCCACGTGGTGGTAGTGTGTATAGGCCATTGGCCAACTGAGATCAATTACCCAATTTGTTAGGCGTAATTAACAATACGCGAAGACGATCAGAGTTTCTGATGCTCCGCCACAATATCTCTCTCGGGTGCCCTCCTGGCAACCCGACAGCATGAATCCCTGCGGGTACCCCTCGGGGTCGACCCGCCTATGACAAAGGTTAAAGTATCCGTGTGGTCATAACATCAAGGTGAACGTAGGAGGCATCACCCTCGAGGTTCACACTTGAGGGGTTGCACGACAGAGTCGTATCGGGAGTGGTGAAGGAGGAATCACCCTCGATGACCATGACCGAACAGCTACACTACAAAGTTATCATCAGGAGTGCGTTACGAGGTATCACCCTCGGCACTCGATAGTAACTTTGCAGAGTCGTACAACAGAAGGGGGGGTGGAGTGAGGTGTCAGTCTCTGGTCGTCGATCACGTTGATCGAGTCATCGATGATGAAGCAGAGGCAACAAGGACAAAGGGGGGGTTACTAACCAACCTATACTAAGCAGTTTGAAATAGGCAGGTAAGTATCAATAAGCAGGTTACAATAAGCAGGCTATGCATCAGAATAGGAGCAATCATTTACAGTAGCAAAATCTAATGCAAGCATGAGAGAATAGAATGGGCGATATCGGGATGCTCAAGGGGGGGGGGGGCTTGCCTGGAAGCTCTGCTGAGAGGGCCTGGTCGTCAGAAGGCTGCTCGTCCGGAGCGTAGTTGTACCTTGCTGCATCGGTGTCGGTCTCGGCGTCTATCGAGAGAGAAGGAGGGGGAAAGAAACAATAAATCCACGGCAAAAATGCAAACAATATGCCTGACATGCCTAAATGATATGCAGAGGTGTTCTACTGCCTAACTAAATGATTTAGTTAATTTAGGAATTTATTTGCATTTATTTTTTTAAAGTTGATCACTATTCATTTATCAAAATCAGTCTAAAAGTTCCATGTTCAAGTAGCTAGGGGCATCTGACAGATGAACGGACCACGTATTCGGATTCGTCTCGTCGTTCTGATCAACTTTCATGTAGAAAGTTTTTCGATCGGAGCTACGGTTTATTTTATATGATTTTTCAAAGTTTTAAAGAATTTTTGGAATTAATTATTTATTTAAATTCGAATTATCCAGAATAGTGATGATGACATCAGCATGACATAGGTGTGACGTCAGCAGGTCAAACCCAGCTGACCAGAGTCAAACCTGACCTGTGGGTCCAGTGGGACCCACATGTCAGTGACTCAGCTAATTAAACAGAGTCAGATTAAGATAATTAGGTTAATTAGTGGGTGGGGCCTACTGGTCAGTGAGAGATTAGTATTTAAACTAATTAATTAACTAATTAACTGATTATTCATTTATTTTAATTCATTTATCAGGCGGGGTCCACATGTCATAGACACGGGGCCGCCCAGCCAGCAGTTGACCGAAGTCAACTGGTCAAAGGGGGCCACTGGACCCACCAGTCAGTGGCCCAGGCGGTGCCATGTGGACGCCACGTCGGACACCGGCCGGAGACGCGCCGGAGTTGGCTTCGACGACCCAAACGCGGCGGCGCTGCTCGGGTGGGGTGCGGGTTTTGCGCACAAGGGGTCTGCGGGGCTGTGGTTGGGTGCGTTCGAACGGCGGGACGACGCCGCGTCGAATAGTGGTGGTGCGAGGTGCTGCGGTGGCCGGAGCTGGGCGCTACGAGCTCGCCGGTGGCGAGGGGCTTCGGGCGATCTACGGAAATGGCAAAACGGCGCGAGATCGAATGATCTAAAGAGCGAGGCAGGGCCTACGGAGTGCGGTGAGTGCAACGGTGGCACGCACGGGACCCTATGGTCGCCGTGGCTACGCCGGCGACGAGGCCAGGCGGTGGAGGGTGCGGCCTAATGCTGGAGCAGGGGCTACGGGCGACTAGAGGGGGTAGGGAAGGGACCGTTCGACTTAGGAGCTCACCGCGGGAGCGTGGGGACTAGGCAGTGACCTCGGGGAGGACCGGTGGTGCAGATCGACGGCGAGGTCGTGCGGTGGCCGTTGATGAGGAAGAGGAAGAATGCGACGGCGGTGGCGCTCCCGGTCCCGATCCAGTATCGGGGAAGAAGAGGAGGACCACGCCGGAGCTCTTGGATTTGACGGAGCGGCGTATGGGTGACGGTGGCCGCGGCTACGGCGAACGGCAGCGAGGGTGGCGCTCGGGCATCCGCCCAAATCGAAGCAGAGAGGGGGCGAGGGGGGTAATGGTGGCTAGGGTTTGTCCGAGGGGTTGGGGAGGGATCTTATCCCCACGGTCGGGCGCAGGCACGCGCTGTCGAGCATCGGGAGAGGAGGGGCCTGGCTACGGGTGCGCGCGCGCGATGTGTTCGACAGCGAGCGGGGGTGAGCAGTAGGTTGAAGGAGGTGCGGCTGGGCCGGGCCTGCACTGCTGCTGCGGGCTAAAGTGCACAATAGCAAGGCCCCTTTTCTTCTTTTTCTATTTTCTGTTTTGTTTTCTATTTCCTTTTGTTTTTCTGTTTTGCAAAATGTGTGGGCCCATATATAGTTTTGTAAAATTCAAGACTTAGCTCAATAATTACACTGAAATATCTAGCACTGTTATAAAAAGGTTTTGAGTCCACATGATTTCATTTGGATTTTATTAAATTATAAATGGATTAAATATTTCTGTTTTGTTGCTGTTAGAGTCACTTAATTAATTTAGCAAATGTTGATTACAATTTTAGAATTGTCTCTGAATTATTTGCTATTCAATGAACAATTTAGTTTTCAATTTGGAACAACTTTTATTTTCACTTTAAATTAATTTGAAGTTTGAATTAGGAGTTTGAAATGCAATATGATGCAAATGATGACTAGGCACTGTGGAACTTGCTGACATGGCATTAACTAAGGGTGACCACTGTGGTTAATTACATGGGGTGTTACACATCACTATGGGAATCACAACATACATATCATCAAAATATTGAACGGATATCAAATTCACATGATTACTTGCAACATGACTTCTCCCGTGTCCTCAAGAACAAAGTAACTACTCACACAGCATATTCATGCGCAAGATCATAGGAATAATAAATATCATAATGGATCTGAACATAGAATCTTCCACCAAATAAACCGGCTAGCATCAACTACAAGATGTAATCAACACTAGTAGTCATCCACAGGTACCAATCTGAGGTTTTGATACAAAGATTGAACACAAGAGATGAACTAGGGTTTCAGATGAGATGGTGTTGTTGAAGATGTTGATGAAGATTGGCCTCCTAAAGATGAGAGGGTTGTTGGTGATGACGATGGCTTCGATTTTCCCCTCCCGGAGGGAAGTTCCCCCGGCGGAATCGCTCCACCGGAGGGCAAAAGTGCTCCTGCCCAAGTTCCACCTCGAGATGGTGGCGCTCCATCCCAAAAGTCCTCCCCTTATTTTTTCTAGGTCAAAAGACCTTATGTACCATAAGATGGGCACCGAAGGTGGGCCAGGTAGCCCACAACCCACCAAGGCGCGCCAGGCGCACCCTGGTGCCTAGTGGGCACCTGGGTGGCCTCCTCCTATATTTATTTTCTCCAGTATTTTTTATATATTCCAAAATAATTCTCCGTAAAATTTCAGCTCATTTGGAGATGTGCATAATAGGTATCTCTGACATAGCTTTTTCAGGTCCAGAATTCCAGCTGCCGGTATTCTCCCTCTTTGTGTAAACCTTGCAAATTATGAGAGAAAAGGCATTAGAATTACTCCACAAAGTATTATATTCTATGAAAACACTATAAATAACAGTAGGAAAACATGATGCAAAATGGACGTATCAACTCCCCCAAGCTTAGACCTCGCTTGTCCTCAAGCGAAAGCTGATATCGAAAATCATGTCCACAAGTTTAGAGAGAGAGGTGTCGATAAAAACAAAATACAGACATAGTAGCATCATGCTTATTATTATAACAACAATAAACTTTACCACAAAACTTCTTATGAGCAAGTAACAATTCATCACAACATCGAAGTATGAAGCTTAAGCTTTATTGAAAACCAAGAAACTATGTTCTCAGTCAACTTTGCAATTACAATTCATCATATTTTCAGGAAGGGTCTCGTATCGGAGCCTTTTGGCAAGTCCACATACTCAACCATCATTTAATCTTCTATGATTGCTAACACTCACAACATATATATGGATCAAAAAGTTTCAACTGGACACATAGAAAAATAGGGGGTTATAGTTTCGCCTCCCAATTTATTCACCTCAAGGGTGATGTCAACAATAATAACTCATGATCACTCATATCCAACTGGATATATGTGCCTAGATCTTTCCCCACCACATGATGCTTGCAAAAGAGAAAATAAAAAGGAATAGAGGAGAACACTTTGACTCTTGCATAAAAAGTAAATACATAAAAGTAAAATATAGGCCCTTCGCAGAGGGAAGCAGAGGTTGTCATGCGCTTTTTGATTTTGTATGCACAATCTCTTAATGCAAAAGAATGTCATGTTATATTGCCCCTTATGATAGCAACCTTTATTATGCAGTCCGTCACTTTTATTACTATGTCATCACAAGTTCATACAACGCTTATTTTCCCTTACACTAAAAGATCAAACACATTTAGAAGCAATTTTTTTGCCTTATGCACCAATGACAACTTACTTCAAGGATCTTACTCAATCCATAGGTGGGTATGGTGGACTCTCAAAGCATGGATATGGGTTTAAGGGTTTTGGATGCACAAGTAGTATCTCTACTTAGTGCGGATTTTTGGCTAGCAAAGATATTGAGCAAGTACCACATGTTGGAGGATCTATGACAATATAACTTCTATGTGAATATGAACAAACATAAATCATTACGTTGTCTTCCTTGTCCAACGTCAACAAGTTGGAATAAAATATTTAATGGGGGTTCACAATCATAAAAGATGTCCAGGATAGTGTATTTGCATGTGAATCTTCTCTCCCCTTACTAATTCTTTCATGAATTGCATCATTGACCAATGCAATGTTTGTCAACCTTCAATAAATTTTACCACTTATACTTTTCCTTATGTGATGTCATTACTTACCATAAGATTAGCATATGATCTTTTTATTTTTTCCTTTATTTTGATTGATACAAGAAAGTAAAGAAGCAAAAATTTGAGCAAATCTTTATTATATAACTCTCACTCGATTACATAGATAGATAGATCATGAAACTAGCACTCGAAAATAGATCGTACTAAACTTTTATTCAACTAAATCACGAAATAGCTAAGGATCGAACTAAGATAGGTGACGTGGCTTAAGACTGCGTCGGTATTTCCCCAAAGAGGAAGGGATGATGCAACACAACTACGGTAAGTATTTCCCTCAGTTATGAAACCAAGGTATCAATCCAGGAGGAGAACCAAGCAACACTATGTAAACGGTACCTGCACATAAAGAACAAATACTTGCAACCCGGCGCGTAAGAGGGGTTGTCAATCCCTCCACGGTAAAAAGATAGATTGGTTTGTATGATTTTGGATAAATAGATCTGAATAAAATGCGAAATAAAATAAGTAAAGAAAAAGTGCAGCAAGGTATTTTTGGGTTTTTGGAATAATAGATCTGAAAACAAATATGATAAAAGATAGATCTGAAAGCAATATGATAAAAGATAGATCTGAAAGCAATATGATAAAAGATAGACCCGGGGGGCATAGATTTCACTAGTGGCTTCTCTCGAGAAAATAGCATACGGTTGGTAAACAAATTACTCTTGGGCAATTGATAGAAGAACAAATAATTATGACGATATCCAGGCAATGATCATGAATATAGGCATCACGTCCAAGTTTAGTAGATCGAAATGATTCTGCATCCACTACTATTACTCCACACATCAACCGCTATCCAGCATGCATCTAGTGTATTATGTTCATGGAGAAATGGAGTAATGCAATAAGAACGATGACATGATGTAGACAAGATCTATTCATGTAGGAATAGACCCCATCTTGTTATCCTTAATAGCAACGATACATACGTGCCTCGCTACCCCTTTTATCACTGGGTGAGGACACCGTAAGATCGAACCCATCACAAAGCACCTCTTCCCATTGCAAGAAAAATCAATCTAGTTGGCCTAACTAAACCAAGATTCGGAGAAGAAATACGAGGTTATAAATAATCATGCATAAAAGAGATCAAAGAAGACTCAAATAACTTTCATGGATATAGATCTGATCATAAACCCGAACTTCATCGGATCCAAACAAACACACCGCAAAAAGTCATTACATCAAATAGATCTCCAAGAGACCATTGTATTGAGAATCAAAAAGAGAGAAGAAGTCATCTAGCTACTGCCTACGGACCCGTAAGTCTATGGTGAACTACTCACGCATCATCGGAGAGGCACCAATGAGGATGATGAACCCCTCCGTGATCGTGTTAGATTGGATCTCGTGGTTCTGGAACTTGTGGCTGCTGGAATTGTGTTTGGTCGACTTCCCTAGGTTTTCTGGAATATTTGGGTATTTATAGAGCTGAGAGGCGGTGGAGGAGACCTTCGTGGGCCCCATGATACATCAAGGCGTGCCAGGGGCCTCTGGCTCGCCCTGGTGTATCGTGGGCCCCATGGGCCACCCCCAGGTGCTTTCTTGGCTCCCAAGTTGTCTTCTGGTCCAAAAAAATCTCTAAAAAGTTTTGCTGCGTTTGGACTCCGTTTGGTATTGATATTCTGCGAAGTAAAAAAAAGCAAAAAATAGCAACACGCACTGGTCACTATGTCAATAGGTTAGTCCCAAAAAATGATGTAAAGTTGCTATAAAATGATTGTAAAACATCCAAGAATAATAATATAACAACATGGAACAATAAAAAATTATAGATACGTTGGAGACGTATCAGCATCCCCAAGCTTAATTCATGCTCGTCCTTGAGTAGGTAAATGATAAAAATAGAATTTTTGATGTGGAATGTTGCCTAACATGTTCATCACATATTATTTTCTTTGTAGCATGGACCTTTGGACTTTTTAGATGGTTGAAAGTAATAGTCTATAATTGACATGAAGACTTCAATACTCAAGCATATCAACAAGCAAGGATGTCTTTCAAAATATCAACACTAAAGAAAGTTATCCCTAGCCCATCATGCTCAATCATTGATCCATTCATGAAACACACTCGAATATTAGCTACATCCAATGATCAAGTATGATCATAGTGCTCCCTAGTTGGTGCTTTATAAGAGAAGATGGAGACTCAAAATAAAATAAAATAAAATTGCATAAAAGTAAATAGATAGGCCCTTCGCAGAGGGAAGCAGAGATTTGTAGAGGTGGCAGAGCTCAAAGCTTAAATTGAGAGATAAAAAATTTGGGGAGGCATGCTTTTCCCGTCAACGAAAACGACCGAGTAGTTCCCAATATTTCCCATGCTAGATACATCATAGGCGGTTCCCAAACATAAAATAAAGTTTATTCCTTTTTCCACCATACTTCCACACTCCACGGCTAGTCAGATCCACGGGTACCGTCCAATGCCAACACTTTCCATGGAATTTATTGAAGGAAATATGCCCTAGAGGCAATAATAAAGTTGTTATTTTATATTTCCTTATTCATGATAAAGGTTTATTATTCATGCTAGAATTGTATTGATCGGAAACTTAAATTCATGTGTGAATACATAAACAAATACCGTGTCCCTAGTAAGCCTCTACTAGACTAGCTCGTTGATCAAAGATGGTTAAGGTTTCCTAACCATAGACATGTGTTGTCATTTGATAACGGGATCACATCATTAGGAGAATGATGTGATGGACAAGACCCATCCGTTAGCTTAGCATATGATCGTTCAATTTATTGCTATTGCTTTCTTCATGTCAAATACATATTCCTTCGACTATGAGAATATGCAACTCCCGAATACTGGAGGAATACCTTGTGTGCTATCAAACATCACAACATAACTGGGTGATCATAAAGATGCTCTATAGGTATCTCCAAAGGTGTTTGTTGAGTTGGCATAGATCGAGATTAGGATTTGTCACTCCGAGTATCGGAGAGGTATCTCTGGGCCCTCTCGGTAGTACACATCATAAGAAGCCTTGCAAGCAAATGACTAATGAGTTAGTTATGAGATGATGTATTATAGAACGAGTAAAGAGACTTGCCGGTAACGAGATTGAACTAGGTATAGATATACCGACGGTCGAATCTCGGGCAAGTAACATACCGATGGACAAAGGGAATTACGTATGTTGTCATAAGGTTCGACCGATAAAGATCTTCATAGAATCTGTAGGAGCCAATATGGGCATCCAGGTTCCACTATTGGTTATTGACCAGAGAGGTGTCTCGGTCATGTCTACATAGTTCTCGAACCCGTAGGGTCCGCACGCTTAACGTTCGTTGACGATATTGTATTATATGAGTTATGTATGTTGGTGATCGAATGTTGTTCGGAGTCCCGGATGAGATCACAGACATGACGAGGAGCTCCGGAATGGTCCGGTGGTAAAGATTGATATATAGGATGATATTGTTAGGCCAAGGGGTAAGGCCCACGGGGCTTTAGGTCGGTGCAAAAGGATGTTTTGCACAGGTCAGAGTCCAAACGCCGGAGACCCTGGCCATGGCGTCTGGGCCAGACGCCGAGGATTGTGGTGTCTGGTCCTGGAAGTCCGAGAAGGACTCTTCCTTGCGGGCAAAACCGACATTGAGGAGGCTCTTTCCAAGTTTCGACCCCAAGGTTCAACATATAAATAGAGGGGCAGGGCTAGCACCCAAGACACATCAAGATACACCAAGCCGTGTGCCGGCAACCCCGTCCCTCTAGTGTATCCTCCGTCATAGTTTTCATTGTGCTTGGCGAAGTCTTGCAGAGATTGTTCTTCACCAACACCGTCACCACGCTGTCGTGCTACCGGAACTCATCTACTACTTCGCCCCTCTTGCTGGATCAAGAAGGCGAGGACGTCATCGAGCTGAATGTGTGCTGAACGCAGAGGTGCCGTACGTTCGGTACTTGATCGGGACGGATCATGAAGGTGTACGACTACATCAACCGCGTTGATAAACGCTTCCGCTTTGCGATCTTCAAGGGTATGAAGATGCTCTCCCCTCTCGTAGCTATGCATCTCAATGGATAGATCTTGCATGTGCGTAGAATTTTTTTTGTTTTCCATGCAACGTTTCCCAACAGTGGCATCCGAGCCAGGTCTATGCGTAGATGATATGGATGAGTAGAACACAAAGAGTTGTGGGCGGTGATAGTCATACTGCTTACCACCAACGCCTTATTTTGATTCGGCGGTATTGTGGGATGAAGCGGCTCGGACCAACCTTACATGTCCATGTACATGAGACCGGTTCCACCTACAGACATGCAACTTGTTTTGCATAAAGGTGGCTGGCGGGTGTCTGTTTCTCCTACTTTAGTTTAATCGAATTTGACTGCAGCCGGTCCTTGAAGAAGGTTAAAACAGCAAACTTGATGAATCACCGTTGTGGTTTTTGCCATTGGTAAGAACGGTTCTTGCTAGAAAACTGTAGCAGCCACGTAAAACTTGCAACAACAAAGTATAGGACGTCTAACTTGTTTTTGCAGGGTATGTTGTGATGTGATATGGTCAAGACATGATGTGATATATGTTATTGTATGAGATGATCATGTTTTGTAATTTATCGGCAACCGGCAGGAGCCTTATGGTTGTCTCTTTATTGTATGAAATGCAAACGCCATGTAATTGCTTTACTTTATCGCTATGCGTTAGCAATAGTTGTAGAAGCAATAGTTGGCGAGACGACCACGACGCAACGATGGAGATCAAGGTGTCGAGCCGGTGACGATGGAGATCATGACGATCTTTGGAGATGGAGATCAAAAGCACGAGATGATGATGGCCATATCATGTCACATATTTTGATTGCATGTGATGTTTATCTTTTATGCATCTTATTTTGCTTAGAACGACGGTAGCATTATAAGATGATCCCTTCACTAAATTTCAAGATATAAGTGTTCTCCCGAGTATGCACCGTTGCGAAAGTTCATCGTTTTGAGACACCACGTGATGATCGGGTGTGATAGACTCTATGTTCACATACAACGGGTGTAAGACAGTTTTGCACATGCAGAATACTTGGGTTAAACTTGACGAGCCTAGCATGTACAGACATGGTCTCGGAACACTGGAGACCGAAAGGTCGAACGTGAGTCATATAGTAGATATGATCAACATAGAGATGTTCACCATTGATGACTACCCCATCTCATGTGATGATCGGACATGGGTTACTTGATTTGGATCATGTATCACTTAAATAACTTGAGGGATGTTAATTTAAGTGGGAGTTCATTAGTAATTTGATTAATTGAACTTAAATTTATCATGAACTTAGTCTTAATAGTTTTTGCATATCTATGTTGTAGATCAATAGCTCGCGATATAGCTCCCCTATTTTTGATATGTTCCTAGAGAAAACTAAGTTGAAAGATGATAGTAGCAATGATGCGGATTGGGTTCGTGATCTGAGGATTATCCTCATTGCTGCACAGAAGTATTGTGTCCTTGATGCACCACTAGGTGACAAACCTATTGCAGGAGCAGATGCAGACGTTATGAACGTTTGGCAAGCTCGATATGATGACTACTTAATAGTTTAGTGCGCCATGCTTTACGGCTTAGAACGGAGACTTCAAAACCGTTTTGAACGCCACGGAGCATATGAGATGTTCCAAGAGCTGAAATTGGTATTTTAGACTCATGCCCGTGTTGAGAGGTATGAGACCTCTGACAAGTACTTTGCCTACAAGATGGAGGAGAATAGCTCAGCTAGTGAGCATGTGCTCAGAATGTCTGGGTACTACAATCGCTTGAATCAAGTGGGAGTTAATCTTCCAGATAAGATAGTGATTGACAGATTTCTCCAGTCACTGTCACCAAGCTACTAGAGCTTTGTGATGAACTATAATATGCAAGGGATGACGAAAACGATTCCCAAGCTCTTCGCGATGCTATAATCGGCGGAGGTAGAAATCAAGAAAGAGCATCAAGTGTTGATGGTTAACAAGACCACCAGTTTTAAGAAAAAGGGAAAGGGAAAGAAAGGAACTTCAAGAAGAACGGCAAGCAAGTTGTCACTCCCGTGAAGAAACCCAAAGCTGGACCCAATCCTGAAACTGAGTGCTTCTACTACAAAGGAAATGGTCACTGGAAGCGGAACTGCCCCAAATATTTGGCGGATAAGAAGGATGGCAAAGTGAACAAAGGTATATTTGATATACATGTTATTGATGTGTACCTTACTAGTGTTCGTAGTAGCCCCTGGGTATTTGATACCGGTTCAGTTGCTAAGATTAGTAACTCAAAACAGGAGTTGCAGAATAAACAGAGACTAGTTAAGGGCAAGGTGACGATGTGTGTTGGAAATGATTCGAAGGTTGATACGATCACCATCGCACACTCCCTCTACCTTCGGGATTAGTATTGAACCTAAATAAATGTTATTTGGTGCTTGCGTTGAGCATGAATATGATTGGATCATGTTTTTGCAATATAGTTATTCATTTAAGTCAGAGAATAATTGTTGTTCTGTTTACATGAATAAAACCTTCTATGGTCATACACCCAATGTGAATGGTTTATTGAATCTCGATCGTAGTGATACACATATTCATAATATTGATGCCAAAAGATGCAAAGTTGATAATGATAGTGCAACATACTTGTGGCACTGCCATTTAGGTCATATTGGCGTAAAGCGCATGAAGAAACTCCATGCAGATGGACTTTTGGAATCACTTGATTATGAATCATTTGATACTTGCGAACCATGCCTCATGGGCAAGATGACTAAAACTCCATTTTCCAGAACAATGGAGCGAGCTAATGACTTGTTGAAAAAATACATACATATGTATGCGGTCCGATGAGTGTTGAAGCACGCGGCGGGTATCGTTATTTTCCGACCTTCACAGATGATTTGAGTAGATATGGGTATATCTACTTGATGAAACACAAATCTGAAACATTTGAAAAGTTCAAAGAATTTCAGAGTGAAGTGGAGAATCATCGTAACAAGAAAATAAAGTTTCTACGATCTGATCGTGGAGGCGAATATTTGAGTTACGAGTTTGGCCTTCATTTAAAACAATGTGGAATTGTTTCACAACTCACGCCACCTGGAACACCCCAGCGTAATGGTGTGTCGAACGTCATAACCGTACTTTATTAGATATGGTGCGTTCTATGATGTCTCTTACCGATTTACCACTACCGTTTTGGGGTTATGTATTAGAGACAACTGCATTCACGTTAAATAGGGCACCGTCTAAATCCGTTGAGATGACACCGTATGGACTATGGTTTGGAAAGAAACCTAAGCTGTCGTTTCTTAAAGTTTGGGGATGCGATGCTTATGTCAAAAGGCTTCAGCCTGATAAGCTCGAACCTAAATCGGAGAAGTGTGTCTTTATTGGATACCCTAAAGAAACTATTGGGTACACCTTCTACCACAGATCCGAAGGCAAGATCTTTGTTGCTTAGAATGGGTCCTTTCTAGAGAAGGAGTTTCTCTCGAAAGAAGTGAGTGGGAGGAAAGTAGAACTTGATGAGGTAATTGTACCTTTTCTCGAATTGGAAAGTAGCACATCACGGAAAACCGTTCCCATGATGCCTAGACCAACTAGATAGGAAGCTAATGATAATGATCATGAAACTTCAGATCAAGTTATTACTGAACTTCATAGGTCAACCAGAGCACGTTCCGCACTAGAGTGGTATGGTAATCCTGTCCTGGAAGTCATGTTACGAGACCAAGACGAACCTACGAACTATGAAGAAGCTATGATGAGCCCAGATTCTGACAGATGGCTTGAGGCCATGAAATCTGAGATAGGATCCATGTATGAGAACAAAGTGTGGACTTTGGTGGATTTGCCCGATGATCGGCAAGCCATAGAGAATAAATGGATCTTCAAGAAGAAGACTGACGCTGATGGTAATGTTACTGTCTACAAAGCTCGACTTGTCGCAAAAGGTTTTCGACGAGTTCAAGGAGTTGACTACGATGAGACTTTCTCACCCGTAGTGATGCTTAAGTCTGTCCGAATCATGTTAGCAATTGCCACATTTTATGATTATGAAATCTGGCAAATGGACGTCAAAACTGCATTCCTTAATGGATTTCTTAAAAAAAGAGTTGTATATGATGCAACCAGAAGGTCTTGTCGATCCTAAAGGTGCTGACAAAGTGTGCAAGCTCTAGCGATCCATCTATGGACTGATGCAAGCATCTCGGAGTTGGAATATACGCTTTGATGAGGTGATCAAAGCATATGATTTATACAGACTTACGGTGAAGCCTGTATTTACAAGAAAGTGAGTGGGAGCTCTGTAGCATTTCTGATATTAATGTGGATGGCATATTGTTGATTGGAAATTATATAGAATTTTTGGATAGCATAAAAGGATACTTGAATAAGAATTTTTCAATGAAAGACCTCGGTGAAGCTACTTACGTATTGAGCATCAAGATCTATAGGGATAGATCGAGACGTTTAATAGGACTTTCACAAAGCACATACCTTGACAAAGTTTTGAAGAAGTTCAAAATAGATCAGTCAAAGAAAGGGTTCTTACCTGTGTTGCAAGGTGTGAAGTTGAGTAAGACTCAAAACCCGACCACGGCAAAAGATAGAGAGAGAATGAAAGTCATTCCCTATGCCTCAGCCATAGGCTCTATAAAGTATGCCATGCTGTGTACTAGACCTATTGTGTACCTTGCCATGAGTTTGGCAAGGGGGTACAATAGTGATCCAGGAGTAGATCACTGGTGTAACACCCCCAGTGGTTAGCCACAGTAATTCCCTTTTTGATAATGCCAAGTCAGCATGATTAACAGTGCATGATCATCATTTGCGTCATAATGCACTTCAACTCCTAACTCAAAATCCAAATTTAGATGAAAGTGAAAAATAAAAGTTGCCCAACATAGAAACTAAATTGTTCATTAAATAGCAGATAAATCAGAGGCTATGTTAAAATTGTAAACAACATTATTAAAATTGGATAAGTGACTCAAACAACTTAAAACAGTGGCTGAAAATAACTTTTAGTAACCTTTTAATTTATTTAAAACAAATATGAAATTATGTTTTGCCCAAACTAGTTTTTGGAGTTAGAGTATAATGCACTGTGATTTATGGGCTAGGTCTCGTATTTTACAAAAGTCATTTTGAGGCCTCGCAATTTACAAAACAGAAAATAGGAATAAAGAAAAAAAAGAAAGCAAAAGAAAAAAAATAAAAGGCCCCCTCCTCCCGGGCCTCGGCCCAGCCGCATGCCAGGCCGGCCCACCCCCACTCCTCCTTATCCCCTCACCCCCGCAAACCCTGACCCAACCACCCACTCCCCCCCAATCCCTCCTCCCCGGCGCCGTCGCCGTCGCCGCGGCTCCGCGCCCCCCCCGCGCCGCGCCCGCGCTCGCCGAGCTGCCCGCGTGCTCGCCCCCGACCGCGCCCGCGCCCTCGACGCGCCCTGTTGCCTCGCCGTCCTCGATCCCATCGCCGCTCGTCCCCGACGCCAGCGGCCTCGACCACTGCCGCCCCGTGCTCCGACGCCTCCTCGAGCCCGCTGCCCTCCACGACCGGCCCCCTGTGAGCCACCGCCTCCCCTCCCCCCTCTTTGCTCCCCGCAGCACGTGCCGGACCGCCGCGACCCCTGCTGGCTGCGCCCGCGCGCGCCCGGCCACGCGCTCCACGCGCCGCCTCGCCACGCCCGCTCGCGCCACCGCCCTCCCCATCGCCGCGCACCGGGCGCGCCCACGACCGCGTGTGCACGCACACGCCGGCCGCGCCGTGCTCGCCGGTGCCGAGCCGCCCGTGCACCTGGCCACGCCTCTGCCGCGCCCCCGCTACCCCCCTCCTCACGCCGCCTGCCGCCGCGCGCCGCGCCAAGCCGTGCCCGTCGCCGCTGCTGCCGCAGCCCCGCTCGCCTGCCTCTCCCCTCCGCGCGCCGCCCAGCCCGGCGCCTACCCTGGCCGCGCCTTCGCCGCCTCGCTCACCTCTGCCCGCGCACGCGCGCGCGCTGGCCCGGACGTGTCCGGTGCCCGAACAGACACGGCCCGGACGTGTCCGCCCCGGCCCTATGACAGTCGGGGCCCACGCCCCAGTTTTTTTTTAAAGTTAAATAAATAATTAAGTTAATAGTTAATTAATTAGTTAAAAAGTTAATTAAGTTAATTAATATTGTTTAAATTAACTAATTAGGTTTAGTTGCTAATTAATGTTTAATCTGTTAATTAGTGTTAGTAGACTATGACATGTGGGTCCCCCTTGACCCTGTTGACTGGTCAACCTTGACCCAGTCAACGCTGACTGGATCTGCTGACTGGACCATTTGACTTAGTCAACCTATTTAAATAAATTCCAGAAATTAATAAAAACTTTAGAAAATCATATTAAATAATCCGTAACTCCGATGGAAAAACTTTGTACATGAAAATTGCTCAGAACGACGAGACGAATTCGGACACGCGGTCCGTTCGTCCGTCACGCGTCCCTAACTATCCGAACGTGCAACCGTTCCCCTCTTATCGTCTGTCCGATAATTCCAAAGACCTGGGAAATATCGTCAGATATTCTCCCGCTCCGTCTGATACGTGTAATGTTGCGTTAGACTACCCCTAGCACCGTGTATCGTATTTGTCATGCTCATGTTTGCTCTATATTTATACTGTTTCCTCCCCCTCTTCTCTCTTGATAGAGCCGGTACCGACGCAGCTCCGGAGTTCGACGACCCCTGAAGACCTTGCCCTTGCTGCCGAGCAACCAGGCAAGCCCCCCATTTGATCATCCCGATATCGCCCATTCTATTTCTCATGCTTGCATTAGAATTGCTGCTGCTGATGATTTACCTATTCTGATGCATAGCCTGTTTTTTGTAACCCGCTGTTGATAATTACCTGCATATCCTAAACTGCTTAGTATAGGCTGGGTAGAGACCTATCAGTGACCCCACTTATCCCGACTGCCACGCTGGATCGTCAGAAGACCCGATCAACGGGATTGAAGACCAGGCCCCGACACCGCACATCACCCCCCCCCTTAGTGGTAACGACACTGCAGCGTTACTATCGAGTGCCGAGGGTGAAACCTCTTGTAGCACTTCTGATGTTAACTCTGTAGAGTAGCTATTCGGTCGTGGTCATCGAGGGTGATTCCTCCTTCACCGCTTCCGATAACGACGCTGTCGTACAACACCTCAAGTGTGGACCCAGTGAGGGTGATTCCTCCGAGTTCACCTTGACGGATACATCGAGTAGGAATCCAACGAGGGTGATACCTCGGATTCCCCTGATGATATGGACACACAGATAATTGGACTTTACATTGTTACTTGGATAGGCGGGTCGACCCTGAGGGGTACCCGCGTGCACCTGAGAGGCGAGTGTTGTGAAGACGGGTGCCAGTGTGGTGCCCGAGTGGTGATTACGAGGCGCGGCCGGGCATTCTTAACCCTTGCAGCAAGTCCTCGAGACGGGGCGACGGGGTCACATCTTTCGTGAGTCTCTGCTCGTTACCGCAAGCCCCTAGTCCTAACGATTTGGATATTTGATCCGAGCAGGCCTCTGGTCTGATAGCACTAACCATCACGTGGGCATAGTATGGGTGTTCTGCATCGTAGCATCAGCCGACAGTTCTGTCAGACGTCCAGTTCAGCATTGTGGCACGGTCGGATCGTACCGACCCTCCGAGGCGGTGCTGGTATCCACCCTGCACACAACGACCTGGAGTGCACAGGGCGATGGCCCAAGACCCCTGAGTGCTTAGGATGTAGACCGGCGGGGACCTCTCTGCTGAGCTTTAGGTAGGGCTGCGGTGTGTCGTTTGACCGAGGCCGGGCATGACCCAGGAAAGTGTGTCCGGCCGGAGTTAATCGAGCGTGTTGGGTAAGTTGGTGCACCCCTGCAGGGAAGAAAACTTCTATCGATAGCCTGTCCTACGGTAAAGGACACTCGGAGTTGTAGCCTGATTGATACAATTTAGAACTGGATACTTGGATACTATGGCTCTGGGATTGCTTCTCGCAGGGAGTCGAGAAGGGATCTCAGGACGAGGTTGATGACTGTATGGCTCTGGGATTGCTTTCTCGCAGGGAGTCGAGAAAGGATCTCTGGGTGAGGATGAGACTTAATGTTACTACTACATTATATTGACCTGCTCTACCCTCTTCTATTTCTGCAAGACCGCTGGAGATGCTAGTCTTCGATAGGACTAGGTCTTCTCTCTATTCTGGCATTTCTGCAGCCCAGTCCACATATACAGCCTCCCTTTGAAAATGTTGCATATGTAGTGTAGATCCTTGCTTGCTGAGTACTTCTGAGTACTCATGGTTGCTTTGTTTTCCTTTTCTCCCCATATCAGTTTGTCGTGACCAAGATGACGGAGCCCCTGAGACAGATGCCCCGTCGTTCGACTACTACTACTACCCAGAGGATGGATACTACTACGAGTTGACTGACGACCAGAAGTAGGATCGGAGGGTCCCAGGCAGGAGGCTTTCGCCTTTCGATCGTAGTGTTTTATTTTGCCCCGCCTTTCTAAAGGCCTTTCTGTTTCTGTTTCATATCTGTACTCAGATATCTGATGCTTCCGCCGACGCTTGTTCGCAAGCTTATGTATTCGAGCCCTCGAGGCCCCTGGCTTGTAATATAAAGCTTGTATGACTTTATTTAAGTTTTAGAGTTGTGTTGTGATATCTTCCCGTGAGTCCTTAGGCTTGATCGTGTGCATTTGCGTGTATGATTAGTGCACGATTAAGCCGGGGGCGTCACAAGTTGGTATCAGAGCCGACTGACTGTAGGAACCCCCCTTTCCAACTCCTTGGCCGAAGTTGAGTCTAGTAACCGAAAACTGTTTTACTAACTTGGCTGTGTGGGTTACGGGCCCACGTCACCAATTGGGTGGTATTAGGATCTTTTACTCCTCGACCTTTATTCTGGGACTCTGATCTCTCTTCTATTCGGGTTAAAATTTTACTAACTCCAACATTAGGTTCTCGTAATCACATCCACCTGGAGTTCTGAAAATATCCCCCCTTGCTTCAAGATTTTGGGCCAGGTTCTGCTTACAGGATCCTTTTATCGAGGGCACCCTGTGTTGTCACTTTCAGATTCCTCGCTCTGTCAGTTTTCTCCGACGTTGATGTAGCCTTTGCTATGTCTCGTTGTGTACTTCCCTACCGCGTGCCTGCGCGCCGCCTAGAATGTCTAGCTTCTAAATTTGCACTGTTGTGCTGTCCGCATGTACCCGACTCTGTGCATGGATTGGTATGTCTTTCAACGACTACTATTTTACATCTAATGCCCTTCCTGTTCATCTCTCGTGTTACGTCCTGAATAACTCCTTACACATGCAGTCTTTCTTGCTAAACTGCCCCTGTTGATTTGGCAGGATGGCTGACGATCCACCACCTCCACCCTATATTGCCGCAATGATGCAGCAGCTTGAACTCAACCGTCAGCAGTTTGAGCTCAACCATCAGTTTATGACCGGAGTATTGGCTCAATTCCCAACTCAGAATGCTCAGCAACAGAATGCTCCAATAACTCTGCCAGAATTTGTGCGCCTCAATCCATCCGTTTTCCGCAACTCCACCAATCCTATGGATGCTGATGATTGGCTTCGTGACATCCTGTTTGAGATGGAGTCAGCTAATGTTGCCCCTGACAGTTACGTCACCTTTGCGACATTCCACCTGAAGGGCCCAGCTGCTCAATGGTGGGAAAGCCACAAGGCTATGTTGCCTGCAGAGACTGTAACCACTTGGCAGGAATTTCAGTCAGCCTTTCGTGCACGGTATATTCCTCAAGGTCTGATGGACCAGAAGAAGCAGGAGTTCCGCAAACTTACTCAGGGCAAAATGACGGTGGATGAATATCAGAGGAAATTCCTTGAATTATCCCGCTATGCTGCGGATGACGTCGACACCAACACACGCAAGCAGGATAAATTCCGTGAAGGACTACGTACTGATATAAAACTTGCACTTGCTGTCCATGATTTCACAGACTACGCAACGCTTGTCAGCAAATCTTTCCAAATTGAAACAGCTCTGACTGAGTACCAGGAGTCGCTCAAGCGCACTCATGGAGCTGGCTCATCCTCGGGTCAGCCTGTTCAGAAACGTCGAGTCTGGATCCCACACAATGTTCATCACCGACCTGCTCCAACACCAAGACCGTCTTATGTTGCACCTCGTCTGCCTTCACCGCCGAGACAGCTTACGGTTCATGATGGACCGCCTAATGCTATGGATTCTCATCAAGTTGCGCCATGTCCTCCTAATGGTCGTAAGAAGGGTTGTCGAAACCGCCGATTCAGAAACCATAATACCATACCGTCTGCTGTTGTACTTGGCTATGCCAATCACGTTAATGCTAAAAAGGCTCAGAAGGAACCGACTATCGTGCTGGGAACACTCCCTGTGAATTCAGTACCAGCCTCTGTTCTCTTCGATTCAGGAGCATCGCATGCTTTTGTGTCCCAACAATTTGCTCAGTCACATGAGTTATACTTGGAAGAATTACCCACTCCTCTAATGGTTCAGTCCCCGAGATCCAAGTGGCAAACCACAATGCTAAGCCCTCACAACCACATCGAGATTGGAGGTCTACTTTTTCCGGTTTCTCTCATTGTACTTGGACCTTCCGACATAGACATTATTCTCGGTATGGACTGGTTGATAGCCCATAATGCTTTGATTGACTGTGCTACTAGGACAGTCCAGCTCACACACCCTTCTGGCCAGATAGTCAAATACTCAGCCCGAATAGCTCAAGATGCTGAGAGCCAGATATATGTTCTGAATGCATTGAACGCTTCACCTCTTGAAGGCATCGACAATGTTCCAGTTGTTCGTGATTTTCAAGATGTATTTCCAGAAGAACTTCCAGGAATACCCCCTGCTAGAGCTGTTGAGTTCGTCATCGACTTGAAACCCGACACTACCCCTATTGCGAAGCGTCCTTATAAGATGCCTCCGCATCATCTTCTCGAACTTAAGGAGGAGATCGACACGTCACTTAAGAAAGGTTTCATCCGCCCCAGTTCCTCTGCTTGGGGAGCACCTTCACTCTTCGTTAAGAAGAAGGATGGAACTAACCGATTGGTTCAGGATTACCGACCTATCAACCAAGCAACAATCCAGAACAAATATCCGCTTCCCCGGATCAATGATTTGTATGATCAACTTGCCGGTTCCTCAGTATTCTCTAAGCTTGATTTGAGGTTGGGTTATCATCAGATCCGTGTTCGTGAAGAGGATATTCCGAAGACTGCATTTGTTACTCGCTATGGCTCTTATGAGTACACTGTCATGTCATTTGGCTTAACAAATGCTCCAGCCACATTCTCCCGTTTGATGAATTATATTTTCATGGATTACCTCGACAAGTTCGTCGTGGTATATCTGGATGATATTCTGGTATATTCGAAGAATAAGGAAGAACATGCTGAACACCTCCGTCTTGTACTGGAAAGGCTCCGAGAACACCAGTTGTATGCCAAATACTCCAAATGTGAATTCTGGCTTTCTGAAGTGACATATCTTGGTCATGTGATTTCAAAAGATGGCATTGCCATTAACCCAGAATGAGTTCAGGCTATTCTAGACTGGACTCCTCCGAAGAATGTCAAGCAAGTCAGAAGTTTTCTCGGCCTTGCAAGTTATTGCCGTCGATTTGTCGAGAACTTTTCTAAGATTGCTAAGCCCCTGACTGATCTGCTCCACAAGGGCGTTAAATTTGAATGGACAGAAAAATGTCAGGAAAGTTTCCAGACACTCAAAGACAAGCTGACATCTGCCCCAGTACTATCTCCTCCAGATACCCGCAAAGACTTTGTGATCTATTGTGACGCATCCCGTGAAGGATTAGGCTGTGTCCTAATGCAAGAGCGTAAGGTGATTGCTTATGGCTCTCGTCAGTTGCGCCCACATGAAGAGAATTATCCGGTACATGATCTAGAACTAGCTGCTGTCATGTATGCACTGCAGTTGTGGCGACATTACCTTCTCGGTAATCGTTGCGAGATCTACATGGATCATAAAAGTCTGAAGTATTTGTTCACTCAGCCATCTCTAAACCTCCGTCAGCAAAGATGGATGGAGGCCATTGCGGACTATGATTTGGGTATTTCCTATACCCTTGGCAAGGCTAACGTGATGGCTGATGCCTTAAGCCGCAAGTCCTATTGCGACAACCTCATGGTTAGGCGAGCTCAACCTCGTCTTTATGAAGAACTGCGCAAGCTGAATCTACGTATTGTTCCACAGGGTTCTCTTAATAACCTTGTGATACAACCAGATCTTGAGAAAGCTGTTAAGGATGCGCAAGCTAAAGATGCTGAAATTGATCTGATGAAGAAAGACCTTCACCTTGTAAAGTACAGGGATTTCTCGCTGTCTGAAGATGGAACCTTGTATTTCAGAAATCGCATTGTCGTACCTCGTTTCGAACTAATGACTGACAAAGTCATGAAGGAGGCACATGACACACCATTGTCTATTCATCTGGGTAGCACCAAGATGTATCGTGATCTCCGTCAAAGGTACTGGTGGTCTAAAATGAAGCAGGACATTGCTCGCTATGTTGCTGAATGTGATGTGTGTCGTCACGTTAAAGCAGAACATCAGAAGCCAGCTGGAATTCTGCAACCACTTCCTATTCCTCTATGGAAATGGGATAAGGTTCAGATGGATTTCGTTACAGGACTTCCCAGGTCACAGAAGGGTCACGATGCTATTCTTGTCGTCGTCGACCAACTCTCTAAAGTTGCACACTTTCTGCCTGTCAAAGAAACTATCACTGCTAGTCAGTTAGCAGAGTTGTATATCTCTAGAATTGTTTCACTCCACGGTATTCCGAAGGAGATCAGTTCGGACCGTGGCGGCCTTTTCAGTTCCAAATTCTGGGAAAGTTTCCAAACAGCTATGGGAACTCATATTACTTGGAGTTCAGCTTATCACCCTCAATCTCAAGGCCAAGTCGAACGAGTCAATCAAGTGCTTGAAGACATGCTTCGGGCTTGTGTTATTTCATTCGGCAAGAAGTGGGAAGAATCTCTCCCGTATGCCGAATTCTCTTACAACAACAGCTATCAAGCCAGCTTGAAAATGGCTCCCTTCGAAGTACTATATGGACGTAAGTGTCGAACCCCTCTGAATTGGTCAGAAACTGGGGAATGACCGCTCGTGGGTCCGGATATTATTCAACACGCCGAAGAACAAGTTCGTATTGTCCGGGAAAATCTCAAGGCGGCTCAGGACCGCCAGAAGAGCAACTATGATCGCAAACGATGGGGTTTGACTTATCAACCTGGTGATCAAGCTTATCTTCGTGTCACTCCTATGAAAGGCACTCACCGTTTTGGAATCAAGGGCAAGCTAGCTCCACGCTACATTGGTCCTTTCCGCATTATTGCTAGGCGTGGACAGGTGGCATATAAATTGGAGTTGCTGCCGCAATTCTCTCATATCCACGACGTCTTCCATGTGTCGCAACTTCGTAAATGCTTCAAGGAATCTCCGCACCGAGCTGTGGATCACGAGGTGCTCGAATTGCAAGATGATCTTTCATATAAGGAGCATCCGATCCGCATCCTCGATGAAGCTGAACGTCGGACCCGTTAGAAGGTTACCAAGTTCCTCAAAGTGCAGTGGTCAAATCATACTGAAGATGAAGCCACTTGCGAACGCGAGGATAATCTTCGTGCGGAATACCCCGAACTTTTTCCTTCTACCTCTTAATTCTCGGGACGAGAATTCTTATTAGTGGAGGAGATTTGTAACACCCCCAGTGGTTAGCCACAGTAATTCCCTTTTTGATAATGCCAAGTCAGCATGATTAACAGTGCATGATCATCATTTGCGTCATAATGCACTTCAACTCCTAACTCAAAATCCAAATTTAGATGAAAGTGAAAAATAAAAGTTGTCCAACATAGAAACTAAATTGTTCATTAAATAGCAGATAAATCAGAGGCTATGTTAAAATTGTAAACAACATTATTAAAATTGGATAAGTGACTCAAACAACTTAAAACAGTGGCTGAAAATAACTTTTAGTAACCTTTTAATTTATTTAAAACAAATATGAAATTATGTTTTGCCCAAACTAGTTTTTGGAGTTAGAGTATAATGCACTGTGATTTATGGGCTAGGTCTCGTATTTTACAAAAGTCATTTTGAGGCCTCGCAATTTACAAAACAGAGAATAGGAATAAAGAGAAGAAAAGAGAAAAGAAAAAAAGAAAGCAAAAGAAAAAAAGGCCCCCTCCTCCCGGGCCTCGGCCCAGCCGACTGCCAGGCCGCCCACCCCCACTCCTCCTTATCCCCTCACCCCCGCAAACCCTGACCCCACCACCCACTCCCCCCCAATCCCTCCTCCCGGCGCCGTCGCCGTCGCCGCGGCCCCCGCGCCCCCCCCCCCCCGCCGCCCCCGCGCTCGCCAGCTCCCCGCCGCTCGCCCCCACCGCGCCCGCGCCCTCGACGCCCCCGTCGCCTCGCCGTCCTCGATCCCATCGCCGCTGCCCACTGCCGCCCCGTGCTCCGACGCCTCCCCGAGCCCGCTGCCCTCCACGACTGGCCCCCTGTGAGCCGCCGCCTCCCCTCCCCCCCTCTCTGCTCCCCGCAGCACGCGCCGGACCGCCGCGACCCCTGCTGGCTGCGCCCGCGCGCGCCCGGCCACGCGCTCCCCGCGCCGCCTCGCCACGCCCGCTCGCGCCACCGCCCTCCCCATCGCCGCGCACCGGGCGCACCCACGACCGCGTGTGCACGCACACGCCGGCCGTGCCGTGCTCGCCGGTGCCGAGCCGCCCGTGCACCTGGCCGCGCCTCTTCCGCGCCCCCGCTACCCCCCTCCTCACGCCGCCTGCCGCCGCGCGCCGCGCCCCGCCGTGCCCGTCGCCGTTGCTGCCGCAGCCCCGCTCGCCTGCCTCTCCCTTCCGCGCGCCGCCCAGCCCGGCGCCTACCCTGGCCGCGCCGTCGCTGCCTCGCTCGCCTCTGCCCGCGCACGCGCGCGCTGGCCCGGACGTGTCCGGTGCCCGAACAGACACGGCCCAGACGTGTCCGCCCCGGCCCTATGACAGCCGGGGCCCACGCCCCAGTTTTTTTAAAAAGTTAAATAAATAATTAAGTTAATAGTTAATTAATTAGTTAAAAAGTTAATTAAGTTAATTAATATTGTTTAAATTAACTAATTAGGTTTAGTTGCTAATTAATGTTTAATCTGTTAATTAGTGTTAGTAGACTATGACATGTGGGTCCCCCTTGACCTGTTGACTGGTCAACCTTGACCCAGTCAACGCTGACTGGACCCGCTGACTGGACCATTTGACTTAGTCAACCTATTTAAATAAATTCCAGAAATTAATAAAAACTTTAGAAAATCATATTAAATAATCCGTAACTCCGATGGAAAAACTTTGTACATGAAAATTGCTCAGAACGACGAGACGAATTCGGATACGCGGTCCGTTCGTCCGTCACGCGTCCCTAACTATCCGAATGTGCAACCGTTCCCCTCTTATCGTCTGTCCGATAATTCCAAAGACCTGGGAAATATCGTCAGATATTCTCCCGCTCCGTCTGATACGTGTAATGCTGCGTTAGACTACCCCTAGCACCGTGTATCGTATTTGTCATGCTCATGTTTGCTCTATATTTATACTGTTTCCTCCCCCTCTTCTCTCTCGATAGAGCCGGTACCGACGCAACTCCGGAGTTCGACGACCCCTGATGACCTTGCCCTTGCCGCCGAGCAACCAGGCAAGCCCCCCTTTTGATCATCCCGATATCGCCCATTCTATTTCTCATGCTTGCATTAGAATTGCTGCTGCTGCTGATTTACCTATTCTGATGCATAGCCTGTTTATTGTAACCCGCTGTTGATAATTACCTGCATATCCTAAACTGCTTAGTATAAGCTGGGTAGAGACCTATCAGTGACCCCACTTATCCCGACTGCCGCGCTGGATCGTCAGAAGACCCGATCAACGGGATTGAAGACCAGGCCCCGACACCGCACATCACCCCCCCCCTTAGTGGTAACGACACTGCAGCGTTACTATCGAGTGCCGAGGGTGAAACCTCTTGTAGCACTTCTGATGTTAACTCTGTAGAGTAGCTATTCGGTCGTGGACATCGAGGGTGATTCCTCCTTCACCGCTTCCGATAACGACGCTGTCGTACAACACCTCAAGTGTGGACCCAGTGAGGGTGATTCCTCTGAGTTCACCTTAACGGATACATCGAGTAGGAATCCAACGAGGGTGATACCTCGGATTCCCCTGATGATATGGACACACGGATAATTGGACTTTGCATTGTTACTTGGATAGGCGGGTCGACCCTGAGGGGTACTCGCGTGCGCCTGAGAGGCGAGTGTTGTGAAGACGGGTGCCAGTGTGGTGCCCGAGTGGTGAATACGAGGCGCGGCCGGGCATTCTTAACCCTTGCAGCAAGTCCTCGAGACGGGGCGACGGGGTCACATCTTTCGTGAGTCTCTGCTCGTTACCGCAAGCCCCTAGTCCTAACGATTTGGATATTTGATCCGAGCAGGCCTCTGGTCTGATAGCACTAACCATCACGTGGGCATAGTATGGGCGTTCTGCATCGTAGCATCAGCCGACAGTTCTGTCAGACGTCCAGTTCAGCATTGTGGCACGGTCGGATCGTACCGACCCTCCGAGGCGGTGCTGGTATCCACCCTGCACACAACGACCCGGAGTGCACAGGGCGATGGTCCAAGACCCCTGAGTGCTTAGGATGTAGACCTGCGGGGACCTCTCTGCTGAGCTTTAGGTAGGGCTGCGGTGTGTCGTTTGACCGAGGCCGGGCATGACCCAGGAAAGTGTGTCCGGCCGGAGTTAATCGAGCGTGTTGGGTAAGTTGGTGCACCCCTGCAGGGAAGAAAACTTCTATCGATAGCCTGTCCTACGGTAAAGGACACTCGGAGTTGTATCCTGATTGATACAATTTAGAACTGGATACTTGGATACTATGGCTCTGGGATGGCTTCTCGCAGGGAGTCGAGAAGGGATCTCAGGACGAGGTTGATGACTGTATGGCTCTGGGATTGCTTTCTCGCAGGGAGTCGAGAAAGGATCTCTGGGTGAGGATGAGACTTAATGTTACTACTACATTATATTGACCTGCTCTACCCTCTTCTATTTCTGCAAGACCGCTGGAGATGCTAGTCTTCGATAGGACTAGGTCTTCTCTCTATTCTGGCATTTCTGCAGCCCAGTCCACATATACAGCCTCCCTTTGAAAATGTTGCATATGTAGTGTAGATCCTTGCTTGCTGAGTACTTCTGAGTACTCACGGTTGCTTTGTTTTCCTTTTCTCCCCATATCAGTTTGTCGTGACCAAGATGACGGAGCCCCTGAGACAGATGCCCCGTCGTTCGACTACTACTACTACCTAGAGGATGGATACTACTACGAGTTGACTGACGACCAGGAGTAGGATCGGAGGGTCCCAGGCAGGAGGCCTTCGCCTTTCGATCGTAGTGTTTTATTTTGCCCCGCCTTTCTAAAGGCCTTTCTATTTCTGTTTCATATCTGTACTCAGATATCTGATGCTTCCACTGACGCTTCTTCGCAAGCTTATGTATTCGAGCCCTCGAGGCCCCTGGCTTGTAATATAAAGCTTGTATGACTTTATTTATGTTTTAGAGTTGTGTTGTGATATCTTCCCGTGAGTCCTTAGGCTTGATCATGTGCATTTGCGTGTATGATTAGTGCACGATTAAGCCGGGGGCGTCACAACTGGACAATGGTCAAAATTATCCTTAGTTACCTAAGAGGACTAAGGAGATATTTCTCGGTTATGGAGGTGATAAAGAGTTCGTCGTAAAGGGTTATGTCAATGCAAGCTTTGACACCGATCTAGATGACTTTGAGTCTCGATCTGGATACATATTGAAAGTGAGAGCAATTAGCTAGAGTAGCTCCATGCAGAGCATTGTAGACATAGAAATTTGCAAAATACATACGGATCTAAATGTGGCGGACCCGTAGACTAAACTTCTCTCACAAGTAAAACCTGATCACACCTTAGTACTCTTTGAGTGTTAATCACATGGCAATGTGAACTAGATTATTGACTCTAGTAAACTCTTTGGGTGTTGGTCACATGGCGATGTGAATTATGGGTGTTAAATCACATGGTGATGTGAACTAGATTATTGACTCTAGTGCAAGTGGGAGACTGAAGGAAATATGCCCTAGAGGCAATAATAAAGTTGTTATTTTATATTTCCTTATTCATGATAAAGGTTTCTTATTCGTGCTAGAATTGTATTGATCAGAAACTTAAATACATGTGTGAATACATAAACAAATACTGTGTCCCTAGTAAGCCTCTACTAGACTAGCTCGTTGATCAAAGATGGTTAAGGTTTCCTAACCATAGACATGTGTTGTCATTTGATAACGGGATCACATCATTAGGAGAATGATGTAATGGACAAGACCCATCCGTTAGCTTAGCATATGATTGTTCAGTTTATTGCTATTGCTTTATTCATGTCAAATACATATTCCTTCGACTATGAGATTATGCAACTCCCAAATACCGGAGGAATACCTTATGTGCTATCAAACATCACAACATAACTGGGTGATCATAAAGATGCTCTACAGGTATCTCCAAAGGTGTTTGTTGAGTTGGCATAGATCGAGATTAGGATTTGTCACTCCGAGTATCGGAGAGGTATCTCTGGGCCCTCTCGGTAATACACATCATAAGAAGCCTTGCAAGCAAATGACTAATGAGTTAGTTACGAGATGATGTATTACAGAACGAGTAAAGAGACTTGCCGGTAATGAGATTGAACTAGGCATAGAGATACCGATGATCGAATCTCGGGCAAGTAACATACCGATGGACAAAGGGAATTATGTATGTTGTCATAAGGTTCGACCGATAAAGATCTTCGTAGAATATGTAGGAGCCAATATGGGCATCTAGGTTCCGCTATTGGTTATTGACTAGAGAGGTGTCTCGGTCATGTCTACATAGTTCTCGAACCCGTAGGGTCCGCATGCTTAACGTTCGTTTACGATATAGTATTATATGAGTTATGTATGTTGGTGACCGAATGTTGTTCGGAGTCCCGGATGAGATCATGGACATGACGAGGAGCTCCGGAATGGTCCGGAGGTAAAGATTGATATATAGGATGATATGGTTAGGCCAAGGGGTAAGGCCCACGGGGCTTTAGGTCGATGCAAAAGGATGTTTTGCAGAGGTCAGGGTCCAAACGCCGGAGACCCTGGCATCTGGCCTTGGGCCAGACGCCGAGGCCCATGGCGTCTAGGCCAGACACCGAGGATTGTGGCGTCTGGTCCTGGAAGTCCGAGAAGGAATCTTCCTTGCGGGCAAAACCGACTTTGAGGAGGCTCTTTCTCCAAGTTTCGACCCCAAGGCTCAACATATAAATAGAGGGGCAGGGCTAGCACCCAAGACACATCAAGATACACCAAGCCGTGTGCCGGCAACCCCGTCCCTCTAGTTTATCCTTCGTCATAGTTTCCGTTGTGCTTGGCGAAGCCCTGCGGAGATTGTTCTTCACCAACACCGTCACCATGCCGTCGTGCTGCCGGAACTCATCTACTACTTTGCCCCTCTTGCTGGATCAAGAAGGCAAGGACGTCATCGAGCTGAACGTGTGCTGAACGCAGAGGTGCCGTACGTTCGGTACTTGATCGGGACGGATCGTGAAGGTGTACGACTACATCAACCACATTGATAAACGCTTCCGCTTAGCGATCTTCAAGGGTATTAAGATGCTCTCCCCTCTCGTAGCTTTGCATCTCCATGGATAGATCTTGCGTGTGCGTAGAATTTTTTTTGTTTTCCATGCAACGTTTCCCAACATTTATTATTTGAGAACATAAAGTAAATTTCTTTTTCATTTCGGGACTGGGCATCATTATTACCACCGCACTCTCGTGCAATGACAAGTGAATAAACACTCATCTTGAGAATAACACATCTAGCATGGAAAAATATTGGCCACCCCCTGCCTCTTCATGAGCGATACAGGCACACAAAAAGGAAATTCATTTTTAAAATTAGAGTTGGCACATACAAATTTACTTAGAACGGCACGAAAATACCACATATAGGTAGGTAAGGTGGACTCATATGGCCAAACTTGGTTTAAGGATTTTGGATGCACAAGTAGTATTTCTACTTAGTACAAGTGGAGGCTAGCAAAAAGATTGAGAAGCAACCAACCGAGAAACAAAAATTCTCATAAACGAGCATTAAGAATAACTAACACCGAATAATGCACCACAAGTAGGATGTAATTTCATTGCATAACTATTGACTTTCGTGCTTGCATAGGGAATCACAAACCTGAACACCAATATTCTTACGAAAGCATAATTACTCACCAACATGACTCACACATTACTATCATCATGTCTCAAAACTATTACAAGGAATCAAGTTTATTTTGTCCAATGATCTTCATGAAAGTTTTTATTATATCCCCCTTGAATATCTATCACTTTAGGACTAGTTCCATATATTGCAATTGCTTTTGATAAGCTCAAACAAATTTAAGTGAAGAACATGAGCATAAAATTTTTCTTCTCTCAAAATAATATAAGTGAAGCATGAGAGAATTTCTTCAAAAAATTTACTAACTCTCTAATAAATCTAAGTGAAGCATGAAGAATTTCTTCAAAAATATTAAAGCACACTGTGCTCAAAAAGATATAAGTGAAGCACTAGAGCAATTCCATGTCTCAAAAAATTTAAGTGAAGCACATAGAGCAATTCTAACAAATCGTAGCATTATTTTGGCTATCTCAAATAGGTGTGTCCAGCAAGGATAAACATGACAAAGCAAAACAAGCAAAGACTCATATAATACAAGATGCTCCAAGCAAAACTCATGATATGTGACGAATAAAAATATAGCTCCAAGTAAAATTACCGATGGTTGTTAGAAGAAAGAGGGGATGCCTTCCGGGGCATCCCCAAGCTTAGTTTGGTTCTCCTTGAATATAAACTTGGGGTGCCATGGGCATCCCCAAGCTTAGGCTCTTTTCACTCCTTATTCCTTCATCCATCGTGATCTCACCCAAAACTTGAAAACTTCAATCACACAAAACTTAACAAAACCTTCGTGAGATCCGTTAGTATAAGAAAACCAAACTTCACTTTAAGTACTGTTGCAAACCCATTCATATTTTGTTATTGCATTATACCTACTGTATTCTAACTTTACCATGGCTTATACCCCCCGATACAATCCATAGATTCATCAAAATAAGCACACTATGCAAAGAAAACAGAATCTGTAAAAAAACAGAACAGTCTGTAAAGATGCGAATTTACTAATACTTCTGTAACTCCAATTTTTTTGAACAATTAGGCAAACAGACGCAATTTGTATATAAATCTTTTGTAATAAATTCCAAATTTTTCGTCTCTTCTGTGAATTTAAACAATTCTGTTACTGGACGAAAAGTTTGTATTTTTTAATAGGATCAAATCAACTATCACCCAAAGCTATCCCAAAGGCTTTACTTGGCACAAACACTAATTAAAACATAAAAAACACAATCATAACAGAGGCATAATTGTGCAAACACTCAAGAACAGAAAGAAAAAGGCAAAAATAATTTTTATTCATTGGGTTGCCTCCCAACAAGCGCTATCATTTTATGCCCCTAGCTAGGCATAATGCATGGATTCAAGTGGTATCATTTTTCGTTTTTGCCACCTTGGTAAGAGCTTTTCAAACCTGGGAGGCTCTTTACGCTTCTGGATATTCTCAGGAAATGAGACCATCCTAAGATCTAAAATATCCAAACGCTTATTGCAACGAGTAATTAAAGTATTCATGCGATTGAGATTTCCACTAATATGTTTGAGGGGTTCATTATATTTTTGTAACTCGACCAAATGTTTATGTAAATCACCCAAATTTTTCTAAGATTTGAACCCCTTCTTGTGTAAAAGAAAACCCCTTTTTTGGTGGTGGAACTCTCAATATTCCCTCTAGAATTTCATAAGCTGTATTAGCATCAAGCTCAATAAAGTTTCCTTTTGCGGCAAAATCCAAGAGTTGTCTATGATGTAATGCTAGACCAATGTAAAAATTACGAAGCAAAATCTTTGCGTCCCCTTTTAGATTACAAATGCGATAGGATTCCATTAACCTATACCAAGCATCTTTTCTCCTTGTTTTTGCTTGAAGTATAGAACTTCAAAATCTGGCGACAAAGGAGGAGTAGTCATAGTGACAAGGTGGACAAACAAGAGATCTGACGCGAAAAAGGCGAACGCAAAAGAGGAGGCAAATAAAAAGGCAATTTTTTGTGAAGTGGGGGAGATGAAAACGAGAGGCAAATGGAAAATAATATAAATTGTAAGGAGATAAGATCTGTGATTAGGAACCTGATAGATGTTGATGATGTCTCCCCGGCAACGGCGCCAGATATTCCTTTGACGTGGCTTGAGACTCCGTCGGTATTTCCCCAAAGAGGAAGGGATAATGCAGTACAGCTACGGTAAGTATTTCCCTCAGTTATGAAACCAAGGTATCAATCTAGGAGGAGAACCAAGCAACACTATATAAACGGTACCTGCACACAAAAAACAAATACTTGCAACCCGAAGCGTAAGGGGGGTTGTCAATCCCTCCACGGTAAAAAGATAGATTGGTTTGTATGATATTGGATAAATAGATCTGAATAAAACACAAAATAAAATAAGTAAAGAAAAAGTGCAACAAGGTATTTTGGGTTTTTGGAATAATAGATCTGAAAACAAATATGATAAAAGATAGATCTGAAAGCAATATGATAAAAGACAGACCCCGGGGCCATAGATTTCAGTAGTGGCTTCTCTAGAGAAAATAGCATACGGTTGGTAAACAAATTATTGTTGGGCAATTGATATAAGAACAAATAATTATGACAATATCCAGGCAATGATCATGAATATAGGCATCACGTCCAAGTTTAGTAGACCGAAACGATTCTGCATCTACTACTATTACTCCACACATCGACCGCTATCCAGCATGCATCTAGTGTATTAAGTTCATGGAGAAACGGAGTAATGCAATAAGAATGAGGACATGATGTAGAAAAGATCTATTCATGTAGGAATAGACCCCATCTTATTATCCTTAATAGCAACGATACATACGTGCCTCGCTACCCCTTCTATCACTGGGTGAGGACACCATAAGATCGAACCCATCACAAAGCACGTCTTCCCATTGCAAGAAAATCAATCTAGTTGGCCTAACTAAACCAAAGATTTGGAGAAGAAATACGAGGTTATAAATAATCATGCATAAAAGAGATCAAAGAAGACTCAAATAACTTTCATGGATATAGATCTGATCATAAACTCGAACTTCATCGGATCCCAATAAACACACCGCAAAAAGTCATTAGATCAAATAGATCTCCAAGAGACCATTGTATTGAGAATCAAAAAGAGAGAAGAAGCCATCTAGCTACTGCCTACGGACCCATAGGTCTATGGTGAACTACTCACCCATCATCGGAGAGGCACCAATGAGGATGATGAACCCCTCCGTGATCATGTTATATTGGATCTCGTGGTTCTGGAACTTGCGGCGGCTGGAATTGTGTTTCGTTGACTCCCCTAGGGTTTCTAGAATATTTGGGTATTTATAGAGCTGAGAGGCGGTGGAGGAGACCTCCGTGGGCCCCACGATACATCAGGGCACGCCAGGGGCCTCTGGCTCGCCCTGGTGTATCATGGGCCCCACGGGCCTCCCCCTAGGTGCTTCCTTGGCTCCCAAGTTGTCTTCTGGTCTAAAAAATATATCCAAAAAGTTTCGCTGCGTTTGGAATCCGTTTGGTATTGATATTCTGCGAAGCAAAAAATAACAACTCTCACTGGGCACTATGTCATTAGGTTAGTTCCAAAAAATGATATAAAGTTGCTATAAAATGATTGTAAAACATCCAAGAATGATAATATGACAACATGGAACAATAAAAAATTATAGATACGTTGGAGACGTATCAATAGGTAAAGGTAATAAAAGTGATGGTGATACGATACCGGGGCATCTCCCCCAAGCTTGGCACAAGCCAAGGGGAGTGCCCATACCCGTGTACTCAAGTCTCCTTCTTTGGTGATGATGGTGGTGGTGGAGAGGTAGGAGCATCATACTTCAGCCTCAGTAGGTACTCCAATCTACTATTGATGCTCCGAAGGGTTATATTTTGCTCTTCCAACAAAATAATTTCATGAGTGAGATATGTATTCTGAACACAAACTGTTTCGAAGGCCCGGAAGGCTTCGATTTCAGTGGGGGTTAGATGGTCGTAGTAGGGTTGAAGGATATCCTCCTCTTTCTTAGCCTTTCCTGCGAACATGGCTTGCCCCATTCTTGAGCCTGATCTCCCGCAACTTCCTTGACCTTGTCCTCCTTAGTGGCTTCTTTTGGTTCTTCTCTCCTTAGATCCATCGTCAACAGCCAAGCGTCTTATTCTACGTTGTTGGAGGAGGGAGAAGACCCGATGCCTGGCTTGACAGATCTGACAAAAAAATAGCCCAAAACAAGAACAGAGGATTTCTCTGCGATACAGTGGTCAAATCGTCCGGGGGTATATATAATGAATTTTTATCTTGGGAAACAAGTATACTACAGGAAAACGGAGTCGGGAAGGTGCTGGAGGGGCCCACTACCCACTAGGGCGCCAGGTGGGGCAGGCGCGCCCTGCTGCCTAGTGGGCACTTGGGTTGCCTTCCCGGTTGTTTCTTATTTTTTTATTTTTTATAATATTCCAAAACTGACAGAAAATATTTTTGCGGAATTTTTTGGAGTCGGTTTACTTACCGTATCACGTACCTCTTCCTTTTCAAGGTTCTAGAGTGTTCTGGAAGGTCTCTTTTATGTATTCCTCCGGTGTCATGGTTTGAATAATATTAGTTTCAATATTAATAGGTGTACCTGAAATATAGTGCTTAATTCTTTGTCCATTGACCACCTTCGGATTAGTTCCTTCAGCGTTATTGATCTTAATAGCTCCAGAACGATAAACTTCTTCAATGATATATGGTCCTTCCCACTTGGAGAGGAGTTTTCCTACAAAAAATATAAAACGAGAATTGTACAATAGAACATATTCACCAACTTTGAATTCCCGCTTTTGGATTCTTTTATCATGCCACCTTTTGACCTTTTCTTTAAATAGTTTGGCATTTTCATAGTCTTGGGTTCTCCATTCATCTAGTGAGCTAATATCAAATAACCTCTTTTCACCGGCAAGTTTGAAATGATAGTTGAGTTCTTTAATTGCCCAAAATGCTTTATGTTCTAACTCAAGAGGCAAATGACAAGCTTTTCCATAAACCATTTTATAAGGAGACATACCCATAGGATTTTTATAAGCTATTCTATAGGCCCAAAGTGCATCATCAAGTTTCTTAGACCAATTCTTTCGGGACCTATTGAAAGTTTTTTGTAATATCAATTTTATTTCTCTATTGCTAAGTTCAACTTGACCACTAGATTGAGGGTGATAAGGGGATGCAATTCTATGGTTGACATCATATTTAGCAAGCAATTTACGGAAAGCACAATGGATAAAATGTGAACCACCATCAGTCATTAAATATCTAGGGACTCAAAACCTCGGGAAGATAATTTTTCTAAGCATTTTAATGGAGGTGTTATGAGCAGCACTGCTAGTTGGAATAACTTCTACCCACTTAGTGACATAATCAAGAACAACCAAAATATGTGTATACCCATTAGAGGAAGTAAAGAGTCCCATATAATCAAAGCCCCAAACATCAAATGGTTCAACGACAAACGAATAATTCATAGGCATTTCCCGACGTCTACCAATATTACCAATTCTTTGACATTCATCACAAGATAAGAAAGACTTACGGGCATCCTTAAAAAGAGCAGGGCAATAAAATCCAGATTGTAATACCTTATGTGTAGTTCTATCTCCCGCATGATGCCCTCCATAAGCTTCGGAGTGACATTTCCGTAGGATTTGTTCCTGTTCATGCTCAAGTATACAACGTCTAACAATACCATCTACTCCTTTATAAAGATGTGGGTCATCCCAAACGTAATGTCTTAAATCATAGAAGAACTTTTTCTTTTATTGATATGTGAAACTAGGTGGTATATATTTAGCAACAATATAATTAGCATAATCAGCATACCAAGGAGTTTTGTGAGAAGCATTTATGATAGCTAGTTGTTAATCAGGGAAGCTATCATCAATAGGTAGTGGGTCATCAAGAATATTTTCTAACCTAGACAAGTTATCAGCAACAGGATTATCAGCTCCCTTCCTATCTATAATATGCAAGTCAAATTCTTGAAGCAAAAGAACCCACCTAATGAGTCTAGGTTTAGCATCTTTCTTTTCCATAAGATATTTAATAGCAACATGATCGCTGTGAACAATTACTTTAGAATCAACTATGTAAGATTTGAATTTATCAGAAGCAAACACAACTGCTAAAAATTCTTTTTCAGTAGCAGCATAATTTCTTTGGGCACTGTCTAGAGTTTTGCTAGCATAATGGATAACATTTAATTTTTATCAACTCTTTGTCCTAGAACATCACCAACAGCATAATCACTAGCATCACACATAATTTCAAAAGGCAAGTTCCAATCAGGTGGTTGAACAATAGGTGCAGAAGTTAAGGCTTTCTTAAGTGTTTCAAAGGCTTCTACACAATCATCATCAAAGACAAATGGAACATCCTTTTGCAAGAGATTAGTAAGGGGCCTAGAAATTTCAGAGAAGTCTTTAATAAACCTCCTATAGAAACCAACATGATCGAGGAAACTATGAATACCTTTAATATCTTTAGGAAATGGCATTTTCTCAATTGCATCAACCTTAGCTTTATCCACCTCAATACCTCGGTCAGAAATTTTATGCCCCAAGACAATACCTTCATTCACCATAAAGTGACACTTCTCCCAGTTCAAGACAAGATTAGTTTGTTCACATTTCTGCAAAACTCGATCAAGGTTGCTTAAGCAATCATCAAAAGAAGTTCCGTAAATGGAAAAATCATCCATGAAAACTTCAACAATCTTTTCACCAAAGTCAGATAATATAGCAGTCATACATCTTTGAAAGGTAGCAGGTGCATTGCGTACACCAAACGGCATACGTCTATAAGCATAAGTTCCAAAAGGACAAGTAAAGGTGGTTTTCTCTTGATCAGGTTGTGGTACAGGTATTTGAGAGAAACTAGAATATCCGTCAAGAAAGCATAAGTGTGTGTGCTTAGATAATCTTTCTAACATTTGATCAATGAAAGTCAAAGGGTAATGATCTTTTTTTATGGATTTATTTAATTTTCTGAAATCAATTACCATTCTATAGCCAGTCACAATTCTTTGTGGGATAAGTTCATTTTTATAATTAGGAACAACAGTAATACCTCTTTTCTTAGTAACACAATGAACATGACTTACCCATCTACTATCATCAATAGGATAAATTATACATGCTTCCAGAAGCTTTAGTATTTCAGTTCTTAATCCTTCATCTTAGGTTTTAATTGTCGTTGATGATCAACAACGGGTTTAGCATCAGGCTCCATATTAATCTTGTGCTGACAAAGAGTGCGACTAATGCCCTTAAGATCATCAAGAGTATATCCAATAGCAGCACGGTGCTTCCTCAAAGTTTTTCATAATCTTTTCTCTTCATGCTCTGTAAGGTTAGCACTAATAATAACATGATATATCTTTTTCTCATCAAGATAAGCATATTTCAAAGTGTCAGGCAATTGCTTTAATTCAAACACAGGATCACCTTTAGGTGGAGGAGGACCTCCTAGAGTTTCAATAGGCAAATTGTGTTTAAGGATAGGTTGTTGTTCAAAGAATATTTTATCTATTTCATTTCTTTCATGCAAGTGCATATCATTTTCATGGCTAGCAAATATTGTTCTAGTGGATCAGTAGGAGGTACGACAATAGAAGAAAGACCAATTATTTCATCCTTACTCGGCAATTCTTTATCAGGAGGTTGCCTACAAAACTTAGAAAAATTAAACTTATGAGACACATCACCAAAATTAACAATGACGGTTTCTTTCTTACAATCTATCTTAGCACTGACAGTGTTCAGGAAAGGTCTACCAAAAATAATGGGACAAAAATCATCTTGTGGGGAACCAAGAACTAGAAAATCAGTAGGGTATTTTATTTTTTCACACAAGACTTCAACATCTCTAACAATCCCAGGTGGTGTGATAGTATCTCTATTAGCAAGTTTAATAGTAACATCAATATCTTCTATTTCAGCAGGTGCTATATCATTCATAATTTCTTGGTAAAGAGTAAAAGGAATATCACTGACACTAGCACCCAAATCACATAAACCATGATAACAATGATCTCCTATTTTAATTGAGACAACATGCATGCCAACAATAGGCTTATTCTTGTCTTTACTGTCTGGTTTGGCAATTCTAGCAGCTTCATCACAGAAGTAAATAACATGCCCATCAATATTATCGACCAAGAGATATTTTACCATAGCAATACTAGGTTATACCTTAATTTGTTCAGAGGGTTTAGTTGCTCTAATATTACTTTTGCTAACCACGGTTGAAACCTTACCATGTTCCTTTATCCTAACAGGAAAAGATGGTTTTTCAATATAAGCAGTAGGAACAACTGGATCAACACTGTAAATGTTAGTTTCATCCTTAACTATATCTGGTTCTTTAATCTCTTCTTTAATAGGGGGATGATATTTAAACCACTTCTCCTTAGGGAGATCAACATGAGTAGCAAATGATTCACAAAAAGAGGCTATTATCTCAGAGTCAAGTCCATATTTAGTGCTAAACTTGTGAAAAGCATCGGTATTCATAAAAGATTTAACACAATCAAACTCAAGCTTAATACCTAACTCTTTACCTTCGTCGAGTTCCCAATCTTTAGAGTTGCGTTTAATTCTTGCCAAAAGATCCCACCTGAATTCAATAGTCTTCTTCATAAAAGATCCAGTACAAGAAGTATCGAGCATGGATTGATCATCACGAGAACGCCGAGCATAAAAATTTTGAATAATAATTTCTCTCGAGAGCTCATGATTGGGGCATGAATATAACATTGACTTAAGACTCCACCAAGCTAGAGCGGTACTTTCTCCTTCATGAGGCCAAAAATTATATATAAAATTCCGATCACGATGAATTAGATGCAAAGGATAATTTTTTTTGATGAAATTCCAATTTCAACCGATTCCAATTCCAAGCTCCAAGATCATCACATAGCCTATACCATGTCAATGATTTTCCCCCCAAAGATAAAGGGAAAACCTTCTTCTTAAATTCATCTCCGGGTAAACCTGCAAGCTTAAACAATCCACAAATTTCATCCACATGTATCAAATGCATATCAGGATGTTTCGTTCGATCTCCTGCATAAGGATTAGCTAGCAGTTGTTCTATCATACCCGAAGGAATCTCATAACTAATATTTTTAGTAGGTGCAGTAGGTTGAGGGGTAACTCTTTGTGTTTCTAGTCGAGGTGAAGATACCCCGAACAAACCCCTCAAAGGATCGTTTTCCATAGTAACAAGTGACAATAAATTTCAGCATGTAGTATAAATTTTTCCTTACCAATTTCCACTTAGCAAGAGTGCTTCACTCCCCGGCAATGGCGCCAGAAAAGAGTCTTGATAACCCACAAGTATAGGGGATCAATCATAGTCCTTTCGATAAGTAAGAGTGTCGAACCCAACGAGGAGCAGAAGGAAATGACAAGTGGTTTTCAGCAAGGTAATTTCTGCAAGCACTGAAATTGTCGGTAACAGGTAGTTTGAAAGCAAGATAATTTGTAACAAGTAATGAGTAACAATAGTAACAATAAGTGCAGCAAGGTAGCCCAATCCTTTTTAGCAAAGGACTGGCCGGAACGGTCTCAGATATTAAGTAAAATTCTCTCGAGGACACACGGGAATTTCATCTAGTCACTTTCTTCATGTTGGTTTGATTCGCGTTCGCTACTTTGATAATTTGATATGTGGGTGGACCGGTGCTTGGGTGCTATTCTTACTTGAACAAGCCTCCCACTTATGATTAACCCCCCTCCCAAGCATCCGCAACTACGAAAGAAGAATTAAGATAAAATCTAACCATAACATTAAACATATGGATCCAAATCAGCCCCTTACGGAATAGCACATAAACTAGGGTTTAAGCTTCTGTCACCATAGCAACCCATCTTCTAATAACTACTCCACAATGCATTCCCTTAGGCCCAAAGATGGTGAAGTGTCATGTAGTCGACGTTCACATAAAGGGAATCACAACATGCATATCATCAAAATATTGAACGAATATCAAATTCACATGATTACTTGCAACATTCTCCCGTGTCCTCAAGAACAAAAGTAACTACTCACACAGCATATTCATGCTCAAGATCATAGGAATAATAAATATCATAATGGATCTGAACATATAATCTTCCACCAAATAAACTGGCTAGCATCAACTACAAGATGTAATCAACACTAGTAGTCACCCACAGGTACCAATCTGAGGTTTTGATACAAAGATTGAACACAAGATATGAACTAGGGTTTGAGATGAGACGGAGGCGCTCCGTCCTGAAAGTCCTCCCCTTATTTTTTCTAGGTCAAAAGACCTTATGTACTAGAAGATGGGCACCGGAGGTGGGCCAGATAGCCCACTACCCACCAGGGCGTGCCTGGAGGGGGTGGCGCACCCTGGTGCCTAGTGGGCACCTGGGTGGCCCCCTCTGGTATTTCTTTTCTCTATTATTTTTTATATATTCCAAAATAATTCTCCGTAAAATTTCAGCTCAATTGGAGATGCGTAGAATAGGTATCTGTGACATAGCTTTTTCAGGTCCAGAATTCCAGTTGCCGGTATTCTCCCTCTTTTTGTAAACATTGCATATTATGAGAGAAAAGGCATTAGAATTACTCCACAAAGTATTATATTGCATGAAAGCACTATAAATAACAGTAGGAAAACATGATGCAAAATGGACGTATCAAGGGATCAAGTGATCCCATGGTATGGTAAGCATTGTCCATTACGCTTCGTGTATTAACCCATGGTCTACATGTGAGTTCTATGCGGGGTTACACTGGTACAGTGAGGTGCTATACAAATGGTTTTTAACCCATTTCCGCGACGGCATTTTGAACCATCGCCAAGTGAGTGACTGCGATAGGGGGGGGGGTCCTTCCCACACGACCCAGAAACCGTCGGGGATAGGGAGCCTTGGTGCATACAGTTGTCCCTATAAAACTATTTCTGATATCTCGAATATCCCAAATGCTTCATCCTTGCTACTCGTTTGTGCTTGCATTGCCATCGCGGTCGGTATTCTGTGGTGCTATGTTTACGATGCGTGACCCATCACAAACAGTTCACGATTATAGAACGTGTACGATAAGCAGACAATCACACACATTCACTTTTCCCGAACCATATGCGATAACTAATTAAGAAGATTAGCTAATCATCATACGAGTGTCGGATAGGATTACGAAATGTCGGACCATCGTAACATTGTCGTACATGATAACTATCGCACACGCTATTCTGTGGTGCAACATTTACGATGCGTACCACATCAGAAATAGTTCATGATTGCAAATCGTGTACGATAAGGCAACTATCCAAACGTTTAGTTTGCCCGCACCATTTGTGATATTGTCTGACATCACACACGCTTTGCAAACGGCAACTGTGTCCATGATCGCACACATTTCCTCTCTGTGAACCGTGTCGGATTATGGTGTATATGTCAAACTTTTGTGTTTTACCGATTGTGTGCGCCGTAACGACCTGCAGAGCGTAATTTCACCATAATTTAATTCTTGCTATTTAAAATTGTACCGGATTTGAATTTGAAAGTATGCTATAACTTTATTCATATCCATCAGGTTCAAACAACCAATGCATTATTCGATTCACAGATACATATGTTCAAGAATTACATAAGCACCAAATAAAGAATGATGAACCACGGTTGTATACTTGTACTATTAAAGACGGTAAAGAAAGAGGTGAAATACATTCTGGTTGCTGAACAAGGTGAAGCGGAATGCCCATATTGTGCCCTCCTCCATGCAGAAGGCACGCACGACTCTAGTCCAACCCCTTGTGATGGCCGACCACCCATCCTTCACTGTCTTCATGAACACATCTAGATAGTCATCATGTTCTGGTAGAAATACTTTAACCTTTGCATGCCCATCAATCATGTAGTTTGAGAGGTAATCTTGAGTAAACTGCTTTGGGAACCACTGCAAAGGAAAAAGATTCAGACATTGTCATCTAACACAACTCATTATGGGCAATAAAAAGAAGGCTGTAGAGTTCTTACTTACCATCTTGCAGTTTGCTGTTATCTCGGATAAAGTGTAAACAAATAGTTTAATTGCCATCTTTTGACCCATTTTACTAACAATCTTTATCAGCTTCCTCACTTGATGTTGGTTCATCAATATCTCATTGCCCCATACGCAGAAAGGGTCAAAGCGCGGATCCTTACCGATGACATATGTACCTAAAAGCACCAAGTTAATATTAGAAGCGAAACAGCATTTGCACAATGATGTAGTACAACACTCCCTCCGTCCCATTATATAATATCTTATAACATCCAATATACTCACATATTGGATGAATTAACATCTTATATTATGGGCCGGAGGGAGTTTATTGCATTTTTACAAATTATCAGCTATTTAACTGATGTTGTGTTGTTGTTGTTGTTGTTGCTGCTCTTCTATGTATATCTAGACATCATCAGAACATTAAGGTAACACTCTTCCTTGTTGCTATGCAGCCCCAGATTGCATATTTAGACATTCAGTACAGTGCATGTTGCTATGTAGCCTCAGATATATTAGATATGGCCCTAGTTAACCTACCGATAAATGGGTTACTGATATATTCAGTTAAAAGTCTGATTCACCGATTAATCCCTTACCAGACCCCGGCCTATATGGTACCAGCTACCGATATCCTGAACAGTGAGTATATATAAGCCATGGGATGAAACTAACCTCGATGGAAAACAACAGTCGTTCCCAAAATTGTCCTGTGTAAGTACATCGAGAGGCATGTTAAACACAACAGGCTAAATATCAACCAAATATATTCATGGCAGACAAAATAATCTCCAAACGATAGCTTCAGTGTGCAGGTTTAAGCATGCTAGTTAAGCAAAACAAGAAGTGGAAAGGTGTGTTAACTGCAACAGGCCTAACATTTAACAACACACAAATATAGTCATTCAAACTGGTATTGTGCCGGTCTAAGTACACTGGTTATTGTTAAATAAAAATGGAAAGGCATGTTAACTACAACATGCTTAACAGCAACCAAATGTAGTCATTCATAGTGGTATTGTTGAAACTGGTATTGATGAAATTGAACTGCACAGTTCATACTTGCACTGGAACATCACGTTGTGAATAACTGGAATAAACAAGGCATACTACGAACAACCAAAGATAGCATTTGAAACTGGACATATGCTAACTACAAACAACTGAACAACAAAGAACCTTTAAAAGAGCCATATGCTAGCTATAACAGGCTTAACAACAAGCAAATATATGCATTCCTGTCAGTATGTTTAAAACAGGTATTGATGAAAATGTACTGCACAGTAAATAGTTGCACATATAGAGCATCACATTGTGAACAACTGAAATAAACAAGGCATACTGCAAACAACCAAATATAGCAATTAAAACTGGACATATTCTCACGACACTACAAAAGGGACTCGACAAAACAAATCATGGGTTCCCCCCTGTGAAGAGGCACGGCAAAACAAATCATGGGTTTCCTCACTTGTCACAGATGGGCTCGTTCCCGTGGGAAGAGCACGGACCCTGGGTGCGCTCCATGTTGTCGCAGATGGGCTCCTTCCCCTTGGAAGAGCACGGCAGTAGGGTGCCCTCCCTGATGTCGCAGATGGGCTCTTTCCCCTTGGAAGAGCCGGAGAGGGTGCCCTCCTCATGGTCGCCGTCGATGAGGTCTGACTTGGAAGCTGTGGATCCCAAGCCAGCCTCGCAAAACGTGTCCTTCAGAAATGACAAAAGGGGCTCGATAGCGATGTAGGATGGCAAATTCTTGACAGCGAGCCAGAGGAGATCCGCGGCGGGGCCATGGATGAGATCGACGATGTTTGAGCCTGAGGGGTTGGGGGTGGGACACTTAACCTGTGACATAGCCCGCGTCAGGCCGTCGCTGTCGACGACCTCGATGTCGTAGTCGGCGTCTGCGTCATACCCACATACTCTAGCCCGCTGATTGAGTGCCTGCGGCCAATAATGGTCGTCAGCTTCCTCAGCGGCCACCTCGGCGACGTAGGGCGAAGAGGCCGCGATACACCTCTTTTGGGCCAGTCGCTCCTCGAGCTCCATGGGAAGCGTAGCCGGGCGTAGGCTGCGATGCTCTGGAGCGGGGAATGGGGATGGGGGTCTGTGGGAAAGGGGGCGTTTGGCAGGCGTCATCTAAGAAACTCAGGGCGGCCTGGGTATGCAGATCGGTGGGTAAGCTGCACGGGCAAAACGATAGATGTTGACAATGGAGGCCTTGTGGCGGCGGCGGCGACGACCTTGCTAGGGTTTCGAGCGAGGGAGGGGTTGTGGTGTGTGTGTGTGTGCGTGCGCGCGCGCCCGAGGAGGTTTTGGGGTGTGTGTGTGTGGAGGGGGGGGGTGTTTGAGGAAATGACGCGGCTACTGAAAATTTTACTACATGGGAGTCAAACGTGGGAGTGAAATGCCGGGGCTATTGAAAATTTGGATGATGGTGCATTGCACACGGTCCGGAAATAACAACTGTGTGTTATGAAACAGAAAAACCCTCGAGCCAGGCAGATATTTTCGAGGGATGCAGGCGGGAGCGGGAACAACAAACATCACACACGGTCGAAACATAATAACTGTGTGTTATCAAACAGAAAAAACCTGCAGGCGGGTAGATATTTTTGAGAGGGGAAGCCTCGTGGAGCCCAATGTACTGTGCTGATGTGCGTGACAGGGGCACCGGCGTGGCACACGGTTAGTGTGAGTGAACCGTGTCTGCTGCGTCATCCGACTTGTCTAATGTTCATAAATTTGGCGAAAATGACGCGGGAAAGGGTCAGAACACGAACACACTTGCATGTGGACCAAATATATGTATGAAAAAGGTGGTTTGATGTTCAAATACCAAATGCAACTTCGATGTGGCACCTATCTCGCAAAGCGCATGGTATTGGTTGCCCCTCTCGTGTCGGCAGGAGGGGAATCCTAAGCTATGAACGCATGCCCGCCCCCACGGAGGTTCACCTAGCAAAGTGCGAAGTAGCAGCCCCCCCCCATCACACACACACACACACACACACACACACTTTCAGTCGGCGGGAGAGGGCATCTCACCAAGATGTATCATAAAATGGACCAAGAATAATCCACCTTGGTCGTACAACCTCTCTCTTGTTGTTGGTCAAAGTGATGGCCATCCATGCGACCCCAGAGATGGGCTATCTCGCCAATAATCACGCAAGTAGCTAGTCCCCGAAGACAACCCCTGCCTGCGTGTGGCCCAAACATATGTATGGAGGTGTTGATGTTTGAATACACAGTGGGACAACTTTGATGTGGCACTGTGCTTTGGAACCAGAAATCCCCACACGGAGCGAGGGTTAGTTGACGATGCATATGTATGTCACACCACACTTCGAGCCGATGACGGAGATTCATGCATGCATGCATGCATAGTATGCGCTCAAACTTAATTAGGTCTGAATCTCACCATGACCTACTACGATAACATGAACCATGAAGAATCCGCCATGGTAACCTATCTTGTTGTCGGTCAAAGTGATCATGCATGTCCACGCGGGCCCACGAATATATAGGCTTGTCACCGATAACCACGCGAGGGAGTGTACCGTTCGAAGACAACCACTACATGCATATGTATGTATGGAGGTGATGCGTGTGCATGCATGTTTGAATACCATTCACAATACAGTCCCCACACAGAGCGAGATCGGTTCATGACGTGTCGTGGTACTGGCCACTTCGACTCGATGGGAGGGATTCATGCGTACACATGCATGTGTGCTCAAACTGTATCATGTCATCCCAGAGCATGACCTATATATATACCGTAATACAAACAAAAAAATAATCCCCTCCTAAGTCAAATTAACCTCTCTCGTTGTCAAGTAAAGTAGTGATGGACCAAGCAGGCCCACAGATGGAAAGCATCAATATCGCTGATAACCGCGTCAGTGGTTGCCAGAGGACAACCACACCATCGCTTTGCATGTGGGCCAAACATATGTTGAATACCCAAAATGCACAACTTTGATGTGGCACATGCCTCGAAAACCATAAAGTCCCCACACAGAGCAAGGTTCATGAAGCGTACTACATATGCTGGTCCCCTTCCCCCTCTTCGACGCTTAATATATGATCCTACCGTAATACAACCCAAAAGAATCCTCGTTGATGGTGAAATTAATTAACCTCTCCCGATGTAGGTCAAAGTGATGCATGCATCAACGATGACCTCGCGGGCCCACAGATGGAAGCGTCAAAGAGGTGTTATGTGATGTTTGAATAGCCAATGCACAACTTTGATGTGGCACGTGCCTCAGAAACCGCAAAGTCCCGACACTGAGTGATGTGTACGTGTTCACGGACGCGTACGTGGTATATATGCTAGTCCCCTCCCACCTCTTCGACGCGTACTATATACTCCCACCATAATACAAACAAAAAAGATTCTACCTTGCTGGTCAAATTAACCTCTCTGCCGGCTGTTGGTCAAAGTGATGGACGACGACCTCGTAGGCCCACAGAAAGCATCACATGCGAGTGAGTGTCATGTAGGATAACCACCGACTGCATGTGCCCAAAACATGTATGTATGAAAGGGTTGTGTAATGTTTTAAATAATGAATTCATGATTCTGACGTGGCACCTGCATCACAAAACGGACAACCCACACGATGGCTCACGACTCATAGTGTACTGCGAGCCACCCCCCAGACACACACACACACACCGCGCATCCACCGCAACTACGATGCATGTTAAATTTTCCCGCGGTAAACATATGTTACCAAAGGAGGGACATTTTAATTTTGAAAAAAACAGAGATCATTAAGACGTTTTAGTACATTGACTGATTTTATAGGGGTATAATGTGCAAAAATCAAATTTCAGCTACATGCACACGTGACAGTGCACCTAAATGGATTGGAAAAACACATGTGTCTCACTGGGTGCATGTTTACTCCCCGTGCAAGAAATTTCAAACCTTGAGAATCTTGATTTTTAAAATCTAGTACATCCAAAACTTATTTGAAATTCATTAAACTTATCGTGTTGTCATATGGACACCAATACACAGTGGCATTGTACTTTTTTGTCAAATTTGAGACAAGTTTTGATGTAATCTTTATCTTCTTACAAACGGGAGATTATTAATAATTGGGAACCAATATCGCAAATAGATTATTTACTTGAACCGTGGGCGTTAGACCAACAATGGATACGTGCCATGCTTCGGTTAAGCAATAAAGCGGCAACATTAATCATCAAAATAGAAAAACAATATACGTGCCGCCACATGACCCGTGTGCCGTGCGAGCAGGCGTGAGTTGACGGGACGCATGCGAGCAGTCCGCCGCGCAGGCAGACCGGGAGGCGTGTGTGCAGGTGTGTGAATTGACGGGAGGCGTGCTTGCTGTGCAGTGTCATCGGGAGGCGTGCGAGTAGCTGTGTGAAATGACAGTAGGCATGCCAACAGTCCGGTGCGTAGGCTCACCGGGAGGCGAGCCAGCGGTTTGACCGCCGCTCACCTCTCTCCCACTACTCCATATTAATGGCGTGCCCGAGCGGCCACACCCCCCATCCTCGCCACACACACAATGCTCTCACTCCGCTTGCATCCTCGACGCCGCTCTCAGTCCTCAAAGCCGTCAGTGTATGAGGATGCCGCCGAAGCATCCCATCGGAGGGAGTGGCGACACCGAGGCTGCTGAACACCGAAGCACGGCGTGGAGATGGAGACAGAGGTTGCCGTCGCCGCCGGCGAGGTATCGCTGCACCCTGACGTCGTTGACGGCGACGTGCTTCCATAGCCGGAGCCGGAGGTCCACACCGACTCCGGTGATGACTCCGACGATGACGGAGAACCGGTTAGTCATCTATACCCATTTATGTGTCAAATACATCCTAGGGTTTCTCTTGTTAGTCCTGCGTCCTGCCTCCCCCTTTTTGGAATAGAAATCCTATGGTTATGCTCTCGCAATCCATGAAATCTGAGTAAGTTTTGTTAGATCCGTTTAGTGTATTGATTGTTTGAATGGTACAAGTGATAAGTGATTAGTTGTTTCATCTGTGCAAATGATTTCTGCTAATAATCCGACTAGGGTTAGTGTTCGTGCTAATAATTCCTAGCCAGGTCTTGACAATTGATTTTGAATGGCCTACATATATGTTTGTGCCATTATTTTCTTCAAGATTGGTCTGTACATAGATGATTGTGCTTAAAAATCAAACCATAATCTCTGGATATGTCTAAAAAACAGCCATAAATTCCTAATCCTACTTTACGGCATGTAAACATTGATTTGATGCCAAATTTTGGCAACTGCCAAATGTTCGCTAGAGATTAGTTTGTATTCCAAATTTGATGCCAATTTTTTTTTACTATATGTATAGGTGCTATCTGACGATGTCGACAGCGAGGATGAAGATGGCCATAGAAGGTACAAGAGGCAAATCCTCAGGGAGCTTTATGCGGGAATGCATAACAGGCGTATTAGGACCTGGAACTGAGGCTATCGATGCCCATTTTGCAACCAAAAGCTTCATCACGTGTATCAAAGTGTTCTGGCGCATGCAAGAGGACGAGCCGTTGGCTCCTTCAAGCAGAAGTATTCTCGCAGGGTGGCGCACGCCGCATACGCCGAGTACCTGGAGAAGCTTCAGGATCATGCCGGCAGATGAGATGAGATGTGGGATCGAACTATGTATGGCTATGTAGTGTCTTAATTATAAATGCGCTTGAGTATGCTTAATGACGGTTGAACTATATACTTATGGTTGAACTATGCTTGTGTATGCTTATTATCTATGACTGAGTATGTTTAATCTATGTTTACTTATGTCTAAATGTGGGATATATGGATGCAATCAGTTCGGTTGATGGAATCTACCTCGGTCCTGGTTTATTGGTCCCCTTTGTAATTTGTGTTAAATTTTGACCAAAGATTTAACTGACAAAATGTTAGTGGATGTCAGCAAAAATTATATCGTTGGATGCATATTTGAACATAGTGTTCAATGATATAATTTTTGGTGAGATGCATAAACATTTGTTAGTTAAATCTTTGATCAAAATTTGGCACAAATTACAAAGGGGACCAATAAACCAGGACGGAGGTAGTACGTCAATCACACATGGTTCCCAAAATTGGAACCGTGTGCAATGACTTTCATTTTCCCTATTATGTCAACCACACACGATTGCCTCTAGCAAACCGTTGCCTCCGAAACTCTTTGTGGGACAGAAAACCCTCACCACCCAATTCAAAAAAGAAAAAAGAAAACCCTCACCATCCCCACGTCACAAAAACCCTCACCCCCCCCCCCCCCCCCCCCCCCCCCCCCCCTCCGGTCCCCATTCACACCTGCACAAGCTCCTCCGCGACTCTGCATGGCGCCGCCTATCACCGCGGCAACCACTTAGCTCGACGCTTGTCGCCACCGCCAGGCTGCCGGCAAACCCCATCGCATTTTGCCACTTCCGCTTGCCGCCGGTTGTCGCCATCGACTTTCTCGACGCTGCTCGTGGTCCACCTAGCTCCGCCCAATTGGGGAATCCGCCGTATTGAGGGTTTTTTCTCATGGACAACAAGGTAACTAATTTAATGAGATATTACCTCATCTCTTATCCCAGATCATCTGCCTCCTTTAATCACCCGGCCGAAATCGCTGTGAATTCATTTTTATTTGAGCTGATTTGAGGATTTTCTTTCATTCATAGAGTGTACAGTGCGTGGACACATTAGGACTTTGTGGCCTCGGCCAGACATCCATGGAGTTCCATCTCACCATACCAGATGACTTGAGGATGCACGCGGTACGTTCAATCTCACCGTAAATCAGTTGGCATGGCCTACTTTCCTGAACATATACTATATATTGCTGCATTTGGATAAAAGGTGCCACATGCAGCATATAGGTCAAAGGGGATTTTTTTTCCTCTTCTTTCTATATTAGGAAAATTAATGATGTATTGTTCTTTCGATTACTCCCATATTTCCATGACATCATGGTTACCCTATCTGTTTAATTATAGAATTTTGTCCTTTGATTTCAACTGTTGTACAATTCTTTCAATTTCGCCCATATTTGCATGTTACCATATTCTTTAACAATCCTACCATTTTCTGCAGTGCGTCCCTTGCTATGCAGCAGAATCTGTAGTACACAATCTTGCCCTTTACATAAATCAAGACTGTAGGGATGTCATACTGAACACAAACCATGGATTTACAATCATTGCTTCTGTAAGACTTGATGAATGTGGTCACTCCTATTTTGCCACGGGACTTTGGACAGAAATTTCTAAGTTTTATGTACTGAAAGATGGCACTAAAATTGCACTGCACATAAAAGAGCCTGGTCATGAGATATATTCTAACTTCCCCGACGATATCGTCCGTCCAGACTTTGTTCGAAGTAAGTGTTCTTTTCAAGTATCTACATGTTGACTTACCCAGCAATATCAAAGGAATTGGGTAGTATTTAAGCAACCAATTGTTATTTCATTTTCTTATTATATTCCTACCTACTAACTTCTAGTTAACAATACACTTTTCTATTGCCCTGTTTTAACTAAATATTCCCTGTACTCCCACTTCTACCAGAAAGTGCCGCTGACGAGGAGACTCCGGAGGTGGAGAACGGGGATGCCAACAAGCGGAGGCGGGTCGAGCAAGAACCGCAAGTGACTCCAGCAGGCCTAGACTTCATCAGCAGCCTCCCCGATGATATGTTGATAGTCATCATCTCCCTCCTCCCAATCAAATATGGGGCGCGGACAACCCTCCTTTGCCGGCGGTGGCGCCCCCTATGGCACTCCACCCCTCTCGACCTCATCGACACCCACGAGCTCTGCCATGGCTATCGCGAAAGCTTGGATGCGTTCTCCCAGATCCTCGGCAGTCACCATGGCCCAACCAGAGGCCTTAGCATGGGCAAGTTCCGTTCCAACGGCAAGGACCGAGCCAAGCTTGACGAGTGGTTCTGATCCCCCGCCCTAGATCAGCTCGAGGAGCTAACTTTTGATGATGGGCATATGCGCTCGCTGCCAACGTCCGCGCTCCGCCTCGCGCCCACACTGTGCGTCGCCAAGTTCATGAACTGCCATTCCCCCTCCCCCCTTAATGACGCGCCCGCTCTTATTCTACCATGACTGAAGCACCTCGAGCTCCTCGCTGTTTGCCTCCCAAATAGTGACATGGTGCGCCTACTCCGTGGTTGTACTTCACTCGAGTACCTTCGTCTTCAGGCGGTCAATGGGTTGAGTGCACTACAAAAAAAGACACATCCGTGACATTTTGGCCTGAACGAAAAAAAATATGTCATGCTTATGATACTTCTATGAAGATAATTGTGACAAAACCACATATCATCATAGATGTGGTGGGATCCTACTTCTATGACAAAAAATCATGACAGAAAATGGGCTTTTCGTCCTGGGCGGGCCGGGGACACGCCTGCATAACATTCTTTGGGCCGTCCATGACGGAAAAAATCATTGTAGAAGCGAGGGCGAGGAAAATTTCGGGGAGTTCCCGGTTACGGTGGGTGGTCGGGGCCGAGCGATGCACTGAGGGATTGCGCGTTTCTCTCGTACATGTACGCGCGTGTGTGCGAGGCGTTGGGCTCTAACTGGACCCGAGCGAGGCGTTCGCTTACTGAACCCGAGCGATTGCACTAGCTACGTTACTGAACCCGAGCGACCGATCCCTTGGCTGTTAACTGAACTCGAGCGATTCCTTCGCTTCTGCTGCTAACTGAAGTCAATTGAACCTGATGCTGCCTCTTGATGAGTAGTGACCGTTGTTGGGGGTTGGATGAACAGTTCCCGGTGGGGGTTGGATGAACAAGACCCCATGGTAGTAGAGGCCGTTGCCGCTGGATGAACAGGACCCCGATCGAGAGGAGGCCGCCAAACACCACCCGATCGAGCCGGTTGGGGGTGGATGAACAGGACCCCGTGGAGGGCTGGTTGAACAGGACCCCGTGAAGGGTAGTTGAACAGGGCCCCGTGGAGGGCTGGTTGAACAGTAGCCGATGGAGGCTGGATGAATAGGACCCCCGTGGATGAACAGTAGCTGGTGGAGGCAGGAGGAAGTCGACGGTGGATGAACAGTAGCAGGTGGAGGCTGGAGGAAGTCGACGGTGGATGAACAGTAGCCCGTGGAGGCAGGAGCGAGGCAGTAGACAGTGGATGAACAGTAGGCCGTGGAGTCCGTTTTGCGGTACACCACACCCCTGCCGATGAACAGGACCCCGTTTCGACCGTAGGCACTCCAACACAAGTCCGTTTCCTCTGTTTTTTGGTACGCCACACCCCTCCCGATCAACAGGACCCCGTTTCGACCATAGGCACTCGAACAGAAGGCCGTTTACTCCGTTCTGCGGTACGCCAAACCCTTCCCGATGAACAGAACCTCGTTTTGACCGTACACGGTCTAACAGAAGGTCGTTTTCCTCCGTTTTGCTGTACGCCAGACCCCGCGGCTGTTCCGTCCAAGCTGGTTGGCTCCCGATGAACAAGACGCGTTCCGACCCAGTGGCTTCGCTCTCGATGAACAGGACACATTCCGACCTAGCCACCTGGCTCCCGGTGAACACGACACTGTTTCCCCCATTCCGACCCAGCCGGTTAGCTGCCGATGAACAGGACGACATCGCTGCCGTCCGTTGCCTCTCCATGTACACGAGCCCTGGCCGTAAGTATGTGCGCGTACACGTTCGAGACCCCGCCCATATGTATGTACGTAGCTGTATTTACTTTCTTGCAGTGTGGCTGTACATACGTGTACACAATATATATAGATGGGACTGCGTGACATGCTACGTCTGCGCCGCTACTACGACACATGCATCTCCTTACTCGGCCACGGTTCATCGTTGCAGAGAGAGTGATCGACCAGTATGTACGTACATGTTCGCGACCAGACAAACAACCCTACGTATGGTTTGACCCGGTGGGTCCCAGCTGTAAAGGAGGATAAGGAGGCACTTCCTTGCGTGCAAAGATATAGCTGGTGGGTCCCAGCTGTCAGGGGGAAGAATCATTTTTTTGCCCGTAATTTGGATGCACTTCCTTGCATGTGAAGATGTTGCTGGTGGGTCCTAGCTGTTAGGGGGGAAATGTTTTTTTCGCAAAATACGGCGGCCCTTCTGGTGGGTCCATGCTGTCAGGTGGAGGAATCATTATTTTGCGCGTAATAAGGAGGCACTTCCTTGCTATGGCCGTGGACCCAGCTGTCAGCCTCTCCATGTATAGTCCTCTTCCGATGGAAGTCGTTCCTTGACCACATTGACCACGCCGCGCCGAGAGCGCCAAGGCGGTGGACGACGGCGAGGCCTAGGAAGGGAATGACCCAGAGCCGGGGAAGACTCGGCAGTTGTTTCTCACGTGAACGGGAGTATGAGGGTTTATTTGTTCAGCTGCAGTGTGAGGCTGCCGTCGCCAGAGAATAACAGGAGGTCTGGGTGAGTACAGGGATGGCCAGCCAAGCGATGGGAGTAGGGTGGGGCGGTGAGGCCTGCGCGGCAGCACAGCCGGCCACGGGACGCAGGAGCAGGCGGCATGGCCAGCGATAGTTTGGGCGACTGGAGCAAGAAGACCAGAGGTTGAAGAAACACGACGACCGTTGGATGGACATCGTGCGGTCACTGCAGCTAGAATCGTTTATATTGACTAAGTTGACAAATCCTACGTCCGCGCCAACTTAGTAGGCCCACAAGTCAGCCTCCAAATATGGTGGGTCCCAGCTAGCAGGGGGAGTATTCATTTTTCGTGCGTAATACAGAGGCACTTCGTTGCGTGCGAAGATATAGCTGGTGGGTCTGAGCTGTCAGCGGGAGGAACTTTTTTCGCGAAATACGGAGGCGCTTCCGGTGGGTCCCCGCTGTTAGGTGGAGGAATCATTATTTTGCGTGTAATAAGGAGGCACTTCCTTGCGTGCGGCCGTGGACCCAGTTGTCATCCTCTCCACATACATTCCTCGTCCGATGGATGCCGTTCGTTGACCACGCCGCGCTGAGGGCACCAGGGCAGTGGACGACGGCGAGGCCTAGGAAGGGAATGACCCGGAGTGGGAGAAGACTCGACAGTTGTTTCCCACACGTGGGGGAGTACGAGGGTTTACTGGTTCGTCTGCCGTCGCCGGAGAATAACAGGAACTGTGGGTGTGTAGAGGGATGGCCATGCCAGTGATGGGAGTAGTTTGGGGCGGTTAGGCATGCGCGGCAGCACAGCCGGCCACGGGAGGCATGAGCAGGCAGTACGGCCGACGCTGGTTTGGGCGGCTGGAGCAAGAAGACCAGAGGTTGAAGAAGCAGGACGGCCATTGGATTAACAATCCAACGGTCACTGCTGCTAGAATCGTTTGTTGACTAAGTTGACAAAGCCTTTCGTACATGTCAACCTTGTAGACCCACAAGTCAGCCTCCAAATCTGTCCCAAACAGCATACAACCCGAAATTTCTAGCCAGATTCAAATTAATTTAAAAAATAAACATACCTTAATGTAAAATCCAATGAAATTTTACCCGCACAAAAACAATGAAAGTTAAAATATCAAAATCGGAAAGAAAAAAGTAATTTGGAACTAATTGCATGTTTGCTGTATTTTTCATTCTACAGCCCATTTCTTATTACTTATAGCCCATTTTCTTGGCAAGCCGAATGCATCCCTCCTTGTCTTGAAAGATTTCAGGCCCAGCAGGGCGTAGAAAAGCAAGTAGGCCTCCGTTGTTATTCTGCAAAAAAACAAAATAGTTGGGCTAGCCATTTTCAGAAAGAAAAAACAAAACTGGGCTGGTCATGTAGTAAACATATGAAATAAAAGCCTGGGCTAGACGGGCCATAGCTCCCGCACAACCCAGTTGATACCCTGCTCCGTCCCGAAAATAAAAAAATAATACTGCGCGAGCTGCTAGGTCCCGGGTGTCAGCCGCTCCTTGTGCAGTTATCTCGCTTATTGACTACATTGACTGTGGCGTGCGACCCAGATGTCAGGAAACCATCAGGAGGAACCATTTTTTCTTGCAATAAAGGAGGCACTTGCTTGCCTACTGCCATGATCCTGGTGGGTCCCTACTGTCATCCTCACCATGTATAGTTATCTCCTTATTCCTCTCGGTTGTTGACCATGTTGACAACACCGGAGGGCAGCGCCGCGGTGAGCAAACCAAGGCGGAGGATGATGGTGAGGCCTCAGACGGGAACGAACAGGAGCCAGGGAAGATGCGTAGAGTTTTAGTGTGTGATGTGGCCGCGATGCGTGTGCGGCAGCACAGCCAGCTGTGGGAGGCGGGAGTAGGCGGTCCCGTCGGCGCTGGTTTGGCTTTGGCGGCTGGAGGAAGAAGAGACTGAAGAAAGACGATAGACATTGAATGTCAATCCAACGGTCAAGGTTGGCACAATCGTTTGTTGACTAAGCCGACACCATCTAGAATACTTTTTTATCAAAAGAAAAGAAAAGCTAGGCTCATTCGCCAGATAACATTCCCGAAACTGCCACCGTTTGATCTTGCGTCGCAACTAAAACTGCCAGGAAAATGCGTTCCTTTGCCGTCCTCCTCCCAGGGAACGTTCGCCACATAACATTCCCGAAAATCAAAGACTTGAGAAGGCATACAGAACAAGCTAGTGTACCAATAAAGAGACGTTGCAGAGTTTTAGAAAAAAGAGAGACGTGCTCCTGTAGCTGGTTCGAATCCAAACCTAGACAATGACTATATATAGTGCTATGCTACTCTGCAAGTAATGAAACTGACATATCCAATGTTTGCTTCTCCTCTTCTCTAGTTACTCTGCCTAGCATCAGAAGCTCCGGCCGCAGCAACCATGTCCGCTAGCGGCTCGTCCACCTGCTCTTCAGCAGGCAACAACTAGATATGCGCCAAGTCGCCACCCGTACCATCCCCTGTGGGTCTCATCACACCCCCGCCGGCACACTCACCGCAGCCGGTTGCTCATCGCAACCCGCTGCCGTTGGTGTGGTGCCACTGTTGCAAATCACGCAGAGTCATCCGTCGCATCTCAACTACAATCCTCAACCTTGGCCGAGTCTTCTACAAATGCCCAAATCATGGGGTAATAATATGTTTAAGTGTTTTTCGCCTGCTTTCAGTTGCTGATTTTTTTTAATAGTTTCGTTGATGATCTTCCAATTTGATTCGTGCAGAAAAGGGAAGATTCGTGTGATTTGTATTTTTAGGAAGTTGCTGATGTGTGGGAATGGAACTATGCTGATTATTTGGTTAGCAAAGGAATCCCAATACCAGCAGGTTGGGGTGTTGGACAAGTAACTGAAGGAACGATAGAAGAGGAAGATGCAGAGTAGAAGGTTAAAGATGTAGTTCATCTGATCATGGCCAAGCAACAGCTGCTGAACGGCCTTGACAGCAATGAGGAGATGAAAGAGCTTGTGAAGATAATGGGAAAGATCATTGTGCTCTGTAGGATGATTGTCTCTTTATTTGCAGTCTATGTAGCACTCGTGATGTATTCAGTGGCTATGACATGAGCACTTCACTGAAACTAGTAATGAATGAAACCTGTTTAGCAGATTGGGCGTAGTGTTGTGAACATTTAATGATTTCTATTAACAAAAATCGGGGGGGGGGGTATCCCCTTTTTCTCATAAATAAATAAATAGTAGAGGCCATTTTGCTAATAAATAAATAAATTAGCAGAGGCCCTGTCGGGTCAGCTTTGTTCCCATTCGAAGACGTCGAGCAAATTGCAGTCCAACAGCAAACTATGTCACTGGTACAGCGAGGTGCTATACACATGGTTTTTAACCCCTTTCCACGACGGCATTTGGAACCGTCGCCAAGTGAGTGTGGGCGATAGGGGGGGTCCTTCCCACACGACCCAGAAACCGTCGGGGATATGGAGCCATGATCCAGAGGCCTTGCAAAATGTAATCGTGTGCGATGCAGCACACACTAAATTCTTTCGCACGTGTGGGATCGGCGATTAAACATTTCTAATGATGCAGTGAAACAAAACGGTGTGTCGGAATGAACCGTTTGGGAAACAGTATGTAAGGCACACGAGCCAACATATGAACTATGTGCGATATGTGCCCCATCGCACACGAGTTTTCTGCGGAACCCGTCTGCCATGCAAGACTCCATCGCACAGGTTTCCCAACAATTACCGTGTGCGATAATGTTCTATCACAAACGGTTTAGGAGCCCCTTCGCACACATACAAGTGTTGCAGACCATTTGTGATTTGTTGTGTATCACCGACGGTTGCAGCAAGAGTGACGTGTGCTTCTCGTTTGGGATCCCACATGTTTCCTGAAAAATTTACGACTGGGATTGTATTTTACATTGGGCACGGTTTACTCCGAGCTCTCATGTGCGATAATGTGATATAACAAACGGTTCCGGAGACCTTACACACACGTAGTAGCGTTGCAAATCATTTACGATCTGCTGTGTATCACCGACGGTTCCGCTACGATTGACGTATGCTTTCCGATGTGGATCGCATACACTCATTTAGTTGAACCGTGTGCGGAGCAATTGCCAGGTTAAAACAAAAATATCCCATTTTGAATCGGCATGCAAAAAGCAAATTCGCCACAATATTCAATTGAACAAATAGTGTCCACAGGAAGAACATTCATCAGATTTCGTAACAATTGCAATTGAACATATGGTAGCTAAATTCCAATGATTTGTCCACACATATATGAATTACATAATTAATCATAGTGTACGAAATATGAAGACCTCATCAGATGGAAAACAATGGATCCATGAGTATATGTTTAGCGGCTAACTCTTACTCAATGTTTCAGGAGAACGCATGCTGAAATCTTCATTATCACCAGTGGGATTGATGTAGTGATTCAGGAAGAATTCGCTGATAAATCTCCGAACCATCAGCAATTCACCAGCGGGGAGCGGTTCAGGGGTTCTCGGTTCTAAGATGAGCTGCAGTATTTTTAAGATCAGAATGTGCCATATGAGTGGAGTAGAAGATATTAATTAAGATAGACTTACTGGTACTAATTTGCGAGGATCTTCACAACTATCGGCAGATTTGCAGATGGAGATCATGTGTCTGCAAACATAGTATCCACAAAGGTTGGTCCATGGTTGTTACTGAGGACACTGAAATTTTTTGTACAGAATTAGTCATGTATTTGTCCTATTAGGAACAACCTAACCGGTGTTAGATGTATTATTTTTTCTTTGGACAGAAATAGAAAGAGGTTTATTTAGAAGCTTGAACATTTGACTAGTGTAAGAAAAGGTATTTGCAGACTATTGGATAAATTTTCCGAAAATAACGGATTTTGGTGTGTTACCGGAGAAACGATCTTGTGCTGCAGAGGTAGTTCCCTCTTGAACAGGTTCCCTGGTTTAGTTTTCCACAATGCGAGCACACTGCAAATGAAGATGAATTTTGACAACATCAATTATTGAACCAGATATGAATGCAAATTAATTTCAACAGCATAGAATTCAATACCTATCCATGAATTGCTGAAGATGCGTCAGATCCTTAGCTTTTGTTGACTCTCTAAGAGAATACATGTAGTAAACTGTGTTCTTGTTTGGAACAATGAATACCAATATCCAGTGATCGCTACATATTAAGAAAGCCATGAACTTACGAATTATGTCAAAATCTGAAAGACAATTAGTGTATGTGTGGTTGTTTACTTGACTTACCATTCATGATATGGCCAGAGAAATGATTCTGCATGGGACGTGTTTTCGAAGATACGGACGACCGTGTTAATGGCCCAGTCCTATAGGTCCTTACCATCTAATGTTGTGCCATTTGCTAATGCAGGATCTATGAAATACACACTCTCCCTTTTTCTTCTCTGCGCATTCAATCCCCTGAGAGGAATAAAATGCTGTTAGCTGTTTATCATTTACAGCCTTGTATGGAGAAGTTGATCAGAGTTTGTTAAGTACTTACAAAATCAGGCATCTAACAAGAGTGGCATCGAGCTCATTGAAGTTGAAGAAGATATGTAAGTCCTTGAAACTCACATTGATGGAACCAGCATCATGTCGGAAATGATCTCTGTTGTAGTGGACTAGCAGACCATGATGACCTGCTGACATTTGATCCATGCAATATTCATGTAACTCGCGGCAACTGGAGCGGCACTCATCAAAGTATTCACCAACAAGAAATGGCTGGCCATGGACGTAATTGCGTGCTTCAAGTATGTCTGCTTTATTGTTAGCAAGCTGCAAATCTATTTCTTCATCATCCATGTCATCAGAAATAATATTACTCCCCGATTCGAACAACCTGCTGTTAATTTGGTTCTGGGCGATGAGTGCTTTAAGTAAGACGCAATCATTCTCTTTCCTCTTCGCTCTCCTGCCGCGCTTCCTCGCGGGTGCAGCCTTTTTGGCCGCTTCCTTCTTGGTACTTGAAGCATTTCTAGCAGAACATCTGGTTGGCCGCAAGGTAGACTGCCGAGCAGACGGTGAAGCTTTGACGGACTGCTTAGCAGACGGTTTATCTATGCCGGACCGCTGAGCTGGCGGTGCTGCTGTGACAGACTGCTGGGCTGTAGGAGCAGAGGCATCGAACTGCTGACCATGCGTTGAAGCTATGTCGGGTTTCTACGTAGGTGGTGCCAACTTGTCGGTGTGCTGAGGAGGCCGGGCCAATGCGTTGGTTTGCTAAGCAGGAAGTGCTGACGCATTGGTATGCTGATCACGCGGCTGCGGACTGATGGACTGATGAGCAGTCGGTTCTGGACCTACAGACTGCTTAGCAGGCGGTTCTAAAGCATCAGACTGCGTAGCAGTCCGTTCCACCAGGTTGGTCTACTGAGCATGTGCTGCAGCTGGGTCTCCCCCCACTGCTTCAGCGGCCGGCATCTGAACTAGTGGTGCGTCTTCAGCAGTTGTAGGCCTTGCCACTGGCTGCTCTGGGGCGGAGGATGACATGGCCTGTACGGCACAAAGTCGGGCCGGTTGATCACAGGTTGATGCATCAGCCGTCGGATTACGAGTATTAGGTTCTTTGGCGCAAGCACGCGAGAGCTGCTGTGGCAAGGAGAGCATCACCAGTTGAGGGGCGACATTGGTTGCTCTTGGCGAGGCTTCAGGGATCTCATCGATGAAATCTATTTCCTTTCGTGGCCACTGGATGTGATGTAACAGTGTTTCTCCCAAGGTCCTTTGCTCATCAAAGTCTCCTAGGACATTCTTCAGGGCAAATTCATTGAATCCAGGCTTTACTTCAGTCACGTAGCACTTCACACAACCCGGCTTCAATGGCACATTGTCCAACAAGAGGCCGTCTTCCAAGAAGGGTGGGCAAACCCAGGCTGTTGCATATTTTAATGTACCTTCATAATGTGTAAGCACGCCCTTCAGTCTGTCTTTCATTCCAGATAGATCAGATATAGCATCATCATGAGCAGCTGCAGTCTCAGTGTCGCTGGGGTCAGCTGATGCACAGCTACTCTTGTGCGGTGTTGTCGCGCAATAAGCAGCTTCCTCCATGCCCGCCTCCCCTCCCATCTGCTGGCTATCTGTCAGTGTTAGAGTCTTATGCATCATCATTGACTCCTTAATATCCTTTCGAACAGTCGGATACATGCCCTTCCTCAACCTTTCATACAATTCATTCTGCTTCATTTCACTCCTCGCTTTTTTCATGCTGAGCCTCTCTTCTTTGCTGAGTGTGAAAGACCTCTTGTGCGGGAGATTAACACCTATACCCCTTGCACGGCCAGGGGGCTCTCTTGTTTCCAGAGCAGCGGACAGAATGTCACATGGCCCTGAGTTCCTGTAGAACCTTCTAGGAATCTTGGAAGCCTTTAACATCACTTGATACAGTTCTTCGTCACATGAGTTTTCAAAGTAATAAGTTCTATCATCACGCCTCCTTGCATGTGCCCGCAAGTAGTCTCTGGCGCGTTCGCCCCTGATTTCACTAAAGGCCGGTTTCCCACCCGCCGCTTCTGCTTCTTTGTCCTCCTGGTCCCATATCGGTTTCATGCTGTAGTATCCTGCCACACCCATACGGTGGGGGTGTGTGTTCTTCTTCTGAAGTTCCGATTGCTTGGCACTCTTCTCAGCAAACTCTTTAGTTGCCCTGACCCTTTTGAATTCTGCCCAGTCTGCCTTTGTAATTTGGGGGTATGCGGGGATTGGGTCCTTGCCTTCACTCAAGTACTTCTTGTACAACACGTGCTTCCAGTTTCTCCAAGCATCCCTAGCCTTCTTCAGTGCAGCGTGTTCCACCTGCATTCTCCACTGCTCTGGAACATTGAAGTGATCCATGATCTCCCGGACTATCCTTTGCCGTGTTTCTGTGTCAGCCTTCTGAAACCCCGGCAGATTAATGTTGACCCTTGCCCTGCCAACAAATCCACACACACTCCTGAACCTCGTGCGTGCTTTATCTGGTTTACTTGGAGCCCAAGACTTTAAATCGATCTCAGTTACTTCATATACACCTTTAGGCTGGTGTGTGGGCTTCCTTGGAGCATTCCTCCATGTCCTGACCAGAACGGTAATTACTGCAGCTCTATCCCGTTCAAGATTACTTGATCCCTCACCATCTGCTGAAGACCTAGGGTTGCCGGAATCAGATGAAGATACATCGCCTGAAGCATGAGTGCTATCGCTGCTATTCGGCATCTACAGAGAACACATGCGAAACTCAGGAAAGGAGGATAAGCATAAAACTAACAACTTGGTATCAAGCTGTCTAAACATGTCATGCAATAATTTAGAAAATGTACGACTTATTTGTTAAGTTTGTGTGACTCGGGCGCCCGCGATCTGTAAATCGGCAGTAACTTATTGGAACAAATACAACTTATATGTACTAGTTAGGAAGGTAGATAATGAACATATATACACTCTCTGGTATTTTATAGCCAATTTGGGAACATACGGAATGAAATAGGAAGAGGGATTGCGAGGAAATAGGCCTCACCGCGATGGAGAGCAGTAACTAACAGGTTTCTTAATGCAAACTCGGCCTGACCACAGGAGAGGCGAGGGTTACAGGATCGATATGCTCGAGGGTGGCTGGCGAGCAAACGAAGACGGTGAGGCGCGGGCAGCCGCGTGTTGGGAATGGCAGTGGAGGTAGGCTTGACGCCGAAGAGCGGGCACACGGCTGGGGTGAGCACGCCGGCGCCGGAGAGGGTTCTGCTGTGTATCTGGGGGAGGGGGGAGCTGGTGATGGAGAATGGGTGGACTAGTTGAGTGAAACGCAGGCGGGTGGTGGGGGGGTGTTGGCGGCCTAGGTGAAAAGGGTGAAAATATCCCCGGTCGCCGCGCGGAAAGGCCTATGCAAACGGTTGCCTCTAAGCGCTCGTGTGCACAAAGAGAATAATTTTGTTTGAAATGAAGACGTACTAATTTTGAAATGAAGACGTGAGTTCATTGTTTCGCCTCTAAATTTGTCCCACATTAAGCAATCACCATTATACCATGGGTTTGATTTGCTGGTGCATTTCAGGTCTCGTGTGCTATATTTAAGACATTTTTTAGCATTTACCGTGCATTTTGGCATATAAATCAAATCCTAGCTGGACTGCATTTCCTGTCGAAAGGGATGAGGATTGCCGTTCGATCTGGGAGCATCCAACGGTGCAGACATACTATCCGTGGGGTTTGGGTTCTGGCCAATCAGAACGCACGACTCAGATCACGCGCGCAGCAAGGGGGGGGGGGCATCGGCCACGGTTTCGTAGGCACACGGCTTTCGTGAGTGAACCGTTTGCTATTTGAAAACATTTACATGAACTATTAGCATATTTTTGTTTGAATGAAAAGAAGAGTTCATCGTTTCGCCTCCAAATTGTTTTCCACGGTAAGAAATCACCATTGTACCCTATGGTTCGATTTTCTCGTGCATTTGAGGTATCGTTTGCTATATTTGAGCCGTTTGCTATAGTCGCAACTACACGTGGGTGCTAGCTAGCAAGATCATTTGTGTGTCGCTTTGGGAGTTTTCATTCATTGTTCGAGAAACGGGAAAAAAATTCAAACAGTTCGGTCATAGGGTGCGGCCAGAGGCGTCAGCCTTGTTGGTATTCTAATTACAGGAAATGCATATAGAGTCCGGAAATAACGAAAATCGGTGTGTCACCGTGGCGTGCTCTCAGGATCACATGGCAATTTTTTGGTAAAGATGGCACAAGTTTTGATGCTCACACCTTCCAAATCAGAGCATCTCACAAGAAGGATCATTATTTCCAAAAGGAGACGCGGCACTTCGGACTCCAATCGTCAGTGACTACATCGCTCTGCCTCGAATTTTTTTCACGTTAAACAATTACGTATATACCCTAGGTTTGATTTTCTTGCCCATTTCAGGTCTCGTTGCTATATTTAAGTCATTTTTTTGCACTTACCTTGTATTTAGTGCATATAATTAAATTCAAAACCGTTCTACAACTACATCTGGGTGTTAGTTAGCAAAGAAGGTGTACAAATCATTTGTGTGTCGCTCTGCGAGTTTTCATCCATTGTCTGAGAAACGGGGAGAAGTTTCAAACATTTCGGCCGCGAGGTGCGGCCACCGGCGTAGGCCTAGTTGGTATTTTAATTACTGAGAATTCAGATGGAGTCCAGACATCATCAAAATCGGTGTGTGCCTGTGGCGTGCTCTCACGACCCCGGGGGAAAGTTTTGGTAAAGTTTGGAACATGTTTTGATGATCGCTCCTTCCAAACCGGAGCATCTCACATGAAGGACCATGGTTTCCAAAAGGAGACATGTCAATTCAAACTCCAGTAGTCGGTGACTTCATCGTTTGGCCTCATAAAAATTTCCACGGTACGCAATCACCATTATACCACGGGTTTGATTTTCTAACGCATTTCAGGTATCGTTTGCTATATTTAAGACATTTTTTGAATTTAACGTGCAATTTGTGGATATAAATAAAATCACAACCGGAACTGCATGTGCTGTCGAAAGGGATGAGGATCACCGTTCGATCAAGGAGAATCCAACGGTGCAGATGTACGATCTGTGGGGTTTGGGTTCTGGCCAATCAGAACGCATGACTCAGATCGCGCGCGTGGCAGTGGGGCATCGGCCACGGTTTAGTGGACACACGGCTTTTGTGAGTCAACCGTGTGCTATTTGAAAACATTTACATTAACTATCAGCATATTTTCGTTTGAATGAAAACATGAGTTCATCGTTTCGCCTCCAATTTTTTTTCCATGGTAAGAAATCACGATTGTACCCTATGGTTCGATTTTCGGGTACATTTTACCAAGCGGCAGGCCTGGCTAGCAATCTCAAACTTTGAATATGCAAAAAAAAGAGATCTCGTTTGTATATATATATATATATATATATATAGTCGCAACTACATGTGGGTGTTAGCAAGATGATTTGTGTGTCGCTTTGCGAGTTTTCATTCATTGTCCGAGAAACGGGAAAAAAACTTCAAACAGTTCGGCCAGAGGCGTAGGTCTTGTTGGTATTTTAATTTCAGGAAATGCATATAGAGTCCGGAAAATAACAAAAATCATTGTGTCACTGTGGCGTGCTCTCACGATCGCATGGAAAAAATTTGGTAAAGTTTGGCACAAGTTTTGGTGCTCGCACCTTCCATACCGGAGCATCTCAAAAGAAGGATCATAGTTTCCAAAAGGAGACGCGGCACTTCAGACTCCAAATCATCAGTTACTACATCGTTCCGCCTCGAAAAAAAATCATGGTAAACAATCGCGGAGATACCCTTGGTTTGATTTTCCGGCCCATTTCAGGTCTTGTCTGCTATGTTTAAGTCATTCTTTGCACTTACCTTGCATTTTAGTGCATATAAAGTCAAAAACCCTAGTACAACTACACGTGGGTGTTTTAGTTAGGCTATACTTAGGCTACTCATAGTGGAGAGTATCATATACTAGTATCATGCATGCATATGATACTAGTGTATGATACTACCTTTAATTATAGTGCATAGTATAATAGAGTAGTATCATAGATGATCATATTTATTGCCATGCATGACACAAATTAGCATCGCATTTAACATGATACAATATCTACCTATATGTTACTCTAACCCTCTCTATCTTCTTTAATTCTTTGCCACATCAGCATACTTGCTATTTCCGAGTGCATGATATCGGCTATGATACCACCACTATGGCCAGCCTTATAGTGGGGAGTATCATATACTATAGTATCATGCATATGATACTAGTGTATGATACTACGTACGTACCTTCATAGTGCATAGTATCATAGAGTAGTATCATAGATGACCGTATTTATGGCCATGCATGACACAAAGTAGTATAGCATTTATTATGTTACGGTATCTACCTATGTTACTCTAACCCACTCTCCCTTATTTAATTCTTTGCCACATCATCATATTTGCTATTCCCGAGTGCATGATACCGGCTATGATACCCCCACTATGGCCACCCTTAGCAAAGAAGGTGTACAAATCATTTGTGCGTCGCTTTGCGAGTTTTCATCTGTTTGTCCGAGAAGCAGGGAGAAGTTTCAAACATTTCGGCCGCGAGGTGCGTCCATTGGTGTAGGCCTAGTTGGTATTTTAATTACAGGAAATTCAGCTGGAGTCCGGACATCATCAAAATCTATGTGTGCCCGTGGCGTGCTCTCACGACCCCATGGAAAAAATTGGTAAAGTTTGGCACAAGTTTTGATGATCGCTCCTTCCAAACCGGAGCATCTCACATGAAGGATCATGGTTTCCAAAAGGAGACGTGTCAATTCAAACTCCAGTGGCCGGTGACTTCATCGTTTGGCCTCATAAAAATTTCCACGGTACGCAATCACCATTATACCACGGGTTTGATTTTCTGGCGCATTTCAGGTATCATTAGCTATATTTAAGACATTTTTTGAGTTTAACGTGTATTTTGTGCATAAAAATAAAATTACAACCGGGACTTCATGTGCTGTCGAAAGGGATGAGGATCGCCGTTCGATCTGGGAGCATCCAACGGTGCAGACGTACGATCCATGGGGTTTGGGTTCTCGCCAATCAGAAAGCATGACTCAGATCGTGGGTGGGGTTTGGTCGGCACACGGCTTTCATCAACGAACCGTGTGCTATTCGCAAACCAGATTGCATATTTTTGTTCACACATACTGTAGTGAGATCAATTGAGTGTGCTACCTCTATGATATAATAATAATAATAACAAAAAATAGTTCATATTCATTGCCTGAGCTGACAGCATATCAAGGTCAACATATTAATGGTTCTTACATCAACAGAAAACCGGGCATAACTCACAAATTCAGTACACGCGACAGTTCTAAATTGAACGAATTAAGTTGCAGGGTAGGCATAAAGACTAGTCTTACGGCTTATTTCCCATGTACATGGGGGAACTGGGATCATTACGTTGACCCCGAATGAACTTGGGTTTTCTGATGATTTTACGCTTCTCTGTTACACGGGTGCGTGATCCCTTGGCTGGCAACTCAGAAAATTCATCGTACTCGTCCTCATTGGCAACATCCTCAACACCCAGTACCCTCCTCTTCCCATGCATCACTACATGGCAGTTCTTACGCAAGGGGTCTTCCGCAAAGAAAATCTGGGTAGCATCGCTGGCAAGAATGAACGGGTCCGCGTGATATGCCATCGTTGTCCTGTTAACACAGGTCTTCCTATAATCATCAACCTTTACATGACCAAGAGGGATCCATGCGCACCTGAATAATGCCACCTTAACTTTCACATAGTCAAGCTCCCAAATCTCTTTGATGGTTCCATAGTATACCCTTTTATCAGCTTCATCTACAGTCATGCATTCTATTCGAATAGAGCTATTCTGATATGAGGTCTTCTCATCACGTTCCTCAATGTAGAACGTGTATCCATTTATGTCATATGCTTGGTACGTCAACATCGTAGGTGATGGCTTTTGTGCCAACCACGTAGCAATGTCATCGATGGATCCTTGTGCCAAACGATTCTTCAACCATTCGGCGTAGTTCTTAGCGTGCTCCTTCATCTCCACATCTGATGAAGGCACCATTGGTAAGAAGCTTTGGCGTATCTCCGCCAAGTGTTCTTCAGCATAAGCGTTGAGAACTGGGCTGTTAAGCAGTACTGTCAAATGGGCTTTCTCTGCCAATTCTCCGGGTGCAGCCATTTGCGTGCCAGCAAGGACCGGCTTACCTTTCAGCCTTCCCTCGTGGCGAGAGAGGGGCAAACCTATAGGTCTTTGTTTCATGTATTCGGTGCAAAACTCAACCACCTCCTCCGTGATATAACCTTGTAGGATGCTTTCCTCTGGATGGTTTCGGTTCTGACAAAAGCGCTTCAGTATTCCCATGAACCGCTCGAAGGGATACATGTTGCGAAGAAACACAGGACCACAATACTTTATCTCGTCGACAAGGTGCATAGTGAGATGGACCATGACATCAAAGAATGACGATGGGAAAAACATCTCTAGGTTGGACAATATTCTTGCAATATCATCTTGCATATGATCCAACTCTTCAGGATCTACAACTTTCTGCCATAGTTGGTTGAAGAAATCACAGAGCTCAATGAGTGTGTTTCTTATATCTTTGTCCATCAGATTCCTGATGGCCACCGGGAGGATTTGTGTCAACATTACGTGGCAATCATGTGACTTCATGTGTCCCAACTTCATTTTACCTGAGCTCACATCCACGAGACTTCTAATGTTTGCAGAGTAGGAAGAGGGTGTCCTAACTAACAACAAATAGGTGAAGAACTGTGTTGCTTCTTTTGTACTGAAATTGTAACTCTAGCGAGCTTTGATGAATTTGTCATCATCTTCTGCTTCACTCTTGCGTTTTGATTGATCAGCAAGCATATCGAGCCGTGAACCGTCACCATCCTTTATTTTACCTTTAATCTTGAGCAGAGTACCAAGGATGCTTTCACAAACGTTCTTCTCTACGTGCATGACATCGATGCCGTGATGTACATGTAGAATCTCCCAGTAAGGTATTTTCCAGAACACCGATTTCTTCTTAAACACTTGACCCTTGGGTGTTTGTTTCACCGTCAAAGCGTGCTTCTTGCCAAGCACAACATTAATTTGTTTAGCCATGTTGTGGACCACCTCCCCATCATAGGGTCTTGGGCCCACACCTACCTCTGCCGTACCATCAAATTCAGCTTTCATCTTTCGGTATGGGTGATTTTTCCGTAAGAACCTATGATGACGCAAATACACGGTTTTGCACGAGTTGGGAAGAAATCTGCTAGCTGTCCTATCCATGCATGTGACACACCCTACATCTCCCTTTGTTTTTTACCCCGATGTGTTGCCTAATGCCGGCATATCTTGAATGGTGTGCACCAGCATCGCATGTAGATCAAAAATCTCCTTTCTGTAAGCATCATAACATTTTACAGCAGGCGCATCTATCCACACTGTCAGCAGTTCTTCTATCAGTAGCTGAAAGTAAATGTCGACGTCATTTCCAGGTTGCTTCGGGCCTTGGATAATCATTGACATCATAATGTATTTTTTTTCATACACAACCAAGGAGCTAGGTTATATATGCACAGAAGCACCGGCCATGTGCTGTGATTGGTGCTCATATCGCCAAAAGGATTCATCCCGTCAGTACACTCCCCGAGCCTTATACTTCTAGGATCCTTGGCAAAGTCTTGAAACTTGTTGTCGATTAATTCCCACTGAGCCCCATCTTTCGGGCGCCTCATATACTTATCCGCAATTCGCTCATCATGATGCCACTACAACCTCTTTGCCTCTCTAGGGTTTGCAAACAAACACCTCAACCTTGGAATTAAAGGCAAGTACCAAACAACCTTGAACGGGATTCCTGTCTTCATCTCATCGTCCAATTTGTACTTGTCCTTTGCTCTCCTGCGCTTGTATCGTGCATGCTTGCATGTGGGACATGCACGCAAATCTTTGTACTCACCACGGTACAATATACAATCATTCACACAAGCATGTATCTTCTGTACTTCAAGTTCCAATGGGCAAACAATTTTCTTCGCTTCATTCGTGCTTCTAGGGAGCACATTATCTTCTGGAAGAATTTCTTTGAAAAGACCTAACATCTCTGTGAAGCCCTTGTTTGATAGACTGTTTGCCGCTTTAAATCTGAGAAGCGCCAGGGTGGCACTCAACTTGGAATATTTCTTTTTGCAACCTGGATACAATTCTTTCTTGGAGTCCGCATCAATGGTTGGCAGATCCTTGTACCCAATCATGTCCTTTTTTGGGCCCTCGAAATCTGCAATCATAGCAGCAAAATCTGGCATATCAAGATCGTCATCATCTGCGTCGACGTCTTGGTTTTCTAGTGGGCGTTTCAGCTTTCCGGTGTTCCATTGGTAGCTTGACGCCTCTGCCCCGATGTTAGATTCAACATCCATGTGACACTGATCAGGGTTTGGCATCTCGCAGCCCTAGGTATCTTCATCCATGACCTCCTCTTCACCGTGTCTAGTCCAACGTGTAAATCCATCCATGAATCCCCGAGAGACTAAGTGCCACTGGACATCTGCAACTTCACGTGACTCTGTATTGGCACAATCAGTACATGGACACAGGATGTAATCCGCATCACCAATTCTCCTCTTTCTACTTTCAGCCAAATTCATGAACTCTGTCATGCCACTGATAAAATCTGCGGTTCTCCGATTCATGATCCATCGAGATCGTTCCATCTGCACCACATGAATGGTAATTAAAAACAAAACAACAACATTAATACACGGATTAACCGCTGCCCAAAGATGTGTGCATAAATCACAAGGTTTTATTTTCATAATTACTAAGGGCGCTCCATATTGTTATCCAGAGGTGCAATGACAAAAATTAATGGCCAGTCAATTTACACGCAGAGTACTAGTACAACACTACCCTTAGGAATTGAATACCTTAATTAAGCCACTCACGAAAAGAATACCTTAATTAATTAGCCGCGCAGTGACCTCCACCCAGCAGACAGAGAAGCGCTATTGGGCGGCAAGCCAAGACAGCAGGGTCGAGGAGCAAAGCTTAGTGCGGCTGCCGCCTGAAGTTCGACCTCCACTATCCCGCCATCGACCGCGTTGGATGTGCTCAAATCACGCCGCCGCCGACCTCGATGGTTGAGTTCCTCCTATCTCCCGCCACAGACCGAGGATTGACCTCCTATGACGCCGCCACCACCCATCGACCGAGGATTGACCTCTTCTCTGGTAGCCGCTACATAGGCCGCCGCCGCCATCTCTATATGCAGAGCGGCTGTTTTATTTTTTGACGGATATCCGCAGAGCGGCTGTTTACACCTACGTTGGTAGTACATCACTGTAACTCAATTATATGTACTTGGTAGTACATCACATACAGTTATGTAACGGCAACCGTGTCTCACCTATGTTGTCTTCTCACATGGTTTGGTGCGGAAATCGTCTGTGACGTTGTAATACCTAACACAAATGACATGTATAAACAGTGTGCCGTATACAACATATAGTGCCATAAGTAGTTCCCGACCATTAGCTTATCCCCACAGTTTCCCCATTTCCCCCAAATCCCTACATAGCCTCCAAATTCCCTCGCGTGGCGCTGACATTGGGGGAATGCGGACGAGTGGTGCTGATGGTTTCGGTGCGGCTGCTCCTGCTCGTATCGTCGCCACGACGGCGGTCGCCGCCGAGCACTTGCCTAAGGTCATTAGAAGGCAGGTGTACTACGGATCCTAATCATCCTGTCAGGTTCAATCTATCCTGATCTTTTTCAGTATGTCCAAAGTAGCTCCTTGCTGAATCCGTCCTGAATGACCCCCCCCCCCAGGAAAGCGATCTGCCGCCGGATCCGGAGCATGACTCCAGACTCCCGCAACACGAGTTCGACTCCGAGTTTTACGCCACCGAGAAGTACCAAAATCTGAGTTGTGTGCACGGGCACACTCCCGCTCGACGTGTATGCACGGAGGGATTCGACATTGGCAGGCGGTTCCTCAGTTGCCCCTTAGAGGTTAGTGCTAAGTCCATCATTTTACTTGAGTTAATGCCACCGCTCATCCTGAATACTATTTAACATTGTCAGGGATATGAGGCTTGTGCCTTTGTTAACTGGCTGGATGAAGAATGGCATGGCAGGGCTCGGAGTGTTATCACCAAGCTCGTAGAAGATAACGTAAAGCTGAAGAAGAAACTGGCTGATCTGGAATGTACAATCAGTACGATGAAGCAAGAAAGAATCAATCACAGGCAACAGATGAAAGCAAGAGACAAGAAGGAACTAGCATGTGTAGTTGTGGTTGTCGAATTAGCCATGTTCTATGCGCTGTTTGCAATGATGATTAGGGGTTTTGATTGACAGTATTGCTAAAGCACATCTAGATGTGCTCTAAGTAATGCACATCTAGGTCCTATGCCATTGATGTTACGTGAAGATTCATGCAGATATTTTCCTTTGTCTTTTTTTCTTTTCCTTTGTAGTTTGATTATTACTGGCTTTATCAATAAGAAGAGCTCAATGTATTGCTTGCCAACTGTCCTACTCCGTTCGTACCGGTACCGGTGCATAATCCCAAAACTCGTTCCTTGTTTTTTGTCCTGAAAAAAGAAACCAGCCAATAGGAGTCCTGCGCAACCCCAGGAATTTGGAGCGACTGGGTACAAATAATTGCGGTTCATTATATCAGCGGTTAGATAATACGTCAACCCCCGCTTCCATTGGCATTTCCTCTTCTCTGCATACCCCGCTTAACTGTCCACCATCTTCATCGTCCCCGGCAGGCCGTGCTACACACTGGCACACACTCTGCAGCCATGTCGAGCGACAGCGAGGACGACAGTTCGGCCAGCAGTCTGGCGCCCGATGATAGGTCAACACCGGAATCATCCCGCTCGTCTTCCATGAGTCCGGCGTCGAGCCCAGACCTCGATTATATCCGGATCATGGAAGGGATGCCGCCTCCGGAGTCGTCAGACAACAACCAGATGGACGAGGAGCCGTCGGAGGACGAAGAAGAGGACGACGATGATGATGAGGAGGAATGGTCGAACGAGGAGGAGGACGACGACAATAGCAATGACGATGATGACGGCGGCGGCGATGAAAAGCCAACGGTCAGCGGCAAGAAGCGTCCTCGCCAAGACGATGTCGCGGGGCCATCCAACAACAACAACAAGAAGAAGAAGGACTAAATTAAGCAGACTGTATATATCTCTATTTCCGTTCGCTCATATTAATTTGTTATCTGTGTTTATCCTGTCAATCTCATCGCAGACGGTTAGTAATACGTATTCGACAGAGATCTTCTACATTATCGCCCACATGTTGGTTTGTTGAATTGTGTGCCCTGACGAGCACACAATTCACAAAAAAGACCGTATGGGCTGTCTATAATGATCGCACACAATTCTGATTACCGACCTGTTTGCCGGGTATCACACACATCTTGTTACGCTGAATCGTTTGTGTTCACCTCGATCATCACAAACGGTTCATCGGAGCGAACTGTATGCCGTATATCGCACACACCTTGATCTGGCTGCCCGTTTCTGTTGTTCTGTCTCATCGCAAACAGATCGTATGGATCAACCGTATGCCCAGCATCGCACACGCAACTAAAATCTGAACCGTGTTTGATGTATCATTCATCGCAAACGTTTTGCGTCTTTTTTGACGTTTTTTACATCACCATTTGCGATTAATGCATCGCACACAGTTTCATCAAAGGGTCTCTGATCGTAGTGTCGCGTTAGCAGCATCCTGCAGTAGTGTGTCATCAAATACAAGTTTCACAGCCAAGTATGAGTACAACTAAACAACAATGTCATCATGTTTTAGTCATCATACAATCACCAAACACAAATCAACATACATAATAAGTGATGTTCTCACAGCAAAATACTAAACAACAACTTCATCAGGTTTCAGTTGTCATAGCAAACACAATTTCACATAGTAGATAAGAAGTCGTCTTCTCACAGGAAAATATGACAAAAGCAATCTAATCATCATCCGTAGCAGCAGCGTCAACATCTTCGCCATGTGTATCAGTCTGAATCGTAATTCCCCCCAGTGTCATCTTCTTCTTCATCCTCAATGTCCTCGAACGTTGGCTTTTTATTGATCAACTCTCGTATGTCCACAGCCCGACAGGCAATCTTTTCGCCAGCGTTATTGACGTGATGGTTCTCAAAGATATTAGGAACATCTGTGGAATCTTCTACATCAGGAGCAGTGTAAGCATCATCTTGTTGTGCAACTTCATTAAACGAATTCCTCTGCTCAAACCTTTGCAATACTCTCCAGTCATCGCTACATGCATATGTGTCTCCAAGAAAAATATCTGTGTTGCTTGATTTGCCAAAATAAAAGGCTCGTCGGTCTGGTACGCCGCCTTGACATTGATGGATTTGAAATAATCATCAGCTCTGGGTTTTGTGATCCTGGAAAAAAGGTTATACAAATGACAACACAACAGAACCACACACCGATGAACCTCAAAACTGGAGATATACTGCAACTGAACAATGTCTGTTATGTTAGCATACATTTTAGTTGTCTCTTTGCCTTACGTATCTGTGCTCATGATGGCACTGTTTTGTGTTTTCCTACCTTCGTCGCATGCAAGGGTGTTGTAGCACACATCTCCAACAACGCAAGATTCATAATGTCTTACCCGAGTATTAGGACCCATTGCAAGTGCGTAATGGGCATCATTAATTGCCTGCCCATCCTCCCGCATCTTCTTAACCTATGGTTAGAAAATAGACAAGCTGATCATCTTATGTACTCAATATATTAAAAAAGCTGACAGTGCAATTCAAAAGCTTACATGGCTCTTGAACCATTTCGCAAATCCTGCCATAACCAGTTTGTCGATGTTTCTTGGATTTTGCGGCAGTAACTCCTTTTTGTAGATGTTGCACAACATAGTGATCGCGTCAAACATCTAAATATATAAGAATGTGTTGCAAGTTTAGTAGATTACGATGTATAAGCTGCAGTACTTAGCACTTACTCGATATAAGGTAGAATCTCAGGATAGTTATTCAACACATACCAAACTGTTTTGTCCAAATCTTTAGGTTTGTCATCTTGTCGACTCTTCCATGTAACTCGAATAGAACAATCGAAAACATTGAGCTCGGGATTGTCTTCACCCACCTCTTTGCTAAGCTGATCAGCTGTTTCAATGTATTTTGAGCAGAATGTCAACGCTTCTGTAGCAATGTAGGCCTCTGCAATGGAACCCTTAGGTCTAGCTCTGTTCCTAACATAGCCCTTGAAAGTGCCTAGCCACCTTTCAATAGGGTACATCCAGCCATACTGTACTGGACCTCTAAGTTGTGCCTCATCAGGTAGATGAATAGCCAAATGCACCATCACATCAAAGAAGGCTGGAGGATATATCTTCACAAGGTCACATAGGATAGTTGGTATCTTGTCTCTAAGACGCTCCAAAGCATCTATCCTGATATTTCTACTTCAGAGTTCCTTGAAGAATTTTCCCAACTCTGCAACTGCTCTCTATAAGTCAAGGCGGCCCAATCCTCTAAGGATAACAGGTAAAACCCTTTGAAGTAGGACGTTGCATTCATGAGTTTTCAACCCTTGTACCTTGTTTCCATCTGCAATGACTCTCCTTTCAGGGTTGGAAGCAAATCCATGTGGGAATCTCACACGTGTCAGGACCTTGCAGAATTCTTTTCTTTTTACCTTGTCAAAGACGTACACAGCTGGTGCCATATCCCGTGATGCACCATCATCTTCCACCTGCAAATCCTTTCTGATAGCCAGGTGTGTCAAATCAATCCTAGATTTTAAGGTATCTTTCATCTTGCCTTCAATATTAAGAAGTGTGCCGATAATGTTGTCACATATATTTTTCTCGATGTGCATCACATCAAGATTATGCCGCAGATCCAAATCTTTCCAATACTCCAAGTCCCACAAAGTGGACCTGCGGGTAAACAATAATCTCTCTTCTGCCCTGCCATGCTTCCTTTTCCCGCTACCATTATCAGGATGGTTTCCTGGTGTAATATGCCTGGCCTTCTCTAATTCCACTTGCAACTCATCGCCGGTGAGCCTCTTTGGCACATCATGATTTTCATGCTTTTCATTGAACACATGACTTCGGTATTTTGTAGGACATGACTTGTCCTTGGCAAGGAAATGTCGGTGTCCAATGTAACAGATCTTGCTAAGTATTGCGTATGACAACGGATTCTTGTCACAGCGAACACTTGCATTGTAACCATGTGTTGTTCGCCCTGACATAGTGCCCAAAGCCGGATAATCATGGATGCACCAAATTATAACAACACGTGGAAAGAAATTAGCTGGTGGGCTGCTATATAGGTCTCGAGTGAGAACACCCCTCCATAGCTGTTGAAGTTCCTCCACAAGAGGCTCCATGAATAAATCAAAATCCTTTCCACGACTTTTTGGACCTGGGATGAGCAAGGCCATCATGTAGTTTGATTCTTTGGTGCAGACATTTGGTGGCATGTTGTAAGGGATAACAAGCACTGACCACATGCTATATGTGGCGCTCCAGTGGCCAAATTGGTTAAATCCATCTGTAGCTAAGCCAAGTCTAATGTTTCTCGGGTCAGCAGCAAACTTTTTGTGTTTCTGATTGAAGCTTTTCCAGTCACTACCATGAGATGGATGGCTCATTACATTCTAATCTCTGTACTCCTAGTTCCTAGAATGCCACAATACATCCTCTCTTGTTTCAGCATCATGAAACAACCTCTTCAATCTTGGTATAATTGGAAAATGTCTCAGAACATTATGAGGAATCCTCTTCACAGCATCGCCATCTTTCCATCTTGATGATTTGCATTTTGGGCATTCAATTAAGTTGGCATAATCCTTTCGGAACAGAACACAATTATTCTTACAAACATGGATCATATCATATCCAATTCCAACCGCACGAAGGAAATTCTTCATTTTACTGTAGGTGTGTAGCAGCTCAGACGCATCTGGGAAAGATTTGCGGAAAGCAGCCAACATTGCATCGAATGATTTGTTGGTCATCCGCTCAGATGTCTTCACCTGAAGAAAGCTGACCATAGCTGAGAATAATGACAGCTTATTTCCTGGGGTGACTGCCACGTTGCATTGTTCCAACATGCGGGCCCACCGTTTTTCTTTTGTAGGTGAAAGTTCACGAAATGCACGAGCATTTCGTAGCATTGTTTCAATGTTGGTCAAACTCACTGGCCCCGCTGCCACCACCTCCTCCTCCTCCTCCTCTTCCATTTGAGCATCAGGCAGATCAAGATGGTGATCTGTTGCTTCCACATAGTCAGTAACATTGATGTTCACAGCTTCACCATGATGAACCCACCTAGTATATGTGACCGACATCCCATACAAGTGTAGATGATTTTGCACAGTTGACTCGGGTCTTGTAACTGAATTCATACAACTACTACATGGGCAGAGCACATCTGATTTCGGACCACCGTACTCAGCTCTGATAAAGTTCATGAAGTTTTCAAAACCCTCGACATATGCAGTGGAGAATCTTCGAGCAGAAGTTATCCAACTCCTATCCATCTGTTAGACATACAAATTAGTTCTTCTACTAGATATTACAGGAAAAACATATATGCTTTTCTATAAAGTCCAGAAAAAATACCTAGGTCGATGTCTAAAGCTATGGCAAGATATTTGGACAAGCAGATCTAAGTAACAAAATATATGTAAAGCTAATTCAGCAAACAGATTTGAGTGCTAAATTATGGCAGGCTATTTCAGCAGTCAATGAGGCCGAGCACATAGCCATCGAAGGCCATCTCAGCAACAAAGATCGAGTATAAAACGGTGTCGAGCTATTTCACCTAACAGATTGGCTACTAGACCATGGCAATCTACTTCACAATAAATATATGGCAGGATATTTTAGCAACTAATCGGGCGTGGCATGCCATCTCAGCAAAGCAGATTGAGTGCAGAATAGGGCAAGGAAGCTTCTTAAGCAGAGCATATTGACTGTAAACTATTTCGGCAAACAGTGAGATTAACAGCGTCTGTCAGCTAACATTCAGCGCTACTCCGACATGCACGGGGCCTCAGTCTAGAATGCGCGTACCGTGAGAGAAGCTGACCGCCGTGCGTCTCCACAAGAACGTCGCCAGCGGTGGCGGCGCAGATGGAGGACGGCAGTCTATGAGAGTGTACTGTGGGAGCAAGAGGATCACCGTGCGTCCCCTCGACGAACCACGGCACCGACGTATCAGTGCGGCGGGGAGGGCGGCTTTGGCGGAGCGAATGAAGTGGAGGGGGCCGGGGGGGAGGGGGTTTGGGGAATATTGTTGGCTAGTTGGCCGAAGGGCAGTTGAATTTGGGATTTGGGGGGAATTTTCGTGTGGTGGGCGGGGGAGTTTGGCGCATGGTCGGTTTCTCCAAATGCGGTCCCACATGTCAGTGAAGAGGCAAGCCGAAGCTCGTTCCATTTGCATGAGCCGTGTGTAGGACCGACCGTGTGAGGGGTGCAATGCGACCGCGACAGGCGTGCTGTGAGTGTACCACCTTTTTCCTTTTAAACTTAGTGCTTCGCGCGATCCATCGATAGTACTACTAGTAATCCGGTAATCCCGACTAAAATGGCGCGGCCGGGTCTTTTCCCGCGCGATATGCTGGGAGGTTGGCTTAGTTTGTTTTTTAGGATTTTATTTTTTAGGACAAGGCTTAGTTGGTTTGACAGACAGAGCGAGAGAAAGATGTGAGATGTGTGAATGTGTAGTGGACGTACTATTGGAGTGCCTAAGTTAAATTGTGTACGTATACCTATGTGTTTATTTACTTCGCATGTTAGCTTTGTCTCGGGTCAAACCTTCTAAACTTAGACCAAGTTTATACACACAAAACGAATCATCATTCAGTATATTTTCATACAATATATCTTACTATTATTGTGAAAGTTCATATACATTGGACGAGATTCATGCAAACACGGCATATTTTCATTACATTTCAAACTTTTATAGGACAGAAAAAGAAAAGAAACCCGACCCTAAACCTATTCTATGGCGGCGACCGACGTTCACTTTCCTTTTAACTTCCGCATCAGCGACGACGTCCTCCATCTGTCGTCTCCATGAACGGCGGCGGGGTTCAAGACCCGTGAAGTGAAGGTGCGATCTCCGGCGAGGAAGAGTAGAACACTCGAGATGGACCGGCCAATTGGCACACCATGCCCTGGCGCCTCCCATGCCCTACTCATCCTCGGAGGAGTCCCCGACCTCGGCGGTGCCGGTGGATGTGAGGTCGATGATGATGGACGTGGATGGTCCGTCGCTTCACCTGCCACATGCGCTACCAAACGTTGGACGGCGACAAGTAGGACACGTGGCTGACGGTGCTCCCGTCATCGTCCGCCAGCGTGGCCACCGCTTGTGCGGTCGCGTCCGCGTCCGGCTATGCCGGTATTGCGTTGCGAGCGGCTATTTGAGCGAGGGCGGTGACCTCGAGCTTCATCCCCGAAGACAAGCTCTCCCGCAGAGCGTTCCCACTCGCGATCATGGTGGATGTGGTGCCAGGTAGGAGGATGCGCTATGGTGTGGAGTTTAGCTGGGCGTTGCCGCTTTAAGTAGCGCATTCCGGTGAGGCCAAGCATCCGAGTGCGTCAATAAGTCGTCGGAGTTGGTTCCTTGGGCAGCGAGCCTGCTTAATGACGGCATACAGACGGACGACATGAATGCGGACAACTGGCGCCGGCTGGGAACGCACGCGCGCGACAGCGCGAGGGACGAGGGTTTTTTGTGTGCCAGGGTAGTCAACTGCGGGCGTGGCAATGTTGGACATGCCCTTTGCTCACATGCGATCCCACATGTCATTGAAAGACGACCCGGCATGGTCTCAGGTCCTTGGGATGCAGTTGGCCGCGCTAGAACACTCCGCGGACGCGTCACGGTGCGCGCGCACTTCGGCGCCCCGTGCATCCTTGACGAGCCGGGTGTTGATCTGCTGGTCGTGCCACAGCGGTAGCGCCACACTCGGCACCCTGAAGCCAAGCGTGTCCAGCGGCGATGAGCGTATCGCTCACCGCGGTCGTCGTGTCCAGAGGCAGTGCGAGAGCTACGCCACATTGCTGGCCCCCACGACCCACATGAACAGTTGCCGGTGGCGAGGAGGTCATGGGCCAGCTCCTCCATTGGAGTAGTCTGCGCCACGTCATCCCGACAGGTGTGCCCCACATGTCGGTTTCCCTATTTTCCCAGCCAAATTCGAGCGTCAGTATGGCCTCATTAACACTCGGCCGACCTCTCTCTCTTCTAGTCTAGTAGTAAATGATGCGGGGGGGGGGAGGGGGAGGGATGTCGGTTTGCTCTCAACTGCGGTCCCACAAGCGAGCGAAAACGCAAGACGAAGCGTGTTCCATTCGGTGAGCGACGTGCAGGGTCCACCGTGCCGGGGTGCAACGCGAACGCGATCAGAGTGATGTACACCGTCCATTCCTTATGAACTTGCATACTTCAAGTACTCCTTTTTTTGAACACAGTACAGACGCAAGCGCTCATATATGCGCGCATACACTCACCCCTATGAACGCACACACGCACACCCTACCCCTATGAGCACCTTCGAGGGACTGAGCCGTCATATCTATAATATATCTCTACTCTTATCTCTACTCTCGGTGATGATGGTGTGCCTGCCATCTTGCAATATAGACCGTTCGATCTATATCTAACGGATAGAAAGCAAACTATGGCAATTTTGCAAAAGGATACCCGCACCTCTCTCGTTCATCCTTATCTCGCATAACTTCATTGTTGAGTAATTAAAAAAGGAAGCCTTTGGAACAATCTGGCATGGTGGCCGCTGCCGGCGTCGTCCATCCCCATGCCTCTGCTAAGTCCGACCAGCAATCACTACCGCGCCCCACTCCTCCTCACCTTATCTATCATCTTTCTCGAGATATCATTTTTCGATGAAATTCTCGAGATACCATTTTTTCGATGAAATTCTCGAGATATCATTAGTTTTTACACATGGGATTACTCCTGCATGGGTCAATCACAACAGGTGTTTTGTAAAAAAATGCATCCTGATGTTCCGTGCAATGCACGGGCATCTTGCTAGTCATCTTGAGATTTACGAAGTCACCGCCTCGTCGTCGACTGGAACGGTGGGGAGGTTCGGACGTCTGCCACGTGAAACTCCGAAACTTTGGTCCCATCCCACCCCACAACTCTCCAGGCTCCAGCCGTCCGTCTTTGCAGACTCCGCACAGTCAAAATTGATTGACCGGTCATCACCGGAACTAGTATTCACGCCAGAACCTTCGCTGCTCGGCCTACACCAGCTACTTGTCGGCCGGTCATCACTGCCCCAAAACCACACCTCCTCTCCAGCCCATTCCCCCACCTTTTGATTCCCTAGCCCACATCAGCCGTCCCCTAGTTCGCCGGAAAGCCATGGTGCGCTGCAAGATCACGTACTACAAGATGGTGACGCCGGAGGGCCGCGCAGAAATCGCGGCGGTGGTCGGCGCCACAGACCTCCGTTCCCAAGCTCACTTTGCGGCGAGCCAATCCCTGAGTTCTCTGGAGCCAAGCTCCAAGGAGGAGGAAGCCGATCCAATGTTCATGGCGGAGGTCGTGGCGCAGAAGGCCCACGATGCGTATGAGATGATGGATGTCAACTTTGTGCCGTCGTCCGGGTCCCCCATGGTGCAGGCGGACCAGCGGTTCAACTTGGCGATCCTAAAGGAGGACCGAGAGGCGGAGGCTCAACTCGATGCGGAGCGAGCGGATGCTGCTGCCATCAAGGCCCTCCAGCAGGTGGAACCGGATGTCGTGGACGTGAACCGGGTGGCGGAGGCTCAACTTGATGCGGAGCGCGTGGATGCCGCTGCCATCGAGGCCCTCATGCAGGCGGAACCGGACGTCCTGGACTTGAACTGGGCGGCGGAGGCTCAACTCGACGCGGAGCGCGCAGATGCCGCTGCCATCGAGGCCCTCCTGTAGGCGGAACCGAACGTCATGGACGTGAACCGGGCGGTGCTCGTGTCCGTGCAGAGCACCCGCACGCTCCGCGTGAACTAGTAGCTGGAGGCCTAGGATAACCACAGTGTGGAGACACACGTCGGCAGCTATGGTTGGTTCGCGCCGGCAGCCAAAGACGACGAGGCCGTCCTGTTCCGCGAGCAGTGATAGTTTTTCTTTATGTTGTTTTTAGGGATCTTTTGCTGTGTAAAAACATATATTTATGCAAGTTGCCAGACTTTTCTCATTTGGGCCAGTCGACCATTTCAGGCGGTTGGATGAATATCCTACGTCTCCTAACCCTTCTTCTTCCTCACCTCTTCTTCTTCCCCAACAGACCACCGCACGGGCCGCACAGATCTTCCCCAACATGTGGTTGGATAAACATACTGTATGAACAAAAATTATGTGTCAGCGGTAGGATGGCTGAGTTTGGTTTGATCACATGCGGTAGCACGTGTCAGTGAGGGTGCGTTCCCTTGGTTGGGTTTGCGGCATGCAGGAGCGACTGTGTGAGGGTGCGGTGCGACCGCGACAGCCGTGCGCAAGTGTACCTCCTTTTCATTTTGAAAAACTTTAGGCAAGCTTGGCAAAAATGTGTGGCAAAGTATGGCAATGCAAGGACTAGACCCAAACAGGATACAAGTACGTACTACTTGTGTTAAAAAAGAAAGGCGGGGTTTTCCTTCGTGGGATTGATCGATACAAATCCTCGTGTGATGTGTCAATTAATGTGTATTTTTTCTCCAACGCCCAAAGAGCTAACCATCTCACTCCTCATTAATTGCTTGATTAATGTAGCGCCATGCAAACCAACCTTCTCACTTCCGCATGCATGCAAGGGTATATTAATATCCTTGGTTGCTAGTATGAGGCAAACCCCATCAATTTTTGCCTCGATTACTGTTAGTGGCCTTCTGCAAATTGTAATTTTGATACTGGCCTTGTATACAAAAAATGGAGGTAGTAACTATTTGACTTCCTTCCCCATTGCGGTGACGTCGACGATATCTCGAACGTTGTGGCTTTGGCGAAGTGCGTTCGACGGAGCACACCATTGAGGGAGACCACGGTAAGTCATTCGCAAGTGCCGCCTGCAATCCGAGACGACCGCCTTCTTTGCATCCAGGAAGTCCGTTGAACCAAAGGAGGCATAAATGTACTACTACACAATAGCGTTGCCCGTCCAGCTTAGTGCAGTAAGGTGGTTTCTCGAAGAAGACGATGGAGAAGCGGAGTCAGCGAAGAGTGAAATGATGGTTGCTTCGTCCGTGCTTTGTGATTTGATGCCTCACTGCTTTGTGATTTGTGATAGAAGGGACATGGGAGTAGACTCTGTGCTCTATACTGTACATGCGTCCAAGCACGGGAGAAAGAGGAGAGAGGTTGCATTTTTCTATTCCTTCAATCAATCAATTAGCTAGGGAGCTTCGGTTTCCTCTTTTTGGCTTTGGCAGCACCCTCCACAATGGTTCCCATGGATGCCAAAAGCTATTTTCATATTTGGCTACACATTGTGGATGCCCTTAACCGTACCACTTGGTTTTGCTCCTGTGTGCTATCTATACAAATCTCGATTATATTGATCTAAAAAATTATATCAAGATTAGTAAAAAGGAGGTGATTTTGCCGCGTGGAAGGCGGGGGAGGTTTCTTATTTTTAGAGGACGTTGGCCTGGCGGTTTGCTAACATGCGGTCCCATGTGTCAGTGATTTACCAAGCCGATCCGCGTCCCACATGAGGCAGAACAACGGCAGAAGCAACACGTGGTTAACTTGAATAAGATGAGGGAGAAGCGGATTCAGCAACGAGTGAAATGATGGTTGCTTCGTCCCTCCAACTTGTTTTTTTAGCATCAATTCGTCCCTCCAACTTAACTGCGGGAAAGGTGCAGCTTTGTGATTTGACGCCTCATTGCTCATTACTACGCCGGTGCCATTACCGGGGTGCTTCACCCCTGCTGCTCTGCATTGTTATTTCGGTATGGCACATGGACCCGGTTGCTTGATGTCCCACATGTCTGCGAAAGGGACTAGAACATTTATGAAAGCGAGCGCTCCACTCTTACGATGGATGAGTACACGACATGGCGGCCCAGTGAACTGTTACTTGTACTGTAGTACTACTATAGTTTTGCTGTTTCACACGATCCATCGATACAAACCCAATTAAACAGGCAAGGGCGGGATTTTTCCCGCACGGTAGATGATACTAGCCATACATTTCAAAGGCAATTTTAATGTATGCAAACTAAATAATTAATTAACAATATGAGATCTAGTAAAACTAAAAACACATATGATTTATTGTGTTAGAGTGTAGTAGTAGTGCTGTATTGCATAGTTCTTAAATGTAACATGCGAGAATGTGTAGAGATGTACTTTTGGAGGGCCTACAGAGAGAAATTGGGCATAAAGTGGATTCAAATATTTGTATTCGTCTTCATAGCATTTGTAACTCATATCTACAATTTGTACGGTAGACGTGAATGCTTGTTCGCTCTTACGAAACCAGTACAACAATAATGGGGTGGTGTGCACCAATTTAGGCACTGGCACATTGGCCTACTCGGCTCCACAGAGAGAGCGAGAAAAGAGATAAATACACTGGCGGTCAGTGTATTTCAAGCGAAAAGCGTAATACGGTCACCGGACTTCAGAATACGCTCATTACGGTCACTATATACGTTTTGCGGTGATTATACAGTCACTTGCTCACCGTTCAGCATCGGATTGCACTCTGTTGACCGGCCAAATAGTCTGCGTGCCACTATGTTGACTGGTTAAATTGACCATGTTCCTTGTGGATCCCACCTATCAGTTCGCATAGGAAAAAAGTAAGATAAATACAAATTTACGCAGGCGCGACAAGACTTCAACCCGTGCGCGGGAACCACCTGGTTGTGTATGTGTCTGTCAGGGCCTGATGTGTGCGCATGCATGTGTAGGTTGAGCACTTGAGCATGAGCGTGTGTGTTGGTCGTGTGGTGTGTGCATGCATGCGTGCGTGTGTGTGTGTGAGAGTGTTGCGTGTGTGCATGGCTGCGTGTGTACGTGTGAGTGTTGCGTGCATGCAGTTCGTGTGCATGCGTGCGTGTGTGTATAATCACCACACCAGTTCCTGTGTGTTAAAACAGACGGCTCAGCATACCAATACAAGGCCACCTTGTCCGCTGTGCCCGCGGTCATGAATTCAAACCACCGTCAAATACTTTTTTATCGTTTGTTTTCATTTTTATACACGTCGATAGGTGGGCCCAATGGTAATGAGATAATGTGATGCAACACTAGAGGTGCCACGTGGAGCATTTAACTGGTCAACTAGTCATGTCTTGAACAAATACAGAGTTGTACGGTGAGCCCGTGACTGTATAATAACCACAAAACGTAAATGGTGACCGTAATGAGTGGATTCGGAAGTCCAATGTACGTATCGTGCTTTCGCTTCAAATACAATGATCGTCACTGTATATATCGCGAGAGAAAGATGAAACATGCGTGAATGTGCTGGGGGCGTACTTTTAGAGGACCTGGAGATAGTTTGTGTGCGCACATGAAAGGGGCGTAGAGGGGGTGTGTGCGATGGAGAGAGAGATGCTCTTCGTTTCTCTTTATTATGACTAATTTTATATATAGTATAAAAATATAAAAAATCACAGTGCGTAATAAATATCATTGGGTGCACCATGCAATGCAAATTAACTTTCATACTCCATATAACTTTGTAATGTTGTATATATGTAGAAATTCTAAAATAAATTTTTTGCCACACTTTGTGTGGTTTTATTCAAAAGAAATGTTGTATGCGAAGTAAACATGAAGAGAGGCTTTTTAGATCAATGGGGTACGTGATAAGATGTAACATGTGTGAATGTGTAGTTGACGTATTTGGCAGGGCCTAGAGAGGGTATGTGTACATATTCGAAAGAGGCATGGATAGAGGGGCCGGCGGGGGGGGGGTGACGTGGGAGACATAGCACGAGAAATGAGAGAGGTCTAGAGAGAGAGAGACGAATAGGATGTCACGGCGAGAGATGCCCTTGAGTGTGTACATGCAAGGGGGTAGGGGATAGAGGCATGAGGAGAAACTATTTTGTGTGGTGTCTGTGTTGGTATGTGTGGGTGTGAGAAGATAACGAGACCTAGGGGCAGAGGGTGTGTCACCGCATGAGGTCCGGTGGGCCGAGGTGAGGCCCTTGGGTCTGTTCCGTCCCGCACCACATTGGTCGGCCCGTGACGCATTCAGGGAGACCCATGGAGGACTAGTCGTACAAGACAAAGATACCAGAGTCATGAAGAACTCTGTGTCCATTGACAAAGCCGGCTAGGATTTGTAACCCTAGGTCCTCGGACTAAGGTAACCCCTTCTCTCTGATATTACCATTCATCCAACCTAACTTTAAGGGGCATCCTATAGAATGCTCTGCTGGAATCATATTCGTCAATGAGGAAGAGAGGTGGAGACAATGCGTGCGAGATAGGCCTAAAGATAATGTGCGTGCGAGAGACACGTAGGCAGGTCTATGTATAGAGAAAGGGTCGATGGGGATTGTGTGTGCATATGCATGTGAGAGGAAGAGTGCTTGTGATAAAGGTTAGTGAAAACAGTCATAAAAGGTTGCGAGAGGGAGGGACGGTGATATCGAGAGCATGTGTGCGAGAAAAACACCTCGGGAGAGAGTGTGTGAGCATGTGTGAGAGACCACCGATGGATATACACCGTGTGCGCGTATGTGTGAGAGAGAAAGTTAGTGCGTGTGTGAGGAGGGGCCTATGTAGAGTGAAACTACACGTAAAAGACTGATGTACACATTGATTAAAAATATAAATTGTATCCAAATATTAGGATGGGATCATGATATCTGCAATTCGCATAAGGAACGGTCATTGATCCATCAGACATCTATATTCTATCGAATTTGAGCATGTCTATGTTATTATTCGACTTTTTTTTTGACCGAGAACAATAGGAAATGCTCCTACTATTTAAATATATTAAAAATAAACAGGTAGCACTGTACAAGGGGGGTATTTACATGGGGAGGGGGGAGGGGGGGTTGACCACTTTGGGCAGGTGTGGGGATCTAAATAAGCAGGGAGCTAGTGTAGAGAGTGTACAAAGTTGATAACAAAAGGCTTATGCGCCTCTTTGACCCGGTGCTACAAAAGCTCAAAGTCCCTTTTGAACCAATCAAGCCAAGACTGTATGGAGGGGTCAATGGACCTGAAATGTTTGTTATTCCTTTCCTTCCAAAGGCTCCAGGCCGCCACAATGAATTTCTCTAAGAACATTGGTGAGGGGTGGAGATTTTTCTGGTTTTCAATAGCTTGAAGACGTCCATGGAACGGATCCCAGTTAATGCTTAGGACACTCCAGCATTGTTTGCTAAAAGAGCACGTGAAAATCATATGCTCCATCGTCTCTTCAATATTGAGTCCACAGATGAGGCAGTTGTGATCATCTCCTATGTTTTAGTGCCTCCTTTTGAGCATATTCCGTGTGTTAAGCCTGTCGTTGAATAGTAGCCAAGCAAAAACCTTTAATTTCATTGTGCATTTTGATTTCCAGAGCCATCCAAAGACCTGGTGGGATTCAATCTCTTGGAAGAAGAATCGGTAGTAGTCGGTGGATTTGAATGTCGTCTTGCCCCCCACATAGTGCCATACATCAGAGGTAGCCGTCATAGGTTGAAAGGATGCTGCGATTGTCTGCATGTGCATGACCTCTACATGGGCTTGTGGGGACAAAGGAAGGTGAAAGGCCTCTCTGAGAGACATGATCCTCAAGAAATCCCTGATGGAGAGATCCTCGTTAGAAGCATGCACTACAAAAAAATACATTTCCGTGATGATACGTGTTTGTCACAGTAGGTCACATTTTCTGTGTTGCATGTACATCCATGACGATTTTATGACAGAATCAAGATAGTCATACCTGTGTTGTCGTAGAAGTGTTCCATGAAAATACCAAAATTATCATCACGGAAGTGTCCACTTCCATGACGATAAATCACGCGTCATGGAAGTATTTTCGTCAAGGGTAACCGACACCTGGCATCCACCGTAACTGTTAGTGCATCTAGTGCCCCTTAGTGATTTTGGTGTATTGAAGACTTATAGGTTAAGGGACTAATGTGTTCGTGAGTGTACACAGGTTCTATAAGTCTATGAGGAGTTTGATATTTACAGTGAAAGTCGACCCCTAAAAATGAATGTCTTCAGCTAAAGACTTTGGTTTTCTTGAAGACTCTGAAAGTGAGGAAATTGGTGTGACCTTGAAGACTTGATATTCATGCGAGGATTGTGAAGCATGAAGACTTTTGTTTTCATAGTTTTATTTTTCCTTTCTTGAGTCATAGGAAACACCGTACTATTAAAGGGGGTCGAGGTAAAACTAAGGAAAAGTTTCCAAGTGATGCTCATCTCAAAATCCTACACCTACCCAATCCTTTCGAGTGAAGCCATTGGAAATCTCATACAGTTCAGTCAAGTTCTTCAGTTACAGAGACGAAGATCTTCTATTCTCTGAGGAATTTTTTCTGACTGAGGAGTTAGAAATTCGCCAGTGCGGATTGCCTAAAAGTGAGGATCATGATAGCCCTGAGGAATTTGAGAGCTCAAATTTCCGACCGTTGCTGTGCTACGCGCCAGCTGTCCAAATATCCTACCCACCTGACGGTCATATCATTGAAGGGCATTTATGTCTTATCATGTTGGGCTGCTCCTAGGATATAAATAGCCGCCCCCTACAACCACTAGCTGGTTGGCTACTCCAAGAGAAACTGACACTTGTCATTTAGAGCATCCCATCCTCCGAGGACTTTGAGCGAAAATCATCAGCGAGGAAAAACCCAAAACCAAACCCAAACACCTACAACCCAAAGTGATTGAGCATCACTGAAGAGATTGCTCCTGTGTGGAACCGACGCTTGTTACCTTTGAGGATTGTGCATCCTCCAGACGGTTAGGCGTCATGGTCTAGAGCATCCAAGAGGAATTGTGGATTGCCGAGCGACCAAGTCTGTGAAGGTTTGGAAGTCACCTGTGAAGACTTACCACGAGTGATTGGGCGAGGTCTGTGTGACCTTAGCTCAAGGAGAATACGGTGAGGACAGTGTGTCCGGGACAGTGTGTCCTCACGTTTAAATACCTAGCCGCTCCAACCAGACGTAGAACTGTCACAGCAGTTGAAACTGGTCTACCAAATCTTTGTCTTCACCGAGCTACTGGTTCTATTTCCTCAGCCCTTTCATTTCCTCGCATACTTGCTGTGTACTTGATCGTTACTGTTTGAAGACTTTGACTGAAGACTTTCTCAATTTCCTCAATCCTAATTCTTCAGTCACTTTGTCTTCAGCCTGCTTATCCTGTTTACACGCTTCTTGTGCTCTGTGCTTGTTTCATATCATCATGATGACTGTGTTACTGCCATGTTGTGCTTGCACCTGAGTACTTATTCCGATGCTAGTTGTTCGTGACTTAGGAAATTCCTCTCCTTGAATTTCCTCAGTGACGAATTCATAAAAATCGCCTATTCACCCCCCCCCCCCTCTAGTCGATATAACGCACTTTCAGTAACGGGTCGCCGTTAAGCTATCGGGTTCCGGTTTGGATCCGATAACCCGTTAACAGCCCCGACCAATGGGGATTTTCCACGTGTAAAATTCTCATTCACCGGAGTATACATGTGTCAGCTCAGTGCTAGGACAGATGTCATCCAGCAAATGGAGGGGACGCACCTATGATACGTCGATATCTAGCTCACACTCCAACACTTGGATTATGGTATCCCAAGGGCTCGACTTTTGATCTCATTGGATATTCTAATTCTGACTATGCTGGTGACCGAGTGGATCACAAGTCAACGTTAGGCACATGCCATTTCCTCGGACGATCCTTAGTATGTTGGTCCTCGAAGAAGCAAAAATGCGTATCACACCCTACTGCTGAAGCTGAGTACATTGCTGCTGGTTCATGTTGTGCTCAATTGCTATGGATGAAGCAAACCCTCAAGGACTACGGCATCAACATGAAGAATGTGCCACTCTACTACGATAATGAGAGTGCCATCAAGATTGCTCATAACCCAGTTCAGCACTCAAAGACAAAGCACATCCAGATTCGTCATCATTTTCTTCGTGATCATGTGTTGAAGGGTGACATCTCTATTGAGCACGTGAAGACTGAAGAACAGCTAGCGGATATCTTCACAAAGCCCTTGGATGAGAAGAGATTTAGCAAGTTGTGGTGTGAGCTAAATATCTTAGAATCTTCGAATGTTCTTTGAAAGGACACACATCCTAACACTTATGCAAAATTGATGACTTAGATGTGCAACACACGAAGTAACGTGTTTCTTCAATCAATGAAGACTAACCCTCTAAGTGTGAAGAAATTAATGAAGAATTTGATTCTCAGAGCCCTACGACAATTGTACGCGGTGAAATCATCATTCTTATACGGTGGGTCAAGCCACCACAAAAGTTGAAAATCTTCAAAATTGAGTTTTTCTTCATTCTTCAATTTTCAAATTCTTCAACTTGCAAAGTCTTCAAAATTTTCGACTGGTGTTCTTCATTGGTTATATATATATTTGAGTTTTCATGTCCTCAACAGCATTCACTTATTGCTAATTCTTCAAGTTGACTTTTTCTTCTAAGTGAATGTGATCGGACCCGTTCTCCCTCTATGTTAAACTCAACACAGTCTGTTCACAAATTCTTTATGTATGTTCTATTTGAAACCCATTCAAAATCTTCACTGTGTCCTTGACAACTGAAGAATTTGCGAACAAAACGTTAAAATTTTCATATCTAAATTTTTGGTTTTTGCCGCTCAAACCGTTCCGCATCCCTTGATAAGATTCATCTATTCACCCACGATCTACCACGATCTCCACCTCTCTGTACGTGGGTGACACATGTCGCTAGGATGAAAAGGGCCAGGGGCATGTTCGTCCAAAATTTTTGGACGGGCAGTTTTTCATCTCGGCTATAAATACCCCTTCCCTTCCTCATTCCTCATTTACAACACTCGACCTCTCCTCGCTCGAGCTCTCAGACCTAGCGCCGCTGCTACTCTCCATCGTCGCCGGTGAGGAAGAGCTTCACTGCCTCGACCTCGTCGCCGTCGTACTCGCGCCGGCCGCGGAAATCTTCACTCCGCCGCCGCCGTAGCTGTCTTCCGCCACCAAGTTAGGGCATGGAAGATCTGAACGGATGAACATCTTCACTTCAACTCTCAGTTCGTCGTGTTCTTCGTCAAGGCGTTCCTCGAAGATAAATTGCATACCTCCTCAGAAACTTCGATTGTTCAAAATCCTCAAGTGAAGAAAATGGCTGATGGTAAAAGACATCAGAAGGGAGGAAAGAGGCCGGAAACTAATACAGCTTTTGAAATCCCTGAAGACATCTATGATGAATAATGTACTCCTGATGAAGCTACTCATGGCAAGGAGAGCAAAAATCAGCGCAAAGTGCGCATTCAGAGGATTGAGAGGAGATGGGCAAGAGAATGGAGGGAATATCATCATGTTACTCCTAAATACATGAAGAAATTTGCTGTTAACCCTCCATGTCCAAGACCTCCATTGGCTCCAGGCCAAGAAGCTGATCCCTCAAGCATCAGGCGCGGTGAGTAATTTCCCAAGGAATGGGCCAAGCGCCAAGCCAAATTGGGTAAAGTAGCAAAGGAAGCAGTGAAGAAATTCAATGAAGATTCTGTTGCTACTAGTGCTGAGGCCTCTGCTAGCAAGCCTAAGAAGGCTATGCTGAAGAAATCAGCTGTGAAGCCAAGTTCCTCAACTGCTATGCCCTCACGGCCAAGTGCAAAGCCCTCACGGCCAACTTCCTCGAATGCTATGCCCTCACGGCCAATTTCTCAAGCAACCACTTCAAGGGCAGCTCCAATTCCCTCTATTGCCACAAAATCCTCAATTGCTGCTGCTAAGTCCTCAACACCAGTGCATCTTGCCACGTGCCAACGGAATACCGGAATCTCTATTGCCTCAGGTGCAACTGCAAGTTCCTCAGCTCCGCCACAATCTTCAACTCGTCCAACCTTGCTGAAGAAAAAGGCCACTGCTGGACGAGGCCCAAGGCCAGGTCCTCACAAGAAGCAAGTTGCCTTCCAAGTTCCGTCTGATGACGATGAGGCTGATGATGAAGAACTTGCTGAGATCATCAAAGGCAGTGCTGTGCCACTCATGCTGGATCCTAAAAGGATCCTTGATTTCATCGATCTATGGCACAAGAATCCAAATACTCCTTTGCCTGGATTGAACCTCACTCCTGGCCAGAGTCACATGTTGACGGCCTTCATTAATGAAGAAAACTGGAAGTTTGAAAAGGCCAGACAAGTGAAGAAAGCTCAATACAAGAAGGAGCGTTTTCTGAAGAAAAATGTTGTAAACATGTCTCCTGATGAACTTGTGAATCTGCAAAAGGAGATCAAAGCTCTCAGTGATGAATTTGACGCATATCGTGCAGATTGGCTAGGTGCCAAAGTCAGATTTGTTAGAATGGCCAAGGGATTCACACCAAATGTTGCAGCTTCATCGCAACTAGAAATTCCTCGGGCTGAGACATCTGCTCAGCCTACTGAAGAACATGCAAGCACAGCTAATGAAAATCAGACTGTTGAAGAAAATGAAAGTACCAGGGCTGCTGAAGAAATTCTTGCTCCTAAAGAAACTGCCAGGGCAACCTCCAATGTTGCGCCTGAAGTCCAACCCAGGCCAGCTGAAGCATTTGCTGCGCCTGATGAATCTGAAGAAGTCAGGACAACTGCATCAGTTGTACCTAAAGAAACTGAACCAATTTCATCTGCTCCTCCTGCAAAGTCATCACAGATGAAAAATATCCACCTTCCTTCTGCATCAGAAGCGAAGAAGACCAAAGCTGCAGAGAAGGCAGCTGTGAAGAAAAGGAAAGCATAAGAAACTGCTGAGTCTTCAGCTCCCAAGAAAGTGAAGACTTTGACAAGCTCATACGCAAACCCAATTGATGTTGTTCCTATATCAAGCATGCCATCAAAGGAGATTGTTCCCTTTGGTGAGGAATATGTCATACCAAGTGACACGGATGAAGAAAATCCTTCTGCTGCTTCTTTAGAGCAGTTGGATGAAGACATTGAAGTGGATACTATCCCTTCAACTCCGCTAGTATCATCACCCATGCCTCAGTTCACAGCTGAAGAGGCAGGCGTTGAAGAAATTGATGAAGAAGATGAGGATGTGGACATCGGGTCTACTACACCAGTTCTCAATGATGATTATTGGGAAAGTCATCACCCCAATTCACCTCTGACAACCCCTCTGCATCAACTTCCTCAGTCCCCAGTTCAAACTGAAGAAATTCATACGGGCCCTAGGACTACCTTCCTTGTGAAGGAATTGCTCTATGTGCCAAGGACGATTTATCGCATATTGACCAAAACCCTCAGTCCAATCAAGGGCCACAACTCTGATGAAGAAGAGGTTGTTGGCATCATGAAGAATCTGCTATTTAATATGATACATGGCATTCCCATTAACTACCATGATTTCTTCATGAGGACTTTGGCCAATGCTGCTCTGTCACCTTTTGAGTTGAAGCCATACGCTCCCTGGATCATGAAATTCATCAGATCAAGGTCTTCAATTCATTATCAGGCTGACTTTCAGAATCATCTCAGCTATTTGCCACCTATTGAAGTCCTCAAATGGACTATTTCCTCAACTGATGAGAAGGGCAAAGCTGCTGTCATTGATGAAGGCTCTCGTCCATTGGATGGACAGTTTCGCAAAGCTGCATCCAATTCCACCAATGATGACTCTGCAACTCAAGATTCTGCCGCCAAAGTTTCAAAACAAAATCCTCAAGCCACAGCTCCGCGTGTGATGACTGATCGTGAACTTCTCCTCAGTCTTCATCAGAAAGTTGATCGAAATCACAAGTGGTTCAAGCGTCAGTTTGGTGCAATTCTTCAGAACATGACAGTCGCTCAAAATACTATGAAGAAGAACCACTACTACTTGCATGAAGTCTTTGACCGCACTTGGGCTATTCTGTCAAATCTCAACAGTGCTGAAGATCTCAATGAGATGGGATTTCAACAGGACTTTGACTGGTCTCAGCCACCTTCGAAGAAATTCAAGAAGGTCAAAGTTCCTCAGCTTGTTGCCAGTTCATATTCTTCATCGCGCGAGACGGATGAAGCTGAAGACTTGAACGACACTGCGGCAGGCCCTACCTCAACGAACGACCCCAACAACGCTGGCGCTCCTCCATCGACATCATGATGATATTCTTCAGGGGCATTAGTCCTCACTTTTTGTCCCTTTTGGTCATTCGATGACAAAGGGGGAGAAATTTGAGTTAGTCTTCAAGCGGGTCTCTTATAAATGGGCGTTTTTTTGTTAAGTTACAACTCTTGCTCTTCTGAGGTGTTTGCTCTGATGAGTTGTAAACTTAATTCCTATGGTGCTCTCACTCTTTTGAACTGCTTTTCTGCATGATTATTCCTCAAAGTACCCTAATGCACGCATGCTGAATTCGTCAGACACCATATTTCATCATGCATTTCAAATTCTTCATATCATATATTAAATGCGTGTATGAATTACAAGATATAGGGGGAGATCTCCATGATATTACTCTATAATGTGCATTTGCTATCCAAAGCAAATTCCTCAAATATGCACATCTTCAGGGGGAGTTCTTCTATATCTTGCAATCAAATTCCTCAATATCAGTATTTACACTCCATATTTTTTATCCCCGTTGAAAACTTAACCTAGTTGTCATCAATCACCAAAAAGGGGGGGATTGTTAGTGCATCTAGTGCCCCTTAGTGATTTTGGTGTATTGAAGACTTATAGGTTAAGGGACTAATGTGTTCGTGAGTGTAGACAGGTTCTATAAGTCTATGAGGAGTTTGATATTTATAGTTAAATTCGACCCTAAAAATGAATGTCTTCAGCTAAAGACTTTGGTTTTCTTGAAGACTTTGAAAGTGAGGAAATTGGTGTGGCCTTGAAGACTTGATATTCATGCGAGGATTGTGAAGCATGAAGACTTTTGTTTTCATAGTTTTGTTTTTTCTTTCTTGAGTCATAGGAAACACCGTACTCTTAAAGGGGGTCGAGGTAAAACTAAGGAAAAGTTTCCAAGTGATGCTCATCTCAAAATCCTACACCTACCCAATCCTTTTGAGTGAAGCCATTGGATATCTCATACAGTTCAGTCAAGTTCTTCAGTGACAGAGATGAAGATCTTCTGTTCTCTGAGGAATTTGTTCTGACTGAGGCGTTAGAACTTTGCCAGTGCGGATTGCCTAAAAGTGAGGATCATGATAGCCCTGAGGAATTTGAGAGATCAATTTTCCGACCGTTGCTGTGCTACGCGCCAGCTGTCCAAATATCCTACCCACCTAACGGTCATATCATTGAAGGGCATTTATGTCTTATCATGTCGGGCTGCTCCTAGGATATAAATAGCCGCCCCCTACAACCACTAGTTGGTTGGCTGCTCCGAGAGAAACTGACACTTGTCATTTAGAGCATCCCATCCTCCGAGGACTTTAAGCGAAAATCATCAGTGAGGAAAAACCCAAAACCAAACCCAAACACCTACAACCCAAAGTGATTGAGCATCACTGAAGAGATTGTTCCTGTGTGGAACTGACGCTTGTTACCTTTGAGGACTGTGCATCCTCCAGACGGTTAGGCGTCATGGTCTAGAGCATCCAAGAGGAATTGTGGATCGCCGAGGGACCAAGTCTGTGAAGGTTTGTAAGTCACCTGTGAAGACTTACCACGAGTGATTGGGCGAGGTCTGTGTGACCTTAGCTCAAGGAGAATACGGTGAGGACTATGTGTCCGGGACTGTGTGTCCTCAGGTTTAAATACCTAGTCGCTCCAACTAGACGTACAACTGTCACAGCAGTTGGAACTGGTCTACCAAATCTTTGTCTTCACCGAGCTACTGGTTCTATTTCCTCAACCCTTTCATTTCCTCGCATACTTGTTGTGTATTTGATCGTTACTGTTTGAAGACTTTGACTGAAGACTTTCTCAATTTCCTTAATCCTAATTCTTCAGTCACTTTGTCTTCAGCCTGCTTATCCTGTTTACACGCTTCTTGTGCTCTGTGCTTGTTTCATATCATCATGATGACTGTGTTACTGCCATGTTGTGCTTGCACCTAAGTACTTATTCCACTGCTAGTTGTTCGTGACTTAGGAAATTCCTCACCTTGAATTTCCTCAGTGACGAATTCATAAAAATCGCCTATTCACCCCCCCTCTAGTCGATATAACACACTTTCAATTGGTATCAGAGCAAGGTACTCCCTTGTTCTGTGTGATTTTGGTTTAACCACCTGGAGTTTTAGTTATGTCGACTACAGGCATGATCAAGGTCTCGGCTGGCTGTCCTACCTTCGATGGGACAGACTACCCCTACTGGAAGAATAAGATGCGCATGCATCTTGAGGCAATTGAAAATGACCTCTGGTACGTTGTGGAAAATGGTGTTCCCTCTATCACTCCTTCCGTGAACGCTACTGATGTGAAGAGATTCAAGCAACTCGACTCTCAAGCAAAGAATATCATATGTGGCCATCTGAGCAAAGGACAGTACGGCAGAGTGAGTGGTTTGGAGTCTGCAAAGCTTATCTGGGACAGGCTATCCAAGGTCAACGAAGGAATCTCAACTCAACGTGATTCTCGAGTTGACGTTCTTCGCAATCTCTTCAACCGCTTCAAAAGACTCGACAATGAGAATGTACAGCAAACCTTTGATCACCTCACTGACATCTCAAACGAGCTTCAAGCACTGGGTGCCACTGACATCACCGACCATGAGGTGGTGAAGAAATTGCTGAGGTCACTCGATTCTTCATTCGATACACTGGCACTGATGATTCAAGAACATGGAGACTACAAGACACTAGATCCTGCTAATATCCTTGAGAGGCTGAACACTCATGAATTCCAACAAGCTGAAAAGAGAGATCTCTACGGGCCAAGCTATGGAAGATCACACGCACTGAAGGCCAAGGCAGTTTCCGCATCTGAAGGAGAAGATTCTGATAGCAGCCTTGGTGACCCTGAAGAACTAAGCCAGGCGCTAGCAATGCTCATGAAGAAATTCCAGAAGTTCTCAAGGCGTGGTCACTTTGTAAAATCTTCAAAAGGTGATGACACAAGATCAGATTCCTCATCTCGTGATTACAAGAAGAGGACTTGCCACAAATGCAAGAAACCTAGTCACTACATAACTGATTGTCCTTAGTGGGCAAAGGAATCAAAGAAGAAGAAATACAAGGATGATAGTTCAGATGACTCTAAGAAGAAGAAGAAATCTACAAAGTCTTCATCATCAAAATCTTCAAATTCTTCATCTCACAAGAAGAGCAGTTCCAAAAAGGCTCGGGCATTTATTGGCAAGGAAATGGACTCTGAAGCTGAATCTGAGGAAATTGAGGAAGAGGAGGCATTTGAGGAGTCAGACTCTGGTGTGGTGAGCCTAGCCCTGACTACTGCTTATGTCAGCAAGTCCATCTTCAACACTGAGGAAAATGGCTTCCCCAACACTGCTGATGATGACAACGATGACAATGCTGCCACCTATTGCTTCATGGCAAAAGGTGCCAAGGTATTCAAATATCCCTCCTCTGAATCAAGTGAGGATGAATTTAATGATAACCTCAAACCCAGCTATTCCAAACTTGCTAATATTGCTGTTAAACAACAAAAGGCTTTGGAAAAGGTTCAAAATATGCTAGACAAAAGCGATGACCTGTTAGGTTAGGAAATGGATCGAACTCAAACACTGACTGATAATCTTCAGCAACTACAGTCTAAGTTTGACAACCTTCAAAGTCGTCATGAAACTCTCTTAGCCGATCATGAGAAGCTCTCTTGTGAATTTCTTCAAAGAAAGCAAGATCTTGAGAAGCTAAGGGTGAGTCATGAAGATCTTCCGAAGGAAAATGATTCATTACTTGCTCAACAGATCAGTTCCGCTCAGGAAGAATTTATTCCACCATGCTTGAAATGCATTGAATGTGAAACTGCTAATTCTTCACCCGAAAGTTCTAATGCTTCTATTGCTACAAATTCTTCAACTATCTCTGTGATCACAAATTCCTCATCTGAGGATACTACTAGTATCTCTGACGAAAATGCAGGGTTGAAGGAATTTTACGTGACAGGCATGTACAAAAGCCTCAAAGGGCATCAGACTCTTTGTGATGTGCTCAAAAAGCAGATCTTGAACAGGGACCCTAGGAAAGAGGGTATTGCCTTTGAGAGGAAACTCAATGCTGATGGAACCTACTGGAAACTTGAGCAGTATCCCAAAACCTCATGGGTTGCTGCAAAAGGACCTCCCGTAGATCATCCACTTTATCTGGCTTTACATGTGAATCTTCACATTCATATGATGAGTCATTTGACTCCAACTATAAACTGTTCAAAAATCAGAACGGTGAAGTATTTGCTAGATATGTTGGAACTAACTGCAGGAACGGCCCCCCTATGAAGAAAACCTGGGTTCCCAAAAGGTGCTTTGAAAGTCTTCAGGTGAATGTCCTCATGACACCACCTGTGAAGAATAGGAACCCCGGATCAAATTCTTCATATCGACCAAAGTCTTCAAAAGGATCCAAGTCCTCATACGGACCAAATTCCTCATATGGATCAAATTCCTCACGTGGATCCAAATCCTCATATGAACATCATCGTACTAACACTTCTGTTTCGTAGGGAAAATCTAAGAGCTATGAATATGTGCATTATTCTTCAAATCATTATGTTCATAAGTCCTCGAAGAATTTCTCTGCTTATTCATATGCCTATACTAACCCCTCTCCTGTGAAACGAAGCGCTTTGGCTTCAATGCCACCTTTCTCTTATGGAGCTAGCAGAATGATGAACTCTTTGCCACCCCTCCAGATGTGGGTGGTGAAGAAAAAGAACTAATCTCTTATGCAGGGTCAGGTCTCCAAACGAACTAAATCGTCTGAAGAATTTTTTGGATACCTGAAAATGCTTGAATGGACGCAAGCTAATCATGAAGAAATGAATTACTCATTTCTCACATCCTTATGCTGCTATATATACATATGTTGCATTAATTGATGAAATTCAATCTGATGAATTTGAAGTCATATTCTTCACTGATGAAGTATATGAGTTCGTAAGTTGCACTAATTCATCTGCAGGATGAACAACCCAAAGCTACTGAGTGGGTCCTCGACAGTGGATGTACAAATCACATGACTGGTGACAGGAACTTATTGATGGACATTGCTTTATCACCATCGCATCTGAAGCATATCACCTACGCTGACAAAGGAAAAAGCAAGGTATTGGGTCTAGGTAGGGTTGCGATCTCAAAGGATCGACACATGGACAAGTTCATGCTTGTCGAGTCCTTAGGATTCAACCTCATGTCTGTCTCAATGCTTTGTGATCTTGATATGGTTGTTGTCTTTGGCAAATATCGTTGCTTAGTGCTCATGGAATTTGACAACTCCAAAGTCTTCGAAGGCTTTAGGAGAGGAGACTTGTATATTGTTGATTTCTCTGCAGGACCACAACCTGCCACATGTCTACTTGCAAAAGCTTCAGAAGGCTGGCTATGGCATCGACGACTGGGTCATGCTGGCATGAGGAACTTACACACGCTCGTGAAGAAAAAGCACGTCATTGGCATTGAGGGTGTCAAATTCCTCAAAGATCATCTTTGTGGGGCTTGTGAGGCTGGAAAGATGACCAGAGCCAAGCACCCCTCGAAGACTATCATGACTACCACTCGTCCTTTTGAATTGCTTCACATGGCTCTCTTTGGCCCTACTCATTATGCCACACTAACAAATGCAGCATCTCTATATGGCTTTGTCATTATTGATGATTATTCTCATTACACATGGGTGCATGTCATTACTTACAAAACTGAAGTGCAGGAAGTCTTCAGAAAATTTTCCTCAAGGGCTACGATGAATTTCGGTGTGAAGATCAAGCATATACGTAGTGACAATGGGACCGAGTTCAAGAATACTGGTCTTGATGACTATCTTGATGAACTCAGCATTACTCATGAGTTATCTGCCCCATACACTCCTCAGCAGAATGGCGTTGTGGAGCGCAAGAACAGGACTCTTGTTGAGATGGCTCGCACCATGCTTGATGAATACAAGACACCTCGTCGCTTTTGGCCTGAGGCAATTGATACTAGATGCCACATCATCAATAGGGTATATCTTCACAAATTCTTCAAGAAGACTTCATATGAACTCCTCACTGACAAGAAACCCAATGTGAGTTATTTCAAAGTCTTCGGTGCAAAATGTTGGATTAGAGATCCCCATCACAATTCTAAATTTGCACCGAAAGCACATAAAGGTTTTATGCTTGGTTACGGAAAGGACTCGCACACCTACAGGGTCTTCAACACCTATCACAACAAGGTTGTTGAAACTGTAGATGTGTGGTTCGATGAAACTAATGTCTCGCAAAGAAAGCACCTACCTCCTGTGCTAGATGAAATGACTCCTGAGGAATCCATCAAGCTAAAGGCTACTGAGGATGTCATACCCATTGAAGAATCTGCTGAACAAGTCATTCCTGATCGTGAAGAAAATCATGCTGGTGCATCTGAAGAAAATGGCTCTGAAGAAAATGCTGAGCCAAATCAAAGTCGTCAACCTGCTCATCCTCGCGTTGCAAATGAAGTACAGATTGAGAGAATCATCAACGACATCAACGCACCAGGTCCTCTCACTCGCTCAAAAGCTTCACATTTGTCTAACTTTTGTGGGCATTTTGCTTTCGTCTCTATCACAGAGCCCACCAAAGTTGATGAGGCATTTCTGGAGCCTGAATGGATTCAAGCGATGCAAGAGGAATTACATCAATTAGAGCTGAACAATGTGTGGGAGCTCGTCAAGCGATCAGACCCACGCAAACACAATATCATCGGCACCAAATGGATCTACCACAACAAGTAAGATGAAAATGGCCTAGTGGTGAGGAACAAGGCTCGTCTTGTAGATCAAGGCTACACACAGGTTGAAGGAATTGATTTCGATGAAACTTTTGCACCTGTTGCTAGACTTGAGACTATTCGCATATTGCTTGCTTATGCTAACCATCATAATATCATCTTATATCAAATGGATGTGAAAAGTGCATTCCTCAATGGTAAACTTGAGGAAGAAGTATATGTTGCCTAATCCCCAGGTTTTGAAGATCCTAAGCATCCTGATCAAGTCTTCAGACTCAATAAGGCCCTCTATGGCCTCAAGCAGGCCCCTCGGGCGTGGCATGATACACTAAAGGAATTCCTCAAGAAGAAAGGCTTCAAACCCGGTTCACTCGACCCAACTCTTTTCACCAAAACATATGATGATGAATTATTCGTGTGCCAAATATATGTTGATGATATTATCTTTGGCTGTACTAACCAACATTACAGTGACGAATTTGCTTATATGATGAGTTAGGAATATCAAATGTCCATGATGGGAGAATTGAAATTCTTCTTAGGTCTTCAAATTCGTCAACAACGCAATGGCATCTTCATTTCTCAAGAGAAATACCTCAAGGACGTTCTGAGGAAATTCGGTATGCAAGATTGCAAAGGCGTCAAAATCCCTATGCCCACAAATGGCCATCTATGCACCGATGAAAATGGTATAGACTTCGATCAAAAGGTATACCGCTCCATGATTGGCTCTTTATTGTACCTATGTGCATCTAGGCCAGATATTATGCTTAGTGTTTGCATGTGTGCCCGATTTCAAGCTACACCGAAGGAATCACACCATAAGGCTGTGAAGCATATTCTTCGATATCTAGCTCACACTCCAACACTTGGATTATGGTATCCCAAGGGCTCGACTTTTGATCTCATTGGATATTCTGATTCTGACTATGCTGGTGACCGAGTGGATCGCAAGTCAATGTCAGGCACATGCCATTCCCTCGGACGATCCTTAGTATGTTGGTCCTCGAAGAAGCAGAAATGCGTATCACTCTCTACTGCTGAAGCTGAGTACATTGCTGCTGGTTCATGCTGTGCTCAATTGCTATGGATGAAGCAAACCCTCAAGGACTACGGCATCAACATGAAGAATGTGCCACTCTACTGTGACAATGAGAGTGCCATCAAGATTGCTCATAACCCAGTTCAGCACTCAAAGACAAAGCACATCCAGATTCGTCATCATTTTCTTCGTGATCATGTGTTGAAGGGCGACATCTCTATTGAGCACGTGAAGACTGAAGAACAGCTAACGGATATCTTCACAAAGCCCTTGGATGAGAAGAGATTTAGCAAGTTGCGGTGTGAGCTAAATATCTTAGAATCTTCGAATGTTCTTTGAAAGGACACACATCCTAACACTTATGCAAAATTGATGACTTAGATGTGCAACACATGAAGTAACGTTTTTCTTCAATCAATGAAGACTAACCCTCTAAGTGTGAAGAAATTAATGAAGAATTTGATTCTCAGAGCCCTACGACAATTGTACGCGGTGTCTGAAATCATCATTCTTATACGGTGGGTCAAGCCACCACAAAAGTTGAAAAACTTCAAAATTGAGTTTTTCTTCATTCTTCAATTTTCAAATTCTTCAACTTGCAAAGTCTTCAAAATTTTCGACTGGTGTTCTTCATTGGTTATATATATATATATTTGAGTTTTCATGTCCTCAACAGCATTCACTTATTGCTAATTCTTCAAGTTGACTTTTCTTCTAAGTGAATGTGATCGGACCCGTTCCCCCTCTATATTAAACTCAACCCAGTCTGTTCACAAATTCTTCATGTGCGTTCTATTTGAACCCGTTCAAAATCTTCACTGTGTCCTTGACAACTGAAGAATTTGCGAACGAAACGTTAAAATTTTCATATCTGAATTTTTGGCTTTTGCCGCTCAAACCGTTCCGCATCCCTTGATAAGATTAATCTATTCACCCACGATCTACCACGATCTCCACCTCTCTGTACGTGGGTGACACATGTCGCTAGGATGAAAAGGGTCAGGGGCATGTTCATCCAAAAAAATTGGATGGGCAGTTTTTCATCTCGGCTATAAATACACCTTCCCTTCCTCATTCCTCATTTACTCCGCTCGACCTCTCCTCGCTCGAGCTCTCAGACCTAGCGCCGCCGCTACTCTCCATCGTCGCCGGTGAGGAAGAGCTTCACTGCCTCGACCTCGTCGCCGTCGTACTCGCGCCGGCCGTGGAAATCTTCACTCCGCCGCCGCCGTAGCTATCTTCCGCCGCCAAGTTAGGGCGTGGAAGATCTGAACGGATGAACATCTCCACTTCAACTCTCAGTTCGTCGTGTTCTTCATCAAGGCGTTCCTCGAAGATAAATTGCATACCTCCTCAGAAACTTCAATTGTTCAAAATCCTCAAGTGAAGAAAATGGCTGATGGTAAAAGACCTCAGAAGGGAGGAAAGAGGCTAGAAACTAATACAGCTTTTGAAATCCCTGAAGACATCTATGATGAATACTGTACTCCTGATGAAGCTACTCATGGCAAGGAGAACAAAAATCAGCGCAAAGTGTGCATTCAGAGGATTGAGAGGAGATGGGCAAGAGAATGGAGGGAATATCGTTATGTTACTCCTAAATACATGAAGAAATTCGCTGTTAACCCTCCATGTCCAAGACCTCCATTGGCTCCAGGGCAAGAAGCTGATCCCTCAAGCATCAGGCGCGGTGAGTAATTTCCCAAGGAATGGGCCAAGCGCCAAGCCAAATTGGGTAAAGTAGCAAAGGAAGCATTGAAGAAATTCAATGAAGATTCTGCTGCTACTGCTGCTGAGGCCTCTGCTAGCAAGCCTAAGAAGGCTATGCTGAAGAAATCAACTGTGAAGCCAAGTTCCTCAACTGCTATGCCCTCACGGCCAAGTGCAAAGCCCTCACGGCCAAGTTCCTCAACTGCTATGCCCTCACGGCCAATTCCTCAAGCAACCACTTCAAGGGCAGCTCCAATTCCCTCTGTTGCCACAAAATCCTCAATTGCTGCTGCTAAGTCCTCAACACCAGTGCATCTTGCCACGTGCCAATGGACTATAGGAATCTCTATTGCCTCAGGTGCAACTGCAAGTTCCTCAGCTCCGCCACAATCTTCAACTGGTCCAACCTTGCTGAAGAAAAAGGCCATTGCTGGACGAGGCCCAAGGCCAGGTCCTCACAAGAAGCAAGTTGCCTTCCAAGTTCCGTCTGATGACGATGAGGCTGATGATGAAGAACTTGCTGAGATCATCAACGACAGGCAGGAAAGGGCCGCTAGAGCCAAAGGCAGTGCTGTGCCACTCATGCTGGATCCTAAAAGGATCCTTGATTTCATCGATCTATGGCACAAGAATCCAAATACTGCTTTGCCTGAATTGAACCTCACTCCTGGCCAGAGTCACATGTTGACGGCCTTCATTAATGAAGAAAAATGGAAGTTTGAAAAGGCCAGACAAGTGAAGAAAGTTCAATACAAGAAGGAGCGTTTTCTGAAGAAAAATGTTGTAAACATGTCTCCTGATGAACTTGTGAATCTGCAAAAGGAGATCAAAGCTCTCAGTGATGAATTTGACGCATATCGTGCAGATTGGCTAGGTGCCAAAGTCAGATTTGTTAGTATGGCCAAGGGATTCAGACCAAATGTTGCAGCTTCATCGCAACTAGAAATTCCTCAGGCTGAGACATCTGCTCAGCCTACTGAAGAACATGCAAGCACAGCTGATGAAAATCAGACTGTTGAAGAAAATGAAAGTACCAGGGCTCCTGAAGAAATTGCCAGGGCAACCTCCAATGTTGTGCCTGAAGACCAACCCAGGCCAGCTGAAGCATTTGCTGCGCCTAATGAATCTGAAGAAATCAGGACAACTGCATCAGTTGTACCTGAAGAAACTGAACCAATTTCATTTGCTCCTCCTGCAAAGTCATCACAGATGAAAAATATCCACCTTCCTTTTGCATCAGAAGCGAAGAAGACCAAAGCTGCAGAGAAGGCAGCTGTGAAGAAAAGGAAAGCATAAGAAACTGCTGAGTCTTCAGCTCCCAAGAAAGTGAAGACTTTGACAAGCTCATACGCAAACCCAATTGATGTTGTTCCTATATCAAGCATGCCATCAAAGGAGATTGTTCCCTTTGGTGAGGAATATGTCATACCAAGTGACACGGATGAAGAAAATCCTTCTGCTGCTTCTTTAGAGCAGTTGGATGAAGACATTGAAGTGGATACTATCCCTTCAACTCCGCTAGTATCATCACCCATGCCTCAGTTCACAGCTGAAGAGGCAGGCGTTGAAGAAATTGATGAAGAAGATGAGGATGTGGACATCGGGTCTACTACACCAGTTCTCAATGATGATTATTGGGAAAGTCATCACCCCAATTCACCTCTGACAACCCCTCTGCATCAACTTCCTCAGTCCCCAGTTCAAACTGAAGAAATTCATACGGGCCCTAGGACTACCTTCCTTGTGAAGGAATTGCTCTATGTGCCAAGGACGATTTATCGCATATTGACCAAAACCCTCAGTCCAATCAAGGGCCACAACTCTGATGAAGAAGAGGTTGTTGGCATCATGAAGAATCTGCTATTTAATATGATACATGGCATTCCCATTAACTACCATGATTTCTTCATGAGGACTTTGGCCAATGCTGCTCTGTCACCTTTTGAGTTGAAGCCATACGCTCCCTGGATCATGAAATTCATCAGATCAAGGTCTTCAATTCATTATCAGGCTGACTTTCAGAATCATCTCAGCTATTTGCCACCTATTGAAGTCCTCAAATGGACTATTTCCTCAACTGATGAGAAGGGCAAAGCTGCTGTCATTAATGAAGGCTCTCGTTCATTGGATGGACAGTTTCGCAAAGCTGCATCCTATTCCACCAATGATGACTCTGCAACTCAAGATTTTGCCGCCAAAGTTTCAAAACAAAATCCTCAAGCCACAGCTCCGCGTGTGATGACTGATCGTGAACTTCTCCTCAGTCTTCATCAGAAAGTTGATCAAAATCACAAGTGGGTCAAGCGTTAGTTTGGTGCAATTCTTCAAAACATGACAGTCACTCAAAATACTATGAAGAAGAACCACTACTACTTGCATGAAGTCTTTGACCGCACTTGGGCTATTCTGTCGAATCTCTACAGTGCTGAAGATCTCAATGAGATGGGATTTCAACAGGACTTTGACTGGTCTCAGCCACCTTCGAAGAAATTTAAGAAGGTCAAAGTTCCTCAGCTTGTTGCCAGTTCATATTCTTCATCGCGCGAGACGGATGAAGCTGAAGACTTGAACGACACTGCGGTAGCCCCTACCTCAATGAACGACCCCAACAACGCTGGCGCTCCTCCATCGACATCATGATGATATTCTTCAGGGGCATTAGTCCTCACTTTTCGTCCCTTTTGGTCATTCGATGACAAAGGGGGAGAAATTTGAGTTAGTCTTCAAGCGGGTCTCTTATAAATGGGCGTTTTTTTGTTAAGTTACAACTCTTGCTCTTCTGAGGTGTTTGCTCTGATGAGTTGTAAACTTAATTCCTATGGTGCTCTCACTCTTTTGAACTGCTTTTCTGCATGATTATTCCTCAAAGTACCCTAATGCACGCATGCTGAATTCGTCAGACACCATATTTCATCATGCATTTCAAATTCTTCATATCATATATTAAATGCGTGTATGAATTACAAGATATAGGGGGAGATCTCCATGATATTACTCTATAATGTGCATTTGCTATCCAAAGCAAATTCCTCAAATATGCACATCTTCAGGGGGAGTTCTTCTATATCTTGCAATCAAATTCCTCAATATCAGTATTTACACTCCATATGTTTTATCCCCGTTGAAAACTTAACCTACTTGTCATCAATCACCAATAAGGGGGGATTGTTAGTGCATCTAGTGCCCCTTAGTGATTTTGGTGTATTGAAGACTTATAGGTTAAGGGACTAATGTGTTCGTGAGTGTACACAGGTTCTATAAGTCTATGAGGAGTTTGATATTTACAGTGAAATTCGACCCCTAAAAATGAATGTCTTCAGCAAAAGACTTTGGTTTTCTTGAAGGCTTTGAAAGTGAGGAAATTGGTGTGGCCTTAAAGACTTGATATTCACGCGAGGATTGTGAAGCATGAAGACTTTTGTTTTCATAGTTTTGTTTTTCCTTTCTTGAGTCATAGGAAACACCGTACTGTTAAAGGGGGTCGAGGTAAAACTAAGGAAAGTTTCCAAGTGATGCTCATCTCAAAATCCTACACCTAACCAATCCTTTCGAGTGAAGCCATTGGAAATCTCATACAGTTCAGTCAAGTTCTTCAGTGACAGAGACGAAGATCTTCTGTTCTCTGAGGAATTTGTTCTGATTGAGGAGTTAAAAATTCACCAGTGCGGATTGCCTAAAAGTGAGGATCATGATAGCCCTGAGGAATTTGAGAGCTCAAATTTCTGACCGTTGCTGTGCTACGCGCCAACTGTCCAAATATCCTACCCACCTAACGGTCATATCATTGAAGGGCATTTATGTCTTATCATGTCGGGCTGCTCCTAGGATATAAATACCCCCCCTACAACCACTAGCTAGTTGGCTACTCCGAGAGAAACTGACACTTGTCATTTAGAGCATCCCATCCTTCGAGGACTTTGAGCGAAAATCACCAGTGAGGAAAAACCCAAAACCAAACCCAAACACCTACAACCCAAAGTGATTGAGCATCACTGAAGAGATTGTTCCTGTGTGGAACCGACGATTGTTACCTTTGAGGACTGTGCATCCTCCAGACGGTTAGGTGTCATGGTCTAGAGCATCCAAGAGGAATTGTGGATCGCCGAGTGTCCAAGTCTGTGAAGGTTTGGAAGTCACCTGTGAAGACTTACCATGAGTGATTGGGCGAGGTCTGTGTGACCTTAGCTCAAGGAGAATACGGTGAGGACTGTGTGTCCGGGACTGTGTGTCCGGGACTATGTGTCCTCAGGTTTAAATACCTAGGCGCTCCAACCAGACGCACAACTGTCACAGCAGTTGGAACTGGTCTACCAAATCTTTGTCTTCACCGAGCTACTGGTTCTATTTCCTCAACCCTTTCATTTCCTCGCATACTTGCTGTGTACTTGATCGTTACTGTTTGAAGACTTTGACTGAAGACTTTCTCAATTTCCTCAATCCTAATTCTTCAATCACTTTGTCTTCAGCCTGCTTATCCTGTTTACACGCTTCTTGTGCTCTGTGCTTGTTTCATATCATCATGATGACTGTGTTACTGCCATGTTGTGCTTGCACCTGAGTACTTATTTCGCTGCTAGTTGTTCGTGACTTAGGAAATTCCTCACCTTGAATTTCCTAAGTGACGAATTCATAAAAATTGCCTATTCAGCCCCCCTCTAGTCGATATAACGCACTTTCAGTAACGGGTCGCCGTTAAGCTATCGGGTTCTGGTTTGGACCCGATAGCCCATTAACAGCCCTGACCAATGGGGATTTTCCATGTGTAAAATTCTCATTCGCCGGAGTATACACGTGTCAGCTTAGTGCTAGGACATATGTCATCCAGCGAATGGAGGCGACGCGCCTATGATACGTCGACACGTGGCTCGGCCCAACAGTGGCCCATTCAGGTTAAAAGGCCGGCCCGTTTGACTTAGTCAAAAGGTAGCGGGCTAGCCCATGGAAGGCTTGTTAACAGACTGCTCGCATATAGACCATTTACAGCCCGCTAACTCACGGCCCGTTATAGCCTATCCTTATTAGGCCTAGTAGCGCCATATGGGCCGTCCAATATGATTCCAGCCCGTTGTAACTTCTGGCCCATGTATGGCCCAGGACGTCTTTCGGCTCATATGAGGCACTTTGTAAATCTTGGCCCATAAACGGCCCGTGGTGAAACTGGCCCATAATGAACAGTATATCGCTCTATACCCATTAACAGCCCATTATTCCATTGGGCCGTTTCAACCCGTGTTATCTTTCGGCCTTCTAAGTGCCAATTTGTTATTGGGCTCATTTCCGGCATTCGTTTACTTACGGTCCGTTACTGGCCTGTTCCGCTTGTGGGCCATATTCAGCCCATGGTTAAAGTCGGCCCGTCTATGGCCCTTTAATCCGTTGGGCCTTTTTTTAGCGTCATCAAATATGACCTATTAATGACCCGTTATGCCTGCCGATAGAATTAAGCCCGTTGTAGACATGGGCCTATTAACAGCCCGTTATGGTCGGCCCATAAATAGAGGATTCACATTATAGCCCGTTTACGGCCCATATTGCGGTCCGTTAATTGCCCATGAAGGTACGGCCCATGTTTGGCCAATCGATCATACGGCCCGTAGAAGTCCCATTGAATCTACGACCCGTAGAAGGCCCATGGATCATACGGACCTTAGGAGGCCCACTACAGCAGGCAGCAGGACCATGGTTACAATGGTCCATATGTTGCCCATGGTTATTGTGGCCTAGTTCTAAATAAAAAGGTTACCGCGGAAAAAGAACTACAGCGACTACAAGCAAAAAAATAAACAAGACAATAAGGAAATAAATAAGCAAGCAACTTACGCTAGGCTATTACGGCTATTACAAATATTACATCCACTGGGCATCAAAGTTCGCCATCAGTGCAAATATAGTGAACAAAGCAGCATATTACATACACTGGGCGTCTAAATTGGCCACCAGTGAAAATAAACGCGGTAGCAAAACAAGTCCAGAACTGAAACTACTTCAGAACAGCTCAAGAAACGATATCCTGATACCCACCATGCTGGCAAGAAGCTTAGCAAGCTTAATATTTTTCTCTTGTTTGGCGCTAAAATCGTCCAGCGCTTGCTGTTGCACCAGAAAGTATGCATCTGAATTCTGCAGGGACTTCCTCAGTCCTTCGACTTCTTGCCGCAGCACAGCTGACTGATGCCTTTTAGCTTGTAGCTGAGACTGAAGAAGCCGAAATGATTCAGGCAGCGAGTTCGAAGAGCTTCTGCCAGCGGTAGTGGCCCGTAACTCGAACACTACATCAACGCAGGACTTTGGGGTTGTCTCACTGTCTACAAGATAGTTTTTATCACCTTTCTTGGAGACCAACAGGGTTGTCTCACTATCTTGAACCTTATTTGCATTACTTTCTCTACCATTGCATAATGGGGTGCTCTTCTCCAATATTCTGTTCGCATTCTACAAGAGAAACAAGCAGACACATCACAGGTTTAGGATGTAGTATATGAAACTCATTTTGGTAAACTGGTTCAGTAGTATGGTGGACAGGATAACAACATGAAACAAACATATATCTATGTACTATGGTCACTGTATTGTCTATATCATTCTAGTTTATGTTGCCAAATCAAGATAGAGACACAGTTCAAATCATCTCTTTTTAAGACACGGCAGCATAAACAGAATATAAGTGTGGGAAACTACACAGCACTGGCAACACTTGTAATGTGCATGACATGAGAACAACTATTTATAAAACTGAAACTGAAATCAACATAGAGCAAGAAGTTAGAACAGCAATCCAGTTAAAGAAATAGTTTTAAAACATACCTGTTGCGCCATTGGAGTTTCAATTGGATCCTTGAAATTCGAAATTAGTTGGTATGAGTAAATACAGTGATGCAAGAGCAAAGGAGTATGGACCATAGCTATGGAATATGACCTAAGAACAGTTGCTCCTCTGCTTTAAACATGGAGTTCGGGTTCGCTGTGGTGGTCTTCGTGCTTTGGGCACTGCAGTTGCTTTACAAACTGCTCGTGTGGGGGTACTCTGTGGTGGACATGGTGCTGTGTCAACTAGAAGTGGGTTACTATCTGCTGGGGTTGGGGTTAGATGGGGTGTAGCTGGTTTTCTGTCCAACAGTGTAAGTGTACAATCTGGAAGAGTCTCGATTATGTGTGGTGGGGCTAGTTCGTGGGCCAGTACAACCATGGTTCTATCTGCATCGACGGGTAGCACCGTCTTTTGTGAAGAACAGGTTTTTTACTCCCTTAGATACTGCCATTACCCCCTCCAATTCAAATGGCTGATAAACAAGAAAAGAAATTGAATGTACAAACATTGTATTGATAGACAGATGTGGTAATTCACATATATGTTGTCTAACCAAACAGGACAGCATGACACAATTTCACATATATGATGGCCAACTAAACAGGATAGCATGACACAGTTTCAGATATATGATGGATAACTTAACAGGATATAATGGCATAATTCAAAATATGATGAGTATCTAAACAGGATGACATGGCAAAACTATATGATGCCTTTCTAAAATAGGTTGGGATGAAATAATTCACATACACGTTGTCTAAGTATACAGGATGGCATGATATAATTCAAATAATTGATTCATATACTAAGCAGATGGCATTGAATATTGTGTATATGATGTCTAAACTAAGCAATGCAAGACACCATATCCATGATATGAGAAATATAAACATTGCAAGTTAGAGCATACACCTCATGTGGGATATAGGACTGGTCATCTGTCTCTGAATCCTCCTCTGATGAGCTATCTGTAACCATCGAGATATATGCTTCAACAGGTACCATTGCCTGCTCTGAAGACCTTGTTTTCACTCCAGATTTTTCCATAACCGGCTCAAATGGCTGATACACATGAAGAGTAGTTCAATATACACAGATTGTCGACAAATGGAATACGTAATAAAAAAAGGATGGCATGAGATAATTCACATATATGATGCTTGGCTACACAGGATGGCGGTACATAATTCACATATATGATAACTGGCTAAAAAACATGGCATTGCATAATTCACATATCTGATATAGAAAGCAAACAGGAGGCATTCACACAAAGCATGTCTAATCTAAGCAGATGGCATGGCAATGCAAGACACCATATGCATGATATGAGCAATATAACCCTGCCAAGTTAGAGCATACACCTCGGGGGGGGGGGGGATACGACTGGTCATCTATCTCTGAATCCTCCTCTGAGGAGCTATATGTAACCAGCAAGAAATTTGCATTGACAGGTAGCACTAACTGCTCAGAAGACCTTGTTTTCACTCTAGATTTTCCCATTACCGACTCAAATGGCTGATGCACAGGAAGAGTAGATTAATGTACAAACATTGTTGACAAATGGAATACGTTATGAAAAAAAATAGTATGGCACGATACAATTCACATATACGATGACTGGCTAAACAAGATGGCATTGCATAATTCATGTATATGATGCCTGGCTAAAGAAGATGGCATTGGATAATTCACATATACTCCCTCCGTTCCTAAATATTTGTCTTTTAAGAGATTTCAAATGGACTACCATATACGGATGTATATAGACATATTTTAGAGTGTAGATTCACTCGTTTTGCTCCGTATGTAGTCACTTGTTGAAATCTCTAAAAAGACAAATATTTAGGACCGGAGGGAGTATGATATAAAAACCAAACAGGTGGCATTCACACAAAGCAAATCTAAACTAAGCTGATGACATATAAGATGTGTAAAGTAAGCAATGCGAGGCGCCATATGCATGATATGACCAACATTAGCATGCCAGGTTAGAGCAAACACCTCAGGGGTAAATAGGAGTGGTCGGCTCCCTCTGAATCCCCCTCTGAACAGTTATCTTCCTTTGGAATACAATCTAGAATGGGGGGAGGGGGCCCCCACTTCGCCCACGATGGAGCGGCATCTGCATGACATTATATTCCCACGCAATGGTCTTCTCTTTTTCTCTACATGTTCAGTACGATTGTGTACAATAACTGACATACATAATAAAAAAAACATAGTTAGATTATGTAAGGCCTAAGGGGTGCATGCAGAAATCAAGACTGATGGTAGCAAATGAGTGGATAGATCCAAAACTAATGATAGCAGGCAGATGATAGCTTCAGTTTAAAAAGATAGACGATAGGTCATCTACTGTTCGTTGCCCACCGAACATGAACCACATAGAAGACCCCAGATGAACCAGATAGTAGTAAGATACTATTCACTGCTGCCTCGATATGTGCCCAACGGGCATTTTAAAACTCAAGTTGAAACATTAGTTTGGACCTGACTCGGAGTCTAAGAGGTGAACAGGACGATAAAGTAGCAGGTAATAATAACCGATGTATAACATAAGCAGACATGAAAGAGTGCGACCTCTCTTCCGGAACTGTGTAGTCCTCAGGTTCATCTGCTCAGTCGATGATGGTAATGCAGTTGGCGTGGCTGCCAGCAACGAGGAAGATGATCCGAGGCGGTGAAAGAAGGTCTGCAAGGGGATCTCTGCTGCCGTGAACGCTTCCGTCGATGGTGCACCTCAGGTGGGGTGGATGACGGCACGGTAGGAGCAGGACAAAACACACAGAGTTTTCTTTGACACCTATCTGAAAATGAAGTAAATCTGTAAGGGCTCCTTATAATTGGAGGATTCTAAAAACGTAGGGACAGGAAAAACACAGGAATAGGATAGGAATGCACTTGCAAAACAGAGCATTTCCAAACATAGGATTTCTGTCAACCTAGGTGTTTGGTTCACATGAATTGGAAGAACACAGGAATGGAGAAACATGGTCAAATTAAAGTCAAACCACATGAAAATGTAAAATAAGAATCTTATTATGTCGATAATGCACTCAGTCCTGTTCTTCATGCATATTAATTTGAAAAGGACGTCCAAGTGGATATTAAAATTCCTATGTTTGTTCTTTGAAAGAGACACCAAAGGAAAAAAAATCCTCCAGTTTTTCTTTGCTCCATTCCTTCTAACCAAATGCACGAATAGTAGTACCATAGTTAAGTTTCCAATTCATATGTTTTCCTTCACTTTTTCTTTGAATCAGTGGCGATTCTAGTAGGCAGTCTTCAACAGGCTGAAGGCTGCCCTCGAAATATTTTGTGAGCTTGGATTTGGTCCCCATGAATATCATATAATGGCTATCTAGCTAAACCGATTCAAATTGTGGTTCAAAAGAGCATTTAGTTTTCTCCCTGTTAACTTTGTGACCATGATTCATTTCTTTCTAGAGTTGCAACTACTTTGAACCAAAGGATCCCTGAGGGATCGACATGAATGTAGACTAACAAAGTGATGCAACGAGTGGACAACCTCTTTGGCATAGCCTTGTCGACCTCAGCATCTTTGGGTTGGACGTGGAGGATGGTGATGCTAGTGTGACTATCGGAGGCGGGGAAGAAGATCTGAGGCCTCTGGAGACGGCGCCGAGGGTACTGCTCCGCTGTGATGGACGGTTCCGTCGTTGGAGCAGCTCCGGTGAGGTGTACAACGGCGAGGCTGAAGCAGGACAAGACAAACAACGTTAATCTGAAGTGGGAGTCTAGTAGCATGTGCAATAGATGATGTAAAATACATCACCAGAAAGTGCTAGATGTAAAATGCATTAGTCGCGCCACAGCTGCTCCAACAGATGCTATAAATACTGTTGACTCTTAACTTAACTGAAGAAACTGAACTTTACTGTTGAAACTGAATTTTACTGTCGAAACTGAATTTTACTAACAAAACTGATTGAACTAGTAGCAGAGCACTACAATAGAAGTTTAGGGCATTCGAGCGCTGGTAGCAAAGAAGCAGTGATCTAAATCAGCAACCGCTCGAGCGGGGAACGCACTAGCAGAGAGCAGCTCATGCAGCAGCACCGAGAGCCAGTGCTAAAGCAGCAACTTCTGTAGCTGCCGCATGTCGTGCAGCAGCAGCAGCGCGAGCGAGAGCAAGAGCAGAGCAGAGCAGCAGCAGGAATGAGAGCAAGAGCGGAGCAGCAGTATGAACGAGAGCAAGAGCGGAGCAGCAGTATGAACGAGAGCAAGAGCGGAGCAGCAGCGCGACCGATAGCAAGAGCAGAGCAGCAGCGCGAACAAAAGCAAGAGCAGTGCAGCAACGCGACTGACAGCAAGAGCAGAGCTGCAGCGCGAGGGAGAGCCGGAGCAGAGCCGCAGCGCGAGTGAGAGCCGGAGCAGCAGCAGCTAGTGCTGGTGTGGAAGTCGCCACCGAGGAAGCAATGACATGGGGGAGAGACACTGTGGAGGAAGTGGTCGGCGATGGCGCCGTCGATGGAGACCCGCCATGGCTGCTCAGTATCGAGCACCGGCAGCCCCGTGAGATCAAATAAAAGATAAAATGCAGCGGTGAGTGTAGAACCTCCTTGGTGGCGCCGAGTAGGCCTTGATTTCATCAGTGGAATTGGTGAGGGTGTTGCGGTTCTGGTGGGGCAGGTCAAGACGGCGCTGTGGGGATGGAGGTGGCGCGATAGACGAGGTGAACATCGGGGCAGCTCCTTGGAGGTGGAGGACGGGTTGGCTGATCCGGCAGGACGACGAGATTGACGACGGATCCTCATCCGATGCGGTGGATGAGGGACGTCGAGCTGTTGCTATGGATGACGTCGTCGGGGAAGAGGCTCCAGTTGGGTGACGGTCGGGAGGCGGACGGAGGAGCGTGGGGTTTCACGGGTTTTGGCAGCCTCGGTGTACGAATGGGGGGGGTACGAAGGGGAAGGTAGGGGGAGCCACGGCTTAGGGACGTGCTTGTCCGAAATGTGGGGTAAGTTACGAACGTACCCCCACCAGTTTTGACCACGCGACTTCGAGGCGGCACTTCCGGGTGAGGGGTAGAAGGGGGATTTCGCGTGTCTGGGCTGCGGCACCGATTTCGGATGAGGAGGGAGTTTTCGCGCGCGTCGAAATTTCAGGATAACGCGACGCAGGTTGAAGAGGCGGGAGTTTCGCTGTAGAAGAGACAAAAAATACTCGAGCTTGAAAATTTCGGGATAACAAGGCGCCGATTCCATGTTCAGCAGAACAAACTTAACTTGAACAAAAAAAAAGACAATTCATACAAGACACAAGAGAGTCATGTCCCCTTTTACTATATTGCTATAAATGCCATTGAAAAACTACAAGAAAAATGTAAAAAAAATCGGGAGACCAAGATTAGCATGTACAGTACCAATTGAATTTGCACTTCCCTCAACAACAACAAAAAACAAATCAATTCCCACCACAAGAAAGAGTCATGTCCCTTTTTATATGATTACAAATGCCAGGATCTCGAATTTCAATTTTTTAATCCACGTTATGTTGAATTCGAATATATCGTTAGGTGATCTTGCGGTTTACAATGGATTCAGTCCTACAATTTGATCTTCCATCTTATATGAACATTTTACTCCACCCTATGAATATATATATTGTCGTCTACCATATGGACTAAATTTGAATCAATTTTGCTTATTTGAATACGATTGTTGTCAAGTTATACCATCATTTAAATATTATCTTGATAACATAAAACATGCATATAGTAGTAATCATATTTAAATATGAACTACATGTAGCATACGATCTCCAATTCAAATATTTGTATCCATTTTATGTTGAATTCAAATCACAGTACATTGGTCTAGGTAGCGAGATGTTCGGGATAATCTAAATCCTGTTTTTATATGTATAAAATTTGGCCGGATTGGGACAAGTTTTGGTATAAGCTTCTTGCAAACCGGAGCTTCTTTCAAGAAGCCTCGTGGTTCCGAGAGGGAACATGTCACCTTTGTGTGTGAAATGATATACGCTGCATCCCCCCTGATTTTCTTTACAGAGGAAACATAGAACTATATGAGTATCATGTTAAATTTTGGAATTATTCCGGGTTCGTTTGGCCTTTTTTATACATTAATTGAGTTTCTGGTCATTTAATGTGCATAATTCAAATTTGAATTGCAAGCACATGCTCCAGTGCACCAAAGTAGGTTAAAAATCACATGTGTGTCCTTGGGTTAATTTCTAGGTCCCATGCAATAAATGGGAATGAAATTCAAACATCTGGGCATCGTGGCTCGGCCGAGAACATTGAGAAACTTGGTTTTTAAATTCTTGTGAATCCAAAACTCGCCTGAAAATCATGAAACTTGGCATGGTGTTATGTCATGTCACTAACATGTTGTGGTAAAAAATGTGGCCGAATTGGAACAAGTTTTGGTATAAGCTTCTTGCAAACTAGATCTTCTCTCAAGAAGCCTCATGGTTCTGAAAGGGAACGTGTCACCTTTGTGTGCGAAACAATATACGCTGCATCCCCCTGATTTTCTTTACAGAGGCAACATAGACATATATGAGTGTCGTGTTAAATTTTGGAATTATTCCGGGTTCGTTTGGCCTTTTTTATACATTAATTGAGTTTTTGGTCATTTAATGTGCATAATTCAAATTTGAATTGCAAGCACATGCTCGAGTGCACCAAAGTAGGTTAAAAAATCACATGTGTGTCCTTGGGTTAATTTCTAGGTCCCATGCAAGAAACAGGAATGAAATTCAAACATCTGGGCGTCGTGGCTCGGCCAAGAACATTGACAAACTTGGTTTTTAAATTCCTGTAAATCCAAAACTCGCCTGAAAATCATGAAACTTTGCATGGTGTTATGTCATGGCACAAACATGCTGTGGTAAAATTTTTGGCCGATTTGGAACAAGTTTTGGTATAAGCTTCTTGCAAACCAGAGCTTCTCTCAAGAAGCCTCATGGTTCCGAGAGGGAACGTGTCACCTTTGTGTGCGAAATGATATACGCTGCCTCCCCCCTGATTTTCTTTACAGAGGCAACATAGAACTATATGAGTGCCGTGTTAAATTTTGGAATTATTTCGGGTTCGTTTGGCCTTTTTTATACATTAATTGAGTTTCTGGTCCTTTAATGTGCATAATTCAAATTTGAACTGCAAGCACATGCTCCAGTGCAACAAAGTTGGTTGAAAAATCACATGTGTGTCCTTGGGTGAATTTCTAGGTCCCTTGCAAGAAATGGGAATGAAATTCAAACATCTGGGCGTCGTGGCTCGGCCGAGAACATTGAGAAACTTGGTTTTTAAATTCCTGTAAATCCAAAACTCACCTGAAAATCATGAAACTTGGCATGGTGTCATGTCATGGCACTAACATGCTGTGGTAAAAAATTTGGCCAAATTGGAACAAGTTTTGGTATAAGCTTCTTGCAAAGTAGAGCTTCTCTCAAGAAGGCTCGTGGTTCTGAGAGGGAACGTGTCACCTTTGTGTGCGAAACGATATATGTGCCCCCCTGATTTTCTTTATAGAGGAAACATAGAACTATATGAGTGCTGTGTTAAATTTTGGAATTATTCCGGATTCATTTGGCCTTTTTTATACATTAATTGAGTTTCTGGTCATTTAATGTGCATAATTCAAATTTGAACTACAAGCACATGCTCCGGTGCATCAAAGTTGGCTGAAAAATCACATGTGTGTCCTCGGGTGAATTTCTAGGTCCCATGCAAGAAATGGGACTGAAATTCAAACATCTGGGCGTAGTGGCTCGGCCGGAAACATTAAGAAACTTGGTTTCCAATTCCTGTAAATCCAAAACACGCATGAAAATCATGAAACTTGGCTTGGTGTCATGACATGGCCCCAACATGCCGTGGTAATTTTGCTGTCCGATTTGTGAAGGCGCATACATTAATAATCAACAAAGTCATTTTGGAACAAGTGTTGTCACATTACAATCGGAAACACAAGTATTATTGAAACCGTGGGCGTTCTACTTACCATTTACGTGCCGCCACGCGTCCCCTTTTTTTATTGGCTAGGAGGCGCCATGCGGGGTAGCTATTTGAGTACGGGAGGCATGCGATCAGACCCCTGCACGTGCTTATCGGGAGCAGAGCCCTTTGACCTCCATCTGATGCCCACCTCTCTCCCAACGTCTCCATTAATGGCGCCCGAGCCCCTGTTTAATGGCGTGGCTATGTCTCACTCGACTTAGATTTAAGAGAGAGAAGAAAATATGAAAAGAAAATTTTGCATGGATCTTGATGTAAGATCCGACGGACCTATATAGCATCTACTGCTACTTATAGCAAGACTGATGAATATATAAAGGACGATGACAGTGGATAATAATTGTCTTACATATTTAGGAAGATAATTTAAAAAGCCACATGCGGCTACGCCCGAAATACACAAGGGCAAAAGAAGAAGGAAGACGCATACAACGATCTCGCTCGTTGATCTCTACTTTCTTGATGCGCTGCAGGTCACGGAGACTAGTTCTCGCGGCGAGCGGCGATGATATCTTTCATCAGTTTCATGTCCTCAATACGCTGCTTGGCAGCATCCACGGATTCCTCCACCAGCCTTTCGCGCTCGATGTGGAGCATGGCATTCTCGTCCATAAGTTTCTTGATGATGACGCCTATCCTCTTCAACAAGGCAGCGGTCTCCTCCGCCTGCTTCGCTCTTCCGGCGATCTTCGCCCTCAACAGGTCGCACTCGGTGCGGAGCTTCGCCTTGTCATCCCCTAGTCGCCGGATGACGCCGGTAGCATTTTCAAATGAGGCATTCATCTCATCCTGCAGCTTCATCCAGCCGGAGATCCGACCCATCAGGCCATCGAGCATAGCGCGCATGCACCTGTGAGAGTCCTTGCCTGCCCGCGAGACATTTTCCTAGGCTGCCGCAGCGTGGGAGGACCTCCCTGCTGCATTCGCGGCGCGGCAGCACATCTCTGCTGCTTTCGCGGTGCGCCCAGACCAGTCTGCTGCATCGACAGCACGGCGGGACCTCTGTGCTGTTCGGCGGCGCGGCGGGACCTCTGTGCTGCTACGGCGGCGCGGCGGGACATGTCGGCTGCTTTCGCGGCGAGGCGGGACATCTCTCGTGCTTCCACTTCCATGCTCGCGTCTCCCTGGTTGTAATATCTCGACCCAGAACTCATGTGGGCCATGGCAGACGCAAGGGAACAACGATGAAACACTTGTTTGTTTTTGTGGATGAGGAGTTGAGGAGGAATGTGCAGTCATCTTGGAGTAGAGTATTTATAACCGAGCACTAATACGCTCCTAAGTGGGAAACCGTTTAGGTTTTGATCGGTGTGAACAGGTTTGCAATTAAATATAGCGTGGTAGTAGACTAGCCACAGTGGGAGTAACTTCAGCAGTAACATCGAGTCCAACTCAGCAAATTTGCTTATGTGGTAATGAGTTAATGAGGAGAGAGGTAATTTGAGTAACTTGCTAGTTACTATAACATCACATGTCCCAATGCAATATGAGTCTATAACCTAATAAATGAAGCTTTGCATGACACCACACTCATGTTACTACCCACTATGAAGCTAGTAACATAGTCTAGGGATATGTGTATGTTACTAGTGTATGTTACTCTCCATTGTGGCTAGTTGTATAATTTGGAATATGACGAGACGCAAGCTCAAAATTTATTGATGGTTCTAGTTTCGAAGTGCGGCACTATTCCCGGATGGCGTAACATGGGCACGCATTCTCGGCCGTGGTGTAGCAGTTTTGTAATATGCCACGGTACTTCTTTTTTACTGATGTGTACGTGCAATAACTGGCATCGTCGGATACATATCTTACGGTTATTGGGGCGTTCGCCAGGAATAGCCTCGTGGCGAGCTATAGACTAGTATTTTTTCACACGCATTACATCGACACATATCATCTCTCTCCCTCTTTCCCACGAACATACCTAGTCTCTCGGGACTTCTCGCACGCACCATCTCTCGCTCTCTAGGTCGATGCCACCCACATACACTTGTACTTTGAGATTAGTACGCTATACACGAAGAGAAGAGGTGCACACACGCACTCGTCCTCTCTCACACACGCATGTGTAGCTACGAATTGTAGTGTTCTCAACCATCCGATTGGCTCTATCATAGGTTCCCATTGCTCCTTGTCCTTGAGATTGAGAAGTTTAAAACACAGAGGCTAAGGTGGAGGCGCGAGGTTTTGGTTAATGTGCAGGCCGCACACGGCACCAATATGACACGAGCTTCGTCTGCCTGGTGCGTAGTCGGGTGAGTACTACTAGTAGTAGTACTACTTTGATGTGTCGCATCAACTCGCAGAAGTATGCAACACTTCCTCAACAAACAAGCATATAAGCAGCTTATACTCCTTACCCAAAGGATCTTTATATCCAACAGACACAAAATATCCGTTCGACTGTTGGAAATTACTTTAACTGCTGATCTGATGTCGAAGTAATTGCTGCATCGCCACCAAAATCCACCATCTCTTAAGCGAAAGTAGACCGAGCTAACCCCTATATTAGCATATTACTAAGATAAACAGAAGGCACTGTAGAATCATTTAGGAGGTGAGCTTGTCAATCTGAATGTGGAGGGACACCGTCCTCGACAACCCAGCCCTGGCCAGCAGCTTGGGCTGAACTATGAAGAAGGTCAGCTCCTGCACGGCGACGGCGCCGAGATCCTTGCTGCTTGTCACCTCGATTTCCAACTTGACGGCGTCGGCCCTGCCTTTGGGCTCCCCCGGCGGGCCGTTCGCCCATAGCTTGGCCGCGTAGTGCGGCGGTGGGGACGCCCCCGCTCTGATGCAGACGACTGACACGGTGATAGGCGCGCCGATGTTGAGCACGCCGCCGACCACGAAAAACGCTCAGTCGTCCTCCTCCGCGAACAGCAAGAGCCACGGCTCCGACAATGGCACTTGCAGCTGGAGCACCTTGTCGTACTGGATCCTATGCACGGGCATGGGATGCACGGGGCTGATGTGGTGGGGGAGCACCGGCGGCGGGTCTTCGTAGCCGCAGACGGGCACGGGGCATTTGCAGGGCGCGAGCGGACACATGCTCTGGTGATCGGCGAGCTTCTGGTAAGTAACGTAGAGTCCACAACCTTCGTGCGGGCACTCCACCCTCACCGAGGAGAGGACGGCGTCCATCGCCATGTTCCGCACATCGAAGCCGCCGCCGCGCTCGCACTTCTGGCACTGCCGCTGGTTCTTGGGGTGCTCGCCGCGGCAGTCCGCGCAGGCCAGGTGCCCTCCCTTGCACTACACAAATCAATCGAACAACACATCAATCAAGAAACCTGCACCTTGCTCGATTAGCCGAACGGACGAGGTGTGTTCGAACCTCGTACACTGGAGGCTTCAAGGGGCAGCACAAGGGGCAGTGGAGCAAGGTGAGGTCCATAGAGACCATAGAGAGCTCCATCGTTGTCATGGGAAACCACGGCCACCTATGGGGCCATGAGCCCCTTTTGGTTCGGCGGGGGGATGGGCACGTTGCACAAAGAGCAGAGAAGCATCGCGCAGCACGACAGAGATCACACGCGCAATTTTTACCCAGGTTCGGGCCGCTGTGAGGCGTAAAACCCTACTCCTACTTTGGTGGATTGATGGTGGATAATGGTGGTGGACGTAGCACACTCGCCCGGCAAGGTTGCTCCGGGGGCGAGAGTGGCTATGCGCGTATGGATATGCCAGGGGCCAACCAAACAACCTCTTCTACGGTCGCCATGGGCCTCCTTTTATAGATTAAGGGGTCACCACAGTGGCAAATCAGTCTTTGCGCACTGATTAGATAGCTAACAGTGCTATCATACCTAACTCTACAGGCTGACAGCGCGCATTAAATGCGCCGCTCAGTGTCACATCACGGCTCGCCCGGCAGGCCCTGCCGGGCTGTTTTGCCAGCTTCGTGTCTGCTTGTTTGACACGTCTCAGGACGGGTGTCATATAGAGGTGTTTGCTGTAGGAAGTGGCTGCCATGTGGCGAAAAGTAGCCACTTAGTCACCTTGGAGCTCGACACCGCTCTGATTAATGACTTGCGTCGCTTGTGAGGTGGAGCGGTGGAGTGGCTTGCCTCCGCCAGCCCCGGCAGGCCTGCCGGGACGATCTGGGAGCTTGCTCCCGGGGTAAAACCCAACCTTGCTAGGCTCGCCTGCTCGGCAACGTAGGTCCTTCCCTTAGTGATGCCTTGCTCCTCAGGCTCACCTTGGCCTTTTCGACCTGCACTTGGATCCTTCAAGGGATTTGATCTTCCTTGCTTGATCTGATCTTGGTCTTGTAATCTTGTCTCTAGGCCTGTGCACAGTTCGGGCAATGGACCGAGGGTCTGTTGCACCGACAGGAGCCCCCGGGCCTGGCACGAACGTGCCGCTGGGCATCATCGGGGTAGGCCCTAACTAGTGCGCAGGCAGAAATGTAAGGGCAGCTCCGCCCTTTGAGATCTTCTTTGCTTCTTCATTAACCCGAGCTTGGGTCAGTTTCTGGTTTTCCCGCACGCCGTGAGAAACGTTAGGGAAGAAACCAAACCATGATCTGTGGGTAGCCCATGCTCCACGATCACGGGGTAGAAAACTGCCATCACACTTGCCTCCTACCCCGGGGCGTTTCCGCCACGTGTACCGCATGCATTGCGTAGGGTGAGTGGCGGATGCGGAGGGCGTGGGGATGGGCGCCATGGCAGAAAGCCAGGCGTCGCCGATTGGTGTAAAGGGGCGGCTCTGATTCCACGGGCCGTTGGAGGCGTAAGGGAACCGCATTGGAGGAGCAGGGCGCCCGCCTTCTGGACGAGAGGCCAGCCCCCTGCCTCGTTCTCCTATAAAAGGGGGTAGGAGTAGTGTGTTTGCTCACACGCCTTCCTTCTCCCTTTCATCAAACTTCCTTTGCTTGCCATGGTGAGGGGGCGAGGGCGGGGTGGTACTCTAGTGGTGGCGATGAGAACTTCTGCTCGGCAGCGTCTCCCCCCTCCTCTTGATGACGTGGGGGCTGAACCCGCTGTGAGAGGAGGCGGAAGGGGGCGCGGCCAAGGTCGTCGCGGTGCGCGCGGCCGAGGAGGCCGGGGCGGCGCCTCAAGTGCGCCCACACCAGACGCTCTTCCCCCGATGGAAGGCCACGTCGGAGACCAACCCTTAGAGTTCGTCATTAGGCTGTATAAGCCTCCGCGTGGCCACCTCCGCCTCCCTACTCCATTTGCAAGGGTGATGGAGCTCAAACAGCCGCGTGCACTGAGGTTGCACATGAGGGGCTGTGGGAATGGTGGTATGTGGGTGGATGTTGACTTCCCTGCTCCTCATGTTATGTACCTCCGCCGCGGCTGGAAGACCTTTGCTCGAGCCCATAGCTTGTCGGAGGGGCACGTTCTCTAGTTTAAATTAATGGAGAGTGGCCTGCTCTCCGTCAAGGTCTTTGGGCACTCGGGAGCTCGCTTAGGGTGCTGCGCGGAGAGCTCGACCGACGACGAAAGCTCCTCCTCGAGCGAAAGCGACGAGGAGGACAGTGACGGCGATGACGACGACAGCGACCGGGAGGGCGACGATCTTGACTCCGGCTGAACATCGCATGCACCATCTTCATCAGGCGGCAGCACCATCATCTGCACCTGTGTTTTCTCTCCGGCAAGGTGGTTTGCCGGGAAGTTGGGTGCAGAGGTGGTGACGGTGCCCCCTGGCTCCTCCAGCTGGACCCCGGCAGGCTTCCTCTCGGGCTGCAGCTCCGTTAGCTCTACCGTGTCCTGCTGGCCTTGGTGGTGGTGGTTGACGGGTCGTCTCTGCTGGTCTCCTCATCGTCGCCTTCGTCCACGCCCTCCCGCCCCCGCCAGACAACCTCTCCTGGAACCCGACAGGGACAGGCTAAGCTTCTGCCCATGCACTTCTTCTGCCCTCTTCGCCTTCTACCGCCGTGCCTAGGAGGAGAGGGACAAGAAAGGGCATTACGGGGCACTTATCTTTTTCAATCTTAAACCTGTAGGCACTTGCCAAATTTTAGTTCAAATAATGTAATCTCTCGTATCCATGTTTATGTTCTGTGAGATTTGTACTTGTTGATCAGCATATTAATGAAAAAGATAAGCTTTGTCAGGCACTTGTGCATGTATGATATCCATGCAGAGGTGAAACACCTCTATACTTTCACGTAAACAAGTAGATCCCGGTAAGCTACCTTGCCGGTTTCCCATAGGACTGCTGCCGTGAGGCCAAACCTGCCGGGCGCAGAATCCATTGGGAGGGACCAGCCCCCCCGCCAACCCCTTTCAGCCAAAGGCCACTACGACCATCCTGACAAAAGCAGCGTTCATGTCGGTAGATGGGAGAACCTTTGTTTCCGGGGCGGTGAGGTTTTCATATGCACAAGTTCTACTCACGGAACATGTATGGATAAGGGATGGAACTTATCTATTTGGCTTGCCGGAGACTGCAGTGCTGGCTCATCTTCGCGTCCTCTTCCTGGGACTAAGTCCAAGGCAGGAGCCTGCAGCTTATGCAAATGAAGATGATGCCAGATGCAATCTATCTACATGATCATGCAACCTATCTACATGAATCATGCAATGCTTATGCAAGCATGCAACTTGTCGGGGGCCCCCAGCACTTCATTTATTTCTCTGCTGATGCAATCTATCTACATGATCATGCAACCTATCTACATGAATCATGCGATGCTCATGAGATGCTTATGCAAGCATGCAACTTGTCGGGGGCCCCCAGCACTTCATTTATTTCTCTGCTGCTCAGGGTCTGCGCCTGGCTTTGTACAAGGGGTTACATGCAGCTAAGGCAAGGCCTGTACAAAAGTGTGGCTGTCGGGCAGGGCCCGACAGCCGCGCCTTACGGGTAGAACTTGCGGAGATGCTCAATATTCCATGAGTTTTGCAATTGAATGCCATCTCCGGTCTCCAAACGGACTGCGCCAGGTCTGGTAACTCGTACTACTCGGTAAGGGCCTTCCCACTTCAGTGACAGCTTGTTTGTACCCTTGGCGGACTGAACGCGCCTAAGGACAAGGTCACCTTCCTCAAAACACCGGGCATGAACCCTGCGGCTATGATAGCGACGCAGGGCTTGCTGATAGCATGCAGCACGCATAGCAGCCCGGAGACAGTTCTCCTCGAGAAGCACGGCGTCGTCACGCATGTCCTGTTCCTGCGCTACTTCATCATAGGCAAGCACTAGAGGTGACCCGTAAATGAGTTCCATGGGGATAGCTGCTTCTGCCCCATAGACTAGGGTGGAGGGAGTCTGCCCGGTAGCTCGGTTTGGTGTCGTTCTGAGGGACCAAAGAACCACTGGCAGCTCATCGATCCATCGCCTGCCGTGCTTCCGTAGCTTATCAAACGTTCTTGTCTTGAGTCCTCGCAGCACTTCGGCGTTCGCCCTCTTAGCTTGTCCATTGCTTCTGGGATGTGCAACAGAGGCAAATGAGATCTTGCTTCTGAGGGCATGAACATATTGCATGAAGGCGTGGCTCGTGAACTGGGTGCCATTGTCGGTGATGATCCGAGCAGGGACCCCAAAGCGGCACACCAATTCTTTCAAGAACTTGATAGCTGACTGAGCAGTCACCTTTCTCACGGCATCTACTTCCGGCCACTTTGTAAACTTGTCGATTGCAACGATCAAGAATTCAAAGCCCCCGGCAGCTCGGGGGAAAGGGCCGAGGATATCGAGCCCCCAGACCAAAAACGGCCATGACAAAGGGATTGTCTGGAGTGCTTGGGCATGCAGATGGATATTTTTGGAATGGAACTGACAGGCTTCACACTTGGTGACGAGCTCAACCACATCTTAGAGGGCTGTGGGCCAATAGAATCCTTGCCGGAATGCTTTCCCAACCAAAGCCCTTGATCCAATGTGGGAGCCGCACATACCTTTGTGTATCTCTGCCAGCAGTTCCTTTCCTCCTTCCCGGAAAATGCACTTCAATTTCACACTGTTGGGCCTTCTTCTGTATAGTGTGTCATCGACAAACTGATACATACTGACCCTTCGGGCTACTCTTTCAGCTTCTTCTTGCTCTTCGGGAAGTTCTCCGGTTTGGAGGAAATAGACTATGTGCCTTGCCCAAGTTGGAGCATGTGGCTCGGCAATGAGGACTAGCGGCACCTCCTCATTTGTGGGGGCACATCCCTCGGCCGCGGGGACCGGTGGTCCGGCAGGAGGGTGCAGCCCGGCAATCGAAGGGGAGTTGTTTCCGGCAGGGTCCCTGCCAAGAGCCCCGAAAGGCTCTCCCGGGAGAGGCTTACCAGAGTCCAATTTCCTCCTCTTTCGGGCCATTGTTGTCGGGGATACGGAGGGCTGAGTAAGATGGAGAACAAAAGTTCCTGGTTCCACAGGAAGCTTCTGCATAGCGCACTTTGACAGGTGATCAGCAATGTTGTTTTCCGCACGGGGTACGTGCTCTGTTTACAACCTTTCAAAGCGCTCCTCCAATCTTCTCACTTCCTCGACGTATGCCTCCATCAATGGGCTTTGGTAATCCTTGTTGACTTGTCTCACCACCAGTTGTGAATCTCCTCGAATAATCAGCTTCTTGATTCCCAATTCTGTGGCAATCCTGAGCCAGGCAAGAAGCCCTTCATACTCTGCTGTATTGTTGGTCGCCTCCTCCCAGGGAAAGTGCATCTGGATGACGTACCTCAGGTGCTCTCCAGTGGGAGCAACGAGAAGCACGCCAGCCCCTGCACCTTGTAGGGAGAAGGCACCATCGAAATACATGATCCATTCTTGGGGCGCTTCCTTGCCGGGGATAACTGTTTCCAGTACTTCTTCATCAAGGGTTGGCATCCTTTCTGCAATAAACTCTGCCAATGCCCTGCTCTAGATTGTTGATGTGCTTTCAAACTTCAGGCCAAAGCTGGACAACTCCAATGCCCACTCCACTATCCTGCCAGTGACCTCTGGGTTTTGAAGTATCCTTTGCAATGGAAAGCGGGTGACAACCGTGATCTCATGGGCTTGGAAGTAGTGGCGCAGTTTCCTTGAGGCCATGACAAGGCCAAAGATCAATTTTTGCATGCCAGAATACCTGGATCTAGCCCCCTGCAACAGGGAGCTGACGAAGTATACTGGGCGCTGCACCACCTTCTTCCTTGCCGTGTCCTTGGGGTTGTCTCCGCTGCCGTGCTCCTCTTTGTCCTGATCCGTATCTGGCCTTGCCGGGCTGCTCTCTTCCTCTTCCCCTGGCGGGACACTTGCTGAGGTTGCTGCTTCTTCTACTTCCCGCTGTGCTACTAGGGCCGCACTAACCACTTGATTAGTTGCTGCCAGATATAGCAGCAATGGCTCTTGTGGTTTGGGTGCAACCAAAGTAGGCAGAGAAGACAAGTAGGTCTTCAAATGCTGCTGCGCTGCATCTGCTTCCGGGGTCCACTTCATGGGTCCTGCCCTCTTCAAAGTCTTGAAGAACGGCAAGGCGCGCTCGGCAGACTTGGAGATGAATCTGCTAAGCGCGGCAACGCATCCTGTCAAACGCCTCACATCCTTAACTGTCTTGGGTGCCTGTATCTGCTCAATGGCCTTGATCTTATCGGGGTTGGCCTCTATCCCACGGTGGGACACAAAGAAACCAAGTAGCTTGCCGGAGGGAACGCCAAACACACACTTCTCCGAATTCAGTTTCAAGTTGATCTTGCGCAGATTAGCAAATGTCTCTTCTAAATCTTGGATGAGAGTTGATCTGTCCTTGGTCTTGACCACAATATCATCCATATAGGCTTCAATGTTCCTGTGCAACTGTGGTTCGAAGCCAATCTGGACTGCTCTTGCAAAAGTGGACCCGGCACTCTTCAACCCGAAAGGCATGCGCACAAAGCAGTACGTGCCACATGGGGTGATGAATGAGGTCTTTTCTTTGTCTTCCTTGGACATAAAAATCTGATGGTACCCAGAGTATGCATCCAGAAAAGAGAGCAACTCACATCCTGAAGTAGAATCCACGATCTGGTCGATGCGAAGCAAGGGAAATGGGTCCTTCGGGCATGCCTTGTTCAGATCCGTGAAATCTATGCAAAGCCTCCATTTTCCATTAGCCTTGCGCACAACCACTGGGTTTGCTAACCATGTTGGATGCAGTACTCCTCTGACCAAACCAGCTACTTCAAGTTTCATGATTTCCTCGGCAATGAACTGATGTCGCTCCAGGGCCTGCTTTTGAACCTTCTGCTTGACGGGTCGGGCATGTGAGCAGACAGCAAGGTGGTGCTCAATTACCTCCCTGGGAACACCGGGGATATCAGATGGTTGCCAGGCAAACACATCGATATTCGCCCGCAGGAAGGCAACGAGCGCGCTTTCCTATTTGTCATCAAGGGTGGCGCTGATAGTGAAAGTACCATCAATGCCAGCCAGCCCTGCCGCGACCTTTTTCACTTGGGGTGGAGCAGCCTTGGATCTCTTGCTGTTGGAACTCTCTGGCATGTCATCAACGGGTGTGGCACATCCCGCAGAGGTACGCTTTCTGGATTCCTTGCCAGTGCCTCTGCTATGCTTTTCCTTGGTGGGAATTGTGGCTTCCATGACCTCTGCCGCGACCGCGTCCCGGTACATCTTATCCATGCAAAAAATTGCGTCTTTCTTGTCCGACAGGACGGAAATGACGCCCATCGGCCCTGGAATCTTCAAGGTGTTGTAGGCATAGTGGGATGCTGCCATGAACTTGGCCAGGGCCGGGCGCCCAAGGATCCCGTTGTACGGCAGGGGGAGGTCAACCACATCAAACACAACTTTCTCAGTCCTGTAGTTTAACTCTCCTCCAAATGTCACTGGCAACGTAACCTTTCCCTTAGGATGGCTCCTGCCAGGATTGACTCCTTGAAACGTGCATGTGGCCTTAAGCTCTTCCTCTGCTATCTGCAGTTTGCTGATTACCTTTGGGGAAATCAGATTCAACCCGGCCCCGCTATCAACCAGCATCTTTGTGACCTTGAGGTTGCGAATTGGTGGTGAGACCAACAACGGCAAGCACCCTACCGCAGTAATGTGGTCGGGGTGGTCCTCTTTATCAAAGATGATGGGCGTGCGTGACCACTTGAGCGGCTTCCGAGAATCTGCCGCTGGCTCCACGGCATTGACTTCACGCACCCACTGTTTAAGTTGGCGGTGAGAGGAGTGCAGAGATGCACCCCCGTCAATGCACATGGCGTCAGTGGCCTTCTGGAATTCCTGCTCGCTGGTTTCCTCTTCATTCCCTCCATCACTCTCATTGCTGCAATCCTCCTTCTCTCGGCCTTTGGCAGGTTTTCCTTGGTTCCGAGGAGCCTTGCCGGGGTGGTTTGCTTCACCACCCCGGCCCTTCCCGCCAGCGCCATTCTAACCTTTTTCCTTATCGCACTTCTCATACTCAGCCTTCTGCCTCTTGACGAGCTGCTCAACCTGATGACACTCCTGGAGATCATGGCCCTTGGTCCGATGAATCTTGCAGTACGGCCCATCACTTTTCCCAGCTTTCTCGGCAGCCGCTGCCTCCCGGCAGTCAGCACATGCGGTAGCCTCCTTGCCGGGGGCTTCAGCCTTGGCCTTCTTGCCGGTACTAGGCGTGCCTAACCTCTCAACAGTCATCACTGTCTTATCCTTGCGCTTCTTGTTGTGCTTCTTGTTCTTCTTCTTCTTACTGATGGTCTCGTCGTCATCTTCTGAGTCGATGTCGATGCAATCTTCCTCTCCAGGAAGTTTCCTCCCCTCCTCCACCCGAGCACATTTGTCCACCAAAGTGTAGAGCTCCTTCATAGTCTTGGGCAACCGAACGTTCATCTTGGCACGTATCCTGCGGTTGCGCACATTGGATTGGAAGGCAGCTATCACAACAGCTGGGTGGATATCTGGGATATTTCTGTGGACTCGGCTGAATCTCTGCAAGTACTTCCATAGAGTTTCTCCTTCTTTCTGCTGGAGAAGCTGCAAGTCGTTGGGTCGCCCTGGTTCTTGATGGCCGCCCGTGAAGGCACCAATGAACTCGTGGCACAGGTCAGCCCAGGTCGAAATGGAGTTCTCCGGCAGGTGCATCTGCCAAGACCTCACATTTGACTTGAGGGCCAAAGGGAAGTAGTTGGAGAACACCTTCTTATCTCTTCCCCTGGCAGCTTGAACTCTGCCGAGTTTAGTCTCCCATCATACTTCTCGTGTATCTCTGGCTTGAACGTGCGAGTGGACGGCCAACGGACTTGCCGCAACTCACGGGTGAAGGTAGGGCACCCAACCTCGAAAGGCAGGCACCCGCCATCTCCGAGCGTGGGCTCGTCGACGTCGGGTCCATCGCACCCATTGGACCAGCGGGGGTTGTCGCGGCGCCGCTCGTCGATGACGCGCGCGCCTTCCCTTCGCCTGCCCTCCGGGGCACGCTATCGGCCTTGACGCGCTCGAGGGTCTGACGAGGCCATCGAGACGTCATCGGGCGGTTGGTTTTGCGGCTCTTGGGCGGCTTGCCGTGGTGGGGATTGCATCGTGAGGGTGGCCCCTCCCGCACGGCCAGCTGCACGAGCTGTCGTTGCTGCCTCGGAAGGCCGTGGCAGTCCGGCCCACTGTGATCCTTCCGCCTCGGCAAAACCAATCAGACTTTGGATGGTGGCTCGCCACTCATCCATCTGATCTGCCGCCGGTGGAAATCTCAACAGCAGTTGGGCTCGCGCCATGGCCTCTGAGGCAGTGCTTGGCATAGGTGATGACGATGTAGATCGTAGCGTCGCTCGGCTCCTGATGTTGCCGGTGGCGACCGCGCCGCGCCCTTGCTGCTGCGAACCAGCCGTTTGGATGGCATGGTGACACGGCGGAGGCGCCTGAGGGCCAGCGGCTCCGTCGGGCACAGTAGCTGGGTCAGCCCGTCCCGGGGGTGGCGCGTGCCCTGCGGTCGCGCCCGCAGCAGGGGCGACCGGAGGGTTGCGATTCGCCGCAGAACGAGTGTCATCACTGCGGCTGTGCCCGTTGGCGAGGAGAAGGGGTTCAGGCGGAATGATCCCTCCATCTGTACCTCGTGGAGCATGGCTGTTGGGATGTCTTTCCCTGGTGCCTCCCGCTCCTGCTTCGGTCGTGGGGGAGGTGGCGACGGTGCCGCCTTCGCCGGCCACGTCCCCCGCAGCATCCACACCCTCGCGAGCCCCCGCGTTACCTGCGACGTCGGTGGTCGTGGGCGGCGGAGCCTTCGAGGTGGACGGGTGATTTGCAGCTCCGGGCTTCCTTTTGGGCGCCATAGTCGATGACGCCGTCGACGACGAAAATGTCGATGAAGATGACGCGCAGCGTATGCTCTCGGGTTCGCGCAAGTGATCCCCCTACCTGGCGCGCCAAAGATGTCGTGGGAAACCACGGCCACCTATGGGGCCATGAGCCCCTTTTGGTTCGGCGGGGGCATGGGCAGGTTGCACAAAGAGAGGAGAAGCGTCGCGCAGCACGACAGAGATCACACGGGCAGTTTTTACCCAGGTTCGGGCCGTCGTGAGGCGTAAAACCCTACTCCTGCTTTGGTGGATTGATGGTGGATAATGGTGGTGGACGTAGCACACTCGCCTGGCAAGGTTGCTCCGGGGGCGAGAGTGGCTACGCGCGTATGGATATGCCAGGGGCCAACCAACCAACCTCTTCTACAGTCGCCATGGGCCTCCTTTTATAGATTAAGGGGTCACCACAGTGGCAAATTAGTCTTTGCGCACTGATTAGATAGCTAACAGTGCTATCATACCTAACTCTGCAGGATGACAGAGCGCATTAAATGCGCCACTCAGTGTCACATCACGGCTCGCCCGGCAGGCCCTGCCGGGCTGTTTTGCCAGCTTCGCGCCTACTTGTTTGACACGTCTTAGGACGAGTGTCATATGGAGGTGTTTGCTCTAGGAAGTGGCTGCCATGTGGCAAAAAGTAGCCACTTAGTCACCTTGGAGCTCGACACCGCTCTGATTAATGACTTGCGTCGCTTGTGAGGTGGAGCGGTGGAGTGGCTTGCCTCCGCCAGCCCCGGCAGGCCTGCTGGGACGATCTGGGAGCTTGCTCCCGGGGCAAAACCCAACCTTGCCGGGCTCGCCTGCTCGGCAAGGTAGGTCCTTCCCTTAGTGATGCCTTGCTCCTCAGGCTCACCTTCGCCTTCTCGACCTGCACTTGGATCCTTCAAGGGATTTGATCTTCCTTGCTTGATCTGATCTTGGTCTTGTAATCTTGTCTCTGGGCCTGTGCACAGTTCGGGCAATGGACCCAGGGTCTGTTGCACCGACAATCGTCGGGCCCTGTTCCGTCGGCATGATCTCGCCTCCTCGTGCACCACCATCTCTCGCTTTAGAGCATGGTTAATAGTATAGCCAGCCGCTGGCTATAAGATGTTGCCACATCATCTACAGCCAAGTTTATAGCCAGCAAGTATAATAGTCAGATACAAATAAGTACTACTTCATTGATACATGGCCCACCTTCCTCTCTCACAAAGTGTCTAGGAGCACGTGCTACAGCTAGCTGTTAGTTAGTAGCCCGCATCTCTTCTCTCTCCTCTTCTCTCTCTGCCAACTCAGCAACAATATATTATTTTAAGCCTTACAGCCCGCCCACGTCACCTTAATATACTTGCTTAGAAAGTTTTACCATCACATATTCATACTACTTCAAGGTGCTTTAAAGCAACACATGCAAGTATCAAAAGGAAAGCCACGGCAGGCATGCATGCGTTGTAATTAATGCATCGGTAAACGCAAATTATTGAAATATATCGAGTGCACTGCTTTGATGTGTCACGTCAACTCGTACAACAAGGAGAAGTTTGATTACAATGCCCTCTCCCTCGCCCATGAGCGTGGTGGCTCGCAGGACTAGGAGAAGCTTTCGCTACATGCTCTCCCTCCCGCACGCGGTGGACATGCAGCATATCATTCGGTGTCAGATGGCCAGAAGCATACTAGTAGTAATCCACTGTAGTAGTACCATCATTGTTCGACTTCCCAAAGAGGCGAAGAGCCAAGCTCAACCCGAACGCTCGTATGGCAGTTTCATGTGTAGGGGAGGTAGTATAATAACATAGTCTAGGATAGCATGTACCATGCCTCTAAGCTTAAAATCGTTGGAGTCGGCTCCATGCTATGAGGCCGTCTCGAAGCATTTTTTTGATTAAAATAATCTTTTGGCCCTACCTGTCATCCTGGTTATTGTATTTTGCACGCTGATCTGGTCAAGAGAGGAATATATATTTTAATTTGTGGTGGGGTAAATGTTAGAGGTTGCAGCAAATATTGTACAATGTGTGTCTTTTAGCCAAATTTAGAGGCAAGCATGTGGGGCCCGTGCTACGATGTGTCACGTCAACTCGTACAACAAGGAGAAGCTTGATTACTAGTATTACGCCCTCTCCCTCACCCATGCGCTCGGTGGCTCGCAGACGAGGAGAACCTTTTGCTTTTACTACTCCTACAACAAGTTCTCCCTCGCCCACGCGGTGGACAGGACATGCAGCAGTTGATTCGATACTGTAGAAGTAGTAACATCATTGTTCGACTTCTCGAAGAGGCGAAGAGCCAAGCGCAACCCGAACATGGCAGTTGCGAACGCTCGCGTGGCAGTCTTATGTGTAGGGGCGGGGTGTGGTGTGGCACTTTTGTGGCAATTCTTTTCTATTGTTGTTTGCGTCCAATAGGTGCCACCGTCGGATGCAGATCTTACGGTTATTGTGGCGATTGCTAGTTATAGTCATCTTACGAAAATCAAATAATCCCAAAACAAACTCGACCACATTTCTTGTTTCTAGACATGAATAGGAATCAACCAATAAGAGATGTGGGTCGTGTATGTTTTTAATGCCTTGAGACGTAGTACCTAGCACGGCATGCAGCGGTTAGTTCATTGCATGCAATGGTATTAGTTAGCAAATACTCCCTCCGTTCCTAAATATTTGTCTTTCTAGAGATTTCAACTAGTGACTACACCGTAATGAGTACATACAGAGCAAACTGAGTGAATCTACACCGTAAATATTTAGGAACGGAGGGAGTAAATATTAAGGCTACTCAGAGTGGGGAGTATCATATACTAGTATCATGCATATGATACTAGTGTATGATACTATCTCCATAGTGCATAGTAGTATCATAGATGATCATATTTATTGCCATGCATGACACAAAGTAGCATAGCATTTAACATGATACGATATCTACCAACTCTGTTACTCTAAGAGTAAGTACAATAGTGGGCTTATAGCCTGCTTACATGCAAGAGCCTGGCTATATGAGTGCTCCAAGGCAGATGCAATAAATGTGAGGAAAGAGATAGAGAGAAGATGAGAAAAAGTACTAATCTTATAGCCAACCTTATAGTTAACCTTGTTGTATGAGTGACTATATGTGTTGGCTATAGATGATATGGCAACATCTTATAGCCAGTAGTTGGATGTATTATTAACCATGCTCTAACCCTCTCTCTCTTCTTTGGCCCTGTTTGGATCCGGGGTTAGAGTTAGTTTGAGCTAGTTTGGGCTTAAATAGCCCTAAAGTATCCACACATGAGGGCTAGTCTGACCGTTCAACTTCTCTTTTTGACACGCATTTATGTTGACACGGCTTGAATGCCAACAAGGGAGAGGGTAGCGGTTCCCGAAACGTTGAACGGTCAATGATGCCTCCTCATTCAATTAGCATGCGGAGGGAAGTAATTGGAGAAGCAGAATGGAGCCAGCACGATGTGAATGCAACGCAGTTTGGACTCTCTTATAAAGGCGCCCTACCACTCCAATCCATCTACTCCTAGTCTCTGCGCAACACTGCCCACTCCAATCCAAGACCAAGTGACCAGAAGCCACAAGCACCCATGGCGTCGATGGACGGGAGCGGCAGTCGGCTGTGCCAGCTCGTCCAAGACGCCGGCCTGCGGCCCCGCACCGCGCAGCGTTTCCAGACGGTGCTGGCGACCACCAGCGTCATAGCCCTCATTGACGCCGGCTTCGCCTCTCGCATGTGCGAGATGATGGTCGGCTCCATCTGCAAGTTCACCGCCGTCAAGAAGCGCGCAGACAACCTTGCCGTACTCCTCCAGCCCGCGCGCCCAGGCTCCTAGTTGCCTGCCACCCTCATCGACCTCCAAGGTGACAAACTCTTTGAAGCACTGGTGGCCCTGCAGCTGCCGGAGGTCGTGACAAAGAATGTGCACCTCGAGGCCGCGCTCGCCACGCAGCACCTCGCCATGCAAGAAACCGTCGACCTGCACATCCACGTCTATGAGGAAATCGTCTACATAGGCCACTACAAGGCCAGCGAGAACAGAAAGACATTGGCCTTCTTCCACCGGCTGGAATCTTTGGACGCCATTGTTCGGAAGCACGTTGACCTGGCAACGAAAGCCGCTGCTACTTAGCCGTCGTTCGGTGGTCCGGTGCCCTGAGTCGAGGAGGATCATTTCGTCGATGGATGCATCTTTCTTCTTGCCTCCTGTAACCAGCACTGCATCGCCTCGTGCCCTTAATGTTTTATTAGTGTATGGCATTTTTATTCCAGTCGTTAATGACATCATTGTTCGACTTCTCGAAGAGGCGAAGAGCCAAGCGCAACCCGAACGTGGGAGTTGCGTACGCTCGCGTGCCAGTCTTATGTGTAGGGCAGGGGGGCGTGGTGTCGTAGTTTTGTGGCATTTCTTTTCTATTGCTGTTTGCGTCAAATAGGTGCCACCGTCGGATGCAGATCTTACGATTATTATGTCAATCACTTACGAAAACCTTTATCTTTCCCTAATAATAAAGCGGCTATCGCTTCTGCCCGCCCACCGTCATCACGCAAGTTTTGTGAAAAAGTCCCTGAAGTTCTTTTAAATTAACTCGCACTCCACGATTTCATCTGCTAAGTGAAAAAACACAATTCGACAAGCCCTCTGTCTCCCACGTGATAACTCGAGGAGTAACTCGAGACGCCCTCGCTCTAGGTTCCGTCCGCCGCCACGCCCCCACCCCTCCCTCTCCGCAGTGCACGGGGCAGGGGGAACCGGGCGGCAGCGGCGGCGTGATCTCCGGCAAGCGGCGGGGGCGAGCGGTGGTGATGGGATCCGGTGGTGGTGGCAAGCTCAGTGAAAGGGAGATGCAGGGGAGAGAGAGGGGAAGGAAGGAGAAGAATAGGAGCAGGGGCAGTGGGGCGTAGGGGAGAGAGAGGGCGGAGGGAAGGAGAGATGGCAGGGGGCGGCCTGGGTGGTTGCTCCGGTGAAGACTTGTAACGACGCTGCTAAGGTTGCCGCCGTGCATGCCCACGTCGCCATCTGATGCACCGCGTATGGCCTCGCCGTCCCTGCCTCTAGCCAACAGGCTGTTGCTCGCCCTCTCTGACTTGATTCCAATCTTACCGGACTGTGTCCTCGCTGTGCCATCCACAACACCAAGACCATCTGGTTTTGGAGGCGAGATGGCGTCCTCACCTGCTGGAAGCCCCTGCTCGAGATCGACCCTATGTAGCAAGCTCCCCTGGCGGTTCGAGCTCCGCCCTGATCTCCTTCCCATCCTCCCCGCAATGAATTTCGCCCTTCACCGCCCTGATCTTTCTCGCAGCTTGCTCCATCCCTCATCCCTAAGTAGTGAGCATGATATCTCTCTCTCTCACTCATGACTTCTTTGTGTTGTATATTTTTCAGAAAGTGTGTAAATGATATTGTGGAGGATATTTTATCAGATTAGGAATTGTGAATAAACTGAATTTTGTGTTATCATGCAGAATTTTGTCGATCTTTGTGTATAATTTGTGGGTTGCCGATATTGTTGTTTTGTATGGGTTAAATCTGCTACCAAGTGTTGAGTTGTGCTGTTATGGATGCTCAGCAGAACATCAAGTAGTTGAGCCACAGGACCGTATTGGTGAAAAGTTTGTCAGTAGCCTATCCGGTAGACATGATCCATCCAGCCATGTGCAAGATAATTGTAGTTTTGAGCGCACCAGATCAGGTAATCTCATGAAACTAGGGTTATATTTTAGCTTGATTTGATGCATTTGATTTCAGTAAGCTTCCTATGGCAATAGTTCTCTGTTCCTTCTTGAAAAGCATCTATTTGCTTCACGTGTCAAAAGGTTGGTTGAAAGCAATTGGTTCATGAAGCTCTCGATAAAGAGAGAAAAATGTTTGCGCCCCTAAAATCTGCACACGAAACATCCAACCTCCCTGCCCCTGAGACGACAATGGCGGTGGTAGCAGCTGATGGCTTGTCAGACGGGGAGGACGATGAGGAGGACCTTGCCATCGTATGTAGCATCTGCGAGAATTTCCACCTGCACAAGGCCTTGCCTACTAGCTCTCTGTTGCACTCCTCACTGTGCCCGATCTGCCTTTGGCCGCCATCCGATACGGAGGATGATGACAAGAATGACCTCGAGATGCTTCGTGCCATGCAGTGCCACTTCGTACATAACCACTTTGGTGAGACCACTCATGATCTGGTTACATCCGTTTCTAAGTTTGAAGCACTCAGTGAGTTTTTAGCTTTCTTCTGAATTTATGTGTGTTCGACATTCGTTTGTGTACGAACCTGCCTATTTTGATGGTATACATCTAGGATTGCATGATATGACCTGGTATTCTGAATGTTAGATGGACATCTCAAAATATGGCCATGACAAACTTGAAAGCTCTTGAATAAATCATATAATATTGGATTGGCTTTATATATTATTCTGAATTTTTTTCATCGTAATATTGGTTGGCACGTCGCACCGGGTGAAGGGTGCAGATCATGTGCTCAAGATCATCCACAGCATCCGGAGCTGTGGGAGGATCGCATCGTAATCGAGACGTCGGTGACCACCTACATGGTAGGCAACTAGACTCACACCCAACTTGATTTTTCCTTGTGCTGATTTGGGGTTAGTTCAGGTCCAGGGGCAAGTGCTAATGGAGAGTCCAAGGATGAATGGGAGAGGTGGTTGTTGATTACGGTTTGATTTTGGTAATTATATTTGGGTTCCTTGTTCACTGTCGTTTTGTTGTGCTAAATGTAGTATATGATCCACAAGATATTTAGATATTAGATTTTTATCAGTGCAATAGCATCAGATCAAACTTGGTGTTTTCTCGTGTGATAAATCTAAGTAGGAATTGGTTGTAGAAGTAGGAATCGGTTGTACAAGTAGACAAGACTGCAGCTAGCTTAAAGTTTGTTAGAGTATGTATAAATGGGTATTTTGGTTGTGTGCTCTTTAGGTTTCCATAGTACGAGGTGGTATTCCATTTTAAAGCACATATAAACTGCCATCTATAGTGAACAATAGAGCTTCCTGTATGTATAAACTGGAGCAATAATATGAGGCTGAAGGAACCGACATTAGCAACAATAATATAAATGTTTTCTGCACTGGGTCCGTGGGCCTGAAATAGATGTTGAATATAGATAAAATGCTATAATGATCAACTTACTCATGTAATTGGAACGATTGTGTGTCTTGGTCTTTCCTGTTTCCTTCGGTTTTGCAGCATAGAATTTTTTAGCATGTGCATATAGAGTATAACTGGAGCATAATAGTTGCTGAAAAATGTTTTTGTGTAGTTTTATAGAAGATTCCGTTTATTTCTACATTGCGAATGTAGTAGTAGCTACTTAGTTATTCGCAAAAAAGAAAAGAAATGAATGTAGCTACTTAGTCCACGAGTTCCTTTATGATGTGTCCCTAAAAAAAAGAGAGTTCCTTTATGATGTGTAGCGGACCTCATTTACTGACATGACTTAGTTTCTCATTCTAGGTATCGGCAGTTGAAGCAATGAAAGACATGTATATTGTACTACATACATCTAACTTTCTGGTATCTTTCTTGTGATGTTCGTGTTCTCTTGGAAGATTATCTTATTAGATTTATGGTAGATTTCACTAGATCATCTTTCTTTTACAGAAGTACTACGTAAGCTGTATGTTTCCCAGGTTTGTTCAAAGTCTCTATATTCAGTATTCCGTGCCTCTGCGTCTTTTTTTTTTGCTCTTTTATGTTGATTGTGGCTTGTGGGATCACATTCGGCTGTCTTCACAACTATGAACTATCTTCTTTGTTATATCGAATATTTTTCTCTACACTCATGCTTGTAAATTGTATGATGTTTTGACAACTATATATGTGGGTGCTTGTGCCGAGCAAAACACGGGCAGGTGCTAATAAAAAAAATCTTGACATATATGGTGTCCATTTTTTCTCCCGTTGCAAAGCACGGGCATATGTGCTAGTAATCCCAAAACACTTAGGCGTGGTGGATTAACTCGACTTCGTTTCTTGTTTCTTAACATGAATAAAGGAATCAACCAATAAGAGACGTGGGCCGTGTATGTTTTTAATGCCTTGAGACTACCTAGCACGGCATGCCGCGGTCAGTTAATTGCATGCAATGGTAGTACTACAGTAAAAATATTAAGTTCTCTCATTTTCCCCTCCGCCTTGGTCACGGTGCACAATGTAGTAATGACTAGTCTCTTCTTGACCCGCATTTACGTTGATACGGCTTGAATGCCAAGGAGGGAGAGGGTAGCGGTTCCCGAGACATTGAACGGTCAATGATGCATCCTCAATTAGCATGCAGAGGGAATTAATTGGAGAAGCATAATGGAGCCAGCATGATGTAATGCAACGCAGTTTGGACACTCATATAAAGGTGCCCCACCACTCCAATCCATCTACTTCTAGTCTCTGCGCAACACTGCTCACTCCAATCCAAGACCAAGTGACCAGAACCACAAGCACCTATGGAGGCGATGGACGTGAGCGGCAGTCGGCTATGCCAGATCATCCAAGACGCCGGCCTGCGGCCCCGCACCACGCAGCATTTCCAGATAGTGCTGGCGACCGCCGGCGTCGTAGCCCTCGCCGACGCCGGCTTCGCCTCTTGCATGGATGACATGATGGTCTGCTCCATCCGCAAGTTCACCGCCGTCAAGAAGCGCACGGATGACCTTGCCGTACTACTCTAGCCCGCGCGCCCAGGCTCCTTGTTGCCTGCCACCCTCATCGACCTCCATGGTGATGAACTCTTTCAAGCCCTGGTGGCCCTGCAGCTGCCGGAGGTCGCGACGAAGAATGTGCACCTCGAGGCCGCGCTCGCTGCGCAGCGCCTCGCCATGCAAGAAACCGTCGACCTACACATCCATGTCTACGAGGAAATCGTCTACATAGGCCACTACAAGGCCAGGGAGGACAGAAAGACGTTAGCCTTCTTCCACCGGCTGGAATCTTTGGACACCATTGTTGAGAAGGACGTTGACCTGGCCACAAAAGCCGCTGCTACTTAGCCGCCGTTCGGTGGGCCGGCGCCCTGAGTCGAGGAGGATGAGGTCGTCGATGGATGCATCTTTCTTCTCGCCTCCTGTAACCAGCACTGCATCGCCTGGTGGCCTTGATGTTTTATTAGTGTATGGCATTTTTATTCCATTTTTAAATGACATGTGTGATCCCTTGCTCTTGTTTGGCGTTAATTATATGTAGTATCACTATCTTCGTCCTGGTGTACTACCTAGGTCCTGGTTTATTAGTCCCTTTTGTAATAAGTTTCGACCAAAGATTTAACTGACAAAATGTTAGTTCATGTCAACAAACATTATATCGTTTGATTTGTATTTGAACATAGTTTTCAATGATATAATTTTTGTGACATGCATGAACCTTTTTTTAGTCAAATTTATGCTCAAATTTTGGCACAGATTACGATGGGGAGCAATAAACCAGGACGGAGGTAGACTGGTCACCATCGTGTTTTGTGTCAAATTATGACTTCAGCGACCCAACCTACATGGAGGGAGTATATATATTGGCGCGACAACCAAACTTATATATTCAAAACTGAGCGTTACTACATGTCACGAGTTCAAAATGAGAAAGTGGAACAAGTACTATAGCACGCCTGTGCCGTTCGCGTCGCACCCCACACTGTCGTTCCGGCCCGCCGCTCATCGCGCATTGGCTTGGCATTTTCTATGTACAAGTTATTAAAGGTAAAGACTGCCGCATCCGCGTCGCACCCCCACACGGTCTGTCCAGAACGCCGCTCAAGCAAGGGAACTCTTGTTGTCTTAGCATTTTCACTGTCAGGTGGGGCCGCAGTTGAGCAAACCGACTATCACTGGGGTGCCGTGTTTCGCACTCCTCTGACGTGAGTAGTAGTATATACTACATAGTACTCCATATACCACATGATTCTTTGCTCCTTCTTACTTCGCCGACATGTGGGAGAGCCAGCATCCGGGTCAACGTGTCATGCACCAGATTTAGAGTGGGGAACGGAAGGGGGGCATCACCCCGGTTGTCAGATTCAGGGCTCCGCAGACCCAAGAAAGGTTCAAACTCTGGGGTGCGTGCGAAGAACTCAATCTCCCCAGCCGGCCAACTCATCGATCTCACCGCCTAGCTAGATGAACAGGAAAGGAAAGGGACTCAGCAGTTTACCCAGGTTCGGGCCACCTTGCGGTGTAAAACCCTACTCCTGCTTTGTGGTGGATTAGCCTTGAGATGGGCTGAGGATGAACTAGTACAGAGGGAGAACAACCTTAGGAGGAGTGTTCTTGTGCTGGTGTGAGCTGGTGAGGATCCCCTCGTACCAGCTGGTCCGGATCCCGTCTATGGTGGTGGCCTGGCTATATTTATAGTGGCCTCGGTCCTCTTCCCCCAAAATGAAGGCGGGAAGGGATCCCACAATGGCCAAGTTTGAAGGGAGACAAGTAGTACATCTTATCCTGATGAAAGGTGGTCTTCGCCTGCAAATCTTCTGGTCGTGACGTCGTGGTGGGCTCGGCGATGACCTCCATCCTGCCATCCTGGTCTTGTAGCACGGGAATGGAAACCTTTGGCTGATTCCTTGGGACTCTGTGCCTGCGCTTGCTTCCTTAGCACCGAAGAGGAAACCTGCTGTACTGCACCTGCTGGCGCCCGCCTGGCCTTGGTCGTCATGGCTTGCATCATCTGAACCTCATGAGGTGGGGCTTGCATGGAAATCTCCGCTCCTCAGGAGCCGGCCTGGGGAAGCCGCTTCCTCCGAAGGTCTTGGCGTCGTCCGCCTCGCGAGGCTTGGCCCCTCGCGAGGGTCTTGTGTTGTTGATGCTGGAGAAGGGTCATACCAGGCCGCTGATGAAGCCACGCTGCAGGCCGCAGGCAGGCAAGTCTGGGTACCTCGGTTCCCAGAACACCGACAGTAGCCCCCAGGCCCAAGGCACGCTCGGACTTGGCTTCGAGGCAAAGCGAAAGGGCAAGGGCGAAGTGCCGTGGGCCCTAACCGCCTGCGGACCCGGTCGACGCGTGGCGCTTGATGGGATGTGGGCGTCTCCGCTTCCCCACGCTGCCTCGGCAACCGTCCGACTTGACAATAACCTGCTGCATGCAAAAAGATCATCATTACCGGAGATCATGGAGGCCGGCAGTTGGCCTCCCTTTGGCTATAAATAGGAGGAGGGGCGGAGCCCCCTGCCCATCTCCGTCTTCCCGCTGCTTGCTTCTTCTTCCTCCCTCTCATATCGTCGTCTTGTTGAAGCACCATGGCACCGAGGAGGCGTTTTTCTGCGGCGGAGAAAGGGAAGGCCCCCAAGGAGGGGCCCGACTTGCCGCCGCCCAAGAGAGGTCGTGGGAGACCCCGAAAGCACGCAGTGACTCCGGCGGTGGCCCCTCGAGGGTGCGGGCGTGCTCCTCCGATAGCCGGCGCCACCTCCGGCAGCCGCGGTGGAGCTTCTTCCCGCGGCAAGGGCTGCCGCGGTCGGGGCGGCTTCGGCGATGAGGGGAGGCGCGCGGTGGCCGTCCGGCTGCCACAACCGCGCTCCCACTCAGCCAAAGCGCTCCCGGAGTTCATCGTGTGGTCGGAGAGGCCTGTGGGCATCTGGTTCCAGCTGTAGCGCTCCTTTGCCAGCGCGCTGCCGGCCGGAGGGCCTAGCGGCCTCTGGCTGCAGGCCGACGACTGTTGCAGCAAGGCCTCCTGGGTGGATGTCGAGGTCACCGCCGCCGGCAACGTGTTCCTGAACCGCGGGTGGCAGTCGTTCACCCGCACACGCGGCCTGCATGGGAGGTGGACCCTCCACTTCAGGAACGACGGCGCCGTGACCCTCTACGTCAGAGTCTTCGGGGAAAATGGCCGGCGCCTGGGGTGCTGCCCGGAGAGCGACAGCGACGACGAAGACGACGGCGACGGCGCCGTTGCTGGCGGTGAGCTCGCCCTTGGCGACGGCCGCACCGACTCCAGCAGCGGGGGCTCCTCTTCCAGGCAGAGTATGAGCGACGGCGACTACGACGAGCCGCCACGCCGCTGGGCTCGGACCGGGGAGGGCGACGAGCCGCATCACCGATGCACCCTGGTGAAACAGGAGGAAGACTCCGATTGAGCTTGGGTGTCGCCGGGGCCGAGCCTCAGGAGTCACCGTAGTCGCGCAGCTTGCTTTTATTTCTTTTTCTCCTGCATTGAAAGAAGTAGAGGGCCCTGTTGGGGCGTGTAATGAACCCTGGCACTCGTGCCATTATGCTATGCTTGTTGTTTTCATATCATGTTGTGATGTCCATGTTTCTACTAGGTGTGTTCAAGGTAACTTAGCTCGATGTGCTCGCGGTAGGCTTCCATGTCGCGAGGGCATGCCCTTCCAGGGACATCTTCCAAGGGCTTCCTTCTTGAAAACTCGGGGGTCGTTGAGTCCTCGGGAGTCGCTGAGCCTCGGGAGGCCTCGTGTAGCTGCAGGGTTAGAAAACCTCATGAAGCATCTCGTCCTAACTCGCGCAAAACCCTGAGCACGGGTTGGTTGTAGCCAGCACACCGCGTCGCGATGCCCGGAGGCACGGACTTAAGATGGTGCGCATGCCCGTGAGCTCGTTCGAGGGTGTCACGCGAGGATTAAGGCGCCAAAGGTGGGGCAGCAAGGTTTTGGCGGGGTGTGGTCGCGGGCGAGCCCGGGCGCACACACACCGTACCTAGCCCCCGCGGGTGGGGCGCGCGAGGAGGAGCGACAGGCAACTACCGCTCTTCCTGGGACAAGGTTGTAGAGGCGAACACTGTGAAGAGAGAAGAAGAGAGAAACTTTCCAACTTTTGCAAACGAAAGACGCAAAAGCTCCAAATTTCACTCAAGAAGTTGAAAACCAGCTACAGAAAGCAAGCAAAAGAAAAGCCGCGTCCGGCACCTAGACTAGTCTTCTTGTCTTCCCACCAGCGCGGATCATGGGGCCTCCACTAGGACGTGGGTGGGAGCCCCTGTGAGGCCCAGGGGCGGCACTCAGGAGACTCCGGGGCGTGTACAGCCCCAACTCATTATTACGTGAGAGCGTCACGAGCGGAGACCTTCACAGGCCGGGGCCTTGCTTCATGGGTAGAACTTCTGGAGGTGATGGATGTTCCAGGCGTTCTGGATGGGGATCCCGTCCTACGTCTCCAGGCGCGCGGTGCCAGGCCTGGAGACATGGGCGATCCTAAATGGGCCCTCCCACATGGGCGAGAGCTGATGCAGCCCTTCCCTGGAGAGCACCCACCTCAGGACGAGATCACCCACCTCGAGCGTCCTGGAGCGGATGATGCGGCAGTGGTACCGCCGCAGCGCCTGCTGGTACCTCGCTGCCCGGAGCGAGGCCTGGTTGCGGCATTCGTCCCCCAGCACGTGGTCCATCCCCCGCGAGGCGTCCTGGCATGCCTCGTCAAATGCCAAGATCCGCGCAGAGCGATGCCTGACCTCGTGAGGGAGGACCGCCTCGGCTCCGTAGACGAGGAAGAACGGGGTCTCGCCCGTCGGCTTGGTCGCGGTGGTGCGGATGGACCACAGCATGGACTGGAGCTCGTCGAGCCAGCCCCTGCCGTAGGCCTCGAGCTTCTTCTTGAAGGTCCTCGCCTTGAGGCCTCTCAGGACTTCTGCGTTGGTGCACTCGGCCAGGCCGTTGCTCCGAGGGTGTGCCACCGAAGCGTAGCATATCTGCGTTCCAAGGTTAGCACAATATGTTTTGAAAAGGTTGCTGGTGAACTGCGAGCCGTTGTCGGTGATGATGCGGTTAGGGACCCCGAAGCGGCTCACGAGGCCCTTGATGAACTTGATGGCCGAGCCGGCCGGGATGGCGCGGATGGCCTCCACGTCCGCCCACTTGGTGAACTTGTCGATGGCGACGTAGAGGTAGCGGTAGCCCCCGGGCGCTCGAGGGAATGGACCCAGGATGTCCAGCCCCCAGACCACGAACGGCCATGAGAGCGGGATGGTTTGGAGTCCCTGGGCAGGCTGGTGAATCTGCTTGGCATGAAACTGACAGGCCTCAGAAGATCTTACCAGCTCGATGGCATCATTGAGCATCGTGGGCCAGTAGAATCCGCTGCGGAATGCCTTGCCGACGAGGGTGCGTGATGAGGAGTGATGCCCGCAGTCTCCGCCATGTATGACGGCCAGCAGCTCGCATCCCTGCTCTTTGGAGATCCATCATAGAGAAACATCATTCGGTCGCTTCCGGTAAAGCTCACCGTCCTGAATGCAGTACGCAGTGGCCTGGCGGACGACTCGCTCTGCGTCTTCCTCCTTCTCTGGCAAGGTGCCTTGGAGCAGGTACGTCTTGAACTCCTCGGTCCAGCACCCCTCCTGAGGCTCGAGCGCGAGGAGTAGGCGGGCTCCCGAGGTCAGGCCGCAAGCTGGGGCTCCCAGGCAGGGGAAGCTCCTCCTGAAGCGGTGCTGGTGCTACAGTAGGTGGAGCCGCCGACGGCCTAAAAAGCCGCTCCTCGAAGACGCCGGGCTCCTGACGTAGACGTCGGGACGCCCTCTTGGCGATGTCGTCCGCCTCCTTGTTTGTACCACGCGGTACGTGCTGCAATTCCAAGCCCAAGAATCGTTTCTCAATTTTGCGTACCTCCTTGAGGTACGCCTGCATGTGCTCGTCCTTTGGCTTGTACGCCTTGTTGGAGAAATTGACGAGGAGCTGGGAGTCACCCCTGATGGTGAGGCGCCTTATCCCTAGGGACGCCGCAGCCTTGAGGCCATTGATTAGGCCCTCGTATTCCGCGATGTTGTTGGAGACCTTCTCGCCGTGCTGGAAGCAGAGCTGCACGGCGTAGTAGAGCTTGTCCTGTGTGGGCGATATGAGCACGGCTCCAGCCCCCGCGCCCTGACGCGCGAACGCTCCATCGAAGTACATGGCCCAACCATCCGGCGCTTCACTTCCGGGTGTGAGAGAATGGTCCTCACCCACTTCCCGGCCAGGGGCGTCGATCCATTCTGCCACAAAGTCAGCAAGTGATGCACCTTTGATGACCCTGGTGGTGCTGAACTCTAACAGGAATGCCTACAGTTTGATGTTCCATTCGGCGACCCTTCCGGCGGTGTTCGGGCTCCGGAGCACCCTCTCCAAGGGGTAAACTGAGACAACCTTGATGGGATGACCTTGGAAGTAGTGACGCAGTTTTCGGGAGGCTACGAGGAGTGTGAGCAAAAGCTTCTGCGGCATGGGGTAACGCGCCCGAGCATCGCGCAGCACCGTGCTGACGAAGTATACTGGGTGCTCGACGAGGGCGGAGGCATTGGCAGGGTCTTGCACCTCCTGAGACTGAGGGACCTCAGGAGCTTGGTCATTGGTCGAAGCAGCCGTGGCCTCCGGAACACCATCCTCAGGGGCTTGGCTGACCGGTGGGGTGGCCGAGACCTCAGGAGCGCCATCCTGAGGCCACGGCGCGTCGGCCGGGCGCAAGGTGCTACTCCACGAGCTCTTGATGGGGCGCTCCTCCCGGACCGCCACCAGCGCTGCGCTAGCAGAGTGAGGGGTGGCAGCCAGGTAGAGCACCAAGGGTTCAAGGGGGCGCGGCGCCACCATCACCGGTGGGCTGGTGAGGTACCTCTTGAGGTCTTGAAAGGCCGCATCAGCCTCCGGGGTCCACTCGAGCGGGCCTTTCTTTTTCATCAGCTTGAAGAAGGGGAGGGCGCGTTCTCCTAACTTGGAGATGAAGCGTTCGAGCGAGGTCACGCAGCCCGCCAGCTTTTGCATCTCCTTGAGGGTTTGGGGCAGACTCATCCTCTCTATAGCCTTGACCTTCTCTGGGTTGGCCTCGATCCCTCGGTGCGACACCAGGAAACCCAGCAGCTTGCCAGACGGGACGCCAACCACGCATTTTTTCGGGTTGAGCCGCAGGTTCACTTGGCGCAGGCTGGCGAACGTCTCTTCCAGATCTCCGATAAGGGTTCTCGCCTCCCGAGATTTCACCACTATGTCGTCGACGTATGCCTCAGCGTTCCTCCCGAGCTGCTACCCCAGGGCGATGTGCATCAACCGTTGGAAGGTTGCTCCTGCAATACACAGCCCGAACGGCATGCAGGTGTAGCAGTACTCCCCGCACGGGGTCAGAAAAGCCGTCTTCTCAACATCCTGCACCGCCATCTTGATTTGGTGATAGCCCGAGAAGGCGTCCAGGAAGCACAGTAAATCACACTCGGCGGTGGAGTCGACAATCTGGTCGATGCGCGAGAGAGGGAAAGGGTCTTGAGGACAGGCCTTGTTGAGGTTGGTAAAATCGACGCACATGCGCTCCTTCCCACCCTTCTTGGGGACGATAACTAGGTTCGCGAGCCAATCTGGGTGCCGCACTTCCCGAATGACGCCGGCTTCCTGCAGCTTGTGGGTTTCCTGGACAATGAATGATTGCTTCTCCGGGGCTTGCCGTCGTGCCTTCTGCTTCACTGGGCGTGCGTTGGGGCACACCCTCAGGTGGTGCTCGATTATCCCTCGCGGAACCCCGACCAGGTCCATAGCTTTCCACGTAAAAACGCCCTTGTTCGCGCGGAGGAAGCTGACCAGCGCCTCCTCCTGGTCCAGAGGGAGGTCGGCGCCTATGGTGAAGGTAGGGCCGGCCCCTCCGTCTGCATGGACCGGCACCTGCTTCGTTTTAGCCTTGTCTTGAGAGAACAATTGCTTCTTCTTTGTTGGCGCAGCCCCCGGGCCCTCCGGAGCCTTATCCTCGACCGGCCGCGCGGCTGCCGCAGCCTTGTAGGTGAGCTTCAGGGCCGAGAGCGCGTCCTTGGTGTCCCCCGCCACGGTGAGGACGCCCCTGCTTCCCGGCATCTTCATGAGGTTGTAGCCAGGATGGGTTGCCGCCATGAACCTAGCCAAGGCCGGGTACCCGAGAATGGCGTTGTATGGGAGGTTGATGCGAGCGTGGTCGAAGTCGATGAGCTCGGTGCGGTAGTTGTCATGCGTGCCGAAGGTGACGGGGAGGCGGATCTGCCCTAGGGGGTAGGTGGAGCCATCATCGACCCCAAAGAAAGGCTTGCTGGGGAGGAGCCGGCCGTAGGGCACGTGAAGCAGGCCGAACGCCTCCACGGAGAGGACGTTGAGGCCGGCGCCACCGTCGATGAGGGGCCTAGTGACTGCTATGTTGCAGATGGTGGGGGTGCAGAGCATAGGGAGCGCGCCGGCGCCGACCGTGGTCTTGGGGTGGTCCCCTGAGTCAAAGGTGAGGTCGGCTTTAGGCGCCGCCCAGCCCGGAGGAGCTCCCCGCTGCGCGCGAGCGGCCCCCACTTGGCGGAAAAACTGCTTGACATTGCGATTCGAAGCTGGCGCCTTTGACCCGCCGAGGATGGCCGCGATGGCGTGAGGCGCCGGCACCGCGGGGCGCGTGATGGAGAGGTCGTCAGTGCTCGCCGGTGCCGTCTGCGCGACGTGGGTGCCGAGAGCGGCCCGGCGCTCAGCACAAACTCGAGGAGCGTCGGCCATGGGAACGGTGGCGAATCGGCCGGCTGAAGAGAGGCTCCGACTCACCCCTACCTGGTGCGCCAAATGTCGGATTCAGGGCTCCGCAGACCCAAGAAAGGTTCGAACTCTGGGGTGCGTGCGAAGAACTCAATCTCCCCAGCTGGCCAACTTGTCGATCTCACCGCCTAGCTAGATGAACAGGAAAGGAAAGGGACTCAGCAGTTTACCCAGGTTCGGGCCACCTTGTGGTGTAAAACCCTACTCCTGCTTTGTGGTGGATTGGCCTCGAGATGGGCTGAGGATGAACTAGTACAGAGGGAGAACAACCTCAGGAGGAGTGTTCTTGTGCTGGTGTGAGCTGGTGAGGATCCCCTCGTCCCAGCTGGTCTGGATCCCGTCTATGGTGGTGGCCTAGCTATATTTATAGTGGCCTCGGTCCTCTTCCCCCAAAATGAAGGCGGGAAGGGATCCCACAATGGCCAAGTTTGAAGAGAGACAAGTAGTACATCTTATCCTGATGAAAGGTGGTCTTCGCTTGCAAAGCTTCTGGTCGTGACGTCGTGGTGGGCTCGGCGATGACCTCCGTCCTGCCGTCCTGGTCTTGTAGCACGGGAATGGAAACCTTTGGCTGATTCCTTGGGACTCTGCGTCTGCGCTTGCTTCCTTAGCACCGAAGAGGAAACCTGCTGTACTGCACCTGCTGGCGCCCGCCTGGCCTTGGTCGTCATGGCTTGCGTCATCTGAACCTCACGAGGTGGGGCTTGCATGGAAATCTCCGCTCCTCAGGAGCCGGCCTGGGGAAGCCGCTTCCTCCTGAGGTCTTGGCGTCGTCCGCCTCGCGAGGCTTGGCCCCTCGCGAGGGTCTTGTGTTGTTGATGTTGGAGAAGGGCCGTACCAGGCCGCTGATGAAGCCACGCTGCGGTCCGCAGACAGGCAAGTCTGGGTACCCCAGTTCCCAGAACGCCGACACCGGTCATAGCGCCGGAGTAATAATGACTATAGTGAGTAGTCATATCACAAGACCCCATCTTTCCAGCAGCAACAAGCCATCAAATCGCACAGCCCTACCTTTCCAGTAGTAAGTTGAATCCGCTACTCCCTCACCCTCCTCGCCTCTCTATCAAACTGGCTACGCGAAAACAGCTGCGCGTACTGCCCTGCAAAAGCCCCGCCCTCAACTTTTAAATACTTATAGTATAATTTTGTATCGATGAATTTCGCCATGGAGCAGAAAACGAAAAGAAAAAGGTGGTACATGTAAACAAATACAATTCAAGCTCTAGCTAGCGATTCGGAATGTAAACCGTGAATGTGTTTATACGTATAGGTTTCTTCAAAGTACTGAGTCCATTGATGCAATGTGGTCAAACTGTACCATCGATATCTCAAAGCCAAAATAGTTCGAGCTTGTTTGTTCTATATAAATAGTACTATATGTTTATTCACCCGTGGGGTTGTTCAATGAATGGAGGGCCGGGGAGCACAAGTGAACAAAGTGCAAATTGCAGTCAGTCACGTTAAATAAAGAGTTTCTTTTCTTTAATGCCACGTACACAAATTGAAACGCTTGTTGTGGAGAGAAAAAAATAATCACTCCACTATATATATATAGGCAGGGGCCTGAGCACTTGCTTTACTTGGGTTGCTCTCTTCATTCTCTCATCCTCTCCAGATCTAAACAAGACAGCGATAGCAACATTTTCTCTCTGCTGACCGCTGGTCACAGATCCGGCCGGATCCCTTCGGCCGGTGTGTGTAGGGGACTAGGTGCATCGTTCACGTGATCATCGGCGGTGAGGGAGGAAACCCACAGCTGTCGGCAGGTCCCGATCCTCTGCTCGTGCCGTTCTCTCCGACACAGCGCCGGCTCGGGAGGTCCTCCGACCCCTTCTTCCTCCCTGCCGTATTGTGGGTAGATCCGACCTGCCGCCGGCCTCCTAGCCACATCCTGACGACCCTCAGGTATAAGTTCCTTTGAAAGTGGCCCTGCTCTACTACCCCAGCTCCCCATGTGTCTGCATGTGGATCTTTTTCTACTTCCATCAGCTCTTCCAAAGCCACCTAAATTTGTAGTATTATTAGAGGTAAAGTTACTTCATGCAGTCGAATCTAGGATTGGTTCAAACAACGAAGGGGGGAAAGTTGTAGCATGAATGTAGGACTTGATTCAAAGAGGAAATAACAGGGGGAAAGTAGTAGAGACTGGATACCCAACCGGTCTCTTGGTTGAAAAGGGAAATACAGGGAAAAGGCAGTACAAACTGGATAAGGAACAGATCTATTATTGGTTGAAAAAAGGATAGAAAGTGGCGGCTGGTGGACAAGTCAACAGAGTATGTCCAGGATTATATTTGCTGCCCTCACATAGTAAAAGGTATCCAGGATTAGATTTGCTGCCCTCACAGAGTATGAACAAACTCGGCATCACCACTTTATGCCTCCTTGTAGGTACATTGTGCTGATGAGTCCACTGTCGCATGTCCTTATACCAACTTTTTACAGTTGTTAATATAAGGGCGCATGTAAAATGAAGCAATCACACTGTTACCGTAAGGACATGTCTAACCAATGTTATTGTTAATCTAATGCCTCTAGTAATACGATACAATTAAACTGTGTTACAAATGGTACTCCTGCTATTTTTCCCAGTATGATAAGTAAGTTGATTATTTACGCTGCTGAGTGTCCTGGTGTCCCCACTGTCCCATGCACTTAAACCAACTCTGTAGCTGCTGTTGATCTACTGTATCTGGTAAACAAGCAATGCCACCATTAAAGTAATCCCATATTTGACGAATGTCATTGTTGATCGTAATGCTTTCGGTAACATGAAGCAATGCTGCTGTTTTAAAATTCCTACTGTTCTTGCGTGATTGCCATGAACATAATCAAGATGCTTCTTTTCATTTCATGTATGTTTTGTATCTTGTTATTGACCAGTAACTGTTTTCTTTCTATCTTTTTGTGCGGATAGGGATATCCATTTCACTTCGTTGCTATTGTGACCTTTTGGTGAACTGCACAAAACAATTTTTTTTGGAATGAGTGTCTTGTGGAGTTCAACTAAAATGTCACGTGGGCAACGTCTCTCAATTTTGGTTGAATTGCACAAAGGTTGATTGGAGTTTCCAACATCTCCGTCAAACTCTGCTGGTAATCTCGTGCAACATTTTATTAGCCTTTGCAAGATGAGCCATCATTGTCACCACAATGGCACTTTATTTTAGTGGAACTGAACAAAAGGATAAGCAAATTATAGTTGCACCTTGATGAGCAGGACAACCAACCTTAATGTTGCTCAATTTTAGTGCAACTACTAAATAAGAACTGCCAGCTCATGAGAGCAAGTACTTCTTGCTAGCTGCATGATACAATCTATGCTTCATTTCAGGCGAACTGCAGAAAAAGGTCACCTGAATTGAATCATCCACGTGGATCTGCAGGTTCACCACATCGAGTCGTGGCGGCATAGGGTCCCTCTCTTAGTTATGGTCCCCATGACCGGGTATGTTCCTTCTTGGTTGATTTTGACTCTGCATCTGTCGGTGCAACAAACCTTCACGTATGTTGCCCGGACTGTATCCAGGCTCAACACTACTGGAATCTGGCAATTTGCCATCTGTCCACTCTTTGCCGTCTGCTAGCGGACGACAAAGAGAGTCTTTGCCATCTGCTTTGGCAAAGCAGACGGCAAAGAACCAGCTGATGGCAAAGAGAGTCTTTGCCATCAGCTAGTTCTTTGCCATCCACAAGCTGACGGTAAAGAGGCAAATGGCAGACGGCAAAGACCCTGGTGGGCCCCACGGGGGCACGGTGTTGGCTAGGTCACCTCTTTGCTGTTTGCTGCCTCTTTGCCGTCTGCTAGCAGACGGCAAAGAAAGGCTAGGCAGACGGCAAAGAGGGTGGGGGGGCCCACTGGGGCACACTACGCGGATCGATCACACGGATCGCTGACTTGGCAACATCCTACCCGCACATCCCACGGACGGATCCACCCGACGCGCAACCCGCCCCCACCACTCACCACGATCCACCCCCACCTTATCGTCTCATAACCCCTCTCTCTCTGCCTTATCCTCTCATCTGCCTCTCTCTCTCTCGTACCTCTCTCTCTCTGTGTGTGTTTCACGTATAGGAACCCGCCGCCGCTCGCCCCAACGGCTGCCGCCGCCGCTCGCCGCCCTGGCCACCGCTCCACCACTCCCCGCCCTGGCCACCGCTCCGCCACTGCCCACCCGTGCCATTTTTCCTCTCCCCTGCCGCCATTCTTCCTCTGCCCTCCGCCTTTCTTTCTCTTCCCCGCGCATGAGCTTCGGCGAGGTCACCTCCGGACACTGCTCCGCCACGCCCATGCCCTTCTTCCTCTCCCCTGCCGCCCATCTTGCTCTCCCTGCATCCCTTTGCTCTGCCCACCCCCCTTGCTTCCCGTCCTCTACGAGCTCAGCTACTGCTCTGCCATGGCCGCCGTCGTCTGCTGCTGCTCCGGCCATGGCTGTGGCCATCCATTGTTGCTCCGGCCGCCGTTTTCCACTACTTCTCCAGCCTCCATCGTCCGCTGCTGCTCCGGCCTCCATTGCCCACTGCTGCTCCGGCCTCCGTCGTACGCAAGACACCAGACGCTTTTTTTTAATATTCACCCAAATTCTTTGTCGTCTGTCATTTTATGAGACTGACGGCAAAGGTAGTGTTCGGCAGACGGCAAAGGCTAGGGAGCGCATGATGCGTGGCTAACGTGCCATGGCAGACGGCAAAGGAAAGGGCATGTTTGTCGTCTGCCACCGACGGCAAAGGGCTCTGTGCTGTCCGCTGGCAGAAAATAGATGGCAAAGGGCTCTTTACCGTAATGGTCTTTGCCGAGTTTATTTGCCGTCCGCGGCTGACGGCAAAGACCATTGCCGTCCGCTTTCTGGTCCTTGGCCGTCTGCCATGGCAGATGGCAAATAAGTTGATTCCTGTAGTGTAAGTGGCAGAAATGCAAGCAACTCCAAGCATTCGAGATAGAACCAAGCGAGAAAGATAGCCCTTTGAGGAATCAAGGGGCAGATCAACAAGACCAAGACAAGCCAAGACAGCAAGATATCACTAAGGAAAAACCTCCCTTGCCGGGCAGGCGAGCTTGGTCAGGTCGAGGCCACCCCGAAGACAAGTCCCAAGACTTCCCCGGCAAGGATTGCCGGGGGCACTGGCGGCCTACATCCCCGCCAAGGCTCCACCGCTCCACCGCATCGCAATGCAAGTCATCCATCAGTGCGGTGTCGAGCTCCCAGATAACTAAGTGGTTGTCATTTGGCACATGGCAGCCATTTAGGAGGAAGATCACCTCTGTATGACACTGATGTCTACTACGCAACTTTATTCTTGTAGACTCGTGTTGGGCCTCCAAGCGCAGAGTTTTGTAGGACAGTAGCAATTTTCCGTCAAGTGGATGACCTAAGGTTTATCAATCCGTGGGAGGCGTAGGATGAAGATGGTCTCTCTCAAACAACCCTACAACCAAATAACAAAGAGTCTCTTGTGTCCCCAACACACCAAATACAATGGTAAATTGTATAGGTGCACTAGTTCGGCGAAGAGATGGTAATAAAAGTGTAGTAATGATAGTAGATATTGATTTTTGTAATAGGAACAATAAAAAACAGCAAGGTAGCAATTGATAAAACGGAGCACAAACGGTATTGCAATGCTTGAAAATGAGGTCTAGGGTCCGTACTTTCGCTAGTGCAATCTCTCAACAATGCTAATATAATTGGATCATATAACCATCCCTCAACGTGCGATGAAGAATCACTCCAAAGTTCTTATCTAGAGAACATAAGAAGAAATTGTTTGTAGCTATTCTTTCCGATCGATCTATCCAAGAGTTCGTACTAAAATAACACCAAGTTGTTCTTTCCGATCGATCTATCAAGAGTTCGTACTAAAATAACAATAAGTTATTCTTTCCGATCGATCTATCAAGAGTTCGTACTAAAATAACACCAAAGCAAATTCAGATTCATAATACTCAATCCAACACAAAGAACCTCAAAGAGTGCCCCAAGATTTCTACCGGAGAAACAAAAGACGAGAACATGCATCAACCCCTATGCATAGATTACCCCAATGTCACCTCAGGAATCCGTGAGTTGACTACCAAAACATATCTCAAGTGAATCAATATAATACCCCATTGTCACCACGGGTATTCATATGCAAGACATACATCGAGTGTTCTCAAATCCATAAAAGTATTCAATCCGATAAAACGAAACCTCAAAGGGAAAACTCAATTCACAACAAGATAGAGAGGGGAAAACACCATATGATCCAACTATATTAACAAAGCCCGCGATACATCAAGGTCGTGACATCTCAAGAACACGAGAGAGAGAGATTAAACACATAGCTACTGGTACAAACCCTCAGCCCCGAGGGTGGACTACTCCCTCCTCATCATGGTGGCCGCCGGGATGATGAAGATGGCCACCGGTGATGATCTCCCCCTCCGACAGGGTGCCGGAACGGGATCTAGATTGGTTTTTCATGGCTATAGAGGCTTGCTGCGGCGGAACTCCTGATCTAGGGTTACCCCTGATGGTTTCTCTATTTATAGGAATTTTTGGCGTCGGTTTCACGCTAAGATGGGCCTCGAGGTGAGCACAAACCACCGGGGCGCGCCTGGGCCCCCTGGCGCGCCCTGGTGTCTTGTGCCCTACTCCTTCACCTTCTGGTCCTTCCACAAAGCTTCGGGGGTCTCTTTTGTTCCAAAAAAAATCATCAAATAGTTTCAGCTCATTTGGAGAACTTTCATTTCTACACAAAAAACAACACCACGGTAGTTCTGCTGAAAACAACATCAGTCCGGGTTAGTTCTATGCAAATCATACCAAAACCATATAAAATTGTTGTAAATATGGCATGCATACTTCATAAATTATAGATAAGTTGGAGACGTATCAGCATCCCCAAGCTTAATTCCTACTCATCCTCGAGTAGGTAAATGATAAAAGAAATAATTTATGAAGTGTGAATGCTAGCAAAGTGCATTAGTTTGATCAATGATAATTTCAATCACTTTTCCTAGCATCATAACAACAACTCTTTCGCATAAAACTTATTATGATAAAGTAGCAATTGAAAACGGAATTTTTGTTGTGGAAAACTACCTATCATATTCATCATATAATCTTTCTTTTGTAGCATGGACATTTGGACTTGAATGATTCAAAGCAATAGTCTATAATTTGACAGGAAGACTTCAATACTCAAGCATATCAACAAGCAACCATGTCTTTCAAAATATCAACACTAAAGAAAGTTATCCCTAGCCCATCATGCTCAATCATTGATCCATTCGCAAAACACACTCGCATATTAACTACATCCAATGCTCAAGTACGATCATAGTGCCCCTTAGTTGGTGCTTTATAAGAGAAGATGGAGACTCAAATAAAAATAAAAATTGCATAAAGTAAATAGATAGGCCATTCGCAGAGGGAAGTAGGGATTTGTAGAGGTGCCAGAGCTCAAAGCTTAAATTGAGAGATAAAATTTTTGAGAGGCATACTTTTCCCGTCAACGAAAACGACCGAGTAATTCCCAACACTTTCCATGCTAGATATATCATAGGCGGTTCCCAAACAGAAAATAAAGTTTATTCCTTTTTCCACCATTTCTTCCACTTTCCATGGCTAGCCGTATCCACGGGTGCCCTCCATACCAACACTTTCCAAGGAATTTATTATTTGACAACATAAAGTAAATTCATTTTTCATTTCGGGACTGGGCATCCCTATTACCTTTGCCGTACTCTCGTGCAATGACAAGTGAATAAACACTCATCTTGAGAATAACACATCTAGCATGGAAAATATTGGCCACCCCTGCCGCTTCATGAGTGGTACGAGCACACAAAAAGGGAATTTATTTTGAAAAATAGAGATGGCACATACAAATTTGCTTAGAACGGCATGGAAATACCGCATATTGGTAGGTATGGTGGACTCATGTGGCAAAACTGGGTTTAGGGATTTTGGATGCACAAGTAGTATTCCCACTTAGTACAAATGGAGGCTAGCAAAAAGATTTTGGATGCACAAGTAGTATTCGGTTCTTTATGAACTTAATACTCTAGATGCATGCTAGATAGCAGTCGATGTGTGGAGTAATAGTAGTAGATGCAGAATCATTTCGGTCTACTTGACACAGACGTGATGCCTATATTCATGATCATTGCCTTAGATATCATCATAACTTTGCGCTTTTCTATCAATTGCTCGGCAGTAATTTGTTCACCCACCGTATTATTTGCTATCTTGAGAGAAGCCTCTAGTGAAACCTTTGGCCCCCGGGTCTATTTTCCATCATATAAGTATCTATTTTCCATCATATTAGTTTCCGATCTACTATTTTGCAATCTTTTACTTTTTGATCTATAAACCAAAAATACCAAAAATATTTACTTTATCGTTTATCTATCTCTATCAGATCTCACTTTTCCAAATAATCGTGAAGGGATTGACAACCCCTTTATCATGTTGGGTGCAAGTTATTTGATTGTTTGTGCAGGTATTCGGTGATTTGTGCGTTGTCTCCTACTGGATTGATACCTTGGTTCTCAAACTGAGGGAAATACTTATCTCTACTTTGCTGCATCACCCTTTCCTCTTCAAGGGAAAAGCCAATGCAAGCTCAAGAAGTATCAATCATCATTAACATTATCACTAGGTTCATGTTCATCACCAGATTGTGTCTCAGCATCAGAAATAGAAATATCATTTGGGTTCTCAGGTGTATCTATAACAGGTTCACTAGAAGCATGCAAAGTCCTATCAGTTTTTCTTTTATTCTTATTACTAGGACTAGGTGCATCAGTATTAATTCTCTGAGAATCTTGCTCAGCTCTCTTAGGATGGCCCTCAGGATACAAAGGTTCCTGAGTCATTTTACCACCTCTAGTCATAACCCTAACAGCATTATCATTGTTCTTACTATTCAACTCATTGAGCAAATCATCATGTGCCTTAAGTACTTGTTCTACTTGAGTCTTAACCATGGAAGCATGTTTACTAATAATTTTCAGATCACTAACAGTTCTACTCATATAATAACCCAAGCAATCAAGCATGTAAGCATTACGTTTCAATTGTCTACTAACATAAGCATTGAAGTTCTCTTGTTTAACAATAAAATTATCAAACTCATCCAAGCATTGACTAGCAGACTTATTATAAGGGATATCACCTCCATCAAATCTATAGAGAGAATTTACCTCTACTACCTGTGTCGGGTTATCAAGACCATGTATTTCTTCAACAGGTGGTAAATTCTTAACATCTTCAGCTTTAATACCTTTTTCTTTCATAGATTTCTTTGTCTCTTGCATATCTTCAGGACTGAGGAATAGAATACCTCTTTTCTTCGGAGTTGGCCTAGGAGTTGGTTCAGGAAGTGTCCAATCATTATCATTACTCAATATATTATTCAATAGCAATTCAGCTTGCTCAATAGTTCGTTCCCTGAAAACACAACCAGCACAACTATCTAGGTGGTCCCTAGAAGCATCGGTTAGTCCACTATAAAAGATATCAAGTATTTCATTTTTCCTGAGAGGATGATCAGGCAAAGCATTAAGTAGTTGGAGAAGCCTCCCCCAAGCTTGTGGGAGACTCTCTTCTTCAGATTGCACAAAGTTAAATATTTCATTTAAAGCAGCTTGTTTCTTATGAGCAGGGAAATATTTTTCAGAGAAGTAGTAAATCATATCCTGGGGACTACGCACACAACCAGGAGCAAGAGAATTAAACCATAACTTAGCATCACCCTTTAATGAGAAAGGAAACAACTTAAGAATATAATAATAGTGAATTTTTTCCTCATGAGCAAATAGGGTAGCTATATCATTCAACTTAGTAAGATGTGCCACAACAGTTTCAGTTTCATAACCATGAAAAGGATCAGATTCAACCAAAGTAATTAACTCAGGATCGACAGAGAATTCATAATCCTCATCAGTAACAAAGATAGGTGAAGTAGCAAACTTAGGATCATATTGCATTCTAGCATTCAAAGATTTTTCTTTCCACTTGCATAATAATTTCTTAAGATCATCTCTATCCTTACAAGCAAGAAAGTCCCTAGCTACCTCTCCATCCATAACATAACCCTCAGGTATAACAGGCAATTCATATCTAGGAGAGCTAGGTCTAGCAGGTGTCTCAAAGTGTTTAGTTTCAATAATTTTATTAGTTTCAGAAATATCATCATCTTCAGCATAATCAATAGTTCTAACTCTAGCAAGATGTTCATCAAGCAATTCACCCAGTGGCACAGTATTATCAAGCAAAGTAGTAGTATCATCATAAGCATCATGCATAGCAGAAGTAGCATCATCAATAACATGCGACATATCAGAATCAATAGCAGGTGTAGGTGTCGCAAGTTTACTCAAAACAGAAGGTGAATCAAGTGCAGAGCTAGATGGCAGTTCCTTACCTCCCCTCGTAGTAGAGGGATAGATCTTAGTTTTGGTATCTTTCAAATTCTTCATAGTGATCAACAGATATAAATCCCAAGTGACTCAGAGAATAGAGCTATGCTCCCCGGCAAGGGCGCCAGAAAAAGGTCTTGATAACCCACAAGTATAGGGGATCGCAACAGTTTTCGAGGGTAGAGTATTCAACCCAAATTTATTGATTCGACACAAGGGGAGCCAAAGAATATTCTCAAGTATTAGCAGCTGAGTTGTCAATTCAACCACACCTGAAAGACTTAATATCTGCAGCAAAGTATTTAGTAGCAAAGTAGTATGGAAGTAACAGTAACAGTAGCAAAAGTAACAGTAGCAGTTTTGTAGCAATTGTAATAGTGGCAACGGCGAACTAAAGTAGCAAAGATCAATGTGTGAAAAGCTCGTAGGCAATGGATCAATGATGGATAATTATGTCGGATGACATTCATCATGCAACAGTTATAACCTAGGGTGACACAGAACTAGCTCCAATTCATCAATATAATGTAGGCATGTATTCCGAATATAGTCATACATGCTTATGGAAAAGAACTTGCATGACATCTTTTGTCCTACCCTCCCGTGGCAGCGGGGTCCTAATGGAAACTAAGGGATATTAAGGCCTCCTTTTAATAGAGAACCGGACCAAAGCATTAGCACTTAGTGAATACATGAACTCCTCAAACTACGGTAATCACTGGAAAGAATCCCAATTATTGTCACCTTGGGGTATGCGGATCATAACACGTAATAGGTGTCTACAACTTGCAAGATAGGATCAAGAACACATATATATTCATGAAAACATAATAGGTTCAGATCTAAAATCATGGCACTCAGGCCCTAGTGACAAGCATTAAGCATAGCAAAGTCATAGCAACATCAATCTCAGAACATAGTGGATACTAGGGATCAAACCCTAAAAAAACTAACTCGATTACATGATAAATCTCATCCAACCCATCACCGTCCAGCAAGCCTACGATGGAATTACTCACACACGGCGGTGAGCATCATGAAATTGGTGATGGAGGAAGGTTGGTGATGATGATGGCGATCATTTCCCCTCTCCGGAGCCCCGAACGGACTCCAGATCTGCCCTCCCAATGAAGAACAGGAGGTGGCGGCGGCTCCGTATCGTAAAACGCGATGAATCCTTCTCTTTGATTTTTTCCTCCCTATCGGGGATATACCCCGCGGTATGACCCGGCCGGAGATATGACTCGGCTGGGACTTGGCGTTTCGTCGGTAACCCGCCCAAAGACTGGCAACTCACTGATGACCCGGCCGGGCCTTGGTGACTCATTGGTGACCCGGCCGGTGGTTCAGATGATCGACAAGACCCAACGGCCCAGAAGGCGGCTCGTGGGAAGGACGGCTCATATTATGGTGGGCCGGCTTAAGAGGAAAGGCATGAGGAATATTTCCCTTACAAGGAAGCAAGACCCGGACTTGTATCCGGCTTGTAATAGAAGATAGACTAGTCCTAATCCTACTAGGACTCCTCATGTAACCCGCCCCTTCAACTTATATAAGGAGGGGCAGGGCACCCCAAGAGGGGAGAGTTGGACAAGTCTAGATAGACAGACAACTCAAGAGCTCTCGAAAGAGAGCACCCCTGTAATCGTGATCATCATCATCAATATCAATGAAGCAGGATGTAGGCTTTTACCTTCACCGTGAGGGGCCGAACCTGGGTAAAAAACCTCGCGTCTCTCGTCCCACTCAACCCCTCTCAAGCTACCACATAGATGCGTTGGCCTCACGACTAAGTCCTGACACTAAGGACATCTGCCGTGACAATTCCACGACAGTTGGCGCCCACCGTGAGGCCTGCGTACAGTGGTGTTGAGTTATTGGAGGGAGCTCTTAAGGGATCAAGAAGTTTGCAATTGAAAGGATAAAGAAGAGCCGGCACGGAACAATCGTGCAGGAAGCCTGCCGTCAGCGAGGTTAATTAATTCTGCTCATTAACTTTGGAAGGATGGATACAAGATTGAGATCGGGAGTTAGGGCTGCGTCTGTTCGCGGCCGCAAGTCGCCGAGATCAATCGGAGTTTTTACCGCAGTATACGTCAACTGGTCCGATTAAGCGACCGGGTCTGATTGCTACCCTCTGGCGTGAAGACTGAAGCCTGCGGCAAGTTGATTGACACATACTTCTACGTACAAAAACAAACCTGCCACCGGGTCTGATAGCAATGAGCAAGTACTACTTCAATTAGTACTCGGACCCTTGAAGTCATCTCCAAACCAGTTTTTTCTTTGAAAAAGAAAATCTCTGTTTGCTACACGGAGAAGCAAACCCCTCAAGGGCACAGATTCCTAGGCCAATCATTATCTTACAATTGATTTCACATAAAGCTTTCCATGTGGCTGCTCACGTCAGTTTCCGGTTTTCAAATACTGTACCTGGCTTTTAAAGAGTAGATGATTTCCAACTGGGCTGGATGCATCGATCTGCTACCCAAAAGTCGCTGCTACTGTTTCCTGTGTTCACGGTTGTGGCTACCCCTAGAAAAAAAAAATGCAACGACCCAGATGCGGATACGGCTGCGACCCGGTTTCGCCAGAGTGGTTTTCCTCAAGCCGGCATGCCTTCTGCTGCGGCTCTGCTGAAGCTCGCCTCGCCAGCGCCAGTCCGCCGTTCTACGCCTCCGCCTCTGTCAAACGGGATCGAGCCGCCGCCGTTCTTGTTGAGCCGCCGATTCCGCTTTGTGCTATCTCCGCCATCCCATGGCCGCGTCCGCTGGTCTCTGCCGCCAGTTTGAAACGGCCCTGCTGCCATGAATCGCCGTCGCCGCATCGCCGTGCACCTCCACGAGCACCGGCCTCACGGAAACGTCGGCGTTACCTCTGCTAGACTACTACGGCCCTGTATCCGCCTTCGCGATATACTTTGAGTCGCCGCCTGGGAGACGCCTTTTCCGCGTACACCGCTGCGCCTCGTTGACCCGCCCCGGTCGCAACCGGCACGCGTATGCTGGCCTCTGCTTCTGTCTGCTTCTCAGCAGATGTGACAAGACGCCTGAGGGAAATCAGATTAAAAAAGCTGGTAATATGATGAGCATCCACGCTGCTGCTGGGCCTTCATCTGTTCCAGTTAAAATTCTGGTCCGCACAAGGATCATTTGTCGTCCGGACAAATCAGGTGATATCCATCTAATTCTATTTTATTAGCACATATTGTTTTTTCCAAAAACAATCACTCTGGTCCGTAATATGTTTTGTGCAGGACAATGATTCGTTATAAAGGTGGTGCCATGCTGTGCTTATGGAGTGTGCATTAGCATCATCATGCGCCAGCGTTCGCGCCCGCTGGTTGTTGAACGGGTGTGCGCAAGCCGCCACCCGTGCAGCTGGATTTACATCAACTCACCGGGACCGCGCCCGCGATTGACTCGCCCGTCCGCACCGGCTTATAACGCCGTGGCCGACTCATCTGTCTGCTGCCGTGGCCGACTCGCCGTGATTGTTTTCAGCTTTACCGTGGTGATCACCAACTCCGCGGCGGATGATTTCTGGCCTAACATATCAGGTGAAATTCATCCAGTATATTTTTATACTACATATTAATTTCTTTAAAAGAGCAATTACTCTGGCTTGCAAACTCCTTAAGGTAGGACAATTTGTCTACTGCAAAAGGGACCATTATGTCACTGAGTTGTTGAATGACTCGTACCGGGAAGTGTATAACAGTCAAGTATGGAGAATCTTAAGCCAACTCCTCGAGTCGTCTTATGACTCGGGGGCTACATGGACATGACTCAGCAAATGTTGCCAGCAAATTCAAGAACCCTGGGTCATTGGAGAAAAAATAAACCGGCCCCGGAGGCTACTGCCCTGTTGGTGAAAAATTCAAGGCCGTCAGAAAAATTCCGGCTTAAAAAAGTGTCTGGCAATCACAAAATTCTGGTTTAATAGAAGAATTCCGGGTTATCAGGAAAGATTCCGGTTCAAGGGAAATTTGTCTCCCACAAAGCTTTGAAGCTCTTAATATCTGGTTTAAAATTCCGGTTCAAAAAGAATTCATCTCTCGCAAGTTCGAGTTCTCAGAAAAATTAAAGGTTACCAAAGAGGACTTGCTGCCATGATGCGCGGTTCAAACATGGGTATCCTGCCTTATTGGCTTATCACATTATTGGTCACTTGGGGGCTTCCTGCTCACTGAGCATAGCTGTGATTACCCTCTTGATCCGGCTTACATGCCTTGTTACAGATTACATGGGGGCTTCTTGCTCACTGAGCATAGCTGTGACTACCCTCTTGATCCGGCTTGCACGCCTTGTTAAAAATTACTTGGGGGCTTCCTGCTCATTGAGCATAGCTATGACTACCCTACTGATCCGGCTTGTACGCCTTGATTGCAAATAACTTGGGGGTTTTCTGCCCAAGTTGAATTGTTACCAAAGAGAACTTGCTATAATGTGCAGTTCAAACATAGGTAACCTGCCTTGATGGCTTGTTAAAGGTCACTTGGGGGCTTCCTGTTCAATGAACATAACTATATTCACCCTTTTGATCGGCTTGGACGCCAGGTGTATTCACCAAAACTCCGGGTTATCCTGCCTTTGTATGTCTGCCACTCCGCCCAGGTAATCCTGGAATGACTCGCCGTACTCTTGATAGTCAATCTTATAAAGACCATGAACTTGTCAAAGTTAAAACGGCGATTGGTCATGTGAGGCCCGGCTTACAGGTTTGAATAAAGGATTAACTCAGTGGTTGTGCGGCCCTTGAACAACACTTAATGTTGAGGCTTGGCAGCCTATGAAGGCCTTGTTTTTACCTGATTTGCTATTTGTTTTGAACATTGTTTGGGTTCATATCTTTGTACCATATTGGTATGTGGTTTAAAATTGATTCAGGCCATGTAGCCTTAATCCTCATGACTCATATTTGAGTATATCCGGAGTTTTGATAACCCGTCCTGGCTTTGGACGATAAGTCGCCAGTATGCTTTGATTGTGCACTTGGAGTTCTGCGCTCTAAGTTTTTTGGGCTGTTACCCTTACTGCATATGGCGTTGTAAGCCGGCAGTATGAACTGATTTCACAGGCCATGTAGCCCTGATTATATGACTCATCATTGAGCATCTTTGGGTTTGATAACCCGCCCTGATAGCAGATTTTAAGTCGCCAGGATATTTTGCCTTGAGCAATCAAAATGATGATATTTCATGACTCCGGGTTGATACTGGCCCCGGATTATAATTATCAAGGTATCACCATGGTATCAATCTACATGTATGTCTTTCAATAATGGTATGAATATTTTGGGTTTGGTAAACTGCCCTGGCTTTGGACGTTAAGTCGCCAGTATATTTTGGATTGCGCCATTGGAATCATGCTCTTATAAATCATTGGATTGTTACCCTCACTTGGTATGGCAATGTAAGCCAGCAGTATAAATCAATCCTACAGGTATGTTTTCCTGGTTATATGAATATGTGAGGTTTGATAACCTGCCCTGGCTTTTGACTTTAAGTTGCTAGTATGTTTAGGCTTGAATGGCCTTAATTCTAGTCTTTTCCATAATTGCATAAGACTATATTATGTTTGGGTTGTTACCCGCCCTGGCTATTGATGTTAAGTCACCAGGGCATATATTGTTTAAACTTTGTGTAGGACATGCAGAGCTTTACACATAAGTGAGAATACTGCTATTGCTCATATGAATCATTGCGTTTAAACCCATCATCTGGCCATCTGAAGATATTGCCGGATTATCCAGCTCCGGGTTATATTGATCAATATTGAGTTTATTGAGGCTATGAGCCGCCAAAGTGATCTTTTCAAAAACTGGACATGACTATGAGCCACCATGGATGGGGTTATCAATTCCTGATTTTTTGCAAAGGTTATAAGCCACCGGGTTGCATCCCGGAGTATGATGGATGCACATTAAGTCGCCATCGGCCAAGAGCCGCTGGGTATTGAACTCCGGATTTACTTATCAACAGGTAAAGTATTCAAATCTTTAATAGCCAAACTTGGCTGGATTTTTATTATAGTATTGAATGATTGAGGTTTTCGTATCGGATTATATCATTCCAATCTTTAATAGCCAACATGGCTGGATTTTTATTATGGTTATCAATAACCAGTATTATGATTGAGGTTTTCAAAGCTGCTTCAGAGCAATGGCTATTATTCCTTCATCCAAAAATACCAGCTCACAGCAGAGAGCATGGTCTAATATTGATATGCAAGAGTTTTAGCAATATTATCTCGACAATGGATATGATTTTATTTACAATGGAAGGAATAGTCCCGAGTCGCTGCAGGCTTACGACCCGGCACTTGGGGGCTACATTATTCAAATCATGATTATATCAAATATGGAAGTCCCATGTTGCTGCAAGCATGCACCATGACACTTGGGGGCTAATGCAAAGTCATTTTTTACTCGCCTTATTGAAGACCCGACTCATCACATCATAATGAGCCGGCCCTTTGGGGGCTACCAATTGTTCCTGTCAAAAATTCAAAGTACACAAGCCTTAATCCATTATATTGAAGGGTCCACTGCTCAGTTGGTAGAGCACAAGGTTCTTAACCTTATGGTCGTGGGTTCGAGCCCCACGGTGGGGGTTACATCATATGATGTTATTTTCAATGAAGTATATATAAAGTCCCAGCTCAGTATAATCTTACTGAGCCGGCCCTTGGGTGCTACACGTTGCTACTCAAGTCTGCATGATCACATCTATAAAGTCCCTGCTCATTATTGCATAATGACCCGGCACTTGGGGGCTACACATGGGAAGTTTAAAATATTCAGTTTATGACTGGTGGCTTAGATGAACAACCTGGATTTCTCCAAAGTTGCAGCATTAACATTAAAGCAAGTCTTAAGCTGTTACTACGCTCCTTTCTTAAGACTTGGGGGCTACAGGTTATATGCATATAAGGGAGGTACACTCTCAAGCTTGGTGTTAGCAACAGTTATGACCCGGTGCTATCAATATTTACAAACCGGCAGTTTTGGCAATTATAACTCGGCAAGCTCTACATCTTTAAGCCGGTTGAAAATCAGATGAGTTTTTCAAGACCAATATTTTTTGTCAAGCTAGAGCATTGGAAGCTGATTCAAATGGATTATGCTTCACAATATTTCTGTGAGAAACCAATGTCAGCAAATTGATTATGAAGCTGGTCTATTGACCCGGACTTTCCAGAAGAAGGAAATGACAAGGACTTAAAGATGATCAGGTGCCGGTTCAGAAAAACTTTTAACCCGGAGCACAACCTGTCAAATTTGTTCTTGTGTTTATTTTGCAGGATCAGTTTAACATGGATAAATCCAAATTAAACTGGGGGCTAATATTGGGTATATACCCCGCGGTATGACCTGGCTGGGACTTGGCGTTTCGTCGGTAACCCGCCCAAAGACTGGCGACTCACTGATGACCCGGCCGGGCCTTGGTGACTCATTGGTGACCCGGCCGGTGGTTCAGATGATCGACAAGACCCAACGGCCCAGAAGGCGGCTCGTGGGAAGGACGGCTCATATTATGGTGGGCCGGCTTAAGAGGAAGGGCATGAGGAATATTTCCCTTACAAGGAAGCAAGACCCGAACTTGTATCCGGCTTGTAATAGAAGATAGACTAGTCCTAATCCTACTAGGACTCCTCATGTAACCCGCCCCTTCAACTTATATAAGGAGGGGCAGGGCACCCCAAGAGGGGAGAGTTGGACAAGTCTAGATAGACAGACAACTCAAGAGCTCTCGAAAGAGAGCACCCCTGTAATCGTGATCATCAACATCAATATCAATGAAGCAGGATGTAGGATTTTACCTCCACCATGAGGGGCCGAACCTGGGTAAAAAACCTCGCGTCTCTCGTCCCACTCAACCCCTCTCAAGCTACCACATAGATGCGTTGGCCTCACGACTAAGTCCTGACACTAAGGACATCTGCCGTGACAATTCCACGACACTCCCCGAAAGTGAATATATAGAGTTGGAGTTGAGGTTGGTGGAGGTCCAGGGGACCCACAAGGCAGGGGGCGCACCATCCACCCTTGTGGATAGCTGGTGGGTCCCCTCTGGTTGATTCTTTTGCCAATATTTTTTATTTATTCCAAAAATATTCTTCGTGAAGTTTCAGGTCATTCCAAGAACTTTTATTTCTGCACAAAAATAACACCAAGGTAATTCTGCTGAAAACAGCGTCAGTCCGGGTTAGTTCCATTCAAATCATGCAAATTAGAGTCCAAAACAAGGGCAAAAGAGTTTGGAAAAGTAGATACGATGGAGACGTATCAGTGTATCATCCACGTACTAGATGATCGGGTAGTCCATGTGACCATTGCCAGGAAAGGGGAGGCTAATCAAACCTTTCCTATATGCATCATTGATAGCCGATTGGAGGAGGTCCGCGGCGAGGACAAAAATGAGGGGCGAGAGGGGATCGCCCTGTCTAATGCCATGGCGGCAGTGGAATTGGCGGCCCGGTACCCCATTGAGAAGAATAGAGGATCTTCCTGAGGAGAATATTGATTTAATCCAAGATAGCCATTTGTCGTTGAATCCCATGTGTTTCATGATATTGATCATTGGTTCATTCTCAATTGTGTCGAAAGCTTTGGCAAAGTCTAGTTTAAGTAGTACAATTTGACGTTTGGAAGCTTGACATTGGTGAATATATTGGAACGTCAATGCAAGGCAGTCTTGAATTGATCTCCCACGGATGAATCCATATTGGTTGCGGTGTATGATTTTCAAAATGACTTTTTGGAGCCTGTTGGCAAGGAGCTTTGTAATGAGCTTGAGACAACAGTTAAGCAATGTAATCAGCCGGTAATCAATGACTATAGATGGAGACACATTCTTCGGGATAAGAGTGATTAGACCATCATTAATGCTTTGTAGGTTTAGATTGCCTGCATGGAATTGAGCACATAGGGTATAAAAGTCTCCCTTGATAATTGGCCAGCAAGCCTTGAGGAAGAGACCACTGAAACCATCCGGTCCAGGTGCCCGATCAGCTGGCATTTCATTAACAACCAAGTCAATTTCATCATTGGTGAAGGGCAGCGTGAGATGGTCAAGATTCTCTGTCGGGCGGATCAGGGTTGGTAAATCAAACATCATCTGTGTAGGGTTAGAAGTGCCAAGTCTGTCAGTGTATGCCTGAAAGAGAAGAGCTTCTTTACCAGTGTGGTGTTCCACCATGAGACCATCAGGGGTTTGTAGGTTTGCAATGTTGTTCCTTCTATATCTTTCTGTTGCAATGGCCTGGAAAAACTTTGTATTTTCATCGCCGAATTTGACCCAACAGATGGTGCAATGCTTTTTCCAATATTGTTTCTGGTAGTCGAGCAGCCTGAGGAGATGATTTTTTATGATCTTGCGAAAGTTACTCTCAAGGGATGTGAGCGGTCGAAGATTCTCAAGCGCATCCAAGTCAGCCAGGGTTTTGTTGGTATTTTCAATTGTCACCGATAAACGGGAGATTTTTTTGCTCCAAGCTTGTAATTCATGTCTGAGAAGTTTAAACTTGCGACAAAGAACAATGGCCGTATTGCCCGAATAGATGGGTCGACCCCACACCTTCTTGACCACCTCCATGAAGCCAGGGTGTAGAAGCCAGTATGATTCAAATTTGAAGAGTTTGGCACATGGAATTTTTGTCTCAATGCTCACCACACATGGGGTGTGATCTGGCACCGGTTTGCAGAGAGGTTTAACTAGTGTGTTTGGATAAACATGTGTCCAATGGAGTGATGTAAAGAACCAATCGAGTTGTTCAAGCAGGGGATCTTGTTGCATGTTGCTCCAGGTGTAAAGTCTGCCCTTAAGTGGTAATTCAATGAGGTTGTGTTTGCGGATGATGTCATTGAAAGTTGACATGTCATTAAAATCGCCACCAGGTTTATTGCGGTTCTCAGGGCCACGAATGTAATTAAAATCACCAATGAATAGGCAATCCTCATCTGCATGAATGTCCATATCATATAGCCATTGAGTGAACGTATCACGTGCAGAACCCGCACAAGGACCATAGATATTATAAAGTGTCCAAGATTGTGCGGAGAGTGTGCTGGTGAACTTGATGGCCAATGCAAAATCCGCAGAAACAATTACATCCCCCGAAAATATAGAGCTATTCCAGACAGTGAGCAAGCCACCTGAGGCGCCCCGCGTCGGTACATAGGCAAATTTGTCAAAGCGCTTAGGGCAACAAGTTTTTATAAAAGAAAGATCGATAACTATTATTCAACATAATTGATCCATAGAGTTAGTATTTTGAACTCCAGACAATGCATCACTCTAGCAATTCGAATATAAAACGTGAGTATAGTTCATGTTGTGTGTGTAAAGCACATTATACATACAAAAGTTACACAATGAACATTATAAATAGCTAGCTAGGAACTAGCATACATTTGAATTCAACTTAAGGTGGTTTAAAAAATTTGAATTCAACATGAAGTCGATTCAATTATTTGAATTCGAGATCATGGCATTTGTAAATCATACCTAAATTATGGGGGCACCAATCTTTGCTCTGCTTTTGTACATAATAGCATATATAGTCATGTACAAAATAGATTCAAATTTACCTCGTCCATTCCAAAATAATCATAGTTATATGATTTTCAAGTGTCAAAATTTCAAAAAGAAGCGCATAATTTAATGAGGTTTTCAAACATACAAGGTCAAATTTAACGTAGTCTATTTAGGTCAATCCTCAAAGTTCAAGAGTACTCTAAACGTGAATGCTTCTGTTTCAAAATTTTGAACGAAGCGCCAAAAGAGCCTCTACTCACCCGAAACCGCGTGAGACCAATGTTTGGTAGAAGGAAATTACTTTTCTAACTCCGACCCGTGAAACCTACCGGCCCGACATCCAAAGGTCTAAACCGGGGTAGGTTTGTAACTTCATCTAGCCGCCACGCAACCGCCTCCGAAAAACATTCATACACCATGGCCGCCTAAACACACATGCACTCGGCCGAAATCGCTCCCGCCCACTATTTGGGACACCTGGGATTACCGTCCTACCCCTGACCCATAGTAGGTCCGAAATTTAAGACGGGGGCAAAGTTTGTACTTTCCCCAAATTTCAAACAAGAGCGTCCCATCTGTTCAAAAAAAAAACAAGCGCGTCCCAGACCAAAACATGGTTCCCCCTTAGCTCCCCCCGTCCGATTCCCCATTCGTACTTCGTGGGCGCCAAAACTACCTCTCCACCAGCCACGAAACCCCGGCGTCCTCCGTCCGCCACCCCATCCCACCCATCAACCGCCGCCCTCCTCCATCACGCCAGAGCCGATACCCCGACATCGTCGTCCACCGCAACTGCAGCCGCAACACCCTCCACAGCTAGTAGTTGAAGCCGAGGCCGAGCTGCCAACAGGACACCGATGTGCTCCGTACCCAAGCCAGTTCAACCACGCCGTCCTGCGCCTCACCGCTGCCGCTCCAACGTCACCACCGTCCACCGCAACGGGATGTTCCCACTACGCCGTCCTTCGCCGCCTCGATCTGCTTCCCCTCCGCCGACAGACGACCACCGCAACACAGTCAACAATTTGGCCATAGGTTTGTCCAAGGCTCCACCCTCCTCCAAAACATCGATTTCCCGGTAAAAAGAAGAACATCGCCGCGAAATAAGGATGGCACAGCACTGGCAAGCGGAACTGGTACTCCTCTTCCCTTATTCGTGCAAATCTTACGTGTCTGCTTGCACGGTATTCATCCCACAGAAGACACTAGTTGACCGCTTCTTCCTACACCTTCTTCCTAATACTAGATGTTCCAAGTAACTCGCGATGCACAAGGTTTCTCCTCATATACTATTTCACCTTAGCTAGAGGTCCGTCGCCCCCCTGGATTTCAATTCCTGGTCAGTTGATTTCCAATTAAAGGAAGCATTCCCCGGCGTAACAGGCGCTAGTCCACCTATTACGCCGGGGATGCAGCGCCTCGGTGTTTATCTTAGGGGTGTGTGGGGCCTAGGAGCTGCTGGCACCCGATCTGGAGGTCGGTCGGGCTTAAAGGGATGGTCAGGGGGCGCTGCCAAGCACGGCGGTGGTGTGAGGTCGAGGGGAGGGCGGGGCGGCGGAGGCAGGGGTCTGGGCCGGTGGTCGCTGCCGGTTCGAGAAAGATCGTCAACAGTGATTGGCGGGAGGTAGACGAAGGCCATCTGCCTGTTCCGTGTAGATCGGACGGTTCATAAAAAAATCGACTGACCTATTTATTTTCAGTCGACTGTTATTTTGATAGGACCACATGCGGTGGTGTGTTGGAGGAGTACCTGCATTTCCCAGCCATCCCTGTGCTCATATATTACAAAATCATATGGAGTAGAATCTAATTTTGTTTGCCATGCAATGTTGTAGAGCTATCATATGTCTCCTATCAATTATTTTTTAGCCACCTGCTATCTGCTACTTTTACAGTGCACTAGTTCTGTACACACTTCACCCATACTCTCACTATTGTTTTTTTATGCATGGTTATTTTAGCCTCTGCCAAACGGTTGATAGAAGCACGAAATAAAAGAGAGAAGTCGCTCCAGCTTTCTTCGTGCTTAGGCAAGACACGTTTCGGCACTATATAGGGTGCAGTGTCAGCAGATGGAGATGGTAAACGTAGCTCTGGAGTTGATGATCTCGCTCGCCATGAACCACCATCCCAGGTGCTTGCTTTAACTTCACGATGTCATATGTGGTTGCATGTTGCATATGGTGTCTAGCTTGTATTCGAAAGGCCAAAGTCAGTCTTTATTAAGATAAGGAAAGATATTTTTTACATGAACCACCATCCCGGGAGAACCAGAAGCTAAATAGCTAGTCAGGGCACTGGCCGAGCTAGTGACAAGCCCAGCACAGACATGCATCACCTGCAAGCCAACTAAAAAGCCACAGTGGTGGCAAAGCAGCCCGCCTCCTACCAGGCTCTCAGGTCCTCGATGATCATGCTCACCACTCCAGCCAGGTGTCTAGCTTGTATTGCCTCCAATTTGGTTAAATTGCATCTGCTTAGCTTACACATTATACCTTTGAATATGACATGCCTTCCTATTTTTGGTACATACTACTACTTCTGTCTATTGACCATGTTCTTACATCAAACTAATGTTCTTGTGTATCCCTCATCAATCACTTATGATGAGACAGTCGGGCTCATGGACTGCTGTAAGAAAAGTTCCTCTTTAAAAAAAATGCAGTGTCAGCCTCCCCACATGATTCTCAAGAAATAGTAATGCTAGATGAAGATAGTCAATGTAGCTCTGTAGTTGATGACCGCATTTCCCCTACACCACCATCGCAGGTGCTTGCTCTAACCTGGCAGCGTGATATGTGGTTGCATGTTGCATATAGTGTCTAGATTGTAATTCTTCCAGTCTGGTCAAATTGCATGTGCTATTCTGCTTAGTTTATACATTATACATGTTAATGTGACATGCCTTCCTCTTTTTGGTACATAGTACATCTGTCTATTAAGCATGCCGTTACATAAAACTACTGTTTTTTTGTATCCCGCATCAATCAATTATGACAAGACACCTTTAGTATATGCAGAGTGATATTGGTTGCATCTTTCATATGATTTATAGTATGCACTGCTTCTAATTTGTTGAAACGCCATTTATGATGGGATGCTTTTTACTTGGCAGAGTCATATTGGTTACATCTTTCATGTGGTGTCTAGCTTGCATTGCTTCTAATTTGTTGAAATGACTTCTGCTTAGTTTACACAAATAGTTGTGAATATGCCATGCCATCCTGTTTTTCGTACATATTCCATCCTCGTATCATGTGTTTGCTTTACATCAAAGTAGTGATTGTGAGTATCATGCATGAATGAGTTCTGAAGAGTGGATTTTATTGCTTTTTCTTGTCGGTTTTACTTGACAATGCAAAATCAATAAAGCGGAAGGAAATTAGCATGGCAGTGGATAAAGGTGCTCCTTCCAAATAACTAAAACGGAGGGCCTCTACAGATTCTACTCCGCCATCCCCCCAAGAAGATTTGCAAGACAACACATGCATAGACACTCAACGTAGCTGTGTTGATGATGAGCACGTCTCCCCTAGTCCACCATCATAGGTGCTCCCTCTAACTTGGCACTGTTATATGTGGTTGCATGTTATGTATGATGTCTAGCTTCTATTGCTTCTAATTTTGTTGAATTCCATCTGGTTACTTCACACATTATACTTGTGAATACGACACGTGTTCCTGTTTCTAGAACATACAATATCTGTCTATCACACCATGTTCTTACATCAAAGTACTGTTGTTGTGTAACCTGCAACAATCACTTATCATAAGACACGTTTAACTTGGGAGTGTGATACAGGTTACATCTCGCATTCTTTTCTAGCTTGTACTACTTCTAATTTGTTGAAATGGCACTTATGATGAGACAGTTTTAACTTGGTAGAGTGATATTCATTGCATCTTTCATGTGGTGTCTAGCTTTCATTGCTTCTAATTTGTTGAAATGCCTTCTGCTTAGTTTACACATCATAGCTGTGAATATGCAATGCTGTCCTTTTTTCTTACACATTCAATCGTCCTATCATGCGTTCGCCTTACATTAAAGTAGTGCTCGTCAGCATCCTGCATCAATGAGTTCTGAAAAGCAAATTTATATTCATTTTTCTTGTGGGTTTGACTTGGCAAGGCAATAAAATTAAGTAAGAGGAAGGAAAAAATTAAGGCAGGGACTGATGGCGCTCTTCCGGCGAAACCGGCATCCCAGGTGCTTTCTCTAGCTTGGCAGTGTGATATTGTCTTGCATGTTGCATATGGTGTCTAGCTTGTATTGCTTGTAATTTGATTAAATTACTTCTGCTTAGTTTACACAAATAGTTGTGAATATGCCATGCCGTCCTGTTTTTCGTACATATTCCATCCTCGTATCATGTGTTTGCCTTACATGAAGGTAGTGATTGTCAGTATCATGCATGAATGAGTTCTGAAGAGTGAATTTTATTGCTTTTTCTTGTCGGTTTTACTTGACAATGCAAAATCAATAAAGCAGAAGGAAATTAGCAAGGCAGTGGATAAATGTGCTCCTTCCAAACAACTGAAACGGAGGGCCTCTATAGATTCTACTCCGCCATCCCCCCAACAAGATTTGCAACACAGCACATGCATAGACACTCAACGTAGCTGTGTTGATGATGAGCATGTCTCCCCTAGTCCACCATCACAGGTGCTCCCTCTAACTTGGCCCTGTTATATGTGGTTGCATGTTATGTATGATGTCTAGCTTGTATTTCTTCTAATTTTGTTGAATTCCATCTGCTTACTTTACACATTATAATTGTGAATAAGACACGTGTTCCTATTTCAAGAACATACAATATCTGTCTATCACACCATGTTCTTACATCAAAGTACTACTGTTGTGTAACCTGCAACAATCACTTATCATAAGACACGTTTAACTTGGGAGTGTGATATAGGTTACATCTCGCATTCTTTTCTAGCTTGTACTACTTCTAATTTATTGAAATGGCACTTATGACGAGATAGTTTTAACTTGGTGGAGTGATATTCGTTGCATCTTTCATATGGTGTCTAGCTTTCAATGCTTCTAATTTGTTTAAATGCCTTCTGCTTAGTTTACACATCATAGCTGTGAATATGCAATGTTGTCCTTTTTTCTTACACATTCAATCGTCCTATCATGCGGTCGCCTTATATTAAAGTAGTGCTCGTCAGCATCCTGCATCAATGAGTTCTAAAAAACGAATTTTTATTCATTTTTCTTGTGGGTTTGACTTGACAAGGCAATAAAATTAAGAAAGAGGAAGGAAAAAATTAAGGCGGGGACTGATGGCGGTCTTTCGGCGAAATCGGCATCACAGGTGCTTTCTCTAGCTTGGCAGTGTGATATTGTCTTGCATGTTGCATACGGTGTCTAGCTTGTATTGCTTGTAATTTGATTAAATTACTTTTGCTTAGTTTACACAAATAGTTGTGAATATGCCATGCTGTCCTGTTTTTCGTACTTATTCCATCCTCGTATCATGTGTTTGCCTTATGTGAAGGTAGTGATTGTTAGTATCATGCATGAATGAGTTCTGAAGAGTGAATTTTATTGCTTTTTCTTGTCGGTTTTACTTGACAATGCAAAATCAATAAAGCAGAAGGAAATTAGCAAGGCAGGGGATAAAGGTGCTCCTTCCAAACAACTGAAATGGAGGGCCTCTACACATTCTACTCCGCCATCCCCCCTAAAAGATTTGGAAGACAACACATGCATAGACACTCAACATAGTTGTGTTGATGATGAGAACGTCTCCCCTAGTCCAATATCACTGGTGCTCCCTCTAACATGGCACTGTTATATGTGGTTGCATGTTATGTATGATGTCTAGCTTGTATTGCTTCTAATTTTGTTGAATTCCATCTGCTTACTTTACACATTATACTTGTGAATAAGACACGTGTTCCTGTTTATAGAACATACAATATCTGTCTATCACACCATGTTCTTACATCAAAGTACTCCTGTTGTGTAACATGCAACAATCGCTTTTCACAAGACACGTTTAACTTGGTAGTCTGATATAGTTTACATCTCGCATTATTTTCTATCTTGTACTACTAATTTGTGGAAATGGCACTAATGACGAGACAGTTTTAACTTGGTAGAGTGATATTCGTTGCGTCTTACATATGGTGTTTAGCTTTCATTGCTTCTAATTTGTTGAAATGCCTTCTGCTTAGTTTACACATCATAGCTGTGAAATATGCAATGGCACTAATGACGAGAGACCTTTAACTTGGTAGTGTGATGATGTTTGCACCTTGGATATGATTTATTTCTTGTACTGCTTCACATTTGTTTAAGTGCCAGTTATGACGAGACACTGTTAACTTGGCAGAGCGATATTTGTAGCATCTTTCATATGTTGTCTACCTTTCATTGCATTGCTTCTAATTTATTGAAATGCCTTCTACTTAGTTTACACATCATAGTTCTGATTATCTCATGCCGTCCTGTTTTTTCGTACATATTACATCCTCCTATCATGAGGTTGTCTAACATCAAAGTTCAGTTCGTCTGTATCACGCATCAATTTGTTTTGAAGAACTAAATTTGTATTCCTTTTTCTTGTCGGCTTGACTTGACATGGCACAGAGAAAGAGGAAGCAACACATAATGGCAGGGGATGGTGTTAGTACTCAAGATGCACGGAAACGGAAGCGGAAGAATTATGCAGATTCTGCTGGTACTGATGGTGCAATAGAAGGTCAAAGTCCACCGAAAAATTTTACAAACACGGTATCCCGTGCTACACCAGCTGCAAAACAATCCAAACAGAAACTAATAGCTACCACCAAACAAGCAGCGACAGCCCTAGTTGTTGCAACACCTTCCATAGTACCAACAGTTGCACGAGTTACTCGTTTGTCAACTCAGCTAGCGGCAAGTTCCCAAGCTCCCTTGCCACCTGACACTACTTCCGAAGCACTCTTGACACAAGGCGAGTTGGCAAGATCAGATGAACCTTGTGAGCTTCAACAGCAAGAAGGTAGTTGCTGGAGTCAAGTTACAGTTGCATGCTTCTTTATATGTAGTCTCACAGTTTGATGTACACTAACACTTCATATGTTCGTTGTTGGACTAGCACCTAGGCGCAAGAGGAAACAGACATCAGGGATAATGCTCAATATGTTAGCTAAATCTAGAGGAGGAAGAATGGAGATCCGTTTTGAGGCAGGTTTAAAAAGGCCACGTGATCCTACAAAGTCAGCCAAGTTAGTATCAGAGGCAGCGGTTGCCGTTAGGTGTCATGCACGTATCCTCCCAACATGGATTCAGTACAGGAATGACAAAGATGAAACCCAGTTCAACGCCTTCCTCGACCATTTATCTGTAAGTATGGTAATGTATGGAAATTAGTAATATCGTCTTGCTCTATCCCATACTTTCTAGGTTGCTGGTAATGAGACTCCTATAATTTTCAACAAATGAGGTTCAAGTTGGATAGCCAAGATGATGCAACCAGACAAGCATGCACCCATGTTTTCAAGTCTGCTCTGCGACAGTATCGGTATAACTTGAGGAAATCTCACTTTGAAGGCAAGGCTAACAGTGAACTTGCCCAAACATCTCCAGTGGAAAATATATCAGATGAAGACTGGAGAGGCCTCATTAAACACTGGTCTAATCCAAAGTATCAAGTACGTTATATATATGTGATCAGTCACATGTTGAACTCCTATTTACGCATGTGCCTCACAAATCTATCTTCTTGTAGGTGAACTATTCAAAGAACAAGGCCAACCGTACGAAAGTGAAATTCCAACAGACGACAGGATCTCGTAGCTATATTGCACACTGCGAGGCTCTTGTAATTAGCTACTGTTTCACTCTTTTCGCTGTGCCATATTATCAGATCTATATTGACTTGTTCCAAATGCAGAGGAAAGCCCGCAAGGACCAAAAAGTACCTGAACCAAATGCTGTGGAAATCTTCAAGGACTATCACACCAGCAAGACGAAGGGCATGACTACACCAGTCAAAGCCACTGCTATAAGTCCTTAATCCTCATGCCTTTTAACTACTACTTACTCTGACTTGTGCATTGAACTGCACGGTTTGCAGCCAATGTCTATTACTCTTTTCAATTTTATACACAATTGTCTTAGCGTATCATTGCACCTTACAAGGTTTAAAAGAGAGGAGTGATGTTCCTTTGATCTTGATCTGTAATCTAGTTCCGTGCCGGACTTGTCTACACAATGTTACAATTGCATGTTTGTTTGTTCTCAGTAGTTTTGTGATATGAATGATGTCATACTATGCTTACCGTATTATAAACTTTGTCTCTTTATCCTTAGCTGTCAATACAATGTGAAGAAATAGACAATACATTAGCCATGGTACATGGTCATATGTTTGGAACCTGGTTTTATTATGTACTTTGCAGTAAAATACAACTAATATTTTACACAGGTTCACCAGAATAAGTTCTGTATATAGACCAAAGCTATTTTGTTTGGTTTTGCTGCCTCCTTAATATCTTCTGTTCTGGTACTACTAATGTAAAAACTCAACTTTTCCGCAAGCTATGGAACAAATGGTGGAACCGCCACCTTCTGAAGGTGACGAGGCAACTATAACCGCAATGTCACCTCTTGCTGCAGTGGGTCAGTACCTGTCCACTAACAGTGCCAAAAGCATGTTCCTGCGTAATACTGGGTTGGTTGTTAAGGCATTCTCGTCCAACTGCCTCATGATTAAGATATGCAAGCTCAAAACAAATGTTATATCTGCACTCCAGACACAAGTCCATTCCCTAACAGAGACCCTTTGTGAAACAAGGACAGCCATTGTTCGATGTCGTCAAGATATGCATGGTTTTGAAACCAGACTATCAGACATTTGCTATGTTGTTCAGGAGCCTAGGAGAAATGAAGGTGAAGGTTATGGTGCTCCATCGGACAATACAGCATGAAAACGTAACAGTCAGGTCAAATGAACTGAGCTTCTGAACTTCTGGTGGTGCATTTATCTGCCGGACTGTTAACTTTTATGCCAACATTCCTTTTCTTTTATGGTTGTAATTTGTTTTGTTGCGATACAAAATTTGTTCTTAACGTGCAGCGACTGGCTCAAGAAAACAGCAAGCCATTTTTGTATAGTGTAGGGTGTTCCCTATATTTGCACTGGTGGCGAACTTTGATGCCCAGTGGATGTAATCTGTGCAATCGCCTTAATAGCCTAGCGTTAGTTTCTGGCTAATTTATTTCCTTAGTCTTCTTTTTCCTTGGTTTGCCAGTGGCCGCAACAACCATAGGCCATATACGGACCGTGGTAACCTTGAGCCTGCTACGGGCCATAGGATCCATGGGCCTCCTACGGGTCGTCGGATAAATGGGCCTCCAACGGGCCGTAGAATCAATGGGCCTCGGGCTATCGGATAAATGGGCCCACATGGGCCGTAAACGGGCATAATTGGTATCGGGCTAGCACGGTAACGGGCCGTTAACAGGCCGGAAGACAGCAAAGGCTTAATTCTGTCATAGGCATAACGGGTCTTTAATGGGCCAGAATATAGGACGGGCTGGAAATGGCGCAACGGGTTAACAGGCCACAAACGGGCTAATTCTAACCACGGGCCGAATTTGGCCCATTAGGGGAATAGGCCAGTAATAGGACGGAAGTAATCGAGGGCCGGAAAGGGGCCCAAGAATATATGGGCCGTCAGTAGGCCGAAAGCTAACACGGGCTGGAAACGGCCCATGTGAATCATGGGCCGTTACTGGGCATAAAGAAATTTACTGTTTATTATGGGCCAGAGTCACCGCGGCCCATTAAAGGGCCCAAAGATACGAAAGGCCTCGTATGGGCCGAAAGACGTCGTGGGCCATACATGGGCCAAAAATGAAACAGGCTGGTATTATACTGGACGGCCCACATGACGCTGTTGGGCCTATTTCGGGAACGCCATAACGGGTCGTGAGTTACCGGGCCGTAAAATGGGCTATATGCGAACAGACCGTTAACAGGATTTTCATGGGCCGGCCCACTAGCTTTTGACCAAGTCAAACGGGCCGGCCTTTGTAAGCTAAATGGGCCAGTGTTGGGCCATCGCAGGTGTCGACATATCATAGGCGCCTATCTGACCCAATGACAAGCTGACACGTGTTTCCTCCGGCCAATGAGAATTTTACATGTGGAAAATCGCCATTGGTCATTGCTGTTAACAGGTTATCGGATCCAAAACCGTACCCGATAGCTTAATAGCGACCCGTTACGGTGGATGCCACGTGTCGGTTACCCTTGACGAAAGCACTTCCATGACGCGTCATTTATCATCATGGAAGTGAACACTTCCGTGATGATAATTTTGGTATTGTCATGGAACAATTCTACGACAGCATAGGTATGACTATCTTGATTCTGTCATAAAATCATCATGGATGTACATGCATGACAGAAAACGTGACCTACTGTGACAAACACGTATCATCACGGAAGTGTATTTCTTTGTAGTGGTAGCTTCCACATCACCTCCATGACTCTCCGAACTATTTATGTGTGTTGTTGGTGATGCAAGAAGACATCACAAAATGTGTACCATGGTATGGTCATTGAGGACACACCTTCACTTGAGAGATTACTTGTACTTTTTTTAGCAAACACAGTAGGGTAAAAATCCTACGGTAACTCTATTTTTTTATATTAATAATGGGAGGTTATGTACAGATGGAATACAACAGGTTAGGGAGGCAGAAGTAATCTAAGTGTTTACAAATAATCCAGCCAACTCTGCATTCCCTCCTTTAGGCTAGGCTTGGCTCTCTTGGTGATAGTGCCATAGTGTTCTTTGAAACAATTGATGCAGTAACTCAAATTCCTTCTCTTGTTGTCAAAGATGATGCTGTTTCTATGCTTCCAAATGGTCCAGCAACCAGCTATTAGGCATTCTTTGAATGGTTGGATCTGTGTCCTGTTTTTGGCCTCAATCAACATGTCATTGCAGTTCAGATCTGTGTTCCATTCAATGCCAAGTGAAAGCCAAAAATTCTGGCTAAAATCACATGAGAAGAAAAGGTACTTTAAATGTTCTATAGGTTCATCATCACAAAGAACACATCTGGGTGTCTCAATATAAAAGTTTTTTCTGGTAAGCAGATCTCTGGTGTTCAGTGTATCCAGAAGCAATAACCAGAAAAAGAATTTCTTCTTAGGCAAGCAACCTGATTTCCATATCCACTGGAATGGCTTAGGTGCTTTCTCTGGGCATCCCATCAGTTCATAGTATACTTTCTTTGCATTATATTGTCCTGAGGCCCATTTGAGCTTCCAAAGATCATGTGCACTGTTACCCATTATTCCATTAAGAAGATCCATGAGCATGGTGCTTTGTTGAACAGCAACCGAGGACATGGGAAGATGGAACATGCTGTAGAAATCATTTTCAGCTTTAAAGCAAGCACTTTGTAAAGTGATGTCTTTTTTTTGGCATAGGAGAATAAATGTGGGAAGGTATCTTTCAGCAAGTTATCATTCCATTTATCATACCACCGGGAAATGGTATCACCTGTGCCAGCCTTGCAAGTGGTAAGCTCCTTGAAATTTTCAAGTATTGAGCAGCAATCTCTCCACCAGAAGGAACCCGTCTGGTAGGGAATTGTGGGACTTCACCATTACCATAATATTTGTACCAAATTAGTTGCACCCAAGGAATATCCATCTTATTGAAAAATTTGTATAGGAATTTAGTCAGCAAAGCTTTGTTGTCAACTCTAAGGTTCAAAACACCATGTCCTCCAGCTGATTTTGGCAAACATACGTGTTCCCATTTGACTAAACATTTCCCATATTTGTTAATGCCATTTCCATACCATAGGAAGGCTCTACCAGATTTCTCAAAGTGATCCAATATGGTGAGTGGAACCCTGATGCAACACATAGCAAATATAGGTAGAGCAGTAATAATAGCTTTAAGGTGAGTTAGTCTACCATAATAAGACATCATGGTGGCAATTCCAGAGAGTCTTTTATCCAATCTAGAGACCATTGGCATGAGATAATCCACTCTGGGCCTGGTGGAACCCATAGGTAGGCCTAAATAGGTAAAAGGCATGCTTTCTCTCTTGTAGCCCAGTATGCTAGCAAGCTGAGTGGCTCTATCATCAGATATGTTGATAGGGACAAGGGAGGATTTGTGGTAATTCACTTTCAGACCTGTGAAGTCAGAGAAGATCTGCAAAATTTCCATAACATGTGAAATTTGTTGTGGATCAGCTGGCATAATTATTAGGGTGTCATCAACATATTGGATGATAGGATATGACATGTTAGCAAGTTGCTCAATAGGTGTACTGATATGACCATTATGCCATGCTTGATTGATCAGGATTTGTAGCAGTTCTGCAGCAATAACATATAATAGTGGGGATAGTGGATCTCCTTGCCTGACACCACACTTACATTTGATAGTTTTCCCAGGTACACCATTCAAAATAACTGAGGCAGATGCAGTTGTTAAGATATTATTAATCCATCTGATCCACTTGTCTCCAAAACCCAGATGTTTGAGCATATATAGAATGGCCCTATAATTGATCTTATCAAAAGCCTTTTCAAAATCCACCTTGAAAATAACAATTTCATTTTTGGATTTGTGGCACATGTGGATGTACTCAAAAGACCATGCTAGACTGTCTTGTATATTTCTGGTTTTGACGAAACCATATTGATTCTTACTAATTACAGGAATGATACACCTTTGAACTTTATTTGCAAGTAACTTAGTAAGGATTTTGATGGGCATGCTCACCAAAGAAATGGGCCTGTAATCATTTGGTGTTTCTGGGTTTTCTTTCTTTGGGATCAAAGCAATGTAAGCAGTGTTTATTGAGTAAGATCAACTTTTTCTGCCTGGAAGTCAGGGAATAGCTTGTAGAAACTGTCCTTGATAATATGCCAGCATTTTTTCATGAAGATACCATTGAAACCACCAGGTCCAGGGGACTTGTCATTAGGCAGTGTTTTAATGATATCATCTATTTCCTCCTTGCTGAATGGTTGTTCAAGTTCCTCCTAGTTCACTTATCTGGTTAAATGATCAATGTTGAACTACATATGAGATATATCAGTGGTACCTATTCTACCCTTAAAGGAGTTCCATAGTATAGCAGCTTTCTGATCATGATCATTGGCAATCAAGTTATTAGAATTTAGAAGGAAAGAGATATAATTACTTCTGAAAACTTGAGTAGCAATAGCATGGAAGAATTTTGTGTTTTCATCACCAAGCTGAGCCCATCTAATATTAGATCTAATTCTCCAGTATTTTCTCTTGGCCTCAAGCAACTTGTTAGTGTGAAGGATCAATATCTTCCTGAAGTTTTTCTCCTGGGTATGAAGATACCTTTGATCTTCTATGCCATCCAAAAGTTTGACATAGAAACAACAATTTTCTATAGTTTTATTGAGCTGGGATAGTTTCTTGCTCCATGTCTTCAGTCCTTTCCTTAATGATTTGAACCTAGCCACCATGTTTTTGGCTGAGTCAGCATAATAGATGCAATTGTTCCAATGGTTGGTGATGGTATCAATAAATCCTTCAAAATCCAACCAGAATTCCTCAATCCTGAACATGTGGCACTTAGGGATCTCAGTGTCAATCTGGATATTAATGGGAACATGGTCAGATGATAGTTTAGCCATAGTAGTGGCCAGTGTGTTAGGGAATTTGCTAGTCTAATCAGCACTGGTGAAAATCCAATCTAGCTTTTCAAGAAGAGGAATATCTTGCATATTACTCCAGGTAAATTGTCTACCTTTCAGTGGGATCTCAACCAGATCAAGGTTTATTATGATGTTATTAAAATGCATCATATCATTGTGGTCACCTCCTCCTCTGTTCCTATTCTCAGGGCCCCTGATATAATTAAAATCACCTGCAATGAGCCAGTATTTCATAGTAGATGCATTAACATCCATCAGCCAATTGGTGAACTCAGTTTTGCCCTCATTAGAATTTGGCCCATAGATACTTTTTATGTAACAAACAGAGTTATCTAATTTTAAGGTGAGCTCAACTGTGATCTGGTAGTAATCTTTGGATATCTCTCTGCCACTAAAGATATTACCATTCCATATTGTGATCAAACCACCTGAATTTCCAACCGAAGGCATGTAGACATATTGATTGAATCTCTTAGGATAGAAATTCCTAATGTATGCCAAATCAAATGATTATCTTTTTGTTTCCTGGAAGGTCATAACACAGCAGGAACTTTCATCAATTTTTAGCTTGATATCATCCCACCTTTCTGTTGAGTTAATACCTCTAACATTCCAATTGAAAATATTCCAACTTCTATTCATAATCCTTATGGTGAGAGAGATTATTATTCATCACATGACTAGCATGGCATGACGTATATACTCTAGTTATCATCAGCTCTGGGGTGTAATAGCAGGTATGAAGTAGCACACTGAAGTGATGTAAATTGAAATGTAGGGAAATCAACAGGCATGTATAGCAAGCAACAGCATAACTGACATACCAATCGTCATAAAATAGCCTGACAGTTGGTGCACACAGACACCAGTCTAGATAATTATTACAGACCAAGTTCAGGAGATGTGCACACAGACACATATAATATGAAGCCAAAATGAAGCATGGCTGATAGAAACTAAAACAAAGCATGAATAGATAGCAGATAGGGGAGCTATCAAGGCCCCATAGTTGATCAACCAAACTAGTCATCAGAGCTGTCATAGTTGAGTGCTGAGGATGACACTTCATGAGGTGCCATCTTGCAAGGACCAGTCCCAATTGCTTGGATTGTCTCTAGTGGTAGGACAGGTGGGAGTGAATTTTTATCCAGCACAACAGCCTCAAATCTTGGTCCCAAGTTGATAGCAACTCCAGATTTCTTCCCAGCATCTCCTACATGTCCCTGGGTACTTTGCATCTGCACATTGGAGGTGCTAGCATTTTCCATGGCAGCTTTTGCAACATGTTTGTCCTTGAAGCCCATATTGATTTGAGCAATCATGTTGCTCCTTCTACAGAATGACTCATCAACAATGACCTTCTTCTTTCTCTTGTTGTTCCCAGTGGGTTTGCATACCTCAGCAAATGCCTCTTCAGTAATCTCAGTTAGGCTGGCAGAACTCATAGGAGGAACTTGCTCTTGAACAGTCATGATCTAAAGATAGCATTTTTTGCTGCTGCCATTAGTGCCCTCAACATCAACAATGTTGCATTTAGCATTAAAAAAATTTGAACCACCTAGCTTGGGAATGATGTCATGGGCATTAGTCACTAGATTACCAATGAGTCCCTGTAAAGCAGAGATACTATCAGACATGTTGTTGTTGTTTCCTTCATTACCAGAAATAGGATTCTCCTCATAGTCCATGGTGGCATTAGCAGGTACAAAAATTGGGCTGCTGACTGGCATATCAGGGTGGCTCTGTTCTTCAACAACAGGCAGAGGAATGTAGTCCATCTGGTCATCATTGATCTCATGATCAGCATCATCAGTGTTCACATGAGCAGCATCATCAACCTGCATCTCATCATTAGTATTGACAACAGGATCAGACTGGTTCACCTCATTGTTTACATTCATTTCATTTCCCACAGCAGCAGAAGCATGAACATCCTCATATGGAGCTCCTAGATGCTCATTGTGAGGATTGATAACCACCTGCTCCATAGGGATGTTTCCAAGGACCTCATCATGCCAAAACCCTTCCTGGATATGAGGTAAGGGGTGGGGATTACCTCCATTAGGGGGAAGAGGATCCTCATCACCACCTTGTTGCCCAATTAACTCACGAGATAAAATGTAGGTGGGGCATGTCCATGAGTCACCATATCCGACATCATCAAGATTACGCAGAACAACAATACTAACTGGAAGTGTATCTACACTCATGACTCTAACTTTCACAACAATCCTAGTTTTGTCTCTAGGATCTTTGTTCCAGATCAAAAACCTTCCATACTGAGATACAGTACGACTGACAACTCCAACATCCCAGCACTCGAGCGGGTAGTTCATCAACATGAGCCAAACATCATGGGTCACTGGTACAGCGAGGTGCTATACAAACTATTTTTAACCCCTTTCCGCGACGGCATTTGGAACTATCGCTAAGTGAGTGTGGGCGATAGGGGGGTCCTTCCCACACGACCCAGAAACCGTCGGGGATAGGGAGCCTTGATGCATACAGTTGTCCCTATATAACCGTTTCTGATATCTCGAATATCCCAAACGCTTCATCCTTGCTACTCGTTTGTGCTCGCATTGCCATCGCAGTCGGAGTTTTGGGGTTTTACCTAAAACCAGGCAGATTCGAGGCACGGGAGTTTTCCAGGCACGTACCAAACTGGCTCTACGTTTATGATGCCTGGCACATCACAAACAGTTCATGATTATAAATCGTGTACAATAGGTAGACAATCACACACATTTAGTTTTCCCGCACCGTATGTGATAGTGTCTGACATCACACACGCTTTGCAAACGGCAACTGTGTGCATTGTTACACATGTTTCCTCTCCGTGAACCATGTCGGATTATGATGTATATCGCACACGCTGTGCTTTATTGACCGTGTGAGCCGTAATGACCTGCACACCATAATTTCGCCCTAATTTAATTGCTGCTATTTAAAATTGTACCTAATTTGAACTTCAAAGTAGGCTATAGCTTTATTCATATCCATCAGGTTCAAACAACCAATGAATTATTCGATTCATAGGTACATATGTTTAAGAATTACATAAGCACCAAATAAAGAATGATGAACCAGGGTTCTATACTTGTACTATTACAGATGGTAAAGAAAGAGGCGACAAGCATTCTGGTTGCTGAACAAGGTGAAGCAGAATGGCCCTATTGTGCTCTCCTGGATGCAGAAGGCACGCACAACTCTAGTCCAACCCCTTGTGATGGTCGGCCGCCAATCATGTAGTTTGAGAGGTAATCTTGAGTAAACTGCTTCAGGATCCACTGCAAAGGAAAAAAGATTCAGACATTGTCATCTAACACAACTCATTACGGGCAGTAAAAAGAAGGCTACAGGGTTCTTACTTACCATCCTGCAGTTCACTGTTGTCTTGCATAAAGTGTAAACAAATAGTTCGATTGACATCTTTTGACCCATTTTAATAACAATCTTTATCAGTTTCCTCACTTGATGCTGGTTCATGAATATCTCATTGCCCCATACGCAGAAAGGGTCGAAGTGTGGATCTTTGGCAATGACATATGTACCTAAAAGCATCAAGTTAATATTAGAAGCTAAACAGCAATTGCCAAATGATGTAGTACAACACTCCCTCCATCCCATTATATAAGATTTTATTACATGTATATCTAGACATCATCAAAACATTAAGGTAACACTCTTCCTTGTTGCTATGTAGCCTGGGATTGCATATTTAGTCATTCAGTACAATGCATGTTGCTATGTAGCCTCAGATATATTAAATATGGCCCTAGTTAACCTACTGATAAATGGGTTACAGATATATTCAGTGAAATGTCCGATTCGACGATTAATCCCTTATCAGCCCCCAGGCTATATGGTACCAGCTACCGATATCCTGAACAGTGAGTACATATAAGCAATGCGATGAAACTAACATCGATGGAAAACAGCACTGTTCTCAATATTGTCCTGTATGAGTACATATAAAGGCATGTTAAGCACAATAGGCTAAACATCAACCAAATATATCCATGGTAGACAACATAATCTACAAATGATAGCTTCAGTGTGCATGCTAAAGCATGCTAGTTAAGCAAAACAAGAAGTGGAAAGGTGTGTTAACTGCATCAAGCATAACATTTAAAAACAAGCAAATAGTCATTCAAACTGGTATTGTCCAGGTCTAAAGTACACTAGTTATTGTTAAAAAAATGAAAAGGCATGTTAACTGCAACATCCTTAATAGCAACCAAATATCATAATTCATAGTGGTATTGTTGAAACTGTTATTGATGAAATTGAACTGCACGGAAAATAGTTGCACATATAGAGCATCACATTGTGAAGAACTGAAATAAACAAGGCATAAGGCAATAAATATATATACCAGCAATTTTAAAAGTTAACGGACTAAAACCCTTAGTGGATATATATATACTCCAGCAATTTTTGGCCGTTTCTGGTTGATCCCCTAAACTTAACGTTGTAAACTTCAATTTTATCAAGTTCAAAGCAGGTTCAACCGAAAGTAGCATGCATTCAAACCTAAACATAGATAGTTTTGCATAATCGAACATAAAACATAAATTTAAACTAAGCTAAACTACTTTTGGTCGAAGTGGAGGTCGAGCCAATCCTTCCTCGTCAGGTACGGTGTGCCGCGAGCCCGGTCCGGGCCGGTGCCATCGTCGGGGTCGTTGGGGAAGACACTCCTCCACTCGTCGATGTTGATCTCCTCGTCCTCGCCGCCCACCTCGACGCCCTCCGAGCTGCCATCCTCGCCGCCTTCGACCTCATCATCGGAGGAGAGCACGATAACCTCGCCGCCTTTCGCGCCGGCAAAGATCACCCGCTCCGCCTCCACGAGCTCCGGGTGCTGCCGGCGGAGCTCTTGCATGTAGGCCTCGTCGGCGGCCTCGGCCTCGAGGCGCTCCCACCCCTCGCGGTCCTCCCGCACCATAGCCGAGCTCACCACCCCTGGCTCTGCGGAACGAGGTCGACCGGACATGTGCCGAAGGGGAAATTGAGGCTAGCCGCCGCGCCATGGTAGCGGACCTACCAGCGGTCGTACTCCATGGCCGCGAGCTCGGCCGTGTGGAAGCTACCGAGCCACCGGTGGGTGTGGGTCTCCCGATCCATAATCTCGGTGACCCACGTCCCCCACCACCGCTGCCGGACCTCGAGGTAGGACCTCGTCGGCGGCCGGGCCTGAGGGAGGACGGGGAAGTCCTCGAACCGGCGTAGGGGCGCGACGGCGGGCGGATCGGGCAAACGGCAGCGGCGGATCGATAAAGAGCCCACGGAGGACGACGGGGACACCTTGGCGGCCACCTCGCCGGCGTCGGGCGAAGAGGCCGCGATAAACCTCTTTTTGGCCATTGGCTCCTCGAGCTCCCCAGCACACAGGCAGAGGTTGAGGATGGAGGCGGCGGTGGCGACCTACCAATGGTTTCGAGCGAGGGAGGGGTGGTGTGTGTCTGTGTGAGCGGAGGTTTTGGGGAGTGTGTGGTGTGTGTGGAGGGGGGGCAAGGTGGTGTTTGAGGAAATACCGCGGCAACTAAAATTTTTGCTAGGCGAGAGTAACAAGGCGGGGCTACAGAAAATTTGGATCAAGGGCGAGCAGATATTTTTGAGATTGCGAGGGATGCAGAGGCGGGAGTAAAATGCCAGGGCAACTGAAAATTTGAATCAAGGGCGAACAGATATTTTTGCGATTGCGAGGGATGCAGAGGCGGGAGTAAAATGTCGGGGCTACTGAAAACTTGAATCAAGGGACTGAAGCAGAGCGGGAGTAACAGACATCGCACACGGTCCGCACATACTAATCGTGTGCTATCAAACATTAAAACCTTCCAGGCGGTAGATATTTTCGAGATTACGAGGCAGTAGATATTTTCGAGACCGGAAGGCAAGCCTCGTGGAGCCCAATCTACTGTGCTGATGTGAGGGACTGCAGGGCACGGGCGTGGCACACGGGTAGTCTGACCAAACCATGTCTGTTGCGTACCCAATCGCAGACGGTTTCTACACCCAACTCGGGTGTTGTTTATAAATTTGGCAAAAAGAATAACACGGGAGAGGGTCAGAACACGAACACACTTGCATGTGGACCAAATATATGTATGAAAAGGGTGGTTTGATGTTTGAATACCCAATGCACAACTTTGATGTGGCACCTGTTGCACAAAAGCACAGTATTGCTAGTCAGCCACCCCCTACGAACCCCACTTCATGTCGGCGGTAAGGGAATCCTAGCTACGAATGCATGCCCCCAAATAGCTAGGTCTGAAATCTCACCCTACTGTAACACAAAACCTATAGGAGTCCATCATATATATATGGTCAAACTTACCCTTTCGCTTCCCGACAAAGGTGGACCGTGTGCCGACCCACAAATGTATGCTTGTGGCGCGAGATGGGTGAGACCACATACGAACCACATGCGGGTGGCTCTACTATATGTATGAAAAGGGTGTGGTGTGTGATATTTAACTACCATTCACAACTTTGATGTGGCACGTGTGCCTCGCAAATTAACCGGACTCCCCCGACCTCACGGAGGTTGCAGGTAGCGCGAAGTAGCCCTCCCCCCCTCCCACACACACACACGTCGGGGGGAGGGCATCTCACCAAGACGTACTGTAACACGGACCAAGAAGAATCCAACTTGGTCGTACAACCTCTCCCCGCTCGTTGTTGGTCAAAGTGATGGACATCCACACGGCCCCGCAAAATGGGCTAGCTTGTCGCCGATAACCTCGCGAGGGAGTACTGTATGAAGACAACCCCACTCTGTGCATGTGGCCCAAGTATGTATATGGAAGTGGTGTGTGTGGTGTTTGAATACCCAATGCGCAAATTTGATGTGGCAGCATGCTTTGGAACCATAAAATCCCCACACCGAGCGAGGGTTCACGACACATAGCATGCGCTCAAACTTAATTAGGCTTGGAATGGGTCGACCTACTATACGGTAACTCGAAGCAAAGAAGAAGAATCCACCCTGGTAACCTTTCTCATCGTTCGTCGAAATGATGGACGTCCACGCGGGCCCACGAATATATATAGGCTTGCCGCCCATAACCAAGCGAGTGAGAGTGTGTCCAAAGACAACCATTATTGCATGCGTGTGTCCCGAACATATTTATGGAGGTGTGTGATGCATGCATATGTGTTGAATACCCAACCCAATGCACAACATTGATGTGGTGCATGCGTTGAAATTCGCAGAGGTCCCCACACAGAGCAAGAGGTCGTTCATAATGTGTCGTGTGCTCGCCCCCCCCCCTCCCCCGATCTAGCGGGATGGATTCATGTGTACAGATGCGCTATTATATATATGTAATCTCACATCATGATCTATATCAAGACAAAACAAAAAATTAATCCCCTCCTAAGTCAAATTAGTTAACCTCTCTCGCGCTGTCGGTGAAAGTGATGGACCAAGCTGGTCACCCCCCCTCCCCTCGACACGTACTATATATACACCTAGTAACACAACCCTAAAAGAATTAATCCTACTTGTTCGTCAAACGTACCTCTCTCTCGCTGGGTCAAAGTGATGGACGACGAACTCGCGGGCCCAACACAGAAGCGAAGAGTACGTCGCATGCGAGTGATCATCCTATATAGGACTACGTACCACCGTCTGCATGTGGCCCAAAGAGCTGTTTGTGTGATGTTTGAATACGCAATGCACAACTTTGATGTGGCACCAAATATATAGGAAACCAAAAAGTCCCCACAGAGAGCGCGAGGTTCATGACGCGTGGTATGTGCTATATGTACGCCCCTATTCGACACGTGGTATATATGTACTTCTACTGTATAGCAGAAACCAAAAAAGAATCATTCCTTGATGATCAAATTAACCTCTCTCTCATTGGGTCAACGTGATGGAGGACAACCTCGCATGCCCACGGATGGAAGCGCCACACGTGAGTGAGTTCCTATATATAGGGCAACCACCATCTGCATGGTATTGCTTGATGTTTGAATACCAATATAATGTACAACTTTGATGTGGCACCTGCCTCGGGAACCGGAAAGTCCCCACATGGAGCGAGGTTATGACACGCATATATATAGAGTATTCATGTTGCCCCCTCTTTGACATGTACATACTCCTATACCGTGCATATACGTAACACAAACCAAAAAAGAACCATCCTTGTTGGTCAAATTAACCTCGATCTCGTTGTACGTTCAACTGGTCGATGACGACCTCGCGGGCCCACAGAGAGAGGCACACGCGAGTGATGTCATAGGACAAAACCACCGCGTGCATGCGCTCGTGTGTTATGTGATGTTTGAATACCCAATGCACAACTTTGACGTGGCACATGCTTTACAAACCGGAAACGCACTACACCACGATGTGTGTAGCCCCCTCACTTCAAGCCAGTGGGAGTGTGTACGCACGTGTTCGAACTTTGATATGGAATCCCACCATGATCCACACCACACACATGCCAAGATGAATCCACCTTTTGGTCAAATGCCTCTCGTTGTCGGTGGAAACTGAAAACCTTTGCGGGCTAACGAATGGGCACATCGCTGATAACCGCACGAGGGAGAGTGTCCGAGAGGACCACCAACGCATGCATGTGGCCCGAACATTATGTATGAAAGGGCTGTGTAATGCTTTAAATAACCAATTCATGACTTTGATGTGGCATATATGACTCACAAAATGATCACTAATCCCACACGAAGGTTCATGACTCGTAGTGTACTGCCGGACCCCTCCCCCCCACCCCCCCACACACACATCCCGCACCACCACAGCCACTCTGAGGCATGTCAAACTTTTTCTGCAGTGAACATGTGACCAAAAGGCAGAGTGTCGTGTTAAAATTTAAAAAAAAACAGACATCATTCGACCGTTTTTATACATTGATTGATTTCCTAGGGATTTAATGTGCAAAAATCAAATTTAAGCTACATGTGCACCAAAATGGGTTGCAAAATCATATGTGTCCCTGGGTGCATGTTTCCCTGTGCAAGAGATTTCAAAATATTGAGAATATATATTTTTAAAATTCAGTAAATCCAAAACTTAGTTAAAATTCATGAAACTTATCGTGGTGTCATATATGGACACCAGTAGACTGTGATATTGTATTTTTTCGTCAATGAGACCCGTTTTGATATAATCTTCTTACAAACGGGAGATTATTAAAAACTGGCAACCAATATCTCATACGGATTACTTATTCGGACCGTGTGCGTTAGACCGTGCCATGCTTCGGTTAAGCAGTAAAGCGGCAGAATGAATCATCAATAAACCAAAAAATATACATGCTGCCACACGCCCCGTGTGCCGTGCGAGCAGGCATGAGTTGACGGGACGCATGCGAGCAGTCCACCACGCAGGCATACCGGGAGGCATGCGTGCATGTGTGCGTATTGACGGGAGGCGTGCGAGTAGTTGTGTGAAATGATGGTAGGAATGGCAGAAGTCCGCCGCGCAAGCTCACTGGGAGGCGAGACAGCTTTTGACCGCAGCCTGCCTCGCTCCCACTGGTCCGTATTAATTGCGCGCCCGAGCCGCCGGCCATAATAGGCGGCCGCACCCCCGGTCCACAGTGGTCACCAACGTCTGGACTCTGGAGTGTATGAGGATGCCTCCGAAGCGCACCATCGGAGGGAGTGGCGACGCCGGGGCTGGTGAAGCACCCACGCAACGCGTGAAGCTGGGCACAGAGGTTGTCGTCGCTGCCGATGAGGTCTCGCGCGGGCAGCAGCATGACCTTGACTTCGTCGGCACCGTCGTTCCCCCCTAGTCGGAGCTGGAGGTCAACAGCAACTCCGGCAACGACTGCGACTCCGACGGAAAACCGGTTAGTCATCTATATACCCATTTGTGCGGCAAACATATCATGTGTTTTCTCTGGTTACTCCCCCCCCCCCTCTATAATTTTTCTGGAATACAAATCCTATGGTTATGTTCTCTCAGTCCATGAAATCAGAGTAATTAAGATCCGTTAGATGCACGTAGTGTATTGATTGTTTGAATGTTATCCGTATAGAGTTAGTGATTAATTGTTTGTTCTGTACAAATGATTTTTGCTAATAATCTGACTAGGGTTAGCTTGCGTGCTAATAATTTGTGGCCAGATCTTGAGAATTGATTTTGAATGCCCTACATATATGTTTGTGCATTTTTTCTTCCAGATCTTGAGAATTGATTTTGAATGTCCTACATGTATGTTTATGCCATTTTTTTATCTTTCATATTGGTATGTACATAGATGAGGCTCCGGCCAGCGTCGCCGCCGGATGTAGATCTTGGACCCGGCTGCGCGGCCAGAAGTGGCCACGCCCCCCCTGCACCTGAGGAACCAGTAGAATCTCCGGCGGACCGCATCAGCGATCTCCCGGACGGCATCCTTAGGGAGATCATATCCCTTCTCCCCACCAAGGATGGCTACGGCACACAAGTCCTCGCATCTCGGTGGCGCACTTTGTGGCGCGCCGCGCCTCTTAATCTCGACTATCGTCAGCTATCTGTCGATGATTATTCTGAATTCCCCGGAGCCATCATCTCCTCCCACCAGGGCTCCGTTCAACGCATCTGCATCCCAGCATGCTACCTGCTGGACATACCCTACACAGTGGCCGCCTGGCTGACATCCCTTCAATTTGATAAACTCCAGCAGCTTGAGTTCTACCATTACTATAGCGATAGGTCACTACTGCAGGATGCTGCTAACGCGACACTACGATCAGAGACCCTTTGACGAAACTGTGTGCGATGCATTAATCACAAACGGGGATGTAAAAAAACCGTCAAAAAAGATGCAAAACGTTTGCGATGGCAGAGACATCAAACATGGTTCAGATTTTAGTTACGTGTGCGATGTGGGGCATACGGTTGATCCAGAAGAACTGTTTACGATGAGGCAGAACAACATAAACGGGCAGCCATATCAATGTGTGTGCGATATACGGCATACAGTTCGCTCCGATGAACTGTGTGCTATTAGGGAATGCAATAGAAACGGTCAGCCAGATCAAGGTGTGTGTGATATACGGCATACGGTTCACTCGGACGAACTATTTTCGATTAGGGAAGAGAACAGAAATGGTTCAACTTAACAAGATATGTGTGATATGCGGCATTTGCGATGAGCCAAAAGAACACAAACGATTCGTGTAAACAAGATGTGTGTGATACGCAGCAAACAGCCCACTCGGATGAACTGTTTACGATGAGAAATTATAACACAGACGGTTACTATAGTTAGTTCGTGTGCGATTCTGTTCGTACAAAAAACTTTGAAAAATGCAAACTAGTTGCTTGCGGTGGCTAGGAGTATCGCACACGATGCGTCTGCGAGTACTCGTGTGCGATGATTAGTAAGTTACACATTCGTACAAAAAACTTTGAAAAATGCAAACTAGTTGTAAATTTGCCTCAACGATGAGCAGAGTGCGCGCAGGGACGCCAGAGCGGAGCGCACCGTGGCCGCCTCAATGGTGAGAAAAACACGCAGACGGATGCGAGCAGAGCGTGCCACGGCCGCCTCAACGGCGAGCAACCACGTGGTCAACCTTCTGGCACCCCATGGGAGACGCGACGGCGCATCCATAGGACACGATGGTGATATCTTGACCGTGTGTGATAGTGGGCAGACACGTACACGTACATCCGAGAACATGGGCCCACGTTTCGGGCTTTCGATGCGTGGCATACGGTTGATCCAAAAGAACTGTTTGCGATGAGCCAGAACAACAGAAACGGGCTTTGTAGGCCCAGAACCATCAATAAATTTTGACTTTGTTTCTCGTCACATTGCAGATTACAACGCAATAAGTAATTGCAAATATGCTCACACCGATCAAACTAATATGTGTTCACACTTAGCACCGGGCTATAAAAACTACCCACTCAAAAATTACTTCACAGTTCCTCTCCTCATCACCCACAAAACTGGTCTTTCCTGTCAAGTCGTTCCACCATGACCGGTAGGAGGAGTTTCGGGTGGACATATAACCAGGCAGCAAAGACCAAGGCCACGGAAGCACTAGAGAGGTCCCGCCGCGAAGCGGCAGCCGTAACAGAGATGTCCCGGCGAGCCGCAAAGCCCTCGAAAGAGCTCTCACGGGCACGCGAGGGCTCTCACAAGCGCACTCGCCGCCTCGGCGATCGCGACGAGCTGGCGTTGGTGAAGTCCTTGGCCGGCGACGACGACATTCTTGCTGGCCTCATTAAGCAGCAGGAGTTGGTCGACGGCTTGATGAAGCTACTCAAGATCAGTGATGCCTCGGTTGACAAGGTGACCGGCCTCGTTGAGCAACTCATGGGTGACAATGCGAAGCTCCTTAAGGCGCTCGCCGAGAAGGAGGCGGAGGCCGCCGGCTGGAAGATGCTGCATGAGCAGAGTAGTGCCTCGGGGATGACACTGACAGCGGTCGTCGAGGAACTGATGGGTGACTTGAGGAAGCTCCGGATCGAGCGCGAGCAGGAGGTGGAGGAATCCGTGGCTGTTTTCAAGCAAAGTCCTGAGGAATTGAAGAAGGAGCTGGAGGATGTCGTCGCTCGGCGATCCATCGATGAGTAGAGACAGTAGCGACCCAGATCGTTGTCTGCGATTTCCTTCTTCTCTTGCCCCCGTGTCTTCCGAGCTTTGCCGCATGTGGCATTTTAAATTATCCAGAATATGTAAGACAATTATTATCTACGCCATTGTAAATTTGTCGTCGTATTATCCGTTGCCATTTTATTTGTCGTCGTATTATCCATTGCCCTATGTGGTAATTTAAATAAGGCCCGAATACGAGTTGAAAACACGAACAAAGCAAATGCTGCCATGGGATCACAAGCAAACACCCTCCATCCAGGTGCTTTAATTAACCCATTAATGGAGAAGTTGTGAGCGAGGCGGGCGGTGGCTGGTGGATGGAGGTCAAAGAGCTCGCTTCCCGGTGAGCATGGGCGGCATTGCTGCTCGCACGTGCCCCGTCGAGCCTGCGAGGTGGACAGGATGCACGCGTCCCATCGAGCCTGCGCGGCGGACTGCTCGCACGCATCTCGTCGAGCCTGCACGGCGGACTTCTCGCGCTCGTCCTGTCTAATCAAACAGCTGCACGCACACCACCGAGTATGGTTAAATTTTGACACGGTTCATATAATACAACCGTTTGCGATATTAACGTGTCAGCTATTTGTTTCAAAAAGAACTTCGTTGGCTATTAATATGTGCGCCTTGTCTCAAACTGGACGATTTTTTTACCACGGCATATATGTGCCATGTCATGAAACCATGCCAATTTCATGTTTTTTGGGTGAGTTTTCGATTTACTGGGATTTAAAAACCTAGATTCTCAATGTTTCAGGACGACGAGAAGTTTGTAATTCATTCCCATTCCTTAAATGAGACCTAAACATGCACCCAATGACACATGTACGATTTCCCACCCATTTTGCTTCACTGGAGCATGTGCTTGTAGTTCAAATTTGAATTATGGACTACATTAAATGCCTAGAAAACTTAATTAATATATACAATGGCCAAACGAACCCTGAACAGTTTCAAATTTCAGCACGACACTCCTGTTATTCTATGTTGCCTGTAGAAAACAAAGTTCAAGGCGAGAAGAGGCAGTGATTAACGTTTCGCCCACAAGAGGGGCATGTTTCCCTACTGGAACCACGAGGGTTGCGAGAAGCTTCGGTTTGTAAGAGGCTTGTAATATAGCTTCACCCAAATTGGATAATTATATGTACCATGTAGTGACACCATGCCAAGTTTCATGATTTCCTGGTGAGTTTTGGATTTACAGAGATTTAAAAACCGAGATTCGCAATGTTTGTGGCCAAGCCAGGACGACGAGACGGTTGAATTCATTCCCATTCGTTCCATGGGACCTAAACATGCACCCCAAGGACACATGTACGTTTCTTCTAGCCATTTTGGTGCACTGTAGCATGTATTTGTAGTTCGGATTTGAATTATGGACATTAAATGCCTAGAAAACTCAATTAATGAATAAAAAGGTCAAACGAACCCTGAATAATTTCAAAGTTCAGCGCGAATCTCCCGTTGTTCCGTGTTGCGTGTAGAAGAAAATACAAGGCTAGAAGAGGGAGTGATTATCGTTTCGCCCAGAAGGGGACACGTTTCCCTATCGAAACCACGAGGGTTCTTGCGACAGGCTCTGGTTTGTAAGAGGTTTGTAATAAAGCTTGGCCCAAATTGGCAATGTTTTTACCATGACATATATGTGCCATGACGTGACACCATGCCACCTTTGATGACTTTTTGGTGAGTTTTGGATTTATGGGGATTTAAAAACCGAGATTCCAAATGTTTGAGGATGAGCCAGGACGCCGGTAAGGTTGTAATTCATTCCCATTCCTGGCATGGGACCTAAACATTCACCCAAGGACACATGTATAATTTTTCTAGCCATTTTGGTGAACTGGAGCATGTACTTGTAGTTCAGATTTGAATTATGGACATTAAATGCCTAGGAAACTCAATTAGTGTATAAAAAGGCCAAACGAACACTGAATAAGTTTATATTTCAGCATGGATATCATGTCGCTCCATGTTGCCCGTAGAAGAAAATACAAGGCAAAAAGAGGCAGTGATTACGTTTCGCCACAAGGGGAACATGTTTCCCTATCGGAACCACGAGGCTTCTTTGAGAGAAGCTCCGGTTTGTAAGAGGTTTGTAATAAAGCTTGGCCCAAATTGGACAATGTTTTTACCACGACATATATGTGCCATGACGTGACACCATGCCAACTTTCATGACTTTCTGGTGAGTTTAGGATTTACGGGGATTTAAAAACCGAGATTCCAAATATTTGAGGACGAGCCAGGACGCTGGCACGGTTGTAATTCGTTCCCATTCTTGGCATGGGACCTAAACATGCACCCAAGGACACATGTATAATTTTTCTAGCCATTTTGGTGAACTGGAGCATGTATTTGAAGTTCAGATTTGAATTATGGACATTAAATGCCTAGGAAACTCAATTAGTGTATAAAAAGGCCAAACGAACCTTGAATAAGTTTAAATTTCAGCACAGATATCCTGTCGTTCCATGTTGCCCGTAGAAGAAAATACAAGGCGAAAAGAGGCAGTGATTACGTTTCGCCCACAAGGGGAACACATTTCCCTATCAGAACCACGAGGCTTCTTTGAGAGAAGCTCCGGTTTGTAAGAGGTTTGCAATAAAGCTTGGCCCAAATTGGACAATGTTTTTACCACGACATATATGTGCCATGACGTGACACAATGCCAACTTTCATGACTTTATGGTGAGTTTAGGATTTACGGGGATTTAGAAGCCGAGATTCCAAATGTTTGAGGACGAGCCAGGACGCCGGTACGGTTGTAATTCGTTCCCATTCCTGGCATGGGACCTAAACATGCACCCAAGGACACATGTATAATTTTTCTAGCCATTTTGGTGAACTGGAGCATGTATTTGAAGTTCAGATTTGAATTATGGACATTAAATGCCTAGGAAACTCAATTAGTGTATAAAAAGGCCAAACAAACCCTGAATAAGTTCAAATTTCAGCACGGATATCTTGTCGTTCCATGTTGCCTCTAGAAGAAAATACAAGGCAAAAAGAGGCAGTGATTATCATTTCACCCACAAGGGGGACATGTTTCCCTATCGGAACCATGAGGCTTCTTTGAGAGAAGCTCCGGTTTGTAAGAGGCTTGTAATAAAACTTGCGCCAAAATGGACGAAAAAAATTCCTCGACATATATGTGCCATGTCGTGACACCATGCCAAGTTTCATGATTTTCGGGTGAGTTTTGGATTTTTAGGGATTTAAAAACCAAGATTCTTCTCACGAAATGTTTTCACATAGCACACGGTTCACTCACGAAAGTCATGTGCCTACCAAACCGTGGCCGATGCCCCCCTCCCCCTGCTGTGCGCATGATCTGAGTTGTGCGTTCTGATTGGCCAGAACCTAAACCCCACGGATCGTACGTCTGCACCATTGGATGCTCCCAGATCGAACGGCAATCCTCAGCCCTTTCGACAGCACATGTAGTACATGGGTAAGCACTGTGCGCATGCATCGTGCTAGCTCAGGCTTCCTTCTCTACTAAGTTTTCTAAACAGGCTACCGTTTCCCGCCACTCCTCTCATCGGTTTCCCGCCTCTTCTCCCATCGTTTTCCCGCTACCAGTATCAGTGCTCATTGAAGGCTAGGCGGCAACACACCGGCCATGTAAATATCGCACACAGTTTCTGAAAGCACAAATGTGCGTGATAGGAGGGAGTAGGTCTCATAGGGTGACCAGCGTGAAACACCTTAAAGGCAAGGAGGCAATTCCTATTAGCAATGGGCTGCTTCCCATCTACTAGCCTAGTCGAATAGAACGCAGAAGTTAAGCGTGCTCGGGCTGGAGTAGTCCAAGGATGGGTGACCCGATGGGAAGTTGCATATCTCAAGCTTCATTTATCTCTATAATGACCGTGTCATGGCGATTATATAAACCTTGGGATCCTTGTTTTGCTAATTTGTAGACTATGTTTTTATTGATTATTTTTTGCTCTAAAAAATTAAAGAATGATTGACTCTATAGTGACCTGTCATGGCGATTATATAAACTTTTTCCAGGTCACATGCAGGGTATAGGGGGCAGGGTGTTCTGATCGAGCATGTCTCCCTTGTGCGGTTTATAGACGCTACACATATCTGTGGGCTCCCCGAGGTATATATATTATCCTTTATCGACAATGAGGGGGGCCCACACAATCTATCCCTTTGACCCAACAACGAGAAGGGTTTGACCATGATGGTTTCCTATTGCTATGTGTGCCATGTTAGACCAAATAAAGTTTGAGCGCATGCGTCGGACGACCCCCCTCCCCCACCCCCCCCGCCGCCTCGAAGTTGGGAAACCGACATCGTATGTATTGAACCAGGCTTGGAGTCGGGTACGGTGTTCGGTTTGTAATGTAGTTGGTGGCCCATCGAAGTTGTGCATTCGGGATTTAAACACATCACACACCACCGTACCCATACATATTTTCGGGCCGCATGCAGTGTATACGGGGTCTTCTGATCGACCACGTCTCCCTTGTGCGGTTTTTTGTGATGACACGCATATCTGTGGGCTCCCCGAGTGTATATATATCATCCCTTTGACCGATAACGAGGGGTATGTGTTGGCCATGAATGGATTCCTCCTAGTTCGTGTTAGGGCCGGTCACCGTCACATGTCGTTCAACCAAAGCTCGAGCTCATGCATTGTCAGGATTCCCTCCCACATGCTCGGATTGCTGGGTTTGACCTACATCGTACCCTGCGTATCTCGTCCTTAACTACCTAGCCTTCATGGTTGTCGTCTGTATAGAGAGGTAGGTACCACATCTAAATTGTACATTATTCTATATTGAAAACACACATCACCCCTTCCAACGTACATCATTTTGGGCCGCATGCAAGAGGTGCTGGTTTTGTGGTCCCTCTCGTGCGATTTTTATGATGGTTCAATCTATTGGCCCAAGCGGTTTATCGACAACAACAGTTGTCATTTGACCAAACGATAGATTCACTGGTCCATCTTATGGTAGGTCAAGGCGACATGCATGTATGACCAAAGTATCATTACGTGCATCCGCCCCGCTGACACGAAGTGGGAGGTGGTGGGTCAAGCACCCTAGCTAGCTACGACATTATGTCATTATAGATATATCCAAGGGTGCTTTCGGGTTTACGAGGCAGGTGCCACCAAAGTTGTGCATTGTGTATTTAAAGTTTTAAACATCACACCCAATATTCCTACATATATTTGGCCACTTCCAGGTGGTTCTTGACTTCTAGCCCCTCTCATCGATCTTCGACGACGCGCCCAACCATGGGCCCGCGTGGTCAAAGTTGTGCATTGGAATTTTGAACATCACAGACCACCCTTTTCACTCATATATATTTGGGCCACATGCTGGTATGGCTGTCTTCTGACCCTCTCTAATGTTTTTTTTTGCTGCAAAGACTCTGATGACGCTCAACGGACACGGGTATAATGTCTTAACCGTGTGCGATGCAAGTGCGCTGTGAATCACGACGACTGCGCAAGTGCGAGCAAAGGTGGAGGTACTGGCTCAACCGTGTGCGATGCAAGTGCGCTGTAAAATCACCACGACTGCGCAAGCGCGAGCAAAGGGTGGAGGTACTGGCTTAAGCGTGTGCGATGCAAGTGCGCTGTAAAATCACCACCTGCGCAAGCTAAAGGTGGGTAGTTTATTTAGAAATTAGGACAAACCATGTGCGATAGACCAGCTAGCTAGAAATATAAAAACAAACTACCCGCCTTGAGCGTTGCAAAAATCGGCGGTTCCGCCACTTTTCCTTATTATCATACACGCATATTCTTATTGGACCGTGCGCGATCTTGGGCACTCCCGCCCCGCATCAATTCCTTTACCCAAATTTTAGTAGCCGACGTACTTCAACCGTCGCCCACACTCCTCCAGCACCGACCTTATAGTAAAATTGCAGTAGCCGAGGCATTTGAACCGTCGCCCTCCCTCGTCCACCACCATCTCCACCCACCATTACTAAAATTTTCAGTAGCCGCGGCGTATCCTCAAACACCACCCCCCTCCACAGTCCCCCCACCCGGCCCCCTCCCCCCCTCGAACCCTAGCTCGCGGCCGCCGCCGGCGCCACCGCCAACCCCTGCCGGTTTGCCCGTTCCTCCTAGCTTAGATAATAAAGTTCAGGTTACCCAGCGATTCCCATACCGTCGCCCCACTCCCCTGAGTTTTTAGATGAGGCCTACGGTGTCCCTCCCCGCCAGATCCACATCCTCTGCTCCAGAATGTCGCAGCCTAAGCTCGACCACGTATCCCGGGGAGCCCGACGAGCGTTTGTCCAAGAAGAGGTTTATCATGGCCTCTCCGACGGACGTTGGCGAGGTGGCCACCGTTTGCCCCGACCTATCGATCCCAGAGCAACACATCGCCACAAAAGCCGGCGAAGACGTTGACTACGTTGCCATGCCGAAGGCTTCATGTCAGTGGGCTAGCGTATTACTGTATCTTGGGAAAGCTGGCTACGACATCAAGCTCGTCGACAGCGACGGCTTCACGCGGGCCATGTCACAGGTTAAGTGGTCCATCCCCAACCCCTCTGGTTGAACCGCCGTCGATCTCTTCGACGGCCCTGCCGCTGATCTCCTCCGCCAAGCGGTCAAGGATTTGCGATCCTTGTACGCCATCGAGCCCATTTTGTCATTTCTGAAGGACACATTCTACGATGGCGGCTTGGGATCCTCATTTGCCAAGTCAGATCTCATCGACCACGACCACGGCCACAAGGAGGGCACCCACAAAGGTTCTTCCAAGGTGAAACAGCCCATCTGTGACATCAGAGAGTGCACCATGGGTCTATGCTCTTCCAACTGGAAGGATCCCGTCCATGACATGTGAGGCAACATCCTATCAGCAAATCTTACCTTTTCTAGCTTGCCAACCCATACCATTTGTTGTAGTAGCATTTGTCGTGCGGTGCTTTAACTGTGTCGTGTTTAATTATTTTAGTTATGCAAAAATGTATTGCTCAATAGTGCTATGTGATGTTTAAGTATGAATTGTCCACTTCAGTTTCATGGATGGCTATATTTGGTTGTTTATAGTGAGTAGATGCCTTGTTTATCTGTATTTGGTTGTTAGGTTGGTTGCAGTGAGCATTTTTCCAGTTATCGAGCAGATGCCTTGTTTATATGTATTTGGTTCTTAGGTTGGTTGCAGTGAGCATTTGTCCAGTTATCAAGCAGACACCTTGTTTATCTGTATTTGGTTGTTAGGTTGGTTGCAGTGAGCATTTGTCCAGTTTTCAAGCAGATGCCTTGTTTATCTGTATTTGCTTGTTAGGTTGGTTGCAGTGAGCATTTGTCTAGTTTTCAAGCATATGCCCTGTTTATCTGTATTTACTTGTTAGGTTGGTTGCAGTGAGACTCTGTCCAGTTTTCAATGGCTATATTTGGTTGTTATACTGATCATTTATGCCTTGTTTATTTCAGTCATTCACAATGTGTTGTTCGTTATGTGCAAGTCGGAACTGTGCCGCTCGACTGCATCAATACCAGTTTGAACGGCTATATTTGGTTCCAGTTATGCCTGGTGTAGTTAACGCATGCCCTTTATTTCAGTTTTACACATTTATCCAGTGTGATGTTTAAGCATGACCTACGTTCTATTCATTTTCAACAATACCAGTTTGAATTGCAATATTTGATGGCTGTTAAGCCTGCTGTCGGTAACATTGCCTTCCATTTTATATCTGCTTTAACAGCATGCTGAAACCAACACATTCAAGCTATCATTTGGAGATGATGTTGTTTACCTTTGCTATATTTGTTTGATGTTATGGTTGCTGTACTTATCATGCCTTTCCACTACTTATGTAGGACAACAATGATAGTGGCCACCATTTTCCGCCGAGGTTAGTTTCATCCCTCGGCTTGTACTCCCCCCGTCGTTCCATAATGTAGTGCATATAGATCCAGGCCTGGACACTTGTTAGCTTCTAATATTGACTTGTTGCTTGTAGGTACATATGCCCTTGGCAAGGATCCACGCATCGACCCTTTTTGTGTATGGGGCAATGAGATATTCATGAACAAGCATCAAGTGAGGAAACTGATAAGGATTATTAGCAAAAAGATACGAATGGTGGCAAGCAAATTATTTGTTTATGCTCTATCCAACACAACAGTGAGCTGTAGGATGGTAACTACAAACTCTGCAGCCTTCTCTTTTTACTGCCCATAATGAGTTGTTAGACAACAATGTCTGAATCTTTTTCGTTCGTAGTGGTTCCTGAAGCAGTTCACTCAAGATTACCTCGCAAAGTACATGATTGGTGGAAACGCAATGAAGGTTAAAGTATTTCATCTAGACTACAAGGAGCATCGAGAAGTCGTAATGAAGACAGTGAAGGATGGATGGGCAGCCATCACAAAGGGTTGGCCTAGAGTCGTGTGTGCATTACGCATGGAGGAGGGCACAATATGGGCATTCCGCTTCACCTTCTCCAGCAACCAGAATGTCTTTCTCCTCTCTCTTTACAGTCTTTAGTACAACTATGGTTCATCATTCTTTACTTGGTGCTTCTGTAGTTCTTCAGTATATGTACCTGTGCATCGAATTATGCATTCGTGGTTGAACCTATATTTGTAATAAACATGGTTGGATATGAAATAAGTGATTGCCTACTTTCAAATTCAACACATGTGATTTTTAAATTAGGGATTAATTATGGATTAATTAGGGATTACACTGCACACGGTTTGCGAAAGCGAAACGTCTGCGATAGACGTGGAGATCAGACACGTTTCTAGGATCCACTACGTGTGTGATCAATCTTCACTGCACACACGATCAGCCAAGAAAAAACATGTGCGATTAACAATAGCATCACACACAGTTCTTTCTTATTAAATGTTTGCGATAGTCACCTTATCACACACGCTTCAAAATTATGGACTGTTTGTGATGTTGTGCGCATCGCAAATGTTTGGTCATAGAAGAACGCGTGCGATAGGTCGATCATCCGACGTGGGTACGACGGATGAATCGTGTGGGATGTATTCAAGCTTCGCATACAGTTTTATAGCGACAACTGTGTGCGCTCTTACATCGAATCGCACACAGTCGAGGAAAAGTAAATGTGTGTGATTGTCTACTTCTACAATCGTGAACTATTTGTGATGGGTCACGCATCGTAAACGTAGCACCACAGAATACCAACTGCGATGGCAATGCAAGCACAAACAAGTAGGGAGTACTGTATATGCATCGAGGCGCCCTATCCCCGACGGTTTCTGGGTCGTGTGGGAAGGACCCCCCTATCGCAGTCACTCACTTGGCGACGGTTCCGAACGCCATCGTGGAAAGGGGTTAAAAACCGTTTGTATAGCACCTCGCTATACCAGTGGGTTACCACCAAGAGCTGCATCTATGCCCTCACCACTGATGCCCATCTCATGGTTTTCCTCCTCTCTCCACACCACCACCTTGACCCGGTGCCATCTAGCAGACAATCTGGTACAAATGCTTCAACTGCCACTGCTGAAAAAACTTGCGCTTGTGTTGGTTGATCTGTCGGTGGCCTCACTTCATAGCATCATCCACTCCAGCTGCCCTGCACTGGAGCGTTTGGTGCTTGTTTTTGGACTAGGAATCCGTATCCCTTGTCTCAAAATAAAGTCGCCTCACCTTGTAAGCATTGGAATTCATTTTGAAGGACAGGAGCTCATCATCGAAGATGCCCCTTCACTTCAAAGGTTGCTCCTTGATTGTTGTTATAAACCTTCGCAAATAATTGTGGTCTCTGCGCCTAAACTGGAGACCTTGGGTGCAATTAGTGATCCGTTCGAATGGTTCGAGATGGTGTTTGCCTCCACACCTATTGAGGTACTGTATATTATTCATGTACACTTTTGTAATTTGCATTTTTCATTTGTGTGCATAAGTTAAGTATCATCTTGGAGTACACTTTCAGTGCTAATATTATGTTCTATGCTCAATGAAGCGCTTGTCCATCCTATCAGTGGTGGTGGATTCTGTCAAGACCTTATATATCAGTATGTGGTGTTTTGATCTCAACATCATTATTGCCTTGCTGCAATGCTTTCCATGTCTGGAGAATTTGTATATAAAGGTGATGATTTCACGCACATTGAAAGCCCATATATAATGTACTATAATTAATCGTTCAGCTATCGCTCTTTCAACATAATCTTTTTTAGACATTAACTGTTTTCAATCTTCATCTCTATTTAGACACTAACACATGGAGAGAAAGGTATAACAAATTGATGGTTCAAGAAGCACCGGGATTTTCTCATATCTCATGACATTCGTTTGAAGACAGTAACGCTGGAAGGATATGCATCCAACAGTGCAAACACTAGCTTTGTCACATTCTTCATGTTGAATGTGAGGGCTCTATTGTCCGTGAGGATTAAGTTTTTCAACAAGAAATTTCTCACGGAACTGTATGTGGAACAGCATAAAAAGAAGTTTCAGGTGGACCTAAGGGCTTCTGATCGTGCTCGGCTTATATTTACAACAACTTGTCGTCATCATGGACCAGTAGAACTTTTGTACCGGGATCTTGATTTTATGGATTGGACCGATCCATTTGATTGTGACTGCCAAAAACTTTGGTTGAGTTAGATGTTATTGCCCTGTTCAATCCGGGTTATGTGTAAACCTGATGAACAATTAATCCTCGTGCTTTTGTACTTTTTGTAAGCTGGAGTTAGACATTGTTGCCCTTTTCAACTAGGGTTTGACCCACATTTTCTTTCATACTGGGCGTCTGTGTTCCTATAGGTACTACCTCTGTCGTGGTTTATTCTTTATTGGCCCCCTTCGTATTTTGTAGTACCAAACTTTGACCTTAGATTTAACTAAGAATATATTAATGCATGTCATCGAAAATAATATTGTTGGACGGCTATTCCCGGCTATGTTCATCTGCTATATGCAATAATTATGAATGTGCTTGCTCGCCGTTTAGGTGGCCGCGGCGCGCTCTGCTCGCGTGCCTCCACGCGCTCTACTCGCCGTTTAGGCGCCCTCGGGTCGCGTCCCTCTGCGCGCTCTGCTCGCCGTTTAGGCGCCAAGTCTCGCTCGGGTCGCGTCGTCGTCCTTCCGCGCACGCTCTGCTAGCGGTTGGGGAAGCTTTAGTTATTTGATCTTAGATTATGTTAATTAATTATACCTCCAGAGTCGGAATCATCCGGCTCTGGAGGTATAATTAATTAACCTAAACTATGATCTCCAGCGCCCGTTCCCGTCGCGCAACTCCATCCTGTCATCCGCCGTTGGGAGTATGCCGGTATGTGTGGGTAACTAGCTAGCAAGTGGATCAGTAGTGAGTCGCCACCGGCGGCCATTGCTGTGGTTATTTATAGCTAGCAGCTGGCTAGGGGATTGGGGATTTTACAATTCACCCCTGTGGAGCATGGGAAGCCTTCGCCGGAGCGCGGGAAGACTTGAGCACACAACCCGACAACCATATGCGTTGTCACGTGTTACCAGACACGTGTTAACATAAGGAAACGTATGTGCAACTTACTAATCATCGCACACGAGTACTCGCAGACGCATCGTGTGCGATACTCCTAGCCACCACAAGCAACTAGTTTGCATTTTTCAAAGTTTTTTGTACGAACAGAATCACACACTAACTAACTATAGTATTCGTCTGTGTTATAATTTCTCATCGCAAACAGTTCATCCGAGTGGGCTGTTTGCTGCGTATCACACACATCTTGTTTACACAAATCGTTTGTGTTCTTTTGTCTCATCGCAAACAGTTCATCTATGTGAACTGTATGCCGCATATCACACACATCTTGTTAAGTTGAACCATTTCTATTCTCTTCCCTAATCGAAAACAGTTCGTCCGAGTGAACCGTATGCCATATATCACACACACCTTGATCTGGCTAACCGTTTCTGTTGCATTCCCTAATAGCACACAGTTCATCGGAGCGAACTGTATGCCGTATATCGCACACACATTGATATGGCTGCCCGTTTCTGTTGTTCTGCCTCATCGCAAACAGTTCTTCTGGATCAACCGTATGCCCCGCATCGCACACGTAACTGAAATCTGAACCGTGTTTGATGTCTCCGTCATCGCAAAAGTTTTGCATCTTTTTTGACAGTTTTTTTACATCCCCGTTTGCGATTAATGCATCGCACACAGTTTCGTGAAAGGGTCTTTGATCGTAGTGTCGCGTTAGCAGCATCCTGCAGTAGTGGGTAAAAGTAATACTACGATAGTTTAAGCTCCTGTTATGCCTAGTGATGCGAAGAACAGAGTCCCCAATCTCATAAGGACTGTTACTGACAGCAAAATCCCTCGACCATGCAGTAGTAAACTGAATCAGAACAATGCCCATACCACATCTCGACGTGTAGTTGATCCGCCAACCTCTGGCTTCAAGGAACTCTGAGATCATTGCATTGGCGATCGGAAAATCTTCAAGTGAGATGCCTGGTACCAGAGTGGCAATGGCCCACTCATCACAGACCATCGGGAGCTCACCACCTAGGACAACATAGCCTCGCTGCATGCGCTCAGGTCCAGGAGGGATGATTGTGGTGCCGGCGGGGAGGTGAGGGTAGGGGTTGCAGGGGTAGCAAGCCATGGCGTGGGCGGTGATGGTGGTGGGTTCAGGCGGAGTGGGGTTGTTGGGCAGAGAAGCAGAATGCGAAGGGGCAAGGGGTGGCTCCTGGGATTTATTGTGCACGGCAGGTGCAACCGATATTTTTCGATATACCAGCTTACGGTTTTTCTTGTTGGGACAAAAGCTGGCTATGTGATTGTAACCAAAGCATTTTCTGCATCTAATACTGTTACAACAACCAGAGAGATAATGACCATATCCCAAGCATTTCGAGCAGAAAATAACATCAGGTGGTTTATATAGAATATGAATCGATTCCGTGGTGGGCTATCTGTTGGGCTGAGGCAAATGAGTGTTGGTGGGCTCCAGGTGAGCAGAACGGCCCGAACAGTAGTTGCAATTTGAAATGCCGTTGGACCCTGCAACTATCGATCTGTTATGCATGGGAGTGGTTGAGCTACGTACCTTGTTGGACCGAAAGATCCGATCATCCATGCCGGCGGGCGTGATACAAAGATTACCAATCGGAATAGAATTAGCTCCTGATAAAATCTGATGATTACCTCTCTCTATGGTTGTGACACCCGGATTTGGCCGAGGGGTTGAGGTTAGACCATTGTGGATCCTTCGATAAACTTTATTGACAGAGACATGCTGCGGTGGAGTCTTTTTTTTATAAGACACAAGATGCCATTCTACCTCTTGTTCTTTGAGCCATAGTCTCTCTTCATAGATCCAATTAGGGCCACCACCGCTCCAAAGATGGAAGTAACATTTGAACATATTGCAAGTGAAGGACTTTGAACGAACTAAATGGAAACCCACTACCTTTGAGCAAACCGAAAAATGGTACACATTACCAGAGATATGAATCACATTGATTACATCATAGGCTGCTCCAGTGCACGATGTATAGCAAGGCTGACATTCAATGGATCAAGCCTAAATGTCAATCTACCAAAAGATGCCACCAGAATAAACCAGAAGAGGGTGACACCGGGTTGACCATAGATGCAAATAGATCACGAACCTGAGACCTAAAATGATGTCCAAATGAAAAATCCAGTTAATGAGCAATGGAAAGAGGATCATTGAATGGGTCCATTGGAAGGGAAACATATTTGGCTGGTTGGATTTGGGTGAGTTGGGTGGGATCATGGGAGCCGCCATGGGCGCCGGTGGGGAGGGTGGGTGGGTGGGAGGTTAACCATTCGTTTTGGTACAACATTGTTTTAATTGCTTTAGGGCATTTTTGAGAGATTACTTGTAGTTGATCAAGAAGGTCCAACAAGAATCAATGTCATTTCTGCGCCGAAATTGACAGTGGTGGGCTACTCATCTAACAAATACTCCGAACTTGTTATTGGATCCACACCCGTTCAGGTACAATAGTCGCCTTCTACCTCTCCTTCTAGAAATTAACATTATTTCTAATTTTGAAGATGTATGTTCGTCTGTCATCCAGAAAATGATTCCGACAAGCTTGACGCCGAAACTGCGCATAGTGAAGGTCTTGGCACTAGAATCTATCGGCCCCAACCTGGACCAAGTTGTCAGTTTCCTTAGATGCTTTCCATTCCTGGAGAAGCTATATATTGAGGTGATGTTCCTTTCCTGTTAAATGTTAACCATAAGGGAGTTCAATTTTTGACACCTTTTTGCAAGTTTACAATGACAATGTACTACAATTTCTGAAGGATTTTTGGAGGATTTCAGTACATACATGTTTCCCCCCCCATATTGGTTGCTTGATCCATATGGTTACAATCCATAAGCATTTCTCCTTTGGATTCATATGTACTAGTTTTCTTAGGGAACTTCTCATCCACTCCAACCTCTTGTGAAGAAGGCTACATTTTTCTATATTGTAATCAAATGCCCATGTTAATCATGTCGGATCAAAGATGGCACGTTAGTGCATTTTACAAATCCTACAAACCAAATAGGAGTGTAGTAGTGTTCAAAACTGCATGTAGGCACTAACACGTTTTCTTCTTTTGCAGATAAGATTGGGCCCGGTGGTGGATACTGTGATACAATATAACAATCACATCGAATGCCTAGATCTGCATCTCTCAGAAATTACTTTGAACTCCTACCGAGGGACCTTACCGGAGATTATATTCGCCAGGTTCTTTGTTGTCAGAGCAAGGGTGCTGAAGGTAATGAGGTTTGCCTTACATTTATTTCGCAAAAATGAATGGTTTGTTGATCAGCGCCAGCGGCTGCGGCAGAATGGAATAGGCTCCGAAAAAGCTAAATTTCACTTTGGAACTTCAGATGACAGAGTAATCGGAAGTCAACGTGTCAACCCCATACATGACTTCTCAGTGGCTGACCCCTTTGCAAAAATTATGAGGTTTCAAAACCAGCCTTACAAGTGGTAATATTAGTTTGAACCTCTCTTATATCCATGTTCAGCGGATCAGCGCGGGTGTTTGCAGCTGATGAGCTGAATTTCATTTCTAATATCAGTTTGAACCTTGTAATCTTCGAATTTGAGCCATATAGCTCTGGAATTTAAACCTTGTAATATTTCGAGCTTTTGTGGTACAATCGTTGAAATGGCATCGTATGAGACTCGTATATTGGTAGCACTATTTTGACCTTAATATGCAATGGACTTAGATTTTATTAACCATTCTCGAATGTGTTTACCTTGTCGATCTCATAGCACATGATCTGTATAGCTAACTCGACTGTGATCTTCGACATTATTGCACACAGTTGGTTTCTTCAACCGTGTGCCCTGTAGAGCGTAGAATTAATTATCGCACTCGAGTCTCCATCATCACCCTTCTGTGTAACTTTGACCTCATCACCCACGGGTAAACTTATGACCAAAGTCATTCCACACACTTCATTTTTACAAAGCTTTTTGCCAATAAACGCCAACGATTTGTCTCTCTTCTAGCCGACGCGTGGCCAAACTAGTCGGGCGGGAAGCTTGCGCGGGAACAAGCTCACCAACGATACATTTGGCGCCTCTTCGAGCCCATGTGTGGTCAAACGAAACGCGTGTGGTGTTCTCAAGTGTGCACTGGAATCCTCCGCTATGAACGCGGTGACAAAACGTGACGATTACAGGCCGGCCGGCCCCCATTTATTACAGCGGCCATTTAACCCTTGTGTCTCTTCAACCTTTCGATCACGCCCCACTATTGCAAGAAGCACACCCACCACGACAAATTCTTAGAGGGTATCATGCGCGGCTCCAATGGCGCTCTGAGCGGCTGCCGACGACGAGCAGCAGTTCACCATGCATGCCATGGTGGACACCCACAGAAGGTTCATGGAGCTCTCGGTGGTGTACACCAACAACCCGGTCTGGGTGGAGCACTCCATCCACATCATGGAGTTGTTGCTTGCTGAGGAGAAGTACAAGGTGGTTGGGTTCGACCTCGAGTACACCCGCGCTCATGACGGGTCTCGTCCCAAGGTCGCCGTCGCCTAGATGTGCATGCGCAATCACGTCCTCGTCTACCACTACTGCCTGGCCACAAGGCCTTGCGAGCGTTTCGCCAGGTTTGTCAACAGCCCCCACTACATGTTCGCTACAGTGGACATCACCAGCGATGTAAAGGTGCTCAATAATTCGGGCATCGCCTGCCAGAATCTTGTCGACATCCAGGGCCAATACAAGATCTGGGGCAGCAATGAGCATGAGAAGGACTCACTGGTTCACCTCGCCGAGGCCATCATCGACCCCTACTACAGAGACATGAAGGATTCCTACAACAAGGACAAGCGTGCCTGGTACTCGGCCTGGATGGAGAAACTCGACAAAGCTCACATCATGTACGTGGCCAAGGAGGCGTACACGAGCTACGAGATGTACAGGCGGATCGTTGACATGAGGAAGTGCCTCCTTCCCCAAAACGGCCAGGGATCTAGCCGGAAGCAGAGCAATGGCAAGTGTCGTCGCAATAAGAAGTAGATGATTAGATCCTCGTTTCTCCTAGTTTAGTATGCATGTAATTGCTTACTTTGGTGTGTGGAAATGTTATGTGTGTAGTCACTTGTGTAATTGTATGCTTAATTTGGTTATGCAATGCTGTCTTTTTAAGTATATATGTTGATGCTCTGTAGACAGAGCGTAGATGTTGTGCGGACAGAGCAAATCACATCGCACACAGACTAAACAATGGAACCTGTCGGTGATGTTTTCATCAATCACTCACAATTGTATACCAGCAATTGTTTGCTCACAACACACACGGCTTGTTAACAAGAATCGTCTGTATTGTTATCGGTCTTGCCACACATTTCCGATTGCAGACCTGTTTGCCGCATATCACACACATCTTGTTAAGTTGAACCATTTCTGTTCTCTTGGCTCAACGCAAACAGTTCATCCGAATGAACTGTATGTCATATATCGCGCACACATTCATCGGGCTGACCGTTTCTTTTATGTTGCCTAATCACAAACAGTTCTTCCGAGTGAACTGTATGCCGTATATCGCACACACCTTCATCTGGCTGCCCGTTTCTGTTGTTCCGCCTTATCACAAACAGTTTATCAGGGTGAACTGTATGCCGTATATCGCACACACCTTGATCGGGTTGCCCATTTCTGTTGTTCTGTCTCATCACAAACAGTTCGTATGGATCAACCGTATGCCCCGCATCGCACACGCATCTAAAATCTGAACCATGTTTGATGTATCCACCATCACAAATGTTTTGCATCTTTTTTGATGGTTTTTTTACATCATCGTTTGCGATTAATGCATCGCACACAGTTTCGTCAAAGGGTCTCTGATTGTAGTGTCACGTTAGCAGCATCCTGCAATAGTGTTAGGTTGCGGTGTGCAAGTTCAAGTGGAGCATCACGAAGAGATCATGCTTGAAGCTTGACATCCATTGTGATGACAATGGACTTGTGAAGATGTCCCGAAGAGTGGCTCACCCATAGTGGAGTATGGGGGAGCAATCTACTAGCCTTCATCGAGCCAACACAATCAAGAAAGGTGGTCCATCTTGAGGAGGTTAAGATCTTCGTCATCTAGCTCAAGTGTACTATGTGCAAGGCAAAGGTTTGCCCTTAATAGGTTTTTTGTTTTACCGGTTTCATGGTGGTAGTTGGGAAACCGGGTTTTAGGATCGATTGTCGTACTATCAAGGGGGCTCTCGAATGCGTAGCTTGATTGTATCATTCGTAGAGAGCTCAATCCATTGCATCCTTGCATCTCTTTGTTGGTTCTTGTTTGGTGTTTCTCTTTGTGAGTTTTGGAGCTTATGGTCATCTTCATGAAAAGCTCGAGTTCATCGAAAATGGAGTTCATGTGCATATTATATGATGTTTTCGATGTGGGAGTTTATGTCGGTTCTTCGCTGATGGAGGTTTCATTCCTCTATATCATATGCATACTCCCTCTGCCACTTCTTACTATAACTTGAGTTTGCTCAATTTGGAGCTCATATGCACAAGTTATGGCAGTTCTGGTTTTCTTGCTGCATCTGTTTTGATCAGGGGCTTGCTTGTTGCACCCATGCGGCAGTACCACTCTGGACAGCGGTAGTACCGCTTGTAAGCGGCAGTACCGTTCCCTATCGGGCGGTAGTACCGCTTGTAAGCGGTACTTCTGATGTTCCAGTACCACGCGCACTTCCTCTTCTTTTGGGGGTTCTGTTTTTCGTGTCGGGTTTAGCGGTAGTAGGGCGGCAGTGAGGTGCGGTAGTACCGCCTATAAGCGGTAGTACCGTCCCGGTCGGGCGGTAGTACTGCTGCTGCGGTATAGCTGTCGTGCTCTGCTCTACCCTACCTCTATGCTCTTGTGTTCTGCATCTCCTGCGGTAGTACCGCTGGGATGAGCGGTAGTACCGCTCCGACAGCTCTACTGCCCTGAGTTTCCTCGCCTTTGCTCTTTTTCCTGGATCTACCGCCCGAGCGGTAGTACCACTTGTGTGCGGGCTGAGCACATAATGGTTGGATTCGGGATGTCCTATAAAAGGGGTCTTCTTCTCCATTGAACCTTATGCTTCTAGCTCGTATTTGCCACCCATTGTTGACCTTCTTCGAGCTTGCTATCTCTCAATCCCTCCATGGATTCTTGCTAGTTTTGGGAGGGGGGGGGGGGAGAGGAGATCTAGATCCACATTTGCACCAATCACTTTCTCCTATATGGGAGGGGAACCCCTTGGACCTAGATTTTGGAGTTCTTGGTGTTCTCCTTCTTGTTCTTCCTCTCATTTTCCTCCATAGCTTTCGTTGCTTTGGTGGGATTTGGGAGTGAGGGACTTGGGCACTCCGTGTGCCCCTGCCATTGCATTAGTTGCATCGGTTTGAGTTTTCCACGGTTATACGTGGAAGTGAAAAGTTGAGAAGCTTATTACTCTTGGGTGCTTGGTAGCCTAGAGCTTGTTCCTCTTGGGTGCTTGGGCACCCTAGGCGGTTGGTGGTGCTTCGGAGCTCAATCATTGTGGTGTAAAGCTCCAGGCAAGCGTCGGGGTCTCCAATTAGGCTGCGGAGATTGCCTCGAGCAATTTGTATGGGTTCCGGTGACCGCCCCCAAGGGTTGCCAAGGTGTACAGGTTCGGTGACCGCCCCCAAGGGTTGCCATTTGTACGGGTTCGGTGACCGCCCTCAAGGGTCCCTTACTGGAATCACAACATCTTGCATTGTGTGAGGGCGTGAGGAGATTACGGTGTCCCTAGTGGCTTCTTGGGGAGCATTGTGCCTCCACACTGCTCCAAACGGAGATTAGCATCCGCAAGGGTGTGAACTTCGGGATGCATCGTCGTCTCCACGTGCCTCGGTTATCTCTTACCAGAGCCATTTACTTATGCACTTTACTTTGTGATAGCCATAGTATGACATGATATATATTGTGCTATCACTTAGTTGTTTATCTTGCTTAGCATAAATTATTGGTACACATACGTGAGCCTAGTCGATTTAGGTTTTATGCTTGACAAATTAAATGCTAGTTTTATTCTGCATTTGTTCAAGCCTAAACCGTAATTATTGTAAACACGCCTATTCAACCCCCCCCCCCCCTCTAGGCGACATCCACGATCTTTCAAGAAGGAACACGAATATGCAAACAAAATATAAATTGTTCTTTCAATTCAAAAGATATAATAGACTCAAATTTATAAGTCAAAAAGAAAAAGGACAGGTGGTATGGTGGCTTCCCTGCCAAATGTTGTACCAAAAGCTACATGTATGCATGCAACAATTAAGCTCTAGTCACAAAACCACTTTCTAAATCTTGGCGCAATCATGTGACTGCATGTGTGCGTGCCCCCGCCCCTATGTGCCACAAATCGTCTTCCCATCATTGCACTGAAAGAATATCATCCAAATAAACTCGAAAATATGCGAGCTCCTATGATATGTCTCCAAGTATCTATAATTTTTGCTTGTTCCATGCTATTATATTATCATTCTTGGATGTTTTACAATCATTTTATAGCAACTTTATATCATTTTTTGGGACTAACCTATTGACATAGTGCCCAGTGCCAGTTGCTATTTTTTGCTTGTTTTTTACTTCGCAGAATATCAGTACCAAACGGAGTCCAAATGCAGCGAAACTTTTTGGAGAATTTTTCTGGACCAGAAGACACCTAGTGGGCCAAAGATGTACCATAGGGGAGGCCCGAGGTGGGCACAACCCACCAGGGCGCGCCAGGGGGCCCAGGCGCGCCCAGAGGGGTTGTGCCCCCTTGGTAACCTCCCACACCGCCTCTTCGCCCTATAAATTGCCAAATATTCTAGAAACCCTAAGGGAGTCGACGAAACACAATTCCAGCCGCCGCAAGTTCCAGAACCACGAGATCCAATCTAGACACCATCACGGAGGGGTTCATCATCCTCATTGGTGCCTCTCCGATGATGAGTGAGTAGTTCATCATAGACCTACGGGTCCGTAGGCTGTAGCTAGATGTTTTCCTCTCTCTCTCTCTTTTGATTCTCAATACAATGGTCTCTTGGATATCTATTTGATGTAACTCTTTTTGCAGTGTGTTTGTTGGGATCCGTTGAACTTTGAGTTTATGATCAGATCTATATCCATGAATATTATTTGAGTCTTCTTTTGATCTCTTATATGCATGATTATTTATAGCCTCATATTTCTTCTTCAAATCTTTGGTTTAGTTAGGCCAACTAGATCGATTTTTTTTCCATGGGAAGAGGTGCTTTGTGATGGGTTCGATCGTGCGGTGTTCTTTCCCAGTGACAGAAGGGGCAGCAAGACATGCATGTACCGTTGCTATTAAGGATAACAAGATGGGGGCTATTCCTACATGAATAGATCTCGTCTACATCATGTCATCGTTCTTATTGCATTACTCCGTTTTTCCATGAACTTAATACACTAGATGCATGCTGGATAGCGGTTGATGTGTGGAGTAATAGTAGTAGATGCAGGCAGGAGTCGGCCTACTAATCTTGGACGTGATGCCTATATATTGATCATTGCCTTGGATATCGTCATAATTATTCGATCTTCTATCAATTGCCCAACAGTAATTTGTTTACCCACCGTGTGCTATTTTCTTGAGAGAAGCCACTAGTGAAATCTACGGCCCTCGGGTCTATTCTTTATCATATTTGCTTTTAGATCTATTTTATTCGCTTTTGTTTCCATATCTATTATTCCAAAAACCCAAAAATACCTAGCTGCACTTTTTTGTTATTTATTTTATTTCGCGTTTTATCGAGAGCTATTTATCCAATCTACCACAAATTTATCTATCTTTTTACCGTGGAGGGATTGACAACCCCTCTTACGCGTCGGGTTGCAAGTATTTGTTCTTTGTGTGTAGGTACCGTTTACATAGTGTTGCTTGGTTCTCCTACTGGATTGATACCTTGGTTTCATAACTGAGGGAAATACCTACCGTAGCTGTGCTGCATCATCCCTTCCTCTTTGGGGAAATACCAACGTAGTTCAAGCGACATCAAAAGGAATTTCTGGTGCCGTTGCTGGGGAGACATCATCAACATCTATCAGGTTACTAATCGCAAATCTCATCACCTTGCAATTTACATTATTTGCCATTTGCCTCTTCTTTTCATCTCCCCCACTTCACAAAAAATTGCCGTTTTATTCGCCCTCAGTGCGTGAGATCTTGTTTGCCTACTTTATCGTTATCGCTAGTTCTTCCTCTATTGCATGTACCCCCGAGAACGAAGTTCTTAACTTTAAACAAAGGGGAGGGGAGAATCTAAAAGATGCTTGGTATAGAATTTGCAATGCTCATAATAGATCTATTCATAAGCAATCTACCATTGTTCTTCTTTGCAGTTTTTATGTGGGCATTACCACATGGTATAGATTCGTCCTTGATATGATTACTGGTGGGAATTTCTTGATGTGTCCATCTTTGGATGTTTTTAATGCTATGGGAAACTTAATAGGTTCACCACCTCTCACTATCAATGAAACTGCTTTAACACTTGAGCATGTTATGCAAAGGCTTAATGCTATTGAAAAGAAAATGCTTACCGAAGAACATATTGAAAACTTGGATAAATAAATGCATAATCTTGCTAGTAAAATTGGGTCAAAAGCGGAAGAGGTTTTAAGTTGCTAAAGGAAAAGGGAACCGTAATTCACGAAAGAATTGAAGAAAGTCCTTCTCGAATTGATAAGTTGGAAGAATTTTTTTGTAATTTAAGCTCGGCTTTTGCTTATGCTAAAACTATTGAAAAAACTCCCATTAAAATTAGCAAGATTACTCAAGTTAGTAAGAACAAGGGTGCAACTTCTAATAATAACAAAGAAGATCTTAAGATGACTAGTATTCACCCTGACTTTGTTGAAGTTGTGAGAAACCCTACTTGCAAGAATGAATTTTTCAATATCATTCCTAGGAGTATTGTTATTAAAAATCTATATGCTAAATCTTTGAAGAATATTGGTTGTGTGATTGAGGAATTGGAAACTAAAGATGACAACACTTGAATCTATGCATTACGCCTAGCTAGGGGCATAAAACGATAGCGCTTGTTGGGAGGCAACCCAGCGAATAAAATTTATTTTTTCCTTTTTCTTTCTGTTCTTGAGTGTTTTCACAATTATGCCTCCGTTATGATTGTTTTTTTATGTTTTAATTAGTGTTTGTGCCAAGTAAAGCCTTTGGGATAGCTTTGGTGATAGTTGATTTGATCCTGTTGAAAACAGAATTTTTTGCGTCCAGTAACAGAATTGTTTAAATTCACGGAAGCGACGAAAAATTCTGAATTTTGTACAAAAGATTGATATACAAATTGCCTCTGTTGTCCTAATTTTTCAGAATTTTTGTATTTACAGAAGTATGAGAACAAGTCACATCTTTACAGACTGTTCTATTTTTGACAGATTCTGTTTTCTTTGCATTGTGTGCTTATTTTGATGAATCTATGGATTGTATCGGGGAGTATAAGCCATGGTAAAGTTAGAATATAGTAGATATAATGCAATAACAAAATTGGAATGGTTTTTCTACAGTACTTAAAGTAAAGATTGGTTTTCTTATACTAACGGATCTCACGAAGGTTTTGTTAAGTTTTGTGTGATTGAAGTTTTCAAGTTTTGGGTGAGATCACGATGGATAAAGGAATAAGGAGTGAAAAGAGCCTAAGCTTGGGGATGCCCCATGGCACCCCAAGTTAATATTCAAGGAGAACCAAGCAACTAAGCTTGGGGATACCCCGGAAGGCATCCCCTCTTTATTCTAACGACCATCGGTATTTTACTTGGAGCTATATTTTTTTTGTCACATATCATGAGTTTTGCTTGGAGCGTCTTGTATTATATGAGTCTTTGCTTGTTTTTCTTTTTTGTTTGTCACAAGTATCCTTGCTGGACACACCTATTTGAGAGAGCCAAAATTATGCTATGATTTGTTAGAATTGCTCTATATGCTTCACTTAAATTTTTTAAGCTATGGAATTGCTCCAGTGCTTCACTTATATCTTTTTGAGCACGGTGTGCTTTAATATTTTGGAAGAAATGCTCTCATGCTTAACTTACATTTATTTGAGAGTTAGTAAATTTTTGAAGAAATTCTCTCATGCTTCACGTATATTATTTTGAGAGACGAAAAAATTTATGCTCATGTTCTTCACTTAAATTTGTTTGAGCTTGTCAAAAGCAATTGCAATATATGAAACTAGTCCCAAAGTGATAGATATTCAAGAGGGATATAATAAAAACTTTCATGAAGATCATTGGACAAAATAAACTTGATTCTTTGTAATAGTTTTGAGATATGATGATAGTGATATGTGAGTCATGTTGGTGAGTACTTATGCTTTAGTAAGAATATTGGTGTTAAGGTTTGTGATTCCCTACGCAAGCACGAAAGTCAATAGTTATGCAATGAAATTACATCCTACTTGTGGTGCATTATTCGGCGTTAGTTATGCTTAATGCTCGCTTATGTGATTTTTCGTTTCTTGGTTGGTTGCTTCTCAATCTTTTTGCTAGCCTCCACTTGTACTAAGTAGAAATACTACTTGTGCATCCAAAATCCTTAAACCCAGTTTTGCCATATGAGTACACCATACCTACCTACATGCGGTATTTCCATGCCGTTCTAAGCAAATTTGTATGTGCCATCTCTAATTTTCAAAATAAATTTCCTTTTTGTGTGCCCGTACCGCTCATGAAGCGGCAGGGGTGGCCAATATTTTCCATGCTATATGTGTTATTCTCAAGATGAGTGTTTATTCACTTGTCATTGCACGAGAGTGCGGCGGTAATAGGGATGCCCAGTCCCGAAATGAAAAAGAAATTTACTTTATGTTGTCAAATAATAAATTTCTTGGAAAGTGTTGGTATGGAAGGCACCCGTGGATACGGCTAGCCATGGATTGTGAAAGAATGGTGGAAAAAGGAATAAACTTTATTTTCTGTTTGGGAACCGCCTATGATATATCTAGCATGGAAAGTGTTGGGAATTACTCGGTCGTTTTCGTTGACGGGAAAAGTATGCCTCTCAAAACATTTTATCTCTCAATTTAAGCTTTGAGCTCTGGCACCTCTACAAATCCCTACTTCTCTCTGCGAAGGGCCTATCTATTTACTTTATGCAATTTTATTTTTACTTGAGTCTCCATCTTCTCTTATAAAGCATCAACTAAGGGACACTATGATCGTACTTGAGCATTGGATATAGCTAATATGCGAGTGTGTTTCATGAATGGATCAATGATTGAGCATGATGGGCTAGAGATAACTTTCTTTAGTGTTGATATTTTGAAAGACATGGTTGCTTGTTGATATGCTTGAGTATTGAAATCTTCATGTCAAAACTAGACTATTACTTTGAACCATATAAAAGTCTAAATGTCCATGCTACAAAAGAAAAAGAATATGTGATGAACATGTTAGGCAGCATTCCATATCAAAAATTCTGTTTTTATCATTTACCTACTCGAGGACGAGTAGGAATTAAGCTTGGGGATGCTGATACGTCTCCAACGTATCTATAATTTTTGCTTCTTCCATGCTGTTATATTATCATTCTTGGATATTTTACAATCATTTTATAGCAATTTTATGTCATTTTTTGAGACTAACCTATTGACATAGTGCCCAGTGTTAGTTGCTGTTTTTTACTTATTTTTTACTTAGCAGAATATCAGTACCAAACGGAGTCCAAACGCAGCGAAACTTTTTGGAGAATTTTTATGGACCAGAAGACACCCAGTGGGCCAAAGATGTATCAAAGGAGAGGCCCGAGGTGGGCACAGCCCACCAGGGCGCGCCTGGGGGCCCAGGCGTGCCCAGGGGGGTTGTGCCCCCCTCGGTGACCTCCCACACTGCCTCTTCGCCCTATAAATTGTCAAATATTCCAGAAACCCTAAGGGAGTCGACGAAACACAATTTTAGCCGCCGCAAGTTCCAGAACCACGAGATCCAATCTAGACACCATCACGGAGGGGTTCATCATCCTCATTGGTGCCTCTCCGATGATGTGTGAGTAGTTCATCATAGACCTACGGGTCCGTAGGCAGTAGCTAGATGGCTTCCTCTCTCTATTTTGATTCTCAATACAATGGTCTCTTGGAGATCTATTTGATGTAACTCTTTTTGCGGTGTGTTTGTTGGGATCCGTTGAACTTTGAGTTTATGATCAGATCTATATCCATGAATATTATTTGAGTCTTCTTTTGATCTCTTATATGCATGATTATTTATAGACTCGTATTTCTTCTTCGAATCTTTGGTTTAGTTAGGCCAACTAGTTCGATTTTTCTTGCCATGGGAAGAGGTGCTTTGTGATGGGTTCGATCGTGCGATGTTCTTTCCTAGTGACAGAAGGGGCAGCAAGACAGGCATGTATCATTGCTATTAAGGATAACAAGATGGGGGCTATTCCTACATGAATAGATCTCGTCTACATCATGTCATCATTCTTATTGCATTACTCCGTTTTTCCATGAACTTAATACACTAGATGCATACTGGATAGCGGTCGATGTGTGAAGTAATAGTAGTAGATGCAGGCAGGAGTCGGTCTATTAATCTTGGACGTGATGCCTATATATTGATCATTGCCTTGGATATCATCATAATTATTCAATCTTCTATTAATTGCCCAACATTAATTTGTTTACCCACCGTGTGCTATTTTGTTGAGGGAAGCCACTAGTGAAATCTACGGCCCTGGGTCTATTTTTTATCATATTTGCTTTAAGATCTATTTTTATTCACTTTTGTTTTCAGATCTATTATTTCAAAAACCCAAAAATACCTTGCTGCACTTTTTTGTTATTTATTTTATTTCGCATTTTATCTAGAGCTATTTATCCAATCTACCACAAATTTATCTATCTTTTTACCGTGGAGGGATTGACAACCCCTCTTTCGCGTCGGGTTACAAGTATTTGTTTCTTTGTGTGCAGGTACCGTTTACATAGTGTTGCTTGGTTCTCATACTGGATTGATACCTTGGTTTCATAACTCAGGGAAATACCTACCGTAGATGTGCTGCATCATCCCTTCCTCTTTTGGGAAATACCGACGTAGTTCAAGCGACATCATCCTGCATAAGTATAGGGGGTAACAACGGCATGCGCGAAATGAATTCTGATGGATGCATTCGGATCGAACAGCCACGCAGGAGCTGACATGGTAGGACGGGGTAGTGTGTGATTGTTTTTGCCTGCGGATGTGGAGTATTACGGCCCACACGCCACAGTTAATAGATGCACACACAGAATTATCACTTGTCATCATCCGGGATGACGGCACACACCGGCAAGTGGAAAGCGACCAGCGGCTCATCGGCTCATCGCGATGGTGAAGTAATGGAAGAAGGTGGTATATTTGCTCCACGTAGTGCCAAAACTAGACAACGAGTTTTCCAGATAAAATTCCAAGTCCCTTTTCTTGATGGGAAAAATTTCCAAGTTCCTGATATATGGGTCACCGCTCACGAGCTTAGCGCCGGAATGTTTTACCTCAACATTAAGCAGGCACGGAGGTGGGTTCTAAGTAACAGTCATGGAAGAGCAGTGCAGGTCCTCGTGAAAATGTATGTATGCAAGCCGAGAGAATAGAGATGGTGGACTGGTGGTTGCTCATGGCCATCCGCAGTCCATTCAAACCTGATCGGATCGTTACGGTTGCACTGCACTTGCACGGAGATAAGCCAGCTGTGGAACTTGAAAGCTCCGTGCAGCGCCGTGCCTTGTAGGCTGTATATGTACACGTCAAACAGGATGGACACGCCGATGGCCACGGAGCCATGCGATGCGATCCGACGACAAAGACACGATACAGCCACAGCCTACAGGACTTGCGGATGCATATCTCCTCGGCCGGAGACACCGGAGCCACCTCAACTGACGATCAAGGACCACGGTGGAGACGTGGACCTCGGAAGAGTACTCCGCCGGAACACGAAAGCGAAAACGACGGCAACGAAACTCGTGGCGTATTCCGTTGCGTGGCGAACGATTCCCCGCCCCGAGCCGAGGAAGGAAGGAACCTCGTTTTGTCGACGTTAAAAAAAGCGCCGGCCCCTCCGTGCCCTCCCAGGCGGTCCCTTCGTGTCCGTCCGTCCGGCCAACGCGCGCCCGAGACTAGGAGGGAAGAAAAATCTCCGCCGCCCAAGGCGGCCGGGTGCCCCTATCCGTGTCGGCAAGCCCCAGCCATCGGCGCCGGCCCTGGCCTAATAAAGTCGGCCGGCCGGATATAGCCACCCTTCCCCTGCACGCACGCGCCACGCCAACCTCGTCAGCACCCGGCCCCCTATAGCTTTCTTCCTCCTCGCCACCTCAAGCTCAAGGCCTCCGCCTCGGTCCGGTGCGCGGTGGCCACAGGCGTCCCTCTTCGACAACAACCCTAGCCGCGTCTCGTCTCCGGCTCGCGTGCGTGCGTGCTCGGTTGGGCTGCCAGGTTTCCTTCCTTCCAGTCTTTGCAGATCCTCGGATCATTTTCTGGGTTTTATTTTCCTCCTCGGGATTGCGTGCTCCGGAGGGTCATCCCCTTGCTAGCGCCACCGGGTCTGTTTGCATTTCCCAGCAGACTTCTTTGCCCGATTTGTTGCTCAAGTTTCGGGCTTCGTCTCGATTGTACCCCGATTATTCGGCTTTTCCGATGGATTTTCGCGGATTAGGACCTCGGTTTCTGCAACCTTTTATAAGCCTGGATTAGCGAGCTCGACGGCTTTATTGCTTTGCTTATCAAAAGTCAGAGGAAATCGAGACTTTGATCCCCAGAAGCTCCGCAATGTTCCCCTCGCCTTATTTTATTAAAGATGTAGTTTGCTGTTTGATTGTGATTGGCAAGTAGTAAATCCAAGCCGGAAAGGTGCCATGTGCCCGTGTTGATAAGAGTTCTATAAGTACGCACTTCTCCATCTGGGGATTCTTGATACATTCTTTCCAGCTTCTCCATCTCGTAGATTTCCCTGCCATGCGACGAAAACTGCATTGATCCACAGTATCCGTGGTCGGGCTGTAGCTTTGTTCCGGATCCCCATTGAGGTCCTCATCTGTTATTTCTTTTCCAATTATACATAGCTACATAATTAGCCTCACATTCTCAAGTTTATTCTTGCTCATCTGACTGTTCGTTACCCCTAATTGGCTATTGCAGTTCGACAGGTGTAAAGAACTCGGTGTGCTTAAAGAATTTTTATATAAATTGTTGCTGTTTAACTCACCTTGGCTCCGGTCCTGCCTACCTGTTTCAATCTTATATGCTGTTATATGCGTTTTTCCAATAAATCTGTATTGTTAGCAGTGTCCTTGCACGATTTTCTTGATTGCTATGCCGTCTCTGAATGCAGCTGTTATAACCTATCTTAGTTTTCAGGAAGCGAAGGTCGAATAGTTTGCTATATTATGCCATTTTATCTTGGATTGCTTTTATTGATTGGATTGCCTGTAATTGCAGGGGTATATTGATACTTGAAGTAGCAATATTGAAAATGGTCAGTGCGAGGGCAGTAGACAGGCAGTTGGATGCGTGCTTCAGCAACCTCATGGTGTCTAGCGGTGGTGGAAGGGGGCAGGCTGAAATTGGTGGCGCTATGCCTATGTTGTCAGGATGGAAAGACCTTCCAATGGAGCTGCTTATGCGGATCATATCAGTTGCTGGAGATGATCGAATTGTCGTTGTCGCATCCGGTGTTTGCACTGGCTGGCGCGACGCGTTAGGATGGGGGGTCACTAATCTTTCCCTCTCATGGTGAGTAACTTTGTATCTCTCAGTCTAGTTCTTCAGAGCAGCATGTGTTTTCTTTTGTTCATGTGAGGAGGGCTGAATTTTGCTCAACATTACATTTACACACTTTATGTAAAGGGAGCCCTTAATTATTAAACGGTGGTGGGTAGCTCTTGAACTGAGAAATTCATACTATATGACAACACGTCGCTCTTACTAGATTGTTTTCACTAGTCTTCTGACATACTTTTAAACCCGGTCTCCTATTACTCAGTCATATGCCCCTTCATAGGAAAAGTAACCAAACCCATGGGCTTCAACTCGTTCTCCACCCACCCTACATGGTGCTGAAGTCTTCACCTTACCCTTTTTTTTATTACTCTTATTTTCAGTTCTGAAAACAACACGTCGGTTATGTTGTATGAGTCAACAGCTAGAATTAATGTTTATGAAGTTATCACTTTCTACCGTGGATGCATGTGTATCCCTCACAATATGAGAAACCTTCCACCCACTACCTTGATTCTTGAGACTCCTCATTGATAGACTATGAAAAAAGGTCACATTTGTTGGTGCTCCATCAGTTGGATGATACTCATGACAAACTGGTCAGTAAATTTTAGAAGGATGTCATATTTTCCCTGAGGAGCACCATCAAATGTAACCTTTTTTCTTCATTTTTATTCCTAATTAATTAATGTGTCATTTTGACGTTTCCTGTAAAGAAATACATTATTTGCATCCATCCTTCCTTGTCTAGGTTTAATTGACATCGTTTCATCGTTTCAAATATAACATCTCTTCTGATGTTCTCTCTCCCCATTTTCAACTCACATGTACACAGCCAAGCCTTACCAGTGTATTATAATTCATGTTCTTTTAATGGTCTATAATTGCTGTTGATGGTCTGTACTTATTAGAATTTGTTGGTTGAACTTAAATTTGTACCATCTGCAGGTGCCAGCAGAACATGAATAACTTAACGATATCATTTGCTCACAAGTTCACAAAGCTTCAGGTTCTCACTCTTCGCCAAATCAAACCTCAGCTCGAAGACAGTGCAGTAGAAGCTGTTGCCAACTACTGTTATGATCTACGTGAGTTAGACCTCAGCAGAAGTTTCCGGCTTAGTGACCGTTCATTGTATGCACTGGCCAACGGATGTCCTCGGCTTACAAAACTGAACATCAGTGGGTGTTCCAGTTTCAGTGACAGTGCCTTAATCTACCTTAGTTGCCACTGTAAAAACCTGAAGAGCTTGAATCTTTGTGGATGTGGAAAGGCAGCCACTGATGAATCCTTGCAGGTACTTCGCTTAACCCAGGATTTTCTTAGCATGTATTCATGAACTTCTGTTTAATCTCTGAAAATCTTGATGTAGGCCATAGCCCAAAACTGTGGGCACCTGCAGTCTTTAAACCTAGGTTGGTGTGACAATGTCACAGATGAGGGGGTTACCAGCTTGGCATCAGGCTGCCCTGATCTCAGGGCCCTGGATTTGTGTGGCTGTGTTCTTATAACAGGTAATCACCACATATACGATTTGTTCTTTGGATAACCTATTGCTCTTCATTGACTAAATCTTTGGATAACCTGGTACGTTTGTTTCTATTATTGGTAATCTTCTAGGTTGTACTTTTGGATATGAAAATAGCATTTCTGAAGCACCTGGGTTGCTGTGCTGTACATGATTTTGAGATGCTTTCAACCAACTGTTAATATTTATACTTTCTGAAATCCACTGGAAAACCAATAGGAGCTAAGATAATGATTTTTTGTGTCACTCTTTCAGAACTTAGACAAGCGCTAATTGTACCTGATCTTTCACTGCAGACGAGAGTGTTATTGCTCTCGCAAGCGGGTGCCCGTACCTGCGATCTTTGGGCCTGTACTACTGCCAGAACATCACCGACCGTGCCATGTACTCCCTCGCAAACAGCTGCGTGAAGAGCAAACGAGGGAGGTGGGGCTCGATGAGGAGCAGCAGCAGCAGCTCGAAGGACGTCGACGGGCTGGCAAACCTGAACATCAGCCAGTGCACGGCCCTGACGCCCCCCGCGGTTCAGGCGGTGTGCGACTCCTTCCCGTCGCTCCACACCTGCCCGGAGAGGCACTCCCTCATCATCAGCGGCTGCCTCAGCCTGACTAATGTCCACTGCGCCTGCGGCCTCCAGCGCCACCGCGCCGGAAGCGCCCTGCAGGCCACCAGCCATGCGTACTGAGGATGCGCGTGCGCTCTTGGTTCCGGCGAACGCCGTGTGCCTCTGTGGGGGAGGTTTGGTCCCGGCCTGGAGGAAGATGTGTATATAAACTCGAAACCTGGAAATGTAATGTCGTAGTAGGACTATTGTATCATGAGGACTCTGTGATGCTCCCCCATGCCATTCTTGAAACTGGCAAGAAGTTGCAATGCTATGTATCTGGTGGATTTCAACAAGGATCTATCGGTTTGATTCTGGGGATCGGTACTCTGCAGCTTATAGGGTGATACGGGCAGAAACTGGTTGTTTGGTAGAAATGGCATCTTTTCCGCCCGGTCTGCGTATCGGATGATGCTCAAGACAAACTTTCAATGGGGGTCAGGCCGGTTGAAAATTCAGGATTCTTACTGATGAAGATATGAGCACTTGGTAGCAAATGATATGGCTGATCCGAAGTACTGCTTGTTTTTCCATGATTTGAATCGCTTCAGCATTAGGATTTCTTCAAAGTTTTGGTTATGCTTGGGGATATTTGGTGAGGTGGGTAATTTACAAAGCAGAGTTGCACACCGGCCGCAAAGCTATGCAGGAGGAAATTTTTCAGTCTCCTCTGCCAGTGCACTCTTTTGTTCAGAACTACTTGGGGGGTATGTAAGCAATGGAGGTTGATGCGGCGGAAATCCGATCCCGAGACACTGGAGGTTCAAGCATGCAAGGAAACGCTAAGCCTGGCAGAGTAAAATTGTGGTTGCAAGAGTCTCTGGCAGTTCGAAGTCACCTGCCAGGTACTTTTTTTTTTAATTTTCTGCGAATATAGCCGATCCCTTAAAAATTTTGCCCCTCAAACGCCCATAACTTCTTAATTGGGGAGTTAAGTAAAAACAATCCAAGCATTCCAGACCATCCTTGTTCTTCGTTCAAACCCAAGAGTCCCACTCTGGTCCGTAGATCTGAATCATGGCTTGTGTGTATCTTCGAGCGGCCTCCAGGATTCAATCTTCCCCCATGTGGACATAGTCATCAAACTGGTTAAATTTTGAGAATTTGCATGTAGTATATCTGGTAGAACCAGCAGCCCTACCGGACCTTGGGCGGAGATTGTAGGGGAACGAGGTGGAAGGATGATGGCGAGTTCGCGGCGGCCGGCGGCTGGGCGCCGTCCTTGCGGGATTGAGGGAGCGGTGGCTGAAGGGTGCGGCTAGGGTTCCGGCTCCTCTGGGAGCCGGGCAATAGAGATTATGTCTATACTGCTTAATTCCGAAATTACTGTTTACATCGATTTATATAATCTCCTGGATGCCTAAGATAACTTGGAGACTAAGACAACTAAGATAACTTTGGGTTAAGCCCATAACTAAGCCTGCCCATTGGGCCTCCTCCTCTGGTACGTGGTGCCGGTCATAACATCTCTCCCCGCCTGCGCAAACAGCTCGTCCTCGAGCTGGAAGTCTGGATAGTGCTGACTTAACTCGTCGCGCTGCTCCCAAGTCGCGTCCTCCTCCGGAAGGCCTTCCCACTGGATAAGCAAGTGCCACACGCCGCGACGAAGTTGGGCTCGCAACACCTTTGCTGGCCCGGGAAGGAGTCGCCCGTCGGAGGTCGGAGGTAGCGCCGGCGTGGCCGCCGGTGGCTCCCCGCGGTAGGGCTTCAGCAGCCCCACATGGAAGACGTCGTGGATGCGGGCACCGGCCGGAAGCTGCAGGCGGTAGGCAACCTTCCCGATGCTCTCCAGCACGGAAAATGGCCCAGCGTAGCGCGGACCCAGCTTGCGCCTCGCGCGCGGGTCAAGGGACTGCGTAGAGCGGTGAAGAAGACGCAGCCACACCCAGTCACCTACCGCGAACTCCGCCTCGCGGTGGTGGCCATCGTAGTAGTGCTTGGCCAACTGCTGGGCCTGGATGAGGCGCTGGCGCACCTCGGCAAGCATCTCGTCGCGGTTGCGAAGAAGGTCGCCCGCCGCCTCTGTCCGAGCCGTCTCCGGGTCAACCGACAGGATGGGCGGGGGCGGCCGGCCGTAAACCACCTCAAACGGCGTGGCGCGCAGGGCGGAGTGATAGGAGGTGTTGTAGCAGTACTCCGCCCACGCGAGCCAGTCCACCCAAGCACGAGGACGATCACCTGTAACACAACGCAAATACATGGCAATCACCTTGTTGACGACCTCAGATTGGCCGTCCGTCTGAGGATGGAAAGCCGTGCTCAGGCGGAGCTTCACGCCCGCCATCCTGAAGAGATCGCGCCAGACGTGTCCCGTGAACACCGGGTCCCGGTCGCTGACGATCGAAGAGGGAAACCCGTGGAGATGAATGATGCCGTCAAAGAAGGCACGGGCCACGGATGTGGCGGTGTAAGGATGGCCGAGTGCGATGAAGTGGGCGTACTTGGAGAAGCGGTCGACCACCGTGAGGATGACGGACTTGCCGCCCACCTTGGGGAGGCCCTCGATGAAGTCCATGGAGATATCGGCCCAGACCTGAGAGGGCACCTCCGGGGGCTGGAGCAGCCCCGCCGGTCGCAGCGTCTCCGTTTTGTTCCGCTGGCACGTCACACAAGACCGGACCCAGTCCCGCACTAGGGCCCGATCGCCGGGGATGTAGAAGTCGGTGCGAAGACGGTGGAGGGTCTTCTGTACACCCTCGTGGCCCGCCGAGTGGGCCAGCAGCAGAACCTGGTGACGGAGGTCGCCGTGATCCGGCACGAAGAGGCGTCGCCCACGCAGGAGCAGGCCATCCGCCACACGCCACGGCTCCGCCAAATCGCCGGAATCGAGACGCTGCCGAAGGAGCTGTGCGTCCGGCGCGTCCGCGGAGGCCCGGCGGATGTCGTCCAAGAGGGCGAAAGAGGGCCCGGAGCGGATGCAGAGGGCCGCCCCGTCGGAGTCGCCGGTGGCAGCGGCGTGGTCAGCGTCGCGGCGGGACAAAGCGTCGGCCACGGTGTTAAGGCGGCCTGGACGATACTCGACGGTGAAATCGAAGCCAAACAGCTTGCTGATCCACTGATGCTGCGGCACGGTAGACAGCCTCTGGTCCAATAAGAACTTGAGGCTGTAGTGATCCGTGCGAATCCGGAACGACCGACCCCAAAGATATGGCCGCCAGTGGCGCACGGCCTGCACCAAGCCAATGAGCTCCCTCTCATAGGCCGCCAGCTTATGATGGCGAGCGGCGAAGGGCCGGCTGAAGAAAGCGAGCGGCCCGTCGCCCTGATGAAGGACCGCGCCGAATCCAACGCCAGAGGCGTCGCAGTCCACCACGAACGGCATGTCGAAGTCGGGCATCTGAAGAACCGGACCCGTAGTGAGGGCCCGCTTGAGGCTCTCGAACGCCTCGGTCGCCTCTGCATCCCAGGCGAAGGCGTCGCGGCGCAATAAACGCGTGAGCGGGGCCGCGATGAGGCCGAACTCCCGGATGAATTTCCGGTAGTACCCCGCGAGGCCCAGGAAGCCGCGGAGGGCGCGGGGTGAGTCCGGCGTCGGCCAGGCCGCGACGGCCGCCACCTTGTCGGCGTCCATAGCAACACCCTCGGCCGAGATGACGTGGCCGAGGTAAGCGACTGAAGTCGTGCCGAACGAGCACTTCGAGCGCTTAAGGTGAAGATGATGCGCTCGAAGCTCGTTGAAGACGATGGCGACGTGCTGAAGGTGCTCCGCCCACGAGGCGCTGAAAATAAGAATGTCATCGAAGAAAACGAGCACAAACCGACGCAAGTAGGGGCGGAGGACGTCGTTCATCAAGGCCTGAAAGGTCGCCGGGGCGTTGGTGAGACCAAAAGGCATCACCAAGAACTCGAAGTGGCCGTGATGAGTCCGAAACGCCGTCTTCGCGACATCGTCCGGGTGCATCCGCACCTGGTGGTAGCCCGAACGGAGGTCGAGCTTGGTGAAGAAGCACGCCCCACGGAGCTCGTCCAAGAGCTCGTCGACGACCGGAATGGGAAATTTGTCCTTCAGCGTCTGGGCGTTAAGGGCGCGGTAGTCGATGCAGAAACGCCATGAGCCGTCCGACTTGCGGACGAGGAGGACGGGCGCCGAAAACGGTGACGTGGAGACCCGGATGATGCCCAGGGCTAGCATGAGCGCGCACTGCCGCTCCAGCTCATCCTTCTGCAGCTGGGGGTAGCGGTAGGGGCGCACCGCCACCGGGGCCGTGCCTGGCAGAAGATGGATGCGGTGATCATACACCCGGGCCGGCGGCAGACCCTGAGGCTCGTCGAAGAGGTCGCTGTGCTGCTGCAGGAGATGATCCAACAGAGGGTGCTCGGACTCGGCAGTAGTCGCGGCCAGCTGCGGCTGTGGCGCCGCAGGTGAGGCGCCTCCTGCGCCCTCCCACCGGATGCGGCGACCCTGGCGCCAGAAGGTCATCGTCAAGGCGTCGAAGTCCCATAGGATGGGACCCAGGGTCCGCAAGAAGTCGACGCCGAGGATGAAGTCGAAGCAGCCCAAGTCGATGCCGGCGCAGGAGATGGTGAAGTGCTCGTCGCCGATGGTAATGGGAACGTTCCGCGCAACCCCATGGCAGCGGAGGCGGTCACCGTTTGCGACGGTAACCTGGAGTTGCTCCCCGCCCGTCGGCTGAAGCGCCAAGCGGCGCATGGTCGACTCGGGCAGGAAGTTATGCGTGGAGCCTGTATCCAAGAGAGCCATGAGGCGCTCACCGTGGATCGTCACCGTCAAGAGCATCGTCTTCTCCGCTCGTATACCCGTGAGGGCATGGAGGGAGACCACAAGAGCCGTCGCTGGAGCCGGTGCCGGCGCGTCCTCTGCAGCCACCGGCGCGGGCAAGTTGCCGAGCTCAGCGGCGGCGGAATCCTCGTCGACGTAGTCGGCCGCCTCCAAGTAGAAGAGCCGCGGGCAGACGTGGCCCGGCATGTAGGGCTCATCGCAGTTAAAGCACAGTCCCTAACGACGGCGCTCGAGCTGCTCGGCCGGGGTGAGTCGGCGGAAGGGTCGCGTCGCGGCGGGGGCCGGAGCCGGTGCGGGGGCCGGAGGCGGACGCCCCGGCCCGGATGGCGGCGGAGGCGGTCGGGACTGGCGGACGCCCCGAGTCGGCGGTGCTGGCTGCACGGCCTGCGCGCGACGCTCGAAGGCGCGGGCGTAGTACATGGCCGTCTGGAGATCCTGAGGCCCGTGCAACTCCACGTCCACGCGGATATAATCCGGCAGACCGCCCACGAAGAGTTCGGCCCGCTGGCGAGCCGTCACCCCGGGCGCGTGGCACGCCAGGGCCTGGAAGCGGTCGGCGAAGTCCTGCACCGTGGAGGTGAAGGGTAGGCGGCCCAGCTCCGCGAGCCGACTACCGCGGACCGGTGGTCCGAAGCGTAGGAGGCAGAGCTCACGGAACCGGTCCCACGTGGGCATGCCGCCCTCGTCCTGCTCGAGGGCATAATACCACGTCTGCGCGGCGCCGCGGAGATGGTATGAGGCGAGCCACGTGCGGTCCGAGGCAAGCGTGCGCTGCCCCCGGAAGAACTGCTCACACTGATTGAGCCAGTTGAGGGGGTCCTCCGTACCGTCGTAGGTGGCGAAGTCAATTTTGGCGAAGCGCGGCGGTGTCGGAGTAGGGCCGCCGTGACCGTATGGCTCGGCGGTGCGGAGCAGCGAGGGTGACGGCACCGGGTCGGTGGCCACCGGGGGTCCCCCGTGGAAGGGCGGTCCGTCGCGGCTGGCGTAGGGGCCCGCGGAGCTCGAGGGTCCCTCGTACTGCGCCGTGGTCGCTGGCTGTTCCGACGCCATTGTGTAGACCGGCGGCGGAGCGGGCCCGGCCACCCAAGCCGGAAGAGGAGACGGCGATGATGGAAACCGAACCTGCTGGATCGGGAGACCGGCTGGCGTGGTGGACAGCGGCGCGGAGCTGCACTGGCCCGGCCCTGGCAGCTGCAGCGGCGGCTGGGAGTAGGCAGCCGATGCGGCCACGGCTGCAGGCGCCTGGTTCGGCCAGGACCAAGGCTGCGTCGCGGCGGGGGCGGGCGGCAGCTGAAGGGCCCCGGCGGTCACAGGAGCCGGTAGAGCTGGCGGCTGCCATGGCTCATAGGGGCCCAGCGGCGACCCGGCGGCGGGGACCGGCAGCGCCATGGCCAGGTACTGGCGCATCCCTTGAACGGCTGTGGCGAGGTCCCGCAGCGCGCCCGTGAGATCCTCCGGGCTGAACGCGCCAGCGCCCGGGGCGGCGGTGATGGACGGCGGGGCGGAAGTGGCGGGCGCGGCCAGGAAGGCCTGCGGCCCCGGCGGCGCAGTGGAGAGGCCAATCAGCGGGGCGGCGGTGGTGATTGGGGTGGTGGAGGCGGGCGGGATGGTGGTGGCCGGTGGAGAAGATGACATGATCGTCTGGTCTCTGTATACCAAATTGGTAGAACCAGCAGCCCTACCGGACCTTGGGCGGAGATTGTAGGGGAACGAGGTGGAAGGATGATGGCGAGTTCGCGGCGGCCGGCGGCTGGGCGCCGTCCTTGCGGGATTGAGGGAGCGGTGGCTGAAGGGTGCGGCTAGGGTTCCGGCTCCTCTGGGAGCCGGGCAATAGAGATTATGTCTATACTGCTTAATTCCGAAATTACTGTTTACATCGATTTATATAATCTCCTGGATGCCTAAGATAACTTGGAGACTAAGACAACTAAGATAACTTTGGGTTAAGCCCATAACTAAGCCTGCCCATTGGGCCTCCTCCTCTGGTACGTGGTGCCGGTCATAGCAATATCCAACTAGTCTAAATTTACAGCTTGAAATGAAAATTTTAAGGGATAGCCTGGAATGGCCGCCCGCTCGGCTATCCATGAAAACGTCTAAGCATCCATAGACATTTGAAGACGTAGGTTTGAGGTATCTCTCCTAAAGACACCTTAGGGCAACTCTGATAATCCACAAGTATAGGGGTCAATCATAGTATTTTCAATAAAAGTGTCAAACCCAACAAGGAAAAGAAGAAATCGATAGGCAGTTTTCAGCAAGGTTTCACCGCAAGTGCTACAAAATAGTTTTGATAGATAGTTTATAGCAAGATAAATATTAACAAGGTAGCAAGTAACAAAAGTAGCAAAGTGTAGCAAGTGGTCAATCATTAATTGTGCTAAGGACAAGCCGATAGTGTTTTTTATAGTGACAAACGCTCTTGAGGACACACGGAATACCATCAAGTTACTTTCACCACGATTAATTGTGTTAACGTTCATTGCCTTGATAAGTGTTATGTGGTGGACTGGAGCTAAGGTACTGTCCTAAATAGAAAAATACCTACATATGATTATATCATCCATGCAAGTATCCACAGCTACAAGATAAGTAATTAAGGTAAATCTAATCATAACATTAAATAGTTGGATCGAAAACAGCTCTCACCGAATAATTCACAAACTAGGGTTTGGGTTTCTATCACTCCCGCAACCCATCATCTCAAAACTAATTCCACAATCCTTTCCGTAGACCCAAAGATGGCGAAGTGTTATGTAGTCGGCGTTCACATAATACCACTAGCGAAAGAACAGAACACAACATAAGATCAAAATATTGAAGGGGGGGTCAACTTCACATGATTACTAGCAACAAGGCTTCTCCCATGTCCTCAAGAACTAATAGAACTACACATAACTCATCATATTGGTCATGATCAATGAGTATAAATATATGATTAACAATTTAAATATAACAATCTTCCACTAATTAAACCAATAAACATCAACTACAAGATGTAATCAACACATACAAGCACTCTCAGGTACCAAGCTAAGGTTTGATATAAAGGTTGAACACAAGAGAAGAACTAGGGTTTGGAGATTAGAGGTGCTGGTGAAGATGATGATCCCCATGATGAACAGAGTGTTGGTGATGATGAAGGCTTTAATTTCCCCCTCCTAGAGGGAAGTTTCCCCGGCAAAATCGCTTCGCTGGAGAGTGAAAGTGCTCCACCCAAGTTCCGCTTCGCAGGCGGAGACGAAAAGTTCTAAGGATTTTCTATGATTTTTCTAGGGCAAATATGATTTTATAGCCAAAGGAGGTCGGGAGAGGAGCCTCATGGGCCTCACACGACCATACAACGCGCCCTAGAGGGGGCACTAGGGAGTCTGGGCCCATGATTTCCCTCTGGTCCATTTTTGCTCCACAAGTCTTCATATATTCTGAAATAATACTCCAAAAAATCCACGCTGCCTTTTGAGGTCCGGAGAATCGCTTCTTTCTTCTATTGCATTTTAGGTCCAGAATTACATCTGTCCGGCAATCCCCCTTCCTATTCTTTGCATTTTAAGAGAGAAAGGACATCACAATTGCATCATATTTTGAAATATATCATTAATATAGGAAAATTTATACTCCCTTCTTCCCAAAATATAAGGCGTGATTGACTTTTGCACTCTTTGATCACGAATATATATCAAAGTACATGGATTGAACAAGTATAAATGGTATCGTCGTATTTGTGTTGCAATATAATTTTATTTTGTTTGTATACTAATTTTATAGACATATAATACATGAAATTATAGTCAAAGTTGTGCAACGAATACTAGAAAAGTCAACCAACGCCTTATATTTTGGGAAGGAAGGAGTAGTACAAAATAATGATGCAAAATGGACGTATCAAACTCCAATACGGATCACCAAATCGACTGCAAATGTTCGAACCGGATGGTCCGGGCACCTTTATCCATCGAACAATGGTCGCATAAATTGTCCGGACCAGTCCGGACGTCCAAAATCCTGCAAACCGACACCAACGTGGGGGAGGAGGTTCAGGGCAGTCCGAACCTTCGCGACGTTGAACTCTGACGACCTGGACCCACCCAAAAAACCTCTGCCACATCCTCTTGCTCTGGAACCCTCGCCCCATTCATGCTCATCAGAGCGGACGTGACCGGTCGATTGCCTACCCCCATTCCAGCTGGCGGTCATTCGCCTACCCGGCATTCACACATGTGCGGCGATCGAGAAGTGTACTTCGCCACATAAAAGCTTTGTTGGACTTGCCCGGACTATTAAAGCCGCCCTAGCATGGACGGAAACCATATCCTCCTCCTCCTTCTCTCCTCTCCCACTGCCACCACACACCAACACACCTCCACGCCCGACTGCCGTGATGGGCAAGAAGTCTGACGCCTCCAACTGATAGCCGATGTGTGGCTTCGGATCCAGTTGGCGCCGCCACACATGGTCTCCGGGGTCGTCATCCTCCATGTTCCGTTCGACGTCAAGGTGGAGCCGATCTCCTCGGACAAAGAGGAACAAAAGCCGCCCTTCCTGAAGGAGGCGTCCGCGACAGACAAAGTGTTTGCACATCAGATGAAGATCGTGCTACATCGGTCTCTGATCGACCGAGGACCGGCGCCGCCGTCCCCTCTGCACAACCGCGACATCCAAATCGGAAGCCACGTGAAGGTTGAGTTGTCCTCGCCGCCGCACAACCGTGGTGTCTAGATCAAACTCCTCGTGAAGGACTGGCCACCATCCCCGCCGCGTCGCCAGTCGGCATCTAGTCTTGCCCGGTCCACCCCACCGTCAAGAAGGAGGAGCCCACGTCCCCACACCATCGCGAGCCACACCTCCACTACTACCTCGAAGGCGCCGACACCTCGTCATCCAGGAGCAAGGCCGAGGCGGAGGCGGCATGCCGGGAGTGTCGCAATGCGACGTTCGTGAAGAGCGAGGTCGCTCCCGCCTGAGTGCTCACGGAAGCGTAGGCCGTCAACTGATCCATGACCACCGTCGAGTTGGATGCCCACTGCCAGTGCCGGCTCAACGACCAAGCGGGGCTGGCAGAGTCTGATCACGCAGCGCCGAAAACAAGAGGCACAAAGCGGTGGAGGATGCGGCGAAGCGTCTCAAGCGTGAGCGCACCATAGCAACCGCGCAGGGAGTGGCTTTTCCTTCACAATAGATGCTAGACACCAGACCACGCTGGAGAGAAGGGTCTCTCGAGACCATCTAGTGGGCCTTCTGCCACTGGCGCGATGGCAACGACGGCTCAGGCGACAGCGCGAATGACGACGGAGGTCCCTATGGCCAATGAGGTCTTGTGTACATGGTAATCGTCCTGCACATTGTTAAGTTCAGTTTAATTTAGGTTAAAATTAGTTTGAACTTGTTAACTTCCATCCATTTGGTTGTGAATATATCAAAATATTTTTTTTATCCGTTTAATGTGAATTTTGGCAGTGTATGTGTTTGAGCTCTTTCAAATGGCCCAGATAAAGACGAACCAATCTGTGGTTGAATGGTTAGGAAGATAGTGTTATCCCAAGTCCATCAGAATTCAAGTCCTGGTGCTCGCATTTATCCTGAATTTATTTCAGAATTTCTGACGATGCGCGTTCAGTGGGAGGAGACGTTTCCGTCGACTACAAGGTGCCTACGATGACTTTATAAAATCTCATGATGATATGCCGGCTAAGTCTCTTGGAGGTGCTCGTAGGTGTAGGGTGTGCGTGTGTGCATTCATAGGGGTGAGTGTATGCGCGTATATATGAACACTTGCGTCTGTGGTGTGTTAAAAAAGAAAAGAAAATATCATACGAAAACCAACATTCAAAGAAAACTTCGTGAAAACCACATTTGAAAGTTTCCAAAATATCTGAAAAAATATAGGACATTAAGAGGGTGATGTTTTATTGGCACACAAAATTTCAAATTGAAACACATTACGAGATGTGAGCTATGAAAAAAACAAATTAAGCCATGAATAGTGACCTTACTATTTGGCACTATTTAATGTTGATTTTTTTTTAATTTTCGCCACTCACATCCCGTTATCTGTTTGAACTTGTAATTTCACATGGCAATAGAACATCACCCTCTTAACATTTTATTATTTTTAGATTTTTCTAAAACTTTAAAATATCTTTTTTCACGTGGTTTTCATCGGTTTCCATCGAATGATGGTTTTCATGTGATATTTTCATAAAAAAAATGGCCCGGATAAATCGAGTGAGCAAATTAGATTTCTCCGTGTCTACCGACCTCCCGTGTATTTTACTCCCAGATCACAGCAAAGAGCCCCCGTGTCTCGCTTCGTGGATGGAATCCTTTCCAAAAAAGCGAAAGCGGTTTCCGGCGAACACTCCACGTCTGAGACGTCTCTCTCCACTGATCACCTCACTCCGCACCCCCTACTTTCGTCTCCCCCACCGTTCGCCCCTCCCCGCCCCCGTCCTCTCTCCGCACCATTACGGGAAAAAGGCCGACACCATAGACGGAAAGGCACGGAGCGGGGCACGAAAGCCCGCGCAAGATCCTCACCCTTTCCGGCGGATTTGACGGCCCGCATTCCCCTCCCCCGGGAGCCAGCCGTTCGTACGCGCCGTAGCGGGCGGTTACACGAGTGTATATATCACGCCAGCCTCCCGGGCCGTCAACGGCTACCCGCGCCCGCCCCTCCCATGGAACAGGGGGCAGCGCGGCAAGACGAGGCACGCAAGGAGCGGGAGGCGCCGCCGCCGGTCCCTTTCCCCAGGGTAAGCTCGCTCGCTCGCTTCTCCCCCGTTTCTTGCTCGCGCGCCGCCGTCTCGAGACGGACCCGGCGCGTTCTGGGTGGTTCTTGGCGTGGGATTTGGGGCCGCCTGGGGGAAAGGGGCCTCCGTTCGGGGAATGCTAATGCGCTTCGGGGATTGAGCTGAATTGAACAGCCAAAAACCCCAAATGCGGCTTCTTTAATCGTAGGTCCTGATCGAATCTAGGCAACCGTTATGCCTATTTGGGCTTTTCTTTAGTTATTAGTCTCCGCCGGTCTGTAGCTTTTGATTACTGTGCAGAGTTGAACTTGGGTAGGAGCCGTGCCGAAAATTTGGGAAACTTTCGATGCAACGCCGGGAGAAGGAAAATTGCAACTGTTCTAGTCATGTTAGTGTTAGACCTACAAAGTTAGTACAAAGTTGAGTCATCTATTTTGGAACGGAGGGAGTACTTGTCAATTCAGAGAAGCGCATTACCTGGTTCATTTCTAGAAAGAACCGATCTGGTTTATGTTTCTCATCTGCCTTTCTTTATTGCAATGCTACCATCAGTCACAAACATGCTGGTGAACTATGCTACCAAAATGCTCGAAATGTTTATTTTCACTGCGGACAAAACAGTTAAACATAAGAAACTCAACATTTCTTGTAGGAAAACGAGGAGGAGAGAAATCTGAAGCTACCCTCTCGTGTACGTGCTTCCATTTGCAGTATTCAGTTGTGATTTCCAGTTTCCTGGTTTTCCTTGCTGCGCAACCCTGGGGGTTACCATCATTTGGATTTCCTAATTTCTGCTTCTGTGTATAGGTGGTTTCCTTGTTCTTTGGCGGTGATATCTCAACAACAGCACAGTCATTCGAGAAATGGGTGTCACTGGTACGTTTGCGGAGCGGGACATTTCGCCCATCTGGGTTCCCACGTCGCAATTCGAGGATTGAAGTGATGCCAAGTGGAAGCTTCTCACTTTTTGGCAGCGCAGACTTAAGGTTGCTAGTCTAAATTCATCCACATCCTAGTCATGCTTATTTCTTAACTGATTATCTGGTGTCGCTAAATTAAACAAGTGACCTTAATCTACTTGTTGGATAAAGCTACTGTAGAAACATTATGGTGATTTATCCAAAGAACCTTCTGATGCAAATCGGTTATGGAACCTTACTTGAATACTCACCTGAGGAACAAGATTGAATCCTCTTTTCAGTTTCTCTACTTTCCAGAGTTAACTAGAGAACATGTTATCAAATACCAGCACATTGATACCTCGACTTCATTTTGGTGTAATGCTAGGTTAGATTATATATTCTCCTATTTTCCTCTCCAGAAAGATACTCTTAACTCTGCTATATGAAGATAATACATTACACATACGTATAACTCTGCTAAAGCCTTCAGAGCCATTTTAGTTTGCCGGATTCTGTTTCGACCCATGATTAATTCAACACTCATCCTTTAAAATCTAACTGGATATAATGGTACATATTGATTACTATTTAATTCTAACCTTATGCCAGCATGCAGTATACGTATACTATGTGTTGATCTGCAGTATATTGATGTTCTCCAACAAAGAAACCTTTTTATATAAAAGAATTATGGCAGTACAGGCAAGACTCCATTAGTAGAAGAATAATCTGCCTACAGTTTGCAGAAAACCAATTACCTATGATGTCATCTTCAACATTTTTATTTGTTTAGCGTGCCTACACTATATACAGATTTGTGTAAATAGAAACCTAAAAGTTACCTTTTGATTTGTTTTAGTTCTAGTATGTAGAAATTTGTTTCCTTATGCCAAATAAATGATCATAAGCTTGCAAATCAGCGTTCTATGCCCGTTGTGCTAATGCTACCATTGTTTTGCTACTGTGCTCTGCTCACTATAGGGAGGAAGTGGTTAAAGCAGAAGCAGCAAGCAGAGAAAAGAATCCTACGTTTGATCAGCCTCCTGAAATAAGCTTGTGGGAGAGGCTTGGGAATGCTTCTGCATTAGACATTGAATCATCTGGCTTTTCATGGAATATGCTGTCATCTCTGCACCACACAGAACACAGTAGTAGTTCAGAACACTCTGAAGACGAGATGACTAAAGCTCTTGAGGTTTGTTGCTGTTTGTTGTCAGGCCGATTTGTATTCTTCCTAGGTTGCTAGTGAGAAAAATAAGTTGAGTTTATACACTCTTTTTCACATCCGAGATCAACTTTCAATGCAGTTGGTGGGGCTCCAACATGGATTAGCATTTTGTAGATTAGGCCTAAATCATATTCTTCTTCTGTAGTTTAATATTTGTTTACTCGTTCAATTGACATGCTGCTTTCTTCTTCCTCCTTTATAGATGACTGTGAACTCTGGTGGCGTTGTGTTCTTTGCTCTATTTAGTGCTTTAGGTAACAATGGTTTACAAAAGGAAGAAGCAGCTGTTATAAAGTTTGCAGCATCAAAAATGGCAACACAGGCAGAACTTTTGGGATATGAATTTGCACGGTTGCTTGGAGTCCAGACACCACAAGTAAATTTGAACACCCAGTGAATACTTTAAACTTATTTTGTGTCAACCATTATCATTGGATTTCTTATCCAGCTTCCTCTAAAACTGCAGGCCAGGGTAGTGCATAATTCTAACCTGGAGTGGCAGGAGATAAAACATGCTGCTGAAGAAGCAAGAGCAATAGCGGTTTCAAATAATGATGAGATTGGTGAGATGACTTGCTCAGAGTTGTTGGAAGCTCTTGAGCTAAGCCGATGTCTTCTTCTAATGAGGTACTGCTAGCCTTAGTAAAAATATGATGATGCATGCATTTTCTCACTCTGAACTGCACATAAGATGTTAATTGTCACCTTGTTTGCCAGTTATATTCATGGCTCACCCCTGCTAGAGAGTCCCAAGGCATTCAGTTCACGGCAAGCTGCATGTGTTACTTCTTCATCCCTTGGAAGGGTCTTGATGCTAGACCTGATACTCAGGAATGAGGATAGGCTCCCATGCCGTCAGCTTGGTTGGCGTGGCAATCCGGCAAACTTGATGATTTCAGATAGATCATCCTTGCCCAGTATGGACAGATTTGAGGAGTCTAAGAGCACTTCGGAAAGCTCCAATCCACTGCTTTCTAATATTTTCCAAAAAGAAATACGGTTCCATTCTGCAAATGGAAGATTAGATTCTTTGGAGGTGGACCTCATGTCACGAACAGCAGATGCACTCAAAAGTGTACAAGAAAATGCTGAAAGTGCGAGCGGGACTTTCCACATTGTAGCAATTGACACTGGGGTGCCCCGTCGCCCACCTGCAGGGAGACGTGTCAAAGATCATGAACGGTATCCCAAAGTTGTAGAGCTCATTTTGAATAACTCGGAGCACTCCTCAAATATCTTATATGAAATTTCTGGTGGTAAGCTTGGGATTCCTGGACCTGATGAGGCAATCACTTCCACTGATTCTTGTTGCTCTCTTTCTGATGAAGACAATGCTGCTGCGATTCACGAATTCCGAGTGGCATTTCGTGCAGCTCTTAGAGATCTGGAGGGTTTCCATCTATTTCTTCTTCAGCTATACCAAAAATTGGATGGCGTTCTGCGAGTTTTCTCGTCCATAATTACTAAAAGCTCCGAGGAATCTGACCATAATGATATTGCAATTTCTGATTTCCCATCTCCGGGAGCCAGCTACAGTACTCCTTGTCCACCTAATAAGCACATGAACAGTGAGCCTCATAGTGACACTGGAACGCAAAAAAATGCCACAAAAACGTCTTCTGTGGGATCCCGCGGAAGCTCAGATTCTCCTATGTCCAGGGACAGTTGGAGCGGCAAACACTTGAAGGGGAGTGCAGATGCTCCCCGAAGTAGAATGACAATTAGACTTCGTGATTTTTACAAGACTCCGAAGGTAAGCGCTTCTTTTGATTTAAAATTTCCTAAGGATTCCTTCGCATTACATTCCATTGGAAAATTTTCATCCACTCAAAACTCTTGTAAAGTATCTTCTTTTCCTGTGGTAGCGATCAAACAAACGTCGTTGCAAATAAAATCCTGTAGGATTCTTATGTTATTCCTATTCAGTGCAATTTTTTCAATCATGCATTTGACCCCCCACAAAGTTGCAGCTCTGGTACCGGCGTTGGCAATAAAAGATTATTTTATCTGATTGTTGTGTAGTCAAGTTGATTTTTTCAGTGTAGAGCATATTATACTTTGGGGCTGTCTTCTCTAAATTCGTACAAGTAGCATTGATATTCAACCTCACATTTTGCCGAAAGGTTGCCCTTCAACTGAAAATTAAAGTTACATAGCTGACCAGCACCAACTGGTTCATGTTTATGAGGTTGACTTGTGTTTGACAATGAAAATAATGCTGAACTTAAGTTAGGAATTTCGGTTGTGATGCAATAGGTTGATGTCGGTCCTGAATTGCTCAAGGAGATAGAACAATGGAATGAAGTGTTTAAGACCGACGTGATCAGATTTTGTCAGGAGAACAATTTTCATTCTGGATTCTTTGATGGAACCGAGAACAACATGGCAGCAGATGCCTACGAGTTAAAGGTGGGTGCCAAAAGATCTGAATTAGAACATAGATGAAGCTCTTTTTGTCAAGCAGCTAGTGAGTCTGATGATGAATAACTTGCAGGTGCGCCTTGAACACATCATTGAAAGGACATCGTTGGTCTCTGATGCTGCAAATACTGAGCGACCTTCTCTCGTGGTCAACAACTTATTTATAGGTGGGGCTCTTGCTGCAAGGTCTAAGTACACCCTCCAGCATTTGGGCATTACCCATATACTATGTTTGTGTTCGAATGAGATTGGTCAATCCGATACCCAATTTCCTGATCTTTTTCAGTACAAGAACTTTTCAGTAAGAGCGTCAACCTCTGGTTTAGTACTCTATTATATTGATTTTTCGTATTGATGGAAAACTGACCGTACTATCTTGTGCAGATTAGTGATGATGATGATGCCAACATCAGCGATCTGTTTGAAGAAGCATCAGATTTTATTGACCAGGTTGATCGTGTTGGGGGTAAGGTCCTGATCCACTGCTTTGAAGGGAAAAGCCGGAGCGCCACGGTCGTCCTTGCCTATTTGATGCTCAGAAAGTAAGAATGTTAGCTAGCCACATCTGCATTTGATGCCTTATACTTTCCCACTTCCAAGAGAAAAACTAAGATGACACTTTTCTCAGGGGCTTCACGCTTGCGAAAGCCTGGAACTTACTAAAGAAAGTACACCGCCGTGCGCAACCGAATGACGGCTTCGCCAAGGCCCTGCTAGCTCTAGACAGGAAGCTGCATGGCAAGGCGTCGATGGACTGGCAGCAGAAGCGGCCTGAGATGAAGGTGTGCCCGATATGCGGCAAGAACGTGGGGCTGAGCACCAGCTCGCTGAAGCTGCACCTGCAGAAGGCGCACAGGCGGCTGTCGCAGGGTAGCGTGGACAGCGCCATGACCATGGAGATCCAGAAGTCGATCGAGTCGCTCCGGATTAGCCGCGGCGGGAGCCTCAGCCCTTCCCAGAAGCTGGCCAAGGCGTTCGCCGACGAGCTCAGCTTCTGATCTGTTGTTCTTTTGTTGTATGTACACAGGTTGGCACACTTGTACTGTAGTGAATACATGCGCGCGCCAAGAGGAACCAACTTAGGGCACAGAGAGTGAGACTCAAGTGTAATATATCAAACAAGAAATGTTCATGTTTCAAGTACATATGTTAGGGATTCGGCTCAATGCCTACAAATAAATTTTCATTTGTGCAGAGGAAAGAGAAACATGTAGAGTTTTACCAAAAAAGGCTTTCGCCCCGCTTTATATATAAATAAAGCGACAACAGACACAAACACAAACATGTAGAATTTTGAATTAAAGCCAGAATAACATGTACGAATCGAAGACCACGAAGCAAATTTAGGTAGTAGAGTATTTCCTAGTGGAAGACGTAGGCGTCGTACTCGAGGACGAGCAGGTTGTCGGGGTCCGCGGACTTGACCATCCGGCTGTGCGTGTACCCGCGCGCCATCCGGAACGCGCCGGTGCCCCCGACGATCGGCCGCTCCATCACCGAGCCCAGCAGCGCGCGGCCGAACATCGCCAGCGTGCTGCCGTTGTACGGCCCGTCCGTGAACACGAAGTTGAGCAGCGTCGTGATCGCTCCCTCCGAGAGCGAGGCCCCGGCGGTGAGCCCCTGCGCGCGACCGATCAGGCGGGACGCCGGGTCGGCGCCCTCGCGGAGCATGTCGTCCACCACGCTCACGGAGCCGAACCCGAAGGCCGAGCCGCCGGCGCCCGCCGGCGGGGACGCCACCGCCACCGTCGTGCCGTTCGGCCCGGCGGTGTATATCTCGTGGAAGTAGAAGTGGAGGTGTGTCATGCCGCCATTGCCGGCGGCGGCGGGGACACCGTCTGCGGCCGCTGTTGCCGTGGTGGTTGCCGCCGCGAGGAAGAGTAAGGCGACGAGCGGCACGAGAAATGGTAGCGGCTGGGCTGGGCTTGCACGATGAGGCGCCGCCATGAGCAGGCGAGAAGATGTGGTGATAAAGCTGAGTTGCTGGATGCATCCATCATCCATGGTGTGTGTTCTTGTAGTTGTAGGAATGAACTACAGCTTGGATGATTGTCTGTTGAAAATCGAGTGTCAACCGTCAGAAAGAAAGAAAATGAAAGTCAATGTTCGAAATCCCATCGTGACACCAACTACTACTACTACTAATTTATACTGTCTTGGAAAACCAAAAGTATGAAAATTTAAAAATAGATGCGAACTGTTCAAAACAAAAGGAAAATGGGAGCTAACGTGCAATCCTTCGTGACACCAACAACTGGCCCCCTCCAAGCTGTAGGGCCATCAAATTCCCCTTTTCTTCGCGAAAAAAAGCAGATCTATTGTAGAAGTTCATAGAAAGTACAAAACATCTCAAATATAATAAAAAATATATCAAGATGCCGAGACCACCAAATGACCACTACAGCCGCCAGAACAAGCCGCCGACGCACCGCTGTTGCCGCGCCTCTACCGGAATCGGCTTGACCTTGCGATGACAGCCGAGAAGTCTTCGTGCACGTGCCCCTAAGGACCAGCGACCTCAAGCCGCAATCGTCACCGTTGAACCCTTGCATAGATCTGAAGTACCTGACACCAAATCTCGCCACATGTCGAGAAACCCTAATCCCATCGCCCAAGAAGACGATGGGAATCTACACCAAAACTCTGTCTACTACGTCCTGACGGACGAACTCGAGGAGGACCGGGGCCCGGAAGACGAACTCAAAGAGGAAGCGTCACCATCCGCCCGAATGTCGCACCTGCGGGGACTGAAAAACCCTAACCTAAACTACTAATCGGAGATTCCCTTGCCCTCGTCGCTCCATGGAGTCGCACGCCAATGCATCCAGTTATCAATCGTAAAACAAATAGGAGTATATCTATTTTCTCAGCAACAACTTATGGTTGTAGTTTCAATTCTAAGCAAACTTGCAATTATCCTCCACGAAAAACAAAACAATAAAGAAAACTTGCAGTTATCCATTGAATATTGGAAGTTAGTTGTTCAAAAAATAGAAAAAAGAATTATCGTGCAAATCTTCATGACACCAAGAAGGCAACAACTTATTCGCACACGAACACGTCACCGTGTACCCTCGACGCCGGGGGTGATGCACCGCAGCTCATGTTGAAGGAGACCTGTTCATCAGGGCGTGCGGCGGCTATGGGCTGCCCTAGGTCGACCTGATCGCCCCTAGGGCCTCAAGGTTCGCCGCCCTGCAACAAGAAGAACAAACGAAGAATGAGGAAGAAGAAGAAATAGGGTTAAGGAGAAAAGATAAAAGATAAAAAGTGATAGATGATTTGTTCGATTGTGTGTTGTTCAATCGGCCGTCACCTCTCATCTATTTATGAGGCGGCTTGACTTCCTGTACAAGAAAAGGACTTCAAATCTTGTTCAAATCCTTCCAAAATTAGCCGAACTCGGATTAGGTATGTCTGAGATAGCAGTTCGGTTTTTGTGTTTCATAGGCCAAATACGACCTCGGATGAAGATGCGCCCAAAAGAAAATTTAACCGTTTCGATGAGACAAACAACTTTCGTGTTCAACGTTTTTCGATTCGAGGCCATCTTAAGAGACGAGTCGCTCGCACAACCCATCAGACATCGTGTCTGATGCCCCGGGCCAGTTTTTACTCATGATAGGTCCGCAGTGCATTGGCTCCAACTTTTGCATACGACCTCGGAATGAGACAATTTTTATATCAAAATCGATCGTTTCGATGAGACGAAGACAATCTGCATATAAACTTTTCTCATATGAGGCAGTCTTGGAGGTATAATGTAACACCCCCTTTAATGACCACAGTGATCAACTGCTAATAATGCCATGTCATCATCATTTGCTTTGCCTAGTCACTTGGGTTAATAATCCAATTCAAATTCAAATCTGAAAATCAAATTAAATTCCAAAGTGCAAATTGAAGTTGATCAAACTCTGCTGGAGAAATGTTATTTAATTAGCAAATAATCCAGTGGTCATGGCAAAATCATAATCATTATTTTTGGAGTTAGCTAAGTGAGTGAAACAACCTGAAACAGCACTCAAAACAGACTATTTACATCTATTAAATTAATATCAAATTCAAATGGAATCCAAATATGTTCAAACCACTTTTTGGTGAGAGATGATATTGCATTGCAATATTTGGGTCAACTCTCACATTTTACAAAAGTGCACAAGTGGCCTAAACATTTTGAAACAGAAAAGGGATTAAAAGAAAAAGGAAACAGAAAATAGAAAATGTAAAAGCGAGGCACTGTGCACTGGGCCTTAGTGCACAGTGCCCCGACCGCGGCCCACCTGGCCCAGCTCGCTACAGTCGTCGTCCTTCTCCGTCGCCGTGTCGCCTCGTCCATGGACGCGCGCGCTCGCTCCGGTCGCTGCTCGACAGCGCGACGCCGCGGGCGTCGCGAGAGGATAAGGGCAGGCCCGTGCCTTCCCCCTGGTCATTTGCCTCGCCCCCATCTCTCTCCCTCGCCGCTCTGTCTCTTCCCCTTCCTCCAGATCCAAGCGCCACCGCCGCCGTTCTCGTTCGTCCCTGCGGCCACCGAGCCCTGCCTGCCGCTCTGCCATGTCCTGCGCCATCGCCATGGACTGCCACGGCCTTGGGCGCCGTTGATTGGGGCCGAGGAGCTCCACGTTGCGCGGATCGAGCCGCGCCCCTCTTCTGCATCTCCGGCGCGCTTCCGGCGACCTCGACCCCTGCAGCTCCTAATCCTCACACGGGCCACCTTGCGCCGCTCGGTGAGCACTCTCCCTCTCTCTCTGGCCTCTCTGGTAGCCCGTCTGCACGCTGTAGCCGCGGCACCTCGGAGACCCGAATGTCACCGCCGCCATTGCCGCTGCAGCCAAGCTCCCGAGCTGTTGCTAGCTCGTTTGACTCCTCCGGCGAGCTCCCTGTGAGCCGTAGGCCCCGCACAGCTAGCTAGTTAGGTCGCCCGCGCGCTAGAACGTCGAACCCGACGAGCTCGAGCTTCGGACGTCCGCCTCGCTCAACGCCGGCGGCGTTCCGGCCACCTCCGAGCCCGGCTGTTGGCTCAGCTAGATGCGCGAGGACGCCAGCTTTCGAACGCACCCAAGCCCGGCTCGAACCGAGCCCTATAGCTCGATTCCGGCCAACTCCGGCGACGCGCCGCCGTGCGATTTGGTCGCCGGCGACCAGCCGCCGGCCCCGCTGACGTGGCACAGGCGGGGCCCACCCCTGGATCACTGACCCGTGGGTCCCAGGGGCCCGGCCGGCCAGTTGACCAGTCAGCCTTGCTGACTGGACCGGCCCAGCCGCTGACAGGCGGGCCCCACCTCCCTGATTAGTTAATTAAAACATTTTAGAAATAAAAATAAACTAATTAACCTAATGTCTCACTGACATGTGGGGTCCACCCCCTAATTAATCCTGGTAATTAAACTGAATCACTGGTTAAAGAAACAGAGGCTGACATGTGGGTCCCACTGGACCCACATGTCATATTTGACTTAGTCAGCCGACTGTTGACTTGCTGACGTCAGCAGCGCGTCATGCTGACGTCATAATTCATTTTCTGATAAATAAAATAATTCCAGAAATTCAAATAATCTTTAAAAATTAATAACTTTTAAACCGTAGCTCGGATCGAAAAAGTTAAAACATGAAAGTTGCTCAGAACGACGAGACGAGTCTGATCGTGTCGTCTGTTTCTCCATCGGAACCTCCTACGTAGAAGAACTCGTAACTCCGGACCCGAATCCGACAGATGAATAGTGCACACACGTCGGATATTAAATCCCAGAATAATTCTAAAAATAACTAAAATGACTTAGATGCATATTTAGGCAACCCTACACTGCATCATAGCATCACACGCACCGTGTTGCATTTGTTTGCATTATGTTTACCTGTTTCTTCCCCCTCTTCTCTCTCGGTAGCCCCCGACGTTGACGTAGCTCCCGAGGCAGACGCCGCACAGGAGTACGACTACGTCCCCGACGATACTACTGAAGACCTTGCCCTTGCCCCCGAGCAAACAGGCAAGCACCCCCATTTTGAGCATGCCTATATCGCCTACTCTTTTCTCTCTTATGCTTGCATTAGAACTGCTACTGCTACTGTTTTCCTATATCTGCTGCATAGCCTGATTATTGTACCCTGCTTTGTTACCTTACTGGTTATCCTAGACTGATTATTATAGGCTGGGTAGAGACACGACAAAGACCTCCACCAGAGCCGACTGCCTCTAGGAGTTCCCCCTTTCCAATTCCTTGGCCGAAGTTGAGTCTAGTGGTCAAAAATTGTTTTACTAACTTGGCTGTGTGGCTTACGGGCCCACGTCGCCAACTGGGTGGTATTAGGATCTTTTATTCCCCGTCTTTACTCTGGGATTCTATCCTCTCTTCTATTCGGGTTTTGCAAAATTACTAAACGCCGACATTTAGGTTCTCGTTAATTCTATCCACCCGGAGAGCTGGATTCAGTGCGATTTCCCTGTCTTTGATCTGATTAGTCTGATAATCATTTTCCTTTCCATTGTTTTGTTTAACCTTTCCTTCCGAGATTGGTTATATTTCTCATTGTCTTATGACAACCCTGAACCTTTCTGTTTCAGATGGATCGGCTATTTCCACCGCGGCCTACGACCCAGCTTGTGCTTCGCACTTGGGCTCGTGATGCCCCTGGATTTCCAGCTGTTCTGATCGCCCTCCTGAGTAGACTGGGTTACCACTGGTATCCCGAGTACATGGTCTATGAGGTTTATCGCGAATTCAACCAGGAACAGTACTATGCTGAAGTTCGGATTTATGATCAGCAGAACAACTCAGACACCGAGCTACACCTTTTTCATGGATTAGGCGTGACGATTGAGATGGCAGTACATGATGCCGCCTACTCTGCTGTCGCACGTCTCCGAGGAGAGCACAGTGCTAACTTGGATGATACTGTGTTTCGGTACATTCCGTATGCACCTGTTGGAGATGCTACTGGATTTTACACAGCTATCTGTGCCCCGTACGAGTCTCGACGCTACGACCCGCAGGTTCTGATTCAGTGCACTCAGGCTTTGGATCGCACTGTTCGTGCACTTGCTGTTGAGTTGTTTGCCACTCGAGCACGCTACTACGAGGCTATGACACAGTTGCTACCAGCTGTTCGTGCAGGGATGCATCCGGAGTACATTCTTTACCCGAGCAGGACTGAGATGCCATCAGGGATTGTCTGGCCTGCTGTGGGAGGTCACACGCCTGCACGTGGACCTCTTCTTTCTTCTCGAGACCGGGTTCTGCATCAGAGTGCCCATGGAGCGCAGGATCCTTCTGCGACGAACGTCCATCGTCCGCACTTGCAGTTACCCCGTTTCAGTGGTTTTCTCCGACGCTGATGTAGCCTTTGCTATGTCCCGTTGTGTACTTCCTTACCGCGTGCCTGCGCGCCGCCTAGCATGTCTAGCTTTTCAATTTGCGCCGTTATGCTGCCCGAATGTAACCGACTATGTATGGATCTGTACGTCTTAATGACTACTTCTAGCATCTATTGCACTCTTTCAATAATGTCGAGTTACCTCATGTTTATTGTTAAACACTTGCATAAGCTATCGCTGAAATACCCCTGTTGGAATAGCAGGATGGCTGACAACAACCCGCCACCGCCGCCACCACCTGATTACATGGCAGCGATGATGCAACAGTTTGAACTCAACCGCCAGTTTATGACGGGGATTATGCAGCAATTCCCTCGTCCTGATGCTAATCAGCAGCAACCATCCATTACCTTACCAGAGTTCATGAGGCTCAGCCCATTGTTTTTCCGCAACACAGTCAACCCACTGGATGCAGATGACTGGCTGCGTGATATCTCTCATGAGATGGAGTCTGCTAGTGTCGCCGAAATTAACTATGTCACTTTTGCGACATATCTTCTTAAGGGTCCCGCAGCCCAATGGTGGGCCACTCACCGACAGACTCTGCCGCCTGGTACTGTCGTCACTTGGGCAGAGTTCAAGATTGCTTTCCGTGCCCGCTACATTCCTCTAGCTATCATAGCTAGGAAGAAGGCTGAGTTCCGTAGCCTTGTCCAAGGAAACAAGACTGTGGAAGTCTATCAGCGCGAGTTTCTAGACTTATCTCGTTACGCTGAAGAGGACATTCCTACTGATGAACGCAGACAGGAGAAGTTTCGTGAAGGACTGCACCATGATATTCAGTTAGCCCTTCTTGTTCAAGATTACCCTGATTTCGCCACCTTGGTGAATAAGGCCATCATGGTTGAAACTGGACTTAAGAAGCACAAGGAAGCGTCCAGACGCACCCGTGAGTCGGGCTCATCTTCGGGCTCGTCTTCCCAGAAGCGACGCATCTGGTTTCCCCAAGGCATGTTCCGTTCAGCAGCTCCTGCGAACAGACCTTCTTATGCTGCACCACGTCTGCCACCTCCACCACCGAGACAGCCCCTGCCAGCTCCAGCACCTCGAGCTCCAGCACCTCGTCCTGACAGCGGACTATGCTTCAAGTGTGGCAAGCCAGGTCACCGTGCTAGAGATTGTTCTCAGAATCAGAATCAACTAGCTCTCCCTTCTGCTGGACGTAGAATTGGCCGTGGTATTCCTCAGCAGCGCAACAATAATGCCAGACCTTCTTATGGTCGTGGGCAGTACTACCACGTCAACATGTCTGAAGCTCCAGATCAACCAGATACTGTGATGGGTACACTTCTCGTTAATTCAGTACCAGCATCTGTTTTATTTGATTCAGGTGCATCGCATTCATTCATGTCAGAACAATTTGCACTCTTGCATGATGTTAAGTGCGAAACACTACAACATCCGATAATAATAAACACTCCCGCGGGACGATGCCGAACTTCCATATTCAGCCCCCGAGTTACTATTGAGGTTGAAGGGTTGCATTTTGATGCAAACCCCATTATCCTGCAATCTTCAAAGATTGACCTTATACTGGGAATGGATTGGTTGAAGGCTCACTACGCCTCAATCAATTGTGCCACTAAAGTTGTACACCTCTTGCACCCATCAAATGAGATGGTGAACTATCAAGCTCACCTTACCCGGAACGCTGAGGCTCAAATTTATGCCTTGAACGCGTTGAATGCTTCTCCACTTGATGGGATCGAGAATATCCCAGTGGTCTGTGACTTCCCAGATGTTTTTCCAGAAGAACTTCCAGGAATACCCCCTGCTAGAGCTGTCGAGTTCGTCATCGACTTGAAGCCTGGCACCACTCCTATTGCGAAGCGTCCCTACAAGATGCCTCCGCACCACCTCATCGAGCTTAAGGAGGAAATTGATAAATCCTTAAGGAAGGGTTTCATTCGCCCCAGCTCCTCTGCATGGGGAGCACCGTCTCTTTTCGTCGAGAAGAAGGATGGAACGAATAGGTTGGTCCAAGATTATCGTCCTATCAACCAGGCAACCATTCAGAATAAATATCCACTTCCCCGGATCAACGATTTATATGATCAACTCGCTGGATCTTCGGTGTTTTCTAAACTCGACTTGAGGTTGGGTTATCACCAGATCCGTGTTCGCGAAGAGGATATTCCGAAGACTGCATTCGTTACTCGTTATGGCTCTTACGAGTACACAGTCATGTCGTTTGGTTTAACAAACGCTCCAGCTACATTCTCCCGCCTAATGAATTACATATTCATGGATTACCTCGACAAATTCGTCGTGGTATATCTGGATGATATTCTGGTTTATTCGAAGAACAAAGAAGAACATGCTGAGCACCTTCGACTAGTTCTGGAGAGACTTCGAGAGCACCAATTATATGCCAAGTTCTCTAAATGCGAATTCTGGCTTCCTGAAGTGACCTACCTTGGACATGTGATTTCCAAGGACGGTATTGCCGTCAACCCGGAGCGTGTTCAGGCAGGTCCGAAGCTTTCTCGGTCTAGCCAGCTATTGTCGCCGATTCGTCGAGAACTTCTCCAAGATCGCCAAGCCCCTGACTAATCTGCTCCACAAAGGCGTTAAGTTTGAGTGGACAGACAAGTGTCAGGAAAGTTTCCAAACCCTCAAGGACAAGCTCACTTCTGCTCCAGTGCTTGCTCCTCCTGATTCTCGCAAGGACTTTGTCATATATTGCGACGCCTCTCGTCAGGGATTAGGCTGCGTCCTAATGCAAGAGCGGAGAGTAATTGCATATGCTTCACGTCAATTGCGTCCACATGAAGAGAATTATCCAGTGCATGATCTTGAACTTGCAGCAGTGATGTATGCATTGAAGTTATGGCGACACTACCTTCTGGGTAATCGGTGTGAAATTTATACCGATCACCAAAGTCTGAAATACTTATTCACTCAACCGGATCTTAATCTCCGACAACAACGATGGTTAGAAGCTATTGCGGATTATGACTGCGGTATTTCTTATACCCCGGGCAAAGCTAATGTAATGGCCGATGCCCTGAGTCGCAAGTCATATTGCAACAACCTCATGGTTAGGCAAGCTCAACCTCGTCTTCACGCAGAACTGACTCAGCTGAATATGCGAATTCTTCCCCAGGGTTCTCTTAATAACCTTGTGGTACAGCCAGACCTTCTGAAGGCTGTTAAAGAAGCGCAAGCCAAAGATGCTGAAATTGACTTGATGAAGAAGGAGCTTCACCTTGCTAAGTATCGGGATTTCTCAGTTGCTGAAGATGGTACATTATATTTCAGAGACCGCATCGTAGTACCTCGCTTCGAGCTGATGACTGACAAAGTCATGAAGGAGGCCCATGATACACCGCTGTCTATCCATCCGGGTAGTACCAAAATGTATCGAGATCTTCGTCAAAGGTACTGGTGGTCTAGGATGAAGCAGGATATTGCTCGTTATGTTGCCAAGTGTGACGTTTGTCGTCGCGTGAAGGCAGAACATCAGAAACCTGCTGGAATTCTGCAACCGCTCCCTATTCCTCTATGGAAGTGGGATAAAGTGCAAATGGACTTCATCACTGGTCTTCCCAAGTCTCAGAAGGGTCACGATGCTATTCTTGTCGTCGTTGACCAACTTTCCAAGGTTGCACACTTTCTGCCAGTTAAGGAGACTATTACTGCTAGTCAGTTAGCAGAGCTATATATCTCCAGAATTGTTTCACTCCATGGTATTCCCAAGGAAATCAGTTCAGACCGTGGCAGCATTTTCACTGGCCATTTCTGGGAAAGTTTCCAGAAAGCAATGGGAACTCATATTACCTGGAGTTCAGCTTATCATCCCCAATCTCAAGGCCAAGTTGAGCGCGTTAATCAAGTGCTTGAAGACATGCTATGAGCCTGTGTTATATCCTTCGGTAAGAAATGGGAGGAATCTCTCCCGTATGCCGAGTTCTCTTATAACAACAGTTATCAAGCCAGCTTAAAAATGGCCCCATTTGAGGTTCTTTATGGACGTAAATGTCGAACCCCTCTGAATTGGTCAGAAACTGGGGAACGACCTCTTGTTGGACCGGACATCATTCAGCATGCCGAAGAACAAGTCCGAATTGTCCGGGAGAATCTCAAAGCAGCTCAAGACCGTCAGAAGAGTAATTATGATCGCAAGCGATGGGGTGTGATCTATCAACCTGGTGATCAAGCCTATCTTCGTGTCACTCCAATGAAGGGCACCCGTCGTTTCGGAATCAAGGGCAAGCTAGCTCCTCGCTATATTGGTCCTTTCCGCATCGTGGCTAGACGGGGACAGGTGGCATATAAATTGGAGTTGCCACCGCAATTCTCCCATATTCATGATGTCTTCCACGTGTCGCAACTCTGTAAGTGCTTCAAGGAATCCCCGCGTCGTGCAGTGGATCATGAGATGCTCGAGCTACAAGATGATCTTTCCTATAAGGAGCATCCGATCCGCATCCTCGACGAAGCTGAGCGTCGTACTCGTCAGAAGACGACCAAGTTCCTGAAAGTGCAATGGTCGAATCATACTGAAGATGAAGCCACTTGGGAACGCGAGGATCATCTTCGGGAAGAATATCCCGAGCTCTTCCCTTCCACCTCCTAAATTCTCGGGACGAGAATTTCTTTTAGAGGAGGAGAATTTGTAACACCCCCTTGTAATGACCACAGTGATCAACTGCTAATAATGCCATGTCATCATCATTTGCTTTGCCTAGTCACTTGGGTTAATAATCCAATTCAAATTCAAATCTGAAAATCAAATTAAATTCCAAAGTGCAAATTGAAGTTGATCAAACTCTGCTGGAGAAATGTTATTTAATTAGCAAATAATCCAGTGGTCATGGAAAAATCATAATCATTATTTTTGGAGTTAGCTAAGTGAGTGAAACAACCTGAAACAGCACTCAAAACAGACTATTTACATCTATTAAATTAATATCAAATTCAAATGGAATCCAAATATGTTCAAACCACTTTTTGGTGAGAGATGATATTGCATTGCAATATTTGGGTCAACTCTCACATTTTACAAAAGTGCACAAGTGGCCTAAACATTTTGAAACAGAAAAGGGATTAAAAGAAAAAGGAAACAGAAAATAGAAAATGTAAAAGCGAGGCACTGTGCACTGGGCCTTAGTGCACAGTGCCCCGACCGCGGCCCACCTGGCCCAGCTCGCTACAGTCGTCGTCCTTCTCCGTCGCCGTGTCGCCTCGTCCATGGACGCGCGCACTCGCTCCGGTCGCTGCTCGACAGCGCGACGCCGCGGGCGTCGCGAGAGGATAAGGGCAGGCCCGTGCCTTCCCCCTGGTCATTTGCCTTGCCCCCATCTCTCTCCCTCGCCGCTCTGTCTCTTCCCCTTCCTCCAGATCCGAGCGCCACCGCCGCCGTTCTCGTTCGTCCCTGCGGCCACCGAGCCCTGCCTGCCGCTCTGCCATGTCCTGCGCCATCGCCATGGACTGCCACGGCCTTGGGCGCCGTTGATTGGGGCCGAGGAGCTCCACGTTGCGCGGATCGAGCCGCGCCCCTCTTCTGCATCTCCGGCGCGCTTCCGGCGACCTCGACCCCTGCAGCTCCTAATCCTCACACGGGCCACCTTGCGCCGCTCGGTGAGCACTCTCCCTCTCTCTCTGGCCTCTCTGGTAGCCCGTCTGCACGCTGTAGCCGCGGCACCTCGGAGACCCGAATGTCACCGCCGCCATTGCCGCTGCAGCCAAGCTCCCGAGCTGTTGCTAGCTCGTTTGACTCCTCCGGCGAGCTCCCTGTGAGCCGTAGGCCCCGCACAGCTAGCTAGTTAGGTCGCCCGCGCGCTAGAACGTCGAACCCGACGAGCTCGAGCTTCGGACGTCCGCCTCGCTCAACGCCGGCGGCGTTCCGGCCACCTCCGAGCCCGGCTGTTGGCTCAGCTAGATGCGCGAGGACGCCAGCTTTCGAACGCACCCAAGCCCGGCTCGAACCGAGCCCTATAGCTCGATTCCGGCCAACTCCGGCGACGCGCCGCCGTGCGATTTGGTCGCCGGCGACCAGCCGCCGGCCCCGCTGACGTGGCACAGGCGGGGCCCACCCCTGGATCACTGACCCGTGGGTCCCAGGGGCCCGGCCGGCCAGTTGACCAGTCAGCCTTGCTGACTGGACCGGCCCAGCCGCTGACAGGCGGGCCCCACCTCCCTGATTAGTTAATTAAAACATTTTAGAAATAAAAATAAACTAATTAACCTAATGTCTCACTGACATGTGGGGTCCACCCCCTAATTAATCCTGGTAATTAAACTGAATCACTGGTTAAAGAAACAGAGGCTGACATGTGGGTCCCACTGGACCCACATGTCATATTTGACTTAGTCAGCCGACTGTTGACTTGCTGACGTCAGCAGCGCGTCATGCTGACGTCATAATTCATTTTCTGATAAATAAAATAATTCCAGAAATTCAAATAATCTTTAAAAATTAATAACTTTTAAACCGTAGCTCGGATCGAAAAAGTTAAAACATGAAAGTTGCTCAGAACGACGAGACGAGTCTGATCGTGTCGTCTGTTTCTCCATCGGAACCTCCTACGTAGAAGAACTCGTAACTCCGGACCCGAATCCGACAGATGAATAGTGCACACACGTCGGATATTAAATCCCAGAATAATTCTAAAAATAACTAAAATGACTTAGATGCATATTTAGGCAACCCTACACTGCATCATAGCATCACACGCACCGTGTTGCATTTGTTTGCATTATGTTTACCTGTTTCTTCCCCCTCTTCTCTCTCGGTAGCCCCCGACGTTGACGTAGCTCCCGAGGCAGACGCCGCACAGGAGTACGACTACGTCCCCGACGATACTACTGAAGACCTTGCCCTTGCCCCCGAGCAAACAGGCAAGCACCCCCATTTTGAGCATGCCTATATCGCCTACTCTTTTCTCTCTTATGCTTGCATTAGAACTGCTACTGCTACTGTTTTCCTATATCTGCTGCATAGCCTGATTATTGTACCCTGCTTTGTTACCTTACTGGTTATCCTAGACTGATTATTATAGGCTGGGTAGAGACACGACAAAGACCTCCACTTGATCCCGACTGCCCTGCTGGATATCAGAAGACCCAATCATCGGGATTGAGGACCAGACCCTGGCACCGCACATCACTACCCCTTAGTTGCCGACACTGCTGGGTTACCGTCGAGTGCCGAGGGTGATACCTCGTTAGCACTTCTGATGTTAACCTTGTAGGTTAGTTACTCGGTCGTGGTAAGCGAGGGTGATTCCTCCTACACCACCCCCGATAACGACATCGTCGCGCAACCTCTCAAGTGTGGACCTCGAGGGTGATTCCTCCTTCGTTCACCTTGATGATAACATCGAGCGGGAATTCCATCGAGGGTGATTCCTCATGGTTCCCTTCGGTGTCCGACACACAGTTACCTTGGATATTATGACTTGACTATGAACCACGATACTAAAGACGGGTCGGCCCTGAGGGGTACCCGCGCGAGCTTAACGCGAAGTGATGTGGAGTCGGGTTGACCTGGATGGTGCCCGCGAGATAACTACGAGGTGTGGCCGGGCATTCTTAGCCCTTGCCGCAAGTCCTCGAGACGGGGCGACGGGGTCACATCGATCGTGAGTCTCTGCTCGTTTCCGCGCGCTCCTAATCCACTACGGTTTGGATATTTGATCCGAGGGGCCTCTGGCCCGATAGCACTAACCATCACGTGGGCATAGTATGGGCGTTCTGCGTCGTATACTTCAGCCGAAGCTTAATGGACGTCAGCGACTGAGCGGCGCGCGCTGGATTGGACTGGTTACGCAACCGCGCTTGTATTAAGGGGTTGCTAGGTCTGCTTCCGGCCGCCCACGCAACGCGCAGGAGTTCCCGGGGCGATGGCCCAAGACCCCTGGGGGCATAGGTTAGTCCGGCGTGCTGACCTCTCTGTTAAGTATTTGGTCGGGTTGCGGCGTGTTGCTTAGCCGAGGCCGGGCATGACTCAGAAAAGTGTGTCCGGCCGGAGTTAAGCGAGCGTGGTGGGTAAGTTGGTGCACCCCTGCAGGGAAGAAACTTCTATCGATAGCCTGTCCTACGGTAACGGACACTCGGAGTTGTATCCCGATCGGTACAACTAGAACATGTGATGAGAATTGGATAGTACGGCTCTGGGATTGCTTTCTCGCAGGGAGTCGAGAAAGGATCTCAGGTCGAGGTTGATGATATTACTACTACTACTTTACATTATGTTCATCTGCTCTCTCCTGATGCTGCAAGACTGTCGAAGATTGTTGAAGATGCTAGTCTTCGATAGGACTAGGCTTTCCCCCTCTACTCTGGCATTTCTGCAGCCCAGTCCACATATACAGCCATTCCTTTGACAATGATGCATATGTAGTGTAGATCCTTGCTTGCTGAGTCCTTCGGATGAGTACTCACGTTTGCTTTATTTTCTTTTTCCCCCATTTTCCATTTGATGCCACCAGACGACGGAGCCCCTGAGCCAGAAGCCCCAGCCGACGACCAGTACTACTATCCGCCTGGCGAGTACTACTACTACGAGGAGCCGTTCGACGACCAGGAGTAGGATCGGAGGGTCCAGGGCAGGAGGCCTACGCCTTTCGATCGTAGTTTTTATTTTTACCCCGCCTCTGTGAAGGCTTATCTCTCTCTCTGTAATATATCTGTACTCAGATATCTAATGCTTCCGCTGACGCTTGTATGCCATCGAGCTTGTATTCGAGCCCTCGAGGCCCTGGCTTGTAATATTAAGCTTGTATGACTTTATTTTATGTTTTAGAGTTGTGTTGTGATATCTTCAAGTGAGTCCTTAGGCTTGATCGTGCGCATTTGCGTGTATGATTAGTGCACGATTAAGCCGGGGTCGTCACATATAATCGGCCGAACAGTACTCTGCATACAAAATCTAGTACTTCGAGCACAACTTCGGCCCTTGAGATAAGATCGGATGGCGATGGCTCAAACTTCAAGGATGTTCACGTCGACAATACGGAACTTTTTTACGTAGACAACTCCTTCATTTCAGGTCATCTTAATTAAGTTCTTGACCGTGCCAAAATCTGATGTCAACACATGCCCCCCTGTTTTTCGGCAAAACTTGTGTGCCGAAAAATAACTTGCACAAAGTTTGTTCTAAGCGCGATGTCAACACTCCATTGGCCATTTTGTACGATCTTAGGATGATAGGTATATATCGGCCATTTAGATTAGCAACAAAAGTGAAGCTAATCGAACATATGATGATTTGGTAATACCCTTTCATGATGTAAGAAATTATATTGCATCCATGGATTAAAATAAGCCCATTGAGGGTAACCAATCATACCTGATGATGAATTCCATCGCATAGGCATCAACGGCATAGTTGAAGAATATGGATAATGTGTGGACCAAAGATGTTGAAACCTTCGGCTTGGTCCTTCATAGTTTTCACTCTTTTTCTTCTTCACCTTTGCCGCACTTCTTGTAATGGAAGCTTGCACATAATTCTTATTTTGAGTACTTCCTTTGGGAACCCATGCCATATTCCTTTCTTCAAGTTCTTGTGCACTAAGTTTTGGTAATTTCTTCTGTTGCCAATATGATAAGCCGAGTGAACACCCCGGCTGTGATTTTGTTTGAAGCAATGGCAATTCTTGTTTTACCTTGTGCACTCTCAACTTCTTCTCTTTAAATTTGGCACTTGATTGACTTGCCTCATTTCCTTTAGTAGTTAATGTCAACACTTTAATTGGCTCTTTTTCATTTGAGATCAAATCTGAAGTAGCACTCTTACGACCATATTTTTTAACACGGTAAACTTGCTTGGCCATCTCTTTCTTGTTCCTTGAGCTCCGGACCGGTTCCTTATGATTGAAATGGTCTTTGACATGTGATTGTTCAAATGTTGATCTTTTTGGAGCCGCATAATGTTTGTGAGGTGGTTTAAAATAAGATGAATAATGCGCCCTTATATCATACCTGTCCTACGATGGATATGGATTTACATGATCATAGGAAGGTATCCATGGCATTGGCATTGGCGGCACAAAATATGAATATGAATATACTGCATTAGAATTCTCATTTTGCCAATACTGATCCTCGGGTTTGCGCCTAGGGGGTGGTCTTGATGCTCTTGAATTACTTGGCCGATAAGCACTGTTCTCCTCACTTATCTTCTGATATTTTTTCAATAGTTGCGCGAAAGTGACTTTTGGTTTTTGCCCTTTGTGCTTACCTCGGCCTTTGATTTCTTTGGTTGTGCTTGCACCAATCTTCGAATTTTCTTGTTGCCCCCTAGTACTTGGCGTCTTTTGCGCAACCTTGATGGAATTCCTGCCTTCAAGAATATTTTCATTGTGCTCTTGAACAACTTCTTTACTTGAAAACTTGATCCCATCATCCACAGTTTTTACCTTCTCATGTTTAAATGGATCGGCTTGAACCAGCCTATGCAAACATCGTTTGCCATCAGGATCAATCGGAATAAACTGGTCATCTCTTGGTGTCTCAACAAATTTCAATCATCTTTTATGAATGGCCGATTTAACTATTTGACGAAACATATTGCAATCCTCAAAATTATGTTTGAACGAATGATGCAACCTACAATACATTCATCCTTGAATTGATGGCTTGACATGGTGATCAAGAATTCTTATGTAATTATTTTTCAGCAACAAATCAAATATTTGATCACACATGCTTGAATTGAAGGTAAACTTCTTATTCTCTAGCCGATCTTGCTGTGAGAACGGATTTGGAGTTAAGCAAACGAATGATTCAGATTTTGCATTACCCCATTCGGCTATGCATTGTGTTTTGCACTCTATCTTCGATGTCTTTGAAAAGGTAATTATACTATCATCGGTTTCTCAATGGAGTATAACCTTGGCTTTAAATTTCTGAAATGAAAGTAGTTAAAACATACATGTCTCAATTGAGACCATGCGTAAGCCAAGTATGAAGCAAGCAAAGCTACCCAATTAGATATGAACTTTAAATAAAGCAATGGGAAAAACTTTGGCTGCAATAATAAGTCATTATCGGTCTTTATAAATGGCACACTAGGTTGACCGATATGTTCTATAACAATTTTATTACTAACAACTAAATTACCTTCTTCATTGGTCTTTGAAAATTACTTATGAGAATTTTTCTTATAGAAGCATCAACAATAAAGTTGCGACCAAATCAGAAGATAGGTAAATCACTTGTTAGACATACCTTTTCAAACACGTTTGGAAAGCATGATGGTTGCGTTACTTGAACGATGTGTTGTTCCTCTTTCGAATAGCTCCCCAACACCTTGTCGTCTCTTTTTCTAGAATAGATTCGGCATACACAATATTTGATTCGGTCTTTTCAATAACCGAATTAACTTTGTTATCCGGATCACCACTTTTTTTGATAATTCTATCCACACCCAATGCTTTCTCTTTTTGATATAATCTAGCTTGTATTGCAGCAGAATTAATAGGCTTTTTCTCTTTTATTAATTCATGTAGAACAATATTGCATTCGTCCCAAAAAGAGGTAAGATTTTTCTTAATGACCCAATCTGGATAGAATTGCCCCCCGACACTTTTAGACTCTTTTGGTAACGAGATGTCGCCGAAATTCTGTAATTGTGCAGGGAAAACATTGTATGCTATGATACTAGGTGAAGACACATGTGATCATATAGAACTAGATCGGGTTCACGCCTTGGCGTGAGGGTGCCGGTCCCAACGTTTTTGTCAAACGGGTAATGCTAAGTCAGTATTAACCCAGGTTTAGCATATGCAATCATAATGGATAACATGCAGTGAAGAATATGATAGGAGCAAGATATAGATGTGCGGACACTTCTAAAATTGAACGGACATTTTTGAAACATGTGAACAGATTTCAAAATTATAGTAATATTTTAAAAATATGTTAACACTTCTTAAGTTACACAGAAAAAGGCTATAATAGTCAACAATGCAAGTCTCTTCAAACAAGAAACCCAACCCGTCCGACACTTATCCATCGCCACCAAGTGCTCTGTAGTAGAAATATCAGCCAAAATATGCACTACTGATTATCTGAACTAGAGCATCACATTCTGAACAAGAAACAGGAATGTATTTAATAGACAACGTACTGAACTTGGTTCACAGGACATAACATTCCTTATGATCTGAACCTTGTAAAAAGAAAATATGTATTTACTATATCATCTGTCATTCTAGCATAGCGAGTACAGCCTTAAGATAAAGAGACGATTCACAATGGAGTTGACAAATGCCATGAGGACGATCAAGAGTACATAATCAGTTGGGCTACAAAGCAGCAGAGCAAGTCTGTGAATAGATCGTACAAGCCGCTTTCATATTTACAAAGGGAAGAATCCTGGCACAAAGACTTTGTGACCCTGACAAAGAACGGACAAATGGATGGGCTTCATCTGTGGATAAAAGAAAACATATTCAAATAAACATCAGGAAAACTGGCTACAAGACACTATCTAATGACAGGATAACAATGCACAATGGAAATCTAATGATCATAGAGAATAATAATAAAACATGAAGTATCCTAAATTAATTTCTTAAAACATGAAGAGAAAGAATGTACCACATCACATATATGTGCAGAAGAATAGCAATAAAATTCAATAGCTAAAGAGAAAAGAAAAAAAAAGAAATTATGTATCTGAGGATATACTGTTAAAGACAATGCAACGCAGGCTACTACTAATTATTATAGGGCCATGTCGATAAACTTAAAAGGGGATAGTTGAGGCATAAACCTTGGGGAAAAATGTTCTGAGTCTCCATACATTTTCCATCTTTATCTTTCATAAGTAATTTTAGGGATTTTTTCGATATGACCAGCGGCACTACAACATACAACTGTCCATGGATAGAACATGATATTTCAGATATAAATTCCAACAAAGGACAATGTCTAGCCCTGGTTCATATTTATTGTCATGGAATAACATAGTCGGATAGGAAATTGTCGTCTTTTCAAAGTGAAAGGCCATTTGGTTTTCTAAAGCATCAATTATATCTGGTACGCAAACAACCTCTCCTATAGGAGAACACATCATAATAATAGCTTGAATGTACAATCGGCAAGCTCTCTGGTGATAAGAATACTTTATGTTCAAGAAAATTGATTATAGAAATAGCATTCAGAACTCAGGTGGATGTAACACAGTGCTTTCTTTTAACATCATCATCGGAATTAGCCACTGAATGAGAGCTCAAATGCTCTCGTCTGTGCCGAGGGACCATTGACAGGATAAAAAATATTGACTTTGACAGCCACATAAATGGTTGGAGTTAAGATAGCTCGCTCATGAAGATAGACATGGATCTTATAGTTTAGAAGGAAATCTGTACAGTCAACAAAACTATAGCAGAATTGCTATCATCGTCAGTGTGAATAAAATGATCATCAGATTTATTTTGTATCCTTGTGGCTTTAGAATCCCTAAGAAAGACAATGGGCACGAAAAAGAGGAGCTCTGGTCATACAGAATGAAATAAATTAGCAAGCATCCATTAACAGGCGCAAGTGTTTATAACAAGAGGTGCCCAGAGGCATAGTGCAATGACTTGGACACACCTTATCTAAGACAGGTCTAGAAGGGACCAAGAACTTACACACAAAGTTGACTAACTCTGAATAAAGTAATTGCAGAGGAACACTCACATTGATACCTACGACACTTCCCTGTCAACCGGCATGCACCGCACGCCAGGCGGAGCGGGCAAGCGCACTCGCAACCACCATAGCCGACTGGGAAACATCCCTATAAGCTATCATGCTCTCGTAGTTGTAGTCTACAACGACAAATCCGTACAGTCCTTGTAAGAAGCGCACCGCCTGAAAACGGCTTGATCAAACAAAGAACAACCCCCGTCCAATGTTTCTTCCCAGATAAATCGTGTCCTAGACCACACAACACGATTACTAACAAAATTATCTATCTCAACTCCTCCAATGATAGAACCATCAGCAACCACTTCTCGAAGGTAAAAATGAAATGGCAATCGACAGTAGGCCGCGACAGCCTCAAACAGAGGTACATATGATGAACAAAGAATAACCATGGATGAACAGAAAACAATTAAGAGTGAATAATGCATAGCGTGCTTTACCTTCATGAACTGAACAGTAAAAACAACAGCCAATAGTGCACGGAACAGCAAGGTTGCCACCAAAATGGAAGAAACAATCAACAATTAGTATATATATGGTGTATATATATGATCCACTATTGCAGTAACAATCACCATTTACCAAGCGATATCTTAAACAGAGTTGCCAAGTGTATATATATGATCCACTATTGCAGTAACAATCAGCATTTACCAAGCGATATCCTAAACTGAGTTGCCAAGTGTATATATATGATCCACTATTGCAGTAACAATCACAGCAATCCACAACTACAAAACCAAGAAAAATCTTAGTGATCCCTACAGGCATGAATGATTACCATAAAAGGAACGGGACTAAGAGATACACACATAGAGTGAGAGATGAGATCCTCACAGTAGGACCACCTTGTTCAGCGACCTGCAGCTCCAGCTTGCCGTTCAGCCTGCGGACACGACACCGAGCTCTCACTGCATCGGCGTACAGAAGTTAAAACCAGAGAAACAAAACAATACATACATAGAAATTGACCATAGCAAAACACACGAACTAATTTAACAATGCAAGACTATAACTTTCAACAAGCATAACTTTATTAATTCCTAGCCTGACCTCCTGAAAGTATATCCTTATTAATTGCGAGCCTGACCTGCAGATTGATAGTACGACATGACTAATAGGTGTGCATATAACAGCTACAGTTTTACAAATGGAACTCAAATTTTACCTTATATATCATGTAAATGATAAATATACATTTAGGGAAGATATCCATTGCAAAAGGCTCATAATCAGAATCTTGATCAGTAAAAACGCCGCCCCTCCTACCAATCAGATATTTTGTTTGGCAATTTTGGTAATTCCTCTAAATCACAAATGGACAATAACCAGAACCACATTAAGCAATGCCTAACAGAGGTGATTGCATTGTAAAGATAAAACATGTCAATCACACAAGCCACATGCATGCAAGAATTGTGTGTATGTGATGTAACAATAGTAAACACAGATGTACTGAGCAATAAGCCTACCATATCAATGACCTGCAGAATGGCCTTCTTTACCGACACAGTCAGAGGGCGATCCGCCTCTTCATAGTTCGTCTTCTTGAAGTTACAGGTCATGTGCTTCCTACCAAATCCGAGGAATGACTTGATGTCCGCATACAGTCCCCACTTCACACCGGCACAAAATAGTTCGTGCCAAAACCTAGGTGTCCTGCAAGATGCCTACCTTGTCGTCATCCATAGTGGCCGCAAAATCTTCTCTAAAGAAGAGACATGTTGAAATCCAAAGATTGTAGGCGAGAAAAACTGAAAAGAAAGTACCTTTTCTTGGTGAAGTTCTTATTGCCCGGAGTTTCGTGGTAGAAGACGACACCTCTTGCGCAGCCAGGCTCTCTTTGACACACGATAGAAGGGAACCAGAAATATTATGTCAGCCTTGCTCGTTTTTTGCAAGGCATGGAACAAAGAAACGGGCCTTTTATTGTGTTTATATGCGCCTACCTGGTCGCCTCGAGTTGAAAACAAAAGAAACACGCTCCACGCCTTCATATCAATATAGAGAAGCTGAGCCTAGGTGTATCAATTACGAACATGTGTTCTGCTACATCTAAAATAGAAGGATCAGTATGGTCATGTACTTGGAATTCTGAAGACAAATTTATCAAGTATCTGCTGCTAATAACAAAAATTGTAACAGGATTCGGTGAAATGTCAGTAGGCTCTTAGGATCAGGGGAGCAGTCTTCGCCGTCTAAAAGTGACTCTTCTTTATAATTACACAAAAATAGTGTTCACTGAATTCTGAAAGGATGTTCCTCCAAAGTATAACATAATATACATATGATTCAGTACAAAGTAGAACATATATAGTAATAGTGGTTCCTTACAAAGGTCAAGCATGTGTATTTTTTTGGTGTGATTTGCACCCTGCTAACTAAAATAATATCACAAGCTTTTTTAGATAATACAGATGAATATGAACCCCTAAGAAGATAAAATGTGAAATAGCACACTACTGTTTCTGAAGCATTTGACTATATACATAGAATCCCAAAGGGAAAGTAAACATAGAAACACAATCGGTTATGTTCTAGGCACTGTTATATATCAAAGAAAGAGGCGAAAACAGGCAGAACACAAACAATTTTATAGTGGAGAAATGGAGATACATATCAAATGTGGCAATCATGGGTTGTTGACACTGATTTTGGCCAAACTAAAACATGGTGGTTAGCTATTGGTCAAATAAAATCAATTACTTCAAACAGTAAAAAAAAATAGTGAATTGCCGAATATGCGGAGAGAAGGGTAATGGTAAATTTCCGCCACACCGCTCAATACAGAACAATATGCCTGGAAATAAAAGGGAAGAAAATAAGCCAAATATCGATGTATAAATTATGGGACATAGGGCTTGCATCCATATACGCTGCCTTCGACGGTGGGATTTTGATGCTGACATAAATTAAAATTGTCATACATGACGCTAGTATTGCCAAAATATTATATCGTATTTACGAGCATTATTCTATCATCGCTAATGAAATATCGACGCGATTTGTGTAAAACAATAAGACGCGTGGCGATATACAAAAATTGTCAGGCGTCATACAATTATTAACGAAAGAATATCTTCTCATATCATTAAACTTTATCTGGTCTAGTTCGCTTATAGAAAACGCTACGTACATACATGGCGAGCTACATGCATGCATGTGTTATGCATGGATTAATTATGCGGCAAGGTTAAGAACTAATTATCCATCTGAGGAATACATACATGTACGAGCTACGTGTGCATGCATGGATTAATTATGCGGCAAGATTAAGAGCTAATTAAGTGATTAGCCAGCCTGTGGCCCAAATGCATACGGATGTCTCCCAGATGTAACCCATGCAAAGAGAACTAAGAGCCCAACTTAGGTACTTTAATCAAATAGGTATGGATTAGCGTCCAAATCTCATTCAAACGTGTGGACGGCCACGCCCCGGCCTTCTTCTATCGCTCAGTTGCACGCGTACGAAGTCCACGCGAGAAAATTTGACGTGCTAATCTATAACTAATTGGCTGTTTGCCCACGATAACCATGACCATCCCACGTCCTGGCGCACGATCTCCGGCGTCGTTGGAGAGCGTCTGTCACGGCTCCAAGCTATAAATATGGGCAGAATAACAAGCCCTAGAGGAGAGGCTGATCGATCGCTCACTCATAAACAAGCCCATCGCTGCGCATCAATCATCCATCCATCGGCAAGCTCCTCAATCATCCATCGACAATCAACACCATCGCCCCATAGCTCAAGCGTCCGTTCGCCGTCGTCGTCGCCGGCTGTTCGTCTCATCGTCGTCAGCGCCACTCATCGTCGACGTCGCCGGCTGCTCATCATCTGCACCGCCCACAAGCTGCAACACGCCGGTGGTTGCTCATCCACATCACCACTTCACACGTACGAGAGGAAAGCCAAGACAAGGTGAGAATACATGCCTACCTCCTTGCTCCCTGCTTGATGCATTCCTCTTGCACCATATGTCTCAAGTAGTATTGGTGTTCTACGTTGCTCCATATAGCGCACCTAGTTTGGTCTCATGGGATCTAGCATCCCTTGTTGATACAAACCATGGTTAAATTATGTTCATCTTGTTTTGGTCTCATGGGATCTTGCATCCCATGTTGATACAATTCAAGACTAAAATATTTCCATCAATGATGCTTTGCTTTCACCACATATCTCATATATGTTCGGTTTTACCCACAAAATTCTTCTTGTTTGGTCTCATGGTGATCTTGCATCCCATGTTGATACAACTCAAGAATAAAAATATCTTCTTTCTTGTTTTGGTCTCATGGGATCTTGCATCTCGTGTTGATACAATTCAAGAATAAAAATATGTTTCTTCTTGTTTTGGTCTTGCATCTCCATGTTGATACAACTCAAGAGCAAATTATATCTGTCTTGTTTTGGTCTCATGGTGATCTTGCATCTCCATGTTGATACAACTAAAGAACAAATGAAATCCTTCTTGTTTTGGTCTCATGGTGATCTTGCATCCCATGGTCGATACAACTCAAGAATAAATGAAATCCTTCTTGTTTTGGTCTCATGGTGATTTTGCATCACAATGTTTGCATGTCATCTGCCTAGACTTGGTCAATATGAGACCTAAACTTGGACGAATTAAATAACACATACGGCCATGTTCTGATTAAAATATTCTCTATCTTTAAGTAGCATGAATTCTAATTAGAAACTAGATATATACGCATGTGGAACAAAGCCAAGCAAACATTATCTGCATTGCTTTGATTTGGAAATTAGTCAGAGTACTTACGCGTTCCTTTCATATGAATGCATGTATCGGCTAAATTAAATTTTATGATAGATGATTTCGCTATACTGATTTGCACTAGATATAACATAGTGCGCTTGCAATATTGAGAAGTCCCAAATAAACATGATGATAAAACATATATAGTTTAGTCTCATATAGCTAAACTCGAATTGAGAATTTTCGTGGACTTCATCATGTCCATGTGAAATATAAGTTGATATATATACTTCTGTTTGGTTACACTATGAGCATACAGTCTATGCTATGTTGGTGATAATACAAGCAAGAAGAAATCACCATACTTCATTTGGTTAGCTACACATGGGCACGATGTTGCTACATGATGCTAGTACTAATACAAGTGAAGTGAAACTTGATAAATACTCTCATGTACTTGAAATGCAAAATCACATAAATGTTCGACCAGTTTCGCTTAGTCACATGTCCGTATATGATATGTTTTAGACTATAGGAAAACTGGTGATAATACAATTGCATGTAGGAAATTAACCCACATGTCATAAGATAATCTCTCATATGGATTAAAACTACTCCAACACCGTAAGAGTACAAATTAGGGTCGCATATACAAACCACTCCAACAACTACGAGTATAAACTACGGTGCAAATATCACAAAATAGGACGACAACTCTCACTTGGCGATATATAAACAAAATGCCGCAAAATAGTAAGTGGTATTATATTTACCAACCAAATGTCTCCAAAGTAGACTATATGGATAAAATAAGTGGTCATGTGGTATGTAGCTAATTCTACAGTAAGCGGCATACATCCACTCAACTAAAGATGTTAATGGTCCCTTCATATGGACGTACATATGACCAGAGTCATAATCTGGGTTTGCTTGCACTAGAAATATTGTAGTGCATTTGCAAACCAAACCAAATCAAATGATTTCTTCTTAGAAAATACATATATCTAGCTTACTCCAAAACAGAGTGAAGTTAGATCATGCATGCCTCATATGGCATGCAAATATTTCAAAAGCGTAGATGTCATCTACTCATTATAAAAGAGAGTACTACATACATCCGTTAGTACTAAAACAAATATGATAAGTGAAAATACCCTGCATGTACAAGTCACGTGCATTATTTTATGGCACATATACATGCATCATGTTTGAAAGCTCACTTTGTCGATTGATTAACCATTATGATAATTTTCTCATACAAATTAAAAAATGGCTGGATATATCATATATACATGATCAAGGTCTATATATGGGTTAATCGATCAGGAAAATCAAATGAAGTATGCATGTATATGTTGACACTATGTACTACCAATATTAGTACAAATGGCATAAGATAGAATATAACTTCTAAAATAGGTCATATGCTGCAAATAAAAAACCATCACACCTGATAGCATCAACAAACTTCAAGGCTCCCCCGAGCACACAGGCGTCGACGATAGCGAGGAGGATTTATCTTGTAGCATATTGTAATAGGCATATGATATAATCCTATGTAATAGATATGCTGGAATTCTTAATCAGGGGTTTTCTCTTCGGAGATGTAATTAACAGAATTTTTATGTAAATGTAAGAGTTCTGGAAATAATGTACCTGCAATGTTTGATCTTCTTTTTATTGTATGCATTCACGCACTTAAATTTATTTATTCTGTATCAATGACGTGGACGCGTGTCTCACGCCCACCATTTTCCCGTCATCATGGGCATTATCAAGATTCTACTGTATTTTATACCTTAGTCTGAAAGTGGCATCAAATGTGAGAAAAGGATCAAAATATGTGTATTTCCGGTAAGAACTCACCTATAAAATCACTAGATTAACCAATTAACAATTACATAGAGACTGAGCAGTGAGCGAAGGTGAGAAATAAATTATATTTGTTGTTGCATCCCCTATGTAGTTATCCCTGAGATGACAGATAACTATCTACTGACCAGATCTAATCAGTATGTAAAAGCGGAGGTAAAGCCATAACTAAATGGAAATCAAAAGCTACTGCGTCTACAAAAAGTACAGTCCTGTGCCATGGAGTTTATAACTACTTAATATTGGATATAAACAACAAATATAAAAAAACTGCTACCTGTCCATCATTTCCACATTCTTACATCTGAAACATACTTTTAAAACCGCAAGCTCCTCAACTCACAACAGAAAAAAAGAAATGTGACTCGATCATCTGTTTTCAGGAGAACAACGTGACATGCATAATTAAGGATCCATTTGTGACGAGAAATCAAGTTTATAATGAATGGATGGCAAGAAATAAATGATCTCTAGCAAAGCAATATTACATGGCTAATAGGGTGGAGGTTGAGAAACCTCACCGTCTGAAATCAGCAGGAGGAGCTCAAGTGGGCCTTGGAATCACCCGTGCTGCCATGGAAGTTCTATGCACCGTGAGCAGTCCCAGCGGCGATTTCACTTCAGCCTTTTACCTCGTAAACACGGCACTCCTCCCCAAGCCGCTGCAGGAAGAACACGATCGTCAGACTAAATAATTGGACTATTCTTATAAATCGGTTAACTTTTAAGAATATCATTATCTAATTATGCTACTAAAACAACTATAAATTGTTCATCGTCGCAAGAGACAACAATATTTTTTATTGTTTAGCACTGAACGGAGACACCAAATTATGATGTAAGATCTTCTCCAAGATGAACACTGAACACATAAGGTTGAAATCAAATAAGCCGATGCAAAAGGAAATACAAAAGCAGAACTGGGTACTGGGAAGTTCTCTTACATACCAAATAATTCATTTTTTGGCAAACGGATGTTGCCATATAGCCATTTCCAGATTTACATCAAACCCCATGAAAGCCAAGAAAATGGTGAGCTTCAGAAATAACCATGACGCTTCCGGTGAAATCTGTGAGTAGGCAATAAAAAGTGAAAACTCAATTAGTACATGCTATTTGAATACTAAGAAAGGGCATGCCCCTATGCAACCCGGCACCGTAGTGTGCACTGCCAAAACACAACAATCTCTGCCTCAACCACCTCTCGGAAAGCAAAATTTGAAGCAAGAGTTATCATTGAAAAACAATTGGGAGCATTGTAGCATATCTGTCCACATATGCTAATTACAATGTTGGTCGTTTCACACTCTTGGATGGCCTAAAAGGAGCAGTTTTGATTTATCTACACCAAGAACAGTAGCATTGCTTATTAGCCAATTTCAGAATCAGCCACCTATAAGGCTACAAGTACCAATGAGCTAGGAAAAGAACAGTACACACCTTTTCATAAAACCAGAGAACCAGTGGACCAGCACTGGGAGATGAAGAGGAGCAGTCCAAATTTGCATGTTGTAGAACAGAGGGCAAACCGAGACTGCAGACATCCCTATGATCCCTGATGCCTATCATCGAACCTGCCTAATCATATAAATTAGTAAATTGTTCCGGTGGTCATGTGCCTCTGTCATGTGCTATATTTATTTCGGAGTTCAGTTAATATCTCGATGGAGCACACAACAGAAATAGACAATGTTGTGGATTATATTTGCATGAAGAGATGAGGTATGGCACTGCACACTACGTGTAAACCAATTACCTAGCCAGCTTTCGAAAATGTGCATACTATAAAAAAATGGTGATCTGCAAACTAAATAATGGAACTATTTCCATAAATCAGTTAACTTTTAACAATATCATTATCTAATTATGCTACTAAAACAACTATACAAATGTTCACCGTCACAAGAAACAACAACATTTTGTTGTTGTTTAGCACTGAACGGAGACACCAAATTATGATGTGAGATCGTTTCCTAGCTCTTGCCAAGCCAAAGTCAGCAATTTTAACAATACCGTTTGTCACCAGAAGATTTTCTGAAAGAATGGAATTCTCCTCAGATTAGTCATTTTACTGGTATAGAGGCAGCATCATTCAAACAGAATATAGTCCACCAAATTACTAGGTTTCAGGTCACGATGAAAATATCCATTATTATGCATGTACACAAGGCCTTGCACTATTTGGAGCATAAACTTCCGTATCTCTTCTTCAGAGAAAGGAGCACCCCTTTCTCTTATAACATCGTATAAATTACAGTCCTGGAAGGGAGAAATCAGTTACATTTGAGTAGTACCGATGTCCAAGAGAGGAAAGGAAGTTTAAAAACTTGAAAGGCCCCAGCCAACATAAGATGGATTTCTCACATACAAAATAGGAAATGTTAACCCAAGTAAATACAGTGACGTTAATGATCAAATTCAGACCAGTGTCAGAAACTATTTCCATAAATCAGTTAACTTTTAACAATATCATTATCTAATTATGCTACTAAAACAACTATACAAATGTTCATCGTCACAAGAAACAACATCATTTTTTTGTTGTTTAGCACTGAACGGAGACACCAAATTATGATGTGAGATCGTTTCCTAGATGAACACTGAACATGTAAGCTTGAAATCAAATAAGCTAATGCAAAAGGAAATACAAAAGCGGAACTGGGTCATGGGATGTTTTCTGACATACCAAATAATGCATTTCGGCAAGCGGATGTTGCCATATAGCCATTTCCTGATTTACATCAAAACCCATGAAAGCCAAGAAGATGGTGAGCTTCAGAAATAACCATGACACTTCCGGTGACATCTGTGAGTGGGCAATACAAGTGAAAAGCCAATTAGTACATGCTATTTGAATGCTAAGAAAGGGCATGCACCTATGTAAGAAATTAGCTTACCACACCAAGCAATAGAACCCTCTGGTGCACCACTCGATTGAGGAAGAAATGAAAAAGGGCCGATGCAAAAGGAAATACAAAAGCACCACACCAAGCAATACGTTTAACTGTACTAATTTATCTTCATGTTTAGCTAGATCTGAACATCTCTTAAATCACCCAATTTTGCAGGAACCTACCTAGACATTAATATCAGTGGGCAAGTCATAAACCAATTAAAGAGTGTAGAAACCAATTACAATAAAAACAATACATTTCGGCAAATAAACATGACTCATTACTCTTTGCAGGCCAACAATTGATGAATGTACAACTGGAATTTGATACGTGAGCACTTCGTGCAAAATTGAAGAACACCAATCATGAGAAAACGAATGTAAAGCCAGATCTGCATCTCCATATGAATGAACACCAAACCAAATCGCTAGGAAGTTTCTGAAATCTCTAGCTCCAGATTCTTTAGGGAGGGAGAGAGAGGGGGAAGGGGGGGGGGGGGGGGGGGGGGGGGGGGGGGGAGATGTACCTGGAGGTCTAGCAGGCGCGGTGGGAGAGCCTGGTGAGCACGTCGCTGACGCTGCCTCACGTCGAGCTCGCAGCCGTGTCAGCATCAGCCCGACCGCCGCCGCTACTGATGGCTCCGCCCTTGTGGTAGCCGGTTGCAACGACGCGCACCACATGTCCTCCTCCCGTCGACGCGCCAGCCGGTGGCGAGGGCGCGCTCCGGTTGACCTCCTCCCATTGAGCGCGCAACGGCACCCTCCTCGGGGAAGAGCAGCGCCACCTTCCTCTCCTCCCGACGCGCGAGGTGATTGGGAAGCGGCAGCGCGAGCGGCAGAGAGAGGCGAACGACAGGAAGGGGGACGAACGGTGGTGAGAGCAGGAGCGGTGAGGCTGGTGGCTAGGGTTAGGGTTTGGAGAGGAGAGAGAGAGAGGAGGCAGGAGGAAGAGGAGAGGGGCGGCGCGAGGTCGTGGATAGGTTCCCGGGCGAGCGGCGGCGGCGGCGACGGCGGGGCAGGGAGGCGGGCGCAGGAGGGGGAGAGAGAGGCGGGCGCGAGAGGGAGAGAGGGAGGCGATTGGGCAGCGGGGATTGGAGGAGAGAGGCCACGGGGATTGGGCAGCAGCTAGGGTTCGAGGCTGACGCACACTGTCCCACCCTTGTTGGTATTGGATATTTTCCCAACCAGGCGAAATGTCGGAAATGCCCTCGGTGGGCTCTGGGAATTACCCGCGGTGGCATGAGATCTTTACAGCGGGAGGTAACTACTCATTGCTACAGAAGCTCCACATTGATCCGATGGCTGAGATCAATCCGAAGCGAGATCCGACGGACCAAAACGCATCAAGTAAACGATCCGACGGCCAAAAGTGCCTGAGCTCTGAGGAGCCTCGGTGGGTGCTTCGTTTCTTCTTCTTGGATTTTCACTTATTCGGCTATTAGCGTGAAGGTGCGAAGCCGAATTATGAATACCTATAGTTGCATATGGTGCCAAAAAATTAGTAGCATGAGGTGTAGCATATGATGATTGAGGGTAATTGGCCGGATAAATAGTAGTAGCATGGCCAATTCCCCTATCCACCGGCATTGTTTGGATTAACATATTGCAAGTTAGTTGTCGATGAATAAAAAGGTGAAACACATTGTTGCATACTATCGGAAGTTCCTATGTGAGGTGTTTCAACTTGATTAACCAAACTCATCATGTTGTTCATCGGCATATAGATTTGTGGGGTTGCCGATGCATGGGAGTTGGAATACATATGTTGCATGTTGCTAAAATTATATGAGGTAGAAGCATGAAGATTTGTTGCATCGGCTCTTGCACATAATTAGATGCATGATTGATAAAGCTAGGGCTAGCCGATACATTATGCTCATTAGATGATCTAGCAACAACATATGCATTATTTGCATCTACATATGTGAATTGGGTATTCATATTACCTTTGTAGATTGCAAACCCTATATGACGATCTCTTCGTAGCAAGAACGACCCGGAGACCATTCAAAGCTTCGTCCCCAGCGGAGTCGTCAAAAAGTGTGTTCGCACACAAACACGTCACCGTGTACCCTCGACGCCGGCGGTGATGCACCGCAGCTCACGTCGAAGGAGACTCGTCCGGAAGCGCTGTACGCAAGCAATCCGGCGGGCGCTTTTGTAGATCCAAAACCCCACATCCGGGAGGGACCCCATTAGGGCGTGCGGCGGCTATGGGCTGCCCTAGGTCGACCTGATCGCCCCTAGGGCCTCGAGGTTCGCCGCCCTGCAACAAGAAGAACGAACGAAGAACGAGGAAGAAGAAGAACTAGGGTTAAGGAGAAAAGATAAAAGATAGAAAGTGGTAGATGATTTGTTCGATTGTGTGTTGTTCAACCGGCCGTCACCTCTCATCTATTTAAGAGGCGGCTGGAATTCCCGTACAAGAAAAGGACTTCAAATCTCGTTCAAATCCTTCCAAAATTAGTCGAACTCGGATTAGGTATGTCTGAGATGGCAGTTTTGTTTTTGTGTTTCATAGACCAAATACGATCTCGGATGAAGATGCGCCCAAAAGAAAATTTAACCGTTTCGATGAGACGAACAACTTTCGTGTTGAACGTTTTTCGATTCGAGGCCATCTTGAGGGACGGATCGCTCGCGCAACCTATCATACATCGTGTCTGATGCCCTGGGTCAGTTTTTACTCATGATAGGTCCGAAGTGCATTGGCTCCAACTTTTGCATACGACCTCGGAATGAGATGATTTTATATCAAAATCGATCGTTTCAATGAGACGAAGACAATCCGTATATAAACTTTTCTCATATGAGGCTGTCTTGGAGGTATAATCGGCCGAACAGTACTCTGCATGCAAAATCTAGTACTTCGAGCACAACTTCAACCCTTGAGATGAAATTGGATGGCGATGGCCCAAACTTCAAAGATGTTCACGTCGACAATACGAAACTTTTTTATGTAGACCACCTCTTCATTTAAGGTCATCTTAATTAAGTTCTTGACCGTGCCAAAATCTGGTGTCTAACACAACCGTCCCCTCCAAATTGTAAGGCCACCCGAATTCCCTTGACCTTGCGTCGGCAACACTTCAGACAGCAAAACAGAAAGAACAGAGGAGAGGGAAATGCCAATTGCAACTCGTGGGCCTGCAGCTCGGCCCACTCATATGCGTCGTCTGAATTGTGCCCGTCAATCGGGTGTAACGGTTGGCGTCTGCTTTATAACATGAGAGGTGTGCTTTGTTAGAGCAACTCCAACCGGCCCACCCAAACGGATGACGATTTTGTCCCTTTTTTGTTTGTTTGGGCCGGCCCGGTGGACACCCATGTCCGCTTTCGCGTTTGGTCGATGCATGCGCCCAACGCTGGTCCGACCCATTTTTTAGGTCGCGCGAAAAAAATGAAACACAAATATTTTGAAAATAAAAAAAACATTAATTAAATATTAATGCCGGCCACAAAGGCCTGTGAGAGTCCACGCGTCCACATTCAATTAAGTAACATTAATTAAACTTAATAAAACTACAAGGCGGCGCGCTGCCCTAGGCGTCCTCGTCGTCGTCGGGGCCAGTGAGGTCGATCAGGGACGGCGCCGGGCTAGCCCAAGGGAACGCCGGGCTAGCCCAAGGGAACGCCGGGCTAGCGCTGCCTGGTAGGCGGCAGGACCGACGCGACACGTCGCGACGCCGCGCCTCCTAGCCTCCTCCTGCTCGAACGCGAACCATTGCTCCCACGCCGGGGAGTCGAACGTGTAGACGGCTTGGCGGCGCTGCTCCGGCGTCAGCAACTCCCACCGGCGTTGCACCTCCTTTGCATGCGCCCTCGCCGACCGCGGCACGGCCGGCACTGGGATCCTCTTCGGATCCAAGTGCCAGTCGTGCGACAGTGTTACGTCGGGATAGGGAAATGGGACGCGGTGCTCCCCGTGCCACCTCGCCTGGTGCACTGGGACGTTGACGCGCTGCCGTGGCCGGCGGGCGAACGACGGCGGAGGAGGAGAGGGGAGGGGGAAGGGGTGGCGGAGGCCTTGCCCTTGCCGGAGAAGAAGCCCATGCCGGAGTAGAGGGTGACTAGGGTTTGTCGGGGACGGGGGAGCACTGGGCGGCGGGATGGGGACGCGGGGGGGGGGGGGGGGGGGGGGGGGGGGGGGGGGGGCGTCTGGAAGCGGATGAGGACGACCTCCCACCGCACGCTCGGATTAGAAAGGGTCGACCGCCGTCGCTGACACGTGGACCCGAGGTGGGCGGTCGTCATTAATAAAGTTGACCGCGGTAGTTGGACGGCCGCCAGGTGGGGACGCGGCGGACACCGAGGGGACGAGCTTCGCGTCCGCGCCGACGGATTTTAGCCGCAAATTTGGGCCGCAAATGGGTCCGCGCGGACGCGATTTGCGAATGGGTCGACGCGTTGGGCCTCCACTTTTGTCCGTGCCGACCCAAACAGACGGCGGTGGACGAAATGGGTACCTGCGTTGGAGTTGCTCTTAGACTTGTCTAGGAAGAAAGGAAGGCTTCGACCTGGATTTGAATTACTGTACCCATTGTAATCGTAACTCGTTACTAAAGTGGATGGAAAGAAATTCAGCGAGAAACACCCTTTCTAAGGAGATGGAGAGCCAGATCCTTACATTTGGTATCAACGTGCATTTCGTCCCGAAGCTTCCCAGCATCCACATCAGATGCGGTATAAGGATCGGTGTCGACAACAAGTTATGAAGGAGCTCTCACCGGAGGCACGCGAGGTCTATGAGCTACTGAAGACTGACTTTGCTGGCTCCTTGGATCGACGCTTCAAGGATCAACCTGATACGATGCTCATGGTCATCCACAAGATGCTCGACGAACATCATCACTACGCTCGTCAACGACGTGCGTGAGGAATTAGGCGGCTACATCGCTCGGATCCGCACAGATTTGGGCAAGGTGAACGTGCCAACTCCTAAGGTCTGACCGGTTGATACACCCAGGTAATGTCGGTGGATAAGGTTGCTCCGCGTCAGCTTTTTCCCCGGTAGATGAGCGCAGCCAGTCGACGGCCAAGGCATCGATAGGGAACACCGGGGGAAGGCACGTAACGTTTATGTCCCTCCTCCTATCAGGGGTATGTACTAGTCCAACCTTTCTTCATCCTCTATGTTACGGGACACTGTTTGTTCTAAGTTTGCTCACTGGGGTGGTACTGGATTTGTGTCGAATTGCCATGGTTCCATGGATCTAACCTGCAATTATGGCAAACACGATGTGAGGATCGATTCCGGTTATGGAGTACACCACAGAATGTGGATTTCACTGGCGTCAGCACAATTCAAAGGAGCAACAGTGAGATGGCTAGAATCAGTTCAGAGGAAAGTTCCCAAGGGAACACGGGACGAGTTCTGTGGTTTCTTACAAGGCTAGTTTGACAGAAATCAACATCAACAGTTGATCGACAGTTTATTCTTTATTGCTCAGACTTCCGCAGTGGAAGATTATGTGGGCAGATTCTCGATATTTAATGATGAATTGACTGCTTACGAAGAAGCTCCTGATTCTTCATACCACGTCACATGTTTCATGGACGGACTGGCTCTGCTTATGAGTCCAATGCAAAGTCCACAACATTCAGTGCAAGGCACAAAAACAGTTGGATTACCTCTGCTACCTCCGCCGCGTAGCAAAATAACAGAAGAGTGCAAGAGTGCTGATGTGGTTAGCACTATTCTAGAGGATAAATGGACAACTCTCAATAATTACAGGAGATGCTCCGATTGAGAGCTGAGATTACTACTGGTCCTCTCTCCTCCCCTCCCCCGTCGCTTCCGCGAGCGACCGGGAGGGCCAACCCTAGCGCCGCCAGGCTCGGCTCCCTCCTCCCATCTCCCCCCCGCCACCGCCGGGGCGCGCCCGGTCGGCATCGTGGCGGCGGGGTCTCGTCTCCCCTCGGGCGGTGGTGGTTGGCGCGGGCCGGCTGCCTCGTGCGGTGGCGGCGCGCTGGCGGCGGGGCGCGATGGTGTGGTGGCGTGCTCCGGTGACGAGGCTGCGTGTGTGCAGGGGCTCGTGTTGGCTACTATCCCGACGTGGTGGTGTGCTCTGGCGACGAGGCTGCGTGCATGCAGGGCGCTCCAGTGACCGGTTGTGGCGGCTTTGTTGGCGGCGGTGTGCGGGTGGTGGTGCAGCAGCATGGTGGTGGCCCTCGCAGTGGCGTGGGGGCTAGACAGCCGGGCTGTAGGTAGGGTGAGCCGCGATGGCGTGGTGGCGGCTCACGGCGATGTGCTTGGCAGGCCAGCTGTGGCGGCAGCTGGCATGTTCCGGCGTCGGCTGGCGCGTAGGCAGCTTGTGTCGGCCTTCGATCCCTCTCCTTGTCGTCCGGGCGCTACTTTTGTCGAAGGGTTGGCCCTCTCCAAGCTATGGTTCATCGCTCGTCTCGCGCCCAGTGCAACAGGACCAACCTCGTCTCGCGCCCGATAGCAGGACCGAGCTCGTCTTGTGCCTGACAGCAGGACCGAGCTCATTTCACGTCCGGTGCAGTAGGACGGGTCGATGGAGGCCAGTTTGGCCGACCTATTGGGTCTCGGCGCTAGGGCTGCCCAGGGGTGTGAAAGGCGGGGCCTTTCCAGTCGTCTCTTTGGTTGGGGTAGCAGCGGGTCTCGGGTGAGGTGGTGTCAAGGTCTTGGATGCCGGGGCAGCGGCCCTGGTGGTGGTAGCGCGGTGCTCATGGGCTGAGCCCGTGGCTCGGTGCCGCCCGGTGGCCATGGCCATGTGGGCGACATGGTCGCCGGGGTGTGGCGTTCGGTGGCGGTGAGTGTTGGCCGGGGTGAAAACCTGTTCGATCTTCGGACGGACCGGCGGCGGCAAAGCTCTTTCCCTTCCTGAAGGCATCGTCGCGGCTCTCATTGCATGTCGTGTTGCTTCAGGGGAATCTCTGATCCTCGTGTCGGGCGGTGGCGGCGCTTCGGTGTCGTAACCTTCCCAAAGGCGCCGCCTTGGAGCCCACGGTTCATCCTATGCGGCTTCATCTCTTTGCGGTGGCGTGTTCATGGTTGAGGAGCCTGGTTGCTCTTGTAGTGCTAGGGGTGGTGTTTCCGCGCTCGGCGCCTATGTATCCTGCCTTGGGGGTGTGCGTGTGTTGTGGTGACGTGCGTTTGTATCGGGTTGTGGATGATTGTTGCTTTATATATAAAGCGCGGCGAAAGCCTTTTTTGGTAATAACTATAGGAAATCTAAAGGTATTTATTTTACGTGTGAAGAGAAATGGTCTTGCGATCACTAGTGTAAGTGCATCTAGTGCCCCTTTGAGGTTTTAGAGTATTGCCGACAAACTCGATTAAGGGAGTAATGTGTTTGTGAGTATACACAGGAGAAAGTCTATGGAGATTTGGTTTAATCGTCATAGACGAACCTAAAAATTTCTGAATATATTGAAGACTTTGGTGTCCCTGCATGGAGAATTAGGTTGAAGACTTGGAACGTAAAGACTTTTTTTTGGTAGTTCCATTTGTTCTTACTTGAGTCATAGGGAACACCATATTGTTAATAGGGGTTAAGGTGATACACAGACAATATTAGGAAGTGATACTCAAACCCAAACCTATGTCTTCGAGCGAAGACTTGAGAGAAATTTCTGCTAAAATGTCTGAGTTAGTTTTACTTGTGCCTCAAGTAAAGTTGTTGCATGTGTTAGAAATTCAACTGTTGGACACGTGTTGGTTGGCTAGTGGCAGTCAGAGCACCCTAGCTAGCGGCTTATCTACGAGGTCATGGGTTCAAGACCCCACATTGTCATTTTGTGGTGAGGGATGACAACGTCGAAAAGCACAACTCCGAGAAAGATGGCTACATGGATGAAGTCGGCAACGCAGGGAACAACAAGTGGGGGTTCCTCTAAGTCCCCTGCAGATGGAAAACCTCGGGGGAGGCGGCTAATCTCTCGGGTTTTTTCATTGTGGATGCTAGAGCAGCAGTTCTCGGAGCTTCCGGGCCCAGGGCCCCCTCCTACCTGGCCTGCATACATACGTACGTTAGTAATCTGGGTCTTGCTGGGTGAGGCGAAGAAAAATGCAAACTGGACTTCGTGGAACCGTGCAAGTAGTGCTTTGGCAGCCTAACCGTACAATCGATCCATCCGATGGATCTAGGTTTGCGTATGGATTGCCGGCCCTCGTCTCTATCTCCACTAATCGCGATTTGTAAAGTCGCCTGAGCCACCGAGCGCTGAGCGCTGGCCGCCGGCCGCCGGCCGCCAGCGGACGCAGAATGCCCACCGCGCATAGGCTACCTCGGGCCTTGCCATACACACCATCGTTGATTTCAAATAAGGTAGCTTATGTCTTAGTGATTTGGTCTTATCTTCTGCCCTAGAATTTTTCCATAAGACCTTGTGTTAAGTTTTTAATTAGTACTTGTCTCTTCTAAATTTCAGATCTACTATATCCGGTGGTGAGAAAAAAGAGATGAGAAAATGATTAGATGAGTTGATAGTATAACAGAGATCGTTGTGGATGAGCAAACTAATGCTAATCAAGAGACGATGACCATATAGAAGTCAATGTTGACATCATGGAATGTTTGAAGAAAATTCTAAGGTAATCTATAAATGTTCTTGGTAACATTTCATGTATGAAGAAAATAGTTGCTATACTATACTTATTATTTCATCTATCTCTATATATACTATCTAAAAGAATGAGGATATGTATTACGTTTGTCCTTCGTTTAACCTTTCTACGTCCTCACGTCTGTTTTTGTTTATCTCTCTCCCATCTTTGATTATTTTCCCCACTAATTTTGCCAAAAAACACCTCAACTATCCCAATGTTTTATTAACTTATTACCGTCTCTACTATTTATAAAGAACGCAATGTTCCGTCTTAAGTTTGTCCTTAGTCCAACCTCCCTATGCCTCCTCCTTATTTTGATATTTTTCTTTCATATTTGGTTTTTCCCACAAATTTTTCTCAAAACCGCCTCAACTAACCCATGTTTTATTGACTTACTGTTTGGTAAGCTAATAAGTGTCTTCGTTGCAATGCAAAAAAAATTATCTACTATGCTAATAAAAGGGCCCCGGGTTTTAGTTTCGCCCCGGGCCCCAAAATCTCAGGACCGGCCCTGCTTCCGGGTGGTCGATAGTTTTTAAGGTGTGCTCGCCAAGACCGTTGAATATTCATGCATCCAAGAGGGCTATGCAGATGGCATGGGTTCTGCACCGGGAGGCTCAATTCAGGGATATCAGGGGCAATTTGTTTGTCGTTCACTTTCAGCGAATGTGATTGGAAACAAGCACTTAACAACAGTCTCTGGCAGTTGGATTTCAATGTTATTGTCATGAAAGATAATGATGGTGATACCAGACCATAGAAGATGGTTTTTGATATGATTGAATCTTGGGTCAGAGTGGCGGATCTTCCGCTAGATAAAAGATCAGAAGATTCTGGTAAGGCTCTTTTGAACTAGCTGAGAGAGGTGGTCATAGTTGACACGGAGAAAGGTGGGTTTGCAGAAGGGAAACATTTCTGTGTTCGGGCGAAAATTCAGTTCATGAACCCTTGGTCCGTGGCTTTCTCCTTAAATCTTCTCCGAAGGATATGATGGGCACATGGTATTTTGTTTTTTGGAAAAGGAGGATGACCCCCGACCTCTGCAATAGAGTGATGCATGCAGTCATATTATTAAAAAAAAGTAACAAATAGTCTGAGGTCCAAATCTAGCTCACAAACGGAGCATAACAAAAAGGTAAGTAAAAGATGGCACAGTCGGCGAAAATAGTAACAGACTACGATGCCTATACACCTAGCCTATTATTAGCTCGTCATCCAAATCGGTTGAAGATAACCAGTGCTACCGTCTCCCAACGGTTGCACCCAGTAACCAAAAGCTCCCTGAAGTCCGCATGAATGAGTAACGACCACATACGGATCCAAGCAGTGGCGCTGTAGATAACCTGCAAAAAGTTGGTAAAGGTTTTCCGGTTAAAGATAATGTCATTCCTAGTGTTCCATATAGCCCAAAATAATGCACACATCCTAATCCGAATATGTCTCGCTATAGTTGATTCAACTCCGTTTAGCCACGTCCCAAATAACGTGTTAACGCAAGTTGGAGGATTAACGTTGAAGGCTATATGTAACGTGCACCATAGTAGTTTTGCCAACGGGCAATCAAGAAAGAGGTGCTGTATAGTTTCATCCTGGTTGCAAAAACAACATCTAGAACTACCTACCCAACTTCGCTTAATCAAATTATCTATCGTTAAGATCACTCCCTTGTGGACAAATCACAGGAAGATTTTATTTCTAAGCGAAACTTTAATCTTCCAGATACGAAGGGATCTCAGAATTGGCCCAGTATCAATTAGATCCACATACATAGACTTTACTGAGAAACTACCATTCGTAGATAATTTCCAATGTTGAAAATTTTAAAGAAAAAAAGCAGACCTGCCGCTCAACTTAGTACTTTAAAATTACTACTTCGCTATTAAGAAACCTCAGTTGCTAGTTTGACTGGCTAGTGACACTGCTCTCCAGCATGAGGTCGGGAGTTCGATTCCCTGCCCGCGTCATTCTAAATTTCATAAGAGAAGGGCCGAATGTAGATAAGTTGCCCGAATGTAAGATTAGGCTTAGTCAAAAAATTATGGCTGTAGATATATTTTTTGGAGCCCGACAGGTTTCACTCCTTGAGAAAAAAACACCACCCCCGCATTGCCCCAGCATCAGGCGAGTCAGGCGGACTGTCAAATCCTAGCTGTCGGGGCCGCCGCACCTCCCGTTCCTCCCTCTGTCGCCGGTGGAGGAAGCCGTCGGGGGAAGCCCGGGCAGCTGACGGCGGTGTCAGAGGTTCTCTCCCCTCCCTCGTCGGGTTTGGGTTGACGTTAGGCACGTGCAGGGGGCACCTCTACGAATGTGGGTCGCCGTCGGTGCGGCGTCTCGCCTCCGGTGAGGCGCGTGGCGGTGACGTGGTGGTGGGCGGTAGCGGTAGTGCTGCAGGGACGCATGGGAATGGCTGATGGTGCGGCTGGTGATGGCCTGCAAGACACAGAGGATGGCGTAGCACCTTCGAGTATCCCGATAGTTATGGTCCAGCGAAGAGCAAAGGAGAGTATTGTGAGTGGCATTCCGTTCACACACAAGTTGTCACAAGTTTCGCGTGAATTAATTGTTTGAAAATCTACACATTGTATTATTCTCCCAAGAAACGAATATATCAGGGCGGTAAAAATCATTGATTGTTGCAACGAGAATAATAGCGACTATAAAGTAAAGAACATAAATTAAAAAACTGAAAGTAAAAGTGTTTCCTGTAGTAGAGAGATTAGGCGCGGAGAAACTTCGAATCCTGGTGTACACCAAGTGTGTCAGTCGATTGTAATACCAGTTAACTTGTATCGTGATTCTATTACATTGATTTTTATTCGGTAGGCAGATCACCATTCGAGTGGTCGAACTCATCCATGCTGGGTTCGTTCTCCCCTATAGTCCTACTTCGACGTTGCCATAAAATGGTCGTCTTCCACAAGACCAGAAAATGCATTAGGTTATATGGATCTGTTGGGAAACATTGCATGGAAAACAAAAATTTTTCTACGTACACGCAAGATGTATCCATGAACATGCATAGCAACGAGGGGGAGAGTGTGTCTACGTACCCTCGTAGACCGTAAGCGGAAGTGTTTGTTAACGCGGTTGATGTAGTCGAACTTCTTCGCGATCCAACCGATCGAGTACCGAACGTACGGTACCTCCGCGTTCAGCACACGTTCAGTTCGGTGACGTCCTCGTCTTCTTGATCCAGCAAGACGGCGAAGTATTGGATAAGTTCCGGCAGCACGACGGCGTGCTGACGGTGGTGGTGATGCTATCTCCGCAGGGCTTCGCCTAAGCACTACGAAAATATGACCGAGGGACTAAACTGTGGAGGGGGGCGCCGCACATAGCTAAGCAATTGTCGTGGTGATGTGTGGCGCCCCCTCCCACATATATATAGGTGGGGGGGAGGGAGGAGCAGCCAAGGAGGCACCCCAAGTAGGCCGAATCCTACTTGGGGTCCTCCTCAAGCCGCGCCCCCCCCCCCTTTCATTTCTAGGTGAGCGGGGAAAGGCAGGGGAGGGTGGCGCCCCCCTTCCTTTCTCCCATGTGGAGGGGAAGGTAGGAGGGGTTAGCTGTAACACCCCTGTGTAATAGCTACTGTGACACTCTGCTAAGTATGCCAAGTCATCTCAATTTGCAGTGCCTAATCAATTTGGTTAAGAATTCACTTCAAATTCTATTCTGAAAATCAACTCAAAATTCAAAAGTGCAAAATAAAGTTGCCCAAAAATTACTGGAAAAAAATGTTCATCTTGTTGGCAATATTCCAAAACAAATGTTGCTAAGGAACACAACCTCACCATGAACTTGAAATGGGCCATAACCATTTTAACAGTGCCAAAACAGCACATTAAATGCCCTTCTCATTTTTAGAAAATCCCAAATGAATTCCAAAATGGCTCAAACTTTTTGTGGCAATGCTGGATATTGCAAAGTAATTATGTGAGCAAGTTTCACATTTTTGCTAAATTATTTGGTGCCTCAAAATATTGCACAAACCTCTCTGGAAAAGAAAACAGAAAAAGAAAAGGAAAAGGCCACTGTGCACTGGCCCAAGTGCACAGTGCCTGGAGCCCAACTCACCTGGCCCATTCCACTCTCTCTCCTTCGTCGTGTCGGCCGCTCCCTGGCCGAGCGCGCGCGCGCCGACGAGGCGACGACACGACGACGGCCTCGGCGCCCACCGACAGGGAGGAGATAAGGCCGAAGCCGTCCATCCCCCTGGACCTCCTCCATCACTCTCCCCCTCTCTCTCTCGCTTGCTCCGCTCCTCCTCTCCCTCAGATCCGTCGAGGCCGAGCAAGGTCACCGCCGTCTCGCCGTCATCGCGTAGCCACAGGCCTCCCCGTGCCTCGCCAACGTGTCCAGGAGCTCCGCCGGCTTCTTCTCCTTCTTATGGTGCAACCAGGCGGAGCCAGGATCCCCTACACCGAGCCCCACGACCTCGTCTTCAACCTCGGTCGCCGGCGATCCCCTTCTTCCCCGGCGACGTCCTGCAGCTACTAAACCCCCAAGGGCCCTCGTGCGTGCCGCGCGGTGAGCTTCTCCGTCTTCTACTCCCCTTCGTTATTTAAATTAAATATAACATTTTAAAATTAAAAATAATTAGTCCAACTAATCACTCACTGACAGGCTGGGCCCACACCTCTAATACCCTGTTAGATTAGTCTAATACTCTGTTAAACTAACAGAGGCTGACATGTGGGTCCCATTGGACCCACAGGTCAGGTTTGACCCTGGTCAGCTCTGTTGACCTGCTGACATCATCCACACCTCATGCTGACATCATATATCATTTTCTGATAATAAAAATAATTCCAGAAAATCATTTAAACTTTGAAAAATAATAACTTTTAAACCGTAGCTCCGTTCGAAAAACTTTGAACATGAAAGTTGCTCAGAACGACGAGACGAATCTGATCGTGTCGTCTGTTCTGATGCCGGAACCACCTACGTAGGAGAAACCGCAACTCTGAGCCCGTATCCGGTATATGAATAGTGCATATACACCGGATAACAAATCCAACTTAAATCCTATAATAACTAAAATGACCTAGATGCATCTTTAGGCAACCCTGCACTGCATCTTAGCATAGCATGCCCTGTATTGCATCGTTTGCTGTGCATTTATATGTTTCTTCCCCCTCTTCTCTCTCGGTAGACCCCGATGTCGATGTAGCTCCTGAGGCCGACGCCGCTCAGGAGCCCGACGACGCAGTTGACGATCTTGCCCTTGCCGCCGAGCAAACAGGCAAGCACCCCCCCCTTTGAGCATTCCGATATCGCCCACTCTCTTCTCTCTTATGCTTGCATTAGAAGTTACTGCTGCTGCTGTTATCCTATATCTGCTGCATAGCCTGTTTAATTGTAACCTGCTGTTGATAGTTACCTGTTATCCTAAACTGTTTAGTATAGTTTGGGTAGAGACCCAGCAGAGACCCCACATTATCCCGACTGCCCTGCTGGATTATCTGAAGACCCGAGCAACGGGATCGAAGACCAGGCCCCGGCACTGCACGCCACTCCCCCTTAGTTGCTCAACACTACTGGGTTACTATTGAGTGCCGAGGGTGATACCTCGTCAGCACTTCTGATGATAACCTTGTAGGTTAGTTAATCGGGCATGGTCAGCGAGGGTGATTCCTCCTACACCACCCTCGATAACGACACCGTCGCGCAACTCCTCAAGAGTGGACCTCGAGGGTGATTCCTCCTCCGTTCACCTTGACGGTAACATCAGAGGGAATTCCATCGAGGGTGATTCCTCAGGGTTCCCCTTGGAGTTAGACACACGGTTACCTTTGTTATTATGACCGAACACTGAAACATGATACTAAAGACGGGTCGGCCCTGAGGGGTACCCGTGCGAGCTTAATTGCGAGTGATGTGGAGTCGGGTTGACCTGGAGGGTGCCCGCGAGATAAATACGAGGCGTGGCCGGGCATTCCTAGCCCTTGCCGCAAGTCCTCGAGACGGGGCGACGGGGTCACATCGATCGTGAGTCTCTGCTCGTTACCGCGCGCTCCTAATCCACTAACGGTTTGGATATTTGATCCGAGGGGCCTCTGGCCTGATAGCACTAACCATCACGTGGGCATAGTATGGGCGTTCTGCGTCGTATACTTCAGTCGGAGCTTAATTGACGTCAGCGAGGAGCGGCACATGCTGGGTTGGACTAGGAACGCAACCGCGCTTGTATGAAGGGGTTGCTAGGTCTGCTCACCGGAGGTGCACGTAACGCGCAGGAGTCCCCGGGGCGATGGCCCAAGACCCCTGGACGCATAGGTTAGTCCGGCGTGCTGACCTCTTTGTTAGGTATTCGGTCGGGTTGCGGCGTATCATTTGACCGAGGCCGGGCATGACCCAGAAAAGTGTGTCCGGCCGGAGTTAATCGAGCATGGTGGGTAAGTTGGTGCACCCCTGTAGGGAAGAAACAATCTATCGATAGCCTGTCCTACGGTAACGGACACTCGGAGTTGTATCCCGATCGGTACAAGTAGAACTGGTGACTTGATATGATAACTGGATAGTATGGCTCTGGGATTGCTTTCTCGCAGGGAGTCGAGGAAGGATCTCTGGGCGAGGTTGATAACATTACGACTACTTTACATTATGTTAATCTGCACTCTTCTAATGCTGCAAGACCGATGAAGATGATTGAAGATGCTAGTCTTTGATAGGACTAGGCCTTCCTCTCTATTCTGGCATTCTGCAGCCCAGTCCACATATACAACCTCCTTTGAAAATGTTGCATATGTAGTGTAGATCCTTGCTTGCTGAGTACTTCGGATGAGTACTCACGTTTGCTTTACTTTCTTTTTCTCCCCATATCCATATGTCGCCGCCAGATGACGGAGCCCCTGAGATAGCAGCCCTCGTCGACGACTACGGCTACTACTACTACCCTCCCGTCAAGTACTACTACGAGGAGCCGACTGACGACCAGGAGTAGGATTCGCAGGGTCCTAGGCAGGAGGCGTACGCCTTTCGATCGTAGTGTTTTATTTTGCCCCGCCTTTCTAAAAGGCTTATCTCTATTTCTGTAATATATCTGTACCCAGATATCTGATGCTTCTGCTGACACTTGTATGCCATCGAGCTATGTATTCGAGCCCTCGAGGCCCTGGCTTGTAATATAAAGCTTGTATGAATTTATTTATGTTTTAGAGTTGTGTTGTGATATCTTCAAGTGAGTCCTTAGGCTTGATCGTGTGCATTTGCGTGTATGGTTAGTGCACGATTAAGCCGGGGTCATCACAGGTTGGTATCAGAGCCGACTGCCTCTAGGAGTCCCGCTTTCCAATTCCTTGGCCGATGTTGAGTCTAGAAACCGAAAACTGTTTTACTAACTTGGCTGTGTGGCTTACGGGCCCACGTCGCCAACTGGATGGTATTAGGATATTTTATTCCTCGTCTTTACTCTGGGACTCTGATCTCTCTTCTATTCGGGTTTAATAAACTTACTAACACCGACACTTAGGATCTCGTAAATTCCGTCCACCCGGAGAGCTGGGTATCTGTGCGAGTTCCCTGTCATTGATCTGATTAGTCTGATAATCATTTTCCTTTCCATTGTTTTGTTTAACTTTTCTCTTCGAGATCTGTTATACTTCTCATAGTCAAATGACAATCCTGAATTTCCTTCATTTCAGATGGATCGTCTGTTTCCACCACATCCTACGAAGCAGCTTGTGCTTCGCACTTGGGCTCGTGATGCCCCTGGGTTTCCAGCTGTTCTGATCGCTCTCTTGACCAGACTAGGTTACCGCTGGTACCCCGAGTACATGGTCTATGAGGTTTACCGCGAGTTCAACCAGGAGCAGTACTATGCTGATGTTCGCATCTATGATCATCAGGATGACTCAGACACCGAGCTGTACCTTTTCCACGGTATCGGCGTGACGATTGAGATGGCAGTCCATGATGCCGCCTACTCTGCTGTCGCACGTCTCCGAGGAGAGCACAACGCTAGCTTGGATGACTCTGAGTTCCGATACATTCCGTATGCCCCTGCTGGAGATGCTACTGGATACTACACAGCTACCTATGCCCCGTACGAGCCTCGTCGCTACGATCCGTGAGTTCTGATTCAGTGTACTCAGGCTCTAGATCGCACTGTTCGGGCTCTGGCCGTCGAGTTGTTTGCCACTCGAGTACGACTCTACGAGGCTATGACGCAGTTGCTACCAGCTGTTTGTGCAGGGATACATCCGGAGCAGATCCTTTACCCGCGCAGGACCGAGATGCCACCAGGGATCGATTGGCCTATTGTGGGAGGTCACACACCTGCATGTGGACCTCTTCTTTCAGCTCGAGATCGGTTTCTGCATCAGAGTGCACATGGAGCACAGGATCCTTCTGCGACGAATGTCCGTCATCCGCACTTGCAGCTACCCCGTTTCAGTGGTTTTCTCCGACGTTGATGTAGCCTTTGCTATGTCTCATTGTGTACTTCCTTACCGCGTGCCTGCGCGCCGCCTAGTATGTCTAGCTTTTGAATTTGCGCCGTTATGCTGCCCGAATGTAACCGACTCTGTATGGATCTGTATGACTTAATGACTGCTAATAAGTATCTGTTATACTACTTAAATTCCATCGCGTTACATCATGCATGTTGCTAAACACTCGCAATGGCTTCTGCTAAACTACCCCTATTGAAATTTAGCAGGATGGCTGATAACAATGCACCACCGCCGCCACCGCCAGACTATATGGCTGCGATGATGCAACAGTTTGAACTCAACCGTCAGTTTATGACTGGGATTATGAATCAGTTTCCCCGACCCAATGCCAACCAGCAGCCACCTTCAATTACGCTGCCAGAGTTTGTCCGACTCAACCCATCGATATTCCGCAACACTGTTAATCCGCTGGATGCCGATGATTGGCTGCGTGACATCTTCTACGAGATGGAGTCAGCTGATGTTCCCCCTGTCAGCTATGTCACCTTTGCGACATACTTCTTGAAGGGACCCGCAACACAATGGTGGGCGACTCACCGACAGACCCTACCTCCTGGAACTGTCGTCACCTGGGTGGAATTCAAGACTGCTTTTCACGCCCGCTATATTCCTCAAGCAGTTATAGCATGCAAGAAGGCTGAGTTTCGCAACCTTGTTCAAGGCAACAAGACTGTAGAAGTCTATTAGCGAGAGTTCCTCAACTTGTCTCGCTATGCTGAAGAAGACATCCCCACTGATGCTCGTAGGCAGGAGAAGTTCCGTGAAGGGCTACACCATGACATTCAGTTAGCCCTGCTCGTCCAAGACTATCCTGACTTCGCCACCTTGGTGAATAAGGCTATCATGGTCGAGACTAGTCTGAAGAAGCACAAGGAAGCGACCAGACGCACTCGTGAAGCGGGCTCATCTTCGAGCTCGTCTTCCCAGAAGCGCCGCATCTGGATTCCACAAAGCATGTACCGTCCAACAGCTCCAATGTACAGGCCTGCATATGCTGCACCTCGTCTGCCTCCTCCACCACCGAGGCAGCCTCTTCGAGCTCCACCACCTCGAGCTCCTGCACCACGTCCAGACGGTGGACTCTGCTTCCAGTGTGGCCAGCCAGGTCACCGTGCCAGAGATTGTACTCAGAATCAGAATCAGTTAGCACTTTCTTCTGCTGGCCGTGGTAATGGTCGTGGAATTCCTCAGCAGCGTAACAACAATGTCAGACCTTCTTATGGTCGTGGATAGAACTATCATGTCAACATGGCTAAAGCTCAAGATCAACCTGAAACCGTGATGGGTACACTTCTTGTTAATTCAGTACCAGCATCTGTTTTATTTGATTCAGGAGCATCGCATTCATTCATGTCAGATAAATTTGCACTCATGCATGAAGTTAGATGTGATACACTACCACATAAATTACGAGTGAACACTCCCGCGGGTCATTGCCACACTTCGTTGTTCAGTCCCGATGTCGTAATTAATATTGAAAGATTGGAATTCCGAGCGTCTCCCATTATTCTCAACTCTTCCGAAGTTGATCTTATTCTGGAATGGATTGGTTGAAGGCCCACTATGCCTCAATCAATTGTGCCACTAAAGTTGTACACCTCCTGCATCCATCTGGTCAGATAGTGAATTACCATGCTCACCTCACTCAGAACGCCGAGGCTCAGATTTATGCCTTATATGCGTTGAACGCTTCTCCACTTGAGGGGATCGAAAATGTTCCAGTTGTCTGCGAATTCCAGGATGTTTTTCCAGAAGAACTTCCAGGAATACCCCCTGCTAGAGCTGTCGAGTTTGTTATTGACTTGAAGCCTGGCACTACTCCTATTGTGAAGCGTCCTTACAAGATGCCTCCGCATCACCTTCTCGAGCTTAAGGAAGAAATTGATAAATCACTTAAGAAGGGCTTCATCCGTCCCAGTTCCTCTGCCTGGGGAGCACCGTCTCTCTTTGTCAAGAAGAAAGATGGTACGAATAGGTTGGTCCAAGATTACCGTCCTATCAACCAGGCAACCATTCAGAATAAATATCCGCTTCCTCGGATCAATGACTTATATGATCAACTTGCTGGATCATCGGTGTTCTCTAAACTCAACTTGAGGTTGGGTTATCACCAGATCCGTGTCCGTGAAGAGGATATTCCGAAGACCGCCTTCGTTACTCGTTATGGCTCATATGAATACACCGTCATGTCATTTGGCCTGACGAATGCTCCAGCTACGTTCTCCCGCCTGATGAATTATATATTCATGAATTACTTCGACAAATTCGTCGTGGTATATCTGGATGATATTCTGGTATATTCGAAGAATAAGGAAGAACATGCCGAGCATCTTCGCCTTGTTCTAGAAAGACTTCGAGAGCACAAGTTGTATGCCAAGTACTCCAAGTGTGAATTCTGGCTTTCTGAAGTGACCTACCTTGGACATGTGATTTCCAAGGACGGTATTGCCGTTAACCCAGAGCGTGTTCAGGCTATTATTGACTGGACTCCTCCGAAGAATGCCAAGCAAGTGAGAAGTTTTCTCGGCCTTGCAAGTTATTGCCGTCGATTCGTTGAGAACTTTTCCAAGATTGCCAAGCCCCTGACTAATCTGCTCCACAAAGGCGTTAAGTTTGAGTAGACAGACAAGTGTCAGGAGAGTTTCCAGACCCTCAAGGACAAGCTTACTTCTGCTCCAGTGCTTGCTCCTCCCGATTCACGCAAGGACTTTGTGATATATTGTGACGCCTCTCGTTAAGGATTAGGCTGTGTCCTAATGCAAGAGCGAAAGGTAATTGCATATGCCTCGCGACAATTGCGTCCGCATGAAGAAAACTATCCAATGCATGATCTCGAACTCGCTGCTGTGATCTATGCTTTGAAGCAGTGGTGACACTACCTTCTTGGTAATCGGTGTGAGATTTATACCGATCATCAGAGTCTGATGTATTTGTTCACCCAACCGGATCTTAATCTCCATCAACAACGATGGTTGGAAACAATTACGGACTATGACTGTGGTATTTATTATACTCCTAGCAAGGCTAATGTGATGGCTGATGCCTTAAGCCGCAAGTCCTATTGCAATAACCTCATGGTTAAGCAAGCTCAACCCCAGCTATATGAAGAATTGCGCAAGTTGAACGTCTGTATCATTCCGCAGGGTTCTCTTAATAACCTTGTGGTATAGCCAGATCTTGAGAAAGCGGTAAAGATTGCGCAAGCCAAAGATGCTGAAGTAGATCTGATGAAGAAAGAACTTCACCTTGATAAGTACAGGGATTTCTCGATTGCTGAAGATGGAACCTTATATTTCAGAGACCGCATTGTGGTACCTCGCTTCGAACTCATGACTGACAAATTCATGAAGGAGGCTCATGATACCCCGCTGTCCATCCATCCGGGTAGCACCAAGATGTATCGTGATCTTCGTCAAAGGTACTGGTGGTCCAGAATGAAGCAGGACATTGCTCGATATGTTGCTGAATGTGACGTTTGCCGTCACGTGAAAGCAGAACATCAGAAGCCTGCTGGAATTCTTCAACCACTCCCTATTCCTTTGTGGAAGTGGGATAAAGTGCAGATGGATTTCATTACTGGTCTTCCCAAGTCTCAGAAAGGTCACGATGCTATTCTTGTCGTCGTCGACCAACTTTCCAAGGTTGCTCATTTTCTGCCTGTCAAGGAGACGATCACTGCTAGCCATTTAGCAGAGTTGTATATCTCCAGGATCGTCTCACTCCATGGTATTCCGAAGGAAATCAGTTCGGACCGTGGTGGTCTTTTCATGTCCAAGTTCTGGGAAAGTTTGCAAGAAGCTATGGGAACTCACATTACCTGTAGTTCAGCATATCATCCTCAATCCCAAGGCCAAGTTGAGCGAGTTAATCAAGTGCTTGAAGATATGCTTCGGGCTTGTGTTATATCATTCGGTAAGAAGTGGGAGGAATCTCTCCCGTATGCCGAATTCTCTTATAACAACAGCTATCAAGCCAGCTTGAAAATGGCCCCCTTCGAAGTGCTATATGGACGTAAGTGTCGAACCCCTCTAAATTGGTCAGAAACTGGGGAACGACCTCTCGTGGGACCGGACATTATTCAACATGCCGAAGAACAAGTCAGAATTGTCCGAGAAAATCTCAAGGCGGCTCAGGACCGCGAGAAGAGCAATTATGATCGCAAGCGATGGGGTCTGACTTATCAACCAAGTGATCAAGCTTATCTTCGTGTCACTCCTATGAAGGGCACTCGTCGATTCGGAATCAACGGCAAGCTAGCTCCTCGCTATATTGGTCCCTTTCGCATTGTTGCCAGACGTGGACAAGTGGCATATAAATTGGAGTTGCCGCCGCAATTCTCTCATATCCACGACGTCTTTCATGTGTCACAACTTCGTAAATGCTTCAAGGAATCTCCACACCGCGCAGTGGATCACGAGATGCTCGAGTTGCAAGATGATCTTTCTTATAAGGAGCATCCGATCCGCATCCTTGATGAAGCTGAACGTCGAACTCGTCAGAAGACGACCAAGTTCCTGAAAGTGCAGTGGTCGAATCACACTGAAGATGAAGCCACTTGGGAACGCGAGGATCATCTTCGGGAAGAATATCCCGACCTCTTTCCTTCTACCTCCTAAATTCTCGGGACGAGAATTTCTTTTAGAGGAGGATAATTTGTAACACCCCTGTGTAATAGCTACTATGACACTCTGCTAAGTATGCCAAGTCATCTCAATTTGCAGTGCCTAATCAATTTGGTTAAGAATTCACTTCAAATTCTATTCTGAAAATCAACTCAAAATTCAAAAGTGCAAAATAAAGTTGCCCAAAAATTACTGGAAAAAATGTTCATCTTGTTGGCAATATTCCAAAACAAATGTTGCTAAGGAACACAACCTCACCATCAACTTGAAATGGGCCATAATCATTTTAACAGTGCCAAAACAGCACATTAAATGCCCTTCTCATTTTTAGAAAATCCCAAATGAATTCCAAAATGGCTCAAACTTTTTGTGGCAATGCTGGATATTACAAAGTAATTATGTGAGCAAGTTTCACATTTTTGCTAAATTATTCAGTGCCTCAAAATATTGCACAAACCTCTATGGAAAAGAAAACAGAAAAAGAAAAGGAAAAGGCCACTGTGCACTGGCCCAAGTGCACAGTGCCTGGATCCCAACTCACCTGGCCCATTCCACTCTCTCTCCTTCGTCGTGTCGGCCGCTCCGTGGCCGAGCGCGCGCGCGCCGGCGAGGCGATGACACGACGACGGCCTCGGCGCCCACCGACAGGGAGGAGATAAGGCCGAAGCCGTCCATCCTCCCTGGACCTCCTCCATCACTCTCCCCCTCTCTCTCTCTCGCTCGCTCCGCTCCTCCTCTCCCTCAGATCCGTCGAGGCCAAGCGAGGTCACCGCCGTCTCGCCGTCATCCGCGTAGCCACAGGCCTCCCCGTGCCTCGCAAACGTGTCCGGGAGCTCCGCCGGCTTCTTCTTCTTCTGGTGCAACCAGGCGGAGCCAGGAGCCCCTACACCGAGCCCCACGACCTCGTCTTCAACCTCGGTCATCGGCGATCCCCTTCTTCCCCGGCGACATCCTGCAGCTACTAAACCCCCAAGGGCCCTCGTGCGTGCCGCACGGTGAGCTTCTCCGTCTTCTACTCCCCTCCGTTATTTAAATTAAATAAAACATTTTAAAATTAAAAATAATTAGTCTAACTAATCACTCACTGACAGGCTGGGCCCACACCTCTAATTACCCTGTTAGATTAGTCTAATACTCTGTTAAACTAACAGAGGCTGACATGTGGGTCCCACTGGACCCACAGGTCAGGTTTGACCCTGGTCAGCTCTGTTGACCTGCTGACGTCATCCACACCTCATGCTGACATCATATATCATTTTCTGATAATAAAAATAATTCCAGAAAATCATTTAAACTTTGAAAATTAATAACTTTTAAACCGTAGCTCCGTTCGAAAAACTTTGAACATGAAAGTTGCTCAGAACGACGAGACGAATCTGATCGTGTTGTCTGTTTCGATGCCGGAATCCCCTACGTAGGAGAAACCGCAACTCTGAGCCCGTATCCGGTATATGAATAGTGCATATACACCGGATAACAAATCCAACTTAAATCCTATAATAACTAAAATGACCTAGATGCATCTTTAGGCAACCCTGCACTGCATCTTAGCATAGCATGCCCTGTATTGCATCGTTTGCTGTGCATTTATATGTTTCTTCCCCCTCTTCTCTCTCGGTAGACCCTGATGTCGATGTAGCTCCCGAGGCTGACGCCGCTCAGGAGCCCGACGACGCAGTTGACGATCTTGCCCTTGCCGCTGAGCAAACAGGCAAGCACCCCCCCTTTTGAGTATTCCGATATCGCCCACTCTCTTCTCTCTTATGCTTGCATTAGAAGTTACTGCTGCTGCTATTATCCTATATCTGCTGCATATCCTGTTTAATTGTAACCTGCGGTTGATACTTACCTGTTATCCTAAACTGTTTAGTATAGTTTGGGTAGAGAGCCAGCAGAGACCCCACATTATCCCGACTGCCCCGCTGGATTATCTGAAGACCCGAGCAACGGGATCGAAGACCAGGCCTCGGCACCGCACGTCACTCCCCCTTAGTAGCTCGACACTACTGGGTTACTATAGAGTGCCGAGGGTGATACCTCATCAGCACTTCTGATGATAATCTTGTAGGTTAGTTAATCGGGCATGGTCAGCGAGGGTGATTCCTCCTACACCACCCTCGATAACGACACCGTCGCGCAACTCTTCAAGAGTGGACCTCGAGGGTGATTCCTCCTCCGTTCACCTTGACGGTAACATCAGAGGGAATTCCATCGAGGGTGATTCCTCAGGGTTCCCCTTGGTGTTAGACACACGGTTACCTTTGTTATTATGACTGAACACTGAAACATGATACTAAAGACGGGTCGGCCCTGAGGGGTACCCGCGCGAGCTTAATTGCGAGTGATGTGGAGTCGGGTTGACCTGGAGGGTGCCCGCGAGATAAATACAAGGCGTGGCCGGGCATTCCTAGCCCTTGCCGCAAGTCCTCGAGATGGGGCGACGGGGTCACATCGATCGTGAGTCTCTGCTCGTTACCACGCGCTCCTAATCCACTAACGGTTTGGATATTTGATCCGAGGGGCCTCTGGCCTGATAGCACTAACCATCACGTGGGCATAGTATGGGCGTTCTGCGTCGTATACTTCAGTCGGAGCTTAATTGACGTCAGCGAGGAGCGGCACACGCTGGGTTGGACTGGGAACGCAACCGCGCTTGTATTAAGGGGTTGCTAGGTCTGCTCACCGGTGGTGCACGTAACGCGCAGGAGTCCCCGGGGCGATGGCCCAAGACCCCTGGGCGCATAGGTTAGTCCGGCGTGCTGACCTCTCTGTTAGGTATTCAGTCGGGTTGCGGCGTATCGTTTGACCGAGGCCTGGCATGACCTAGAAAAGTGTGTCCGGTCGGAGTTAATCGAGCGTGGTGGGTAAGTTGGTGCACCCCTGCAGGGAAGAAACAATCTATCGATAGCCTGTCCTATGGTAACGGACACTCGGAGTTGTATCCCGATCGGTACAACTAGAACTGGTGACTTGATATGATAACTGGATAGTATGGCTCTGGGATTGCTTTCTCGCAGGGAGTCGAGGAAGGATCTCTGGGCGAGGTTGATAACATTACCACTACTTTACATTATGTTAATCTGCACTCTTCTAATGCTGCAAGACCGATGAAGATGATTGAAGATGCTAGTCTTCGATAGGACTAGGCCTTCCTCTCTATTCTGGCATTCTGCAGCCCAGTCCACATATACAGCCTCCTTTGAAAATTTTGCATATGTAGTGTAGATCCTTGCTTGCTGAGTACTTCGGATGAGTACTCACGTTTGCTTTACTTTCTTTTTCTCCCCATATCCATATGTCGCCGCCAGATGACGGAGCCCCTGAGATAGCAGCCCCCGTCGACGACTACGGCTACTACTACTACCCTCCCGTCGAGTACTACTACGAGGAGCTGACTGACGACCAGGAGTAGGATTCGGAGGGTCCTAGGCAGGAGGCCTACGCTTTTTGATCGTAGTGTTTTATTTTGCCCCGCCTTTCTAAAAGGCTTATCTCTATTTCTGTAATATATCTGTACCCAGATATCTGATGCTTCCGCTGACACTTGTATGCCATCAAGCTATGTATTCGAGCCCGCGAGGCCCTGGCTTGTAATATAAAGCTTGTATGAATTTATTTATGTTTTAGAGTTGTGTTGTGATATCTTCAAGTGAGTCCTTAGGCTTGATCGTGTGCATTTGCGTGTATGGTTAGTGCACAATTAAGCCGGGGTCGTCACACTAGCCCTCCCCCCTTTCCTTCCCTAGGGCCGGCGGCCAGGGAGAGGGGCGCGCCAGCCCCCTTGTGGGCTGGTCTGTCCCCCCCCCTTTGGCCCATTAGGCACATACACCTACAGGTGGTGTCCGGAACCCATTCCGGCGACCCGATGACTACCTGGTGCACTTCGAAACTCTTCCGGTGTCCGAATATCATCGTCCTATATATCAATCTTTACCTCTAGACCATTCCGGAGCTCCTCGTCATGTCTGTGATCTCATCTGGGACTCCGAACAATATTCTGTCACCAAATCATATAACTCATATAACACTATATCGTCAATGAATGTTAAGCGTGCGGACCCTACGGGTTCGAGAACTATGTAGATATGACCGAGACACCTCTCCGGTCAATAACCAATAGCGGAACCTGGATGCCCATATTGGCTCCTACATATTCTATGAAGATCTTTATCGGTCGAACCTTATGACAACATATGTAATTCCCTTTGTCCATCGGTATGTTACTTGCCCGAGATTCGATCATCGGTATCTTCATACCTAGTTCAATCTCGTTATCGGCAAGTCTCTTTACTCGTTCCGTAATACATCATCTTGCAACTAACTCCTTAGTCACTGTGCTTGCAAGGCTTCTTATGATGTATATTACCGAGAGGGCCCAGAGATACCTCTCCGATAGTCGGAGTGACAAATCCTAATCCCGATCTATGCCAACTCAACAAACACCTTCGGAGATACCTATAGAGCATCTTTTGATCACCCAGTTACGTGGTGATGTTTGATAGCACACAAGGTATTCCTCCGGTATTCGGGAGTTGCATAATCTCATAGTCGAAGGAATATGTATTTGACATTAAGAAAGCAATAGCAACAAACTGAACGATCAATATGCTAAGCTAACGAATGGGTCTTGTCCATCACATCATTCTCCTAATGATGTCATCCCGTTATCAAACGACAACACATGTCTATGGTTAGGAAACCTTAACCATCTTTGATCAACAAGCTAGTCTAGTAGAGGCTTTACTAGGGACACAGTATTTTTTATGTATTCACACATGTATTTAAGTTTCCGATCAATACAATTCTAGCATGAATAATAAACCTTTATCATGAATAAGGAAATATAAAATAACAACTTTATTATTGCCTCTAGGCATATTTCCTTCAGTCTCCCACATGCACTAGAGTCAGTAATCTAGATTACATTGTAATGAATATAACACCCATGAAGTCTTGGTGCTGATCATGTTTTGCTCGTGGAAGAGGCTTAGTCAATGGGTCTGCTACATTCAGATCCGTGTGTATTTTGCAAATCTCTATGTCTCCATCCTTGACCTTTTCACGAATGGAGTTGAAGCGTCTCTTGATGTGTTTGGTTCTCTTGTGAAACCTAGATTCCTTCGCCGAGGCAATTGCTCCAGTGTTGTCACAAAAGATTTTCATTGGACCCGATGCACTGGGTATTACACCCAGATCGGATATGAACTCCTTCATCTAGACTCCTTCGTGTGCTGCTTCCGAAGCAGCTATGTACTCCGCTTCACACAAAGATCCCGCCACGACGCTCTGCTTGGAACTGCACCAACTGACAGCTCCACCATTCCATATAAATACGTATCCGGTTTGTGACTTAGAGTCATCCGGATCAGTGTCGAAGCTAGCATCGACGTAAAAATTTACGACGAGCTCTTCGTCACCTCCTTAAACGAGAAACATATCCTTGGTCCTTTTCAGGTACTTTAGGATGTTCTTGACCGCTGTCCAGTGATCCACTCCTGGATTACTTTGGTACCTCTCTGCCAAACTTATGGCAAGGCACACATCAGGTCTGGTACATAGCATAGCATACATGATAGAACCTATGGCTGAGGCATAGGGAATGACTTTCATTTTCTCTCTATCTTCTGCAGTGGTCGGGCTTTGAGTCTGACTCAACTTCACACCTTGTAACACAGGCAAGAACCCTTTCTTTGACTGATCCATTTTGAACTTCTTCAAAACGTTATCAAGGTATGTGCTTTGTGAAAGTCCTATTAAGCGTCTCGATCTATCTCTATAGATCTTGATGCCCAATATATAAGCAGCTTCACCGAGGTCTTTCATTGAAAAATTCTTATTCAAGTATCCTTTTATGCTATCCAGAAATTCTAAATCATTTCCAATCAACAATATGTCATCCACATATAATATCAGAAATGCTACAGAGCTCCCACTCACTTTCTTGTAAATACAGGCTTCACCGTAAGTCTGTATAAAACCATATGCTTTGATCACCTTATCAAAGCATATATTCCAACTCCGAGATGCTTGCACCAGTCCATAGATGGACCGCTGGAGCTTGCACACTTTGTTAGCACCTTTAGGATTGTCAAAACCTTCTGGTTGCATCATATACAACTCTTCTTTAAGAAATCCATTAAGGAATGCAATTTTGACGTCCATTTGCCAGATTTCATAATCATAAAATGTGGCAATTGCTAACATGATTCGGACAGACTTAAGCATCGCTACGGGTGAGAAAGTCTCACCGTAGTCAACTCCTTAAACTTGTCAAATACCTTTCGCAACAAGTCGAGCTTTGTAGACAGTAACATTACCATCAGCGTCAGTCTTCTTCTTGAAGATCCATTTATTTTGTATGGCTTGCTGATCATCGGGCAAGTCCACCAAAGTCCATACTTTGTTCTCATACATGGATCCTATCTCAGATTTCATGGCCTCAAGCCATTTATCGGAATCTGGGCTCATCATAGCTTCTTCATAGTTCGTAGGTTCGCTATGGTCTAATAACATAACTTCCAGGACAGGATTACCGTACCACTCTGGTGCGGATCGTGCTCTGTTCGACCTACGAGGTCCAGTAGTAACTTGATCTGAAGTTTCATGATCATCATCATTAGCTTCCTCTCTAGTTTGTGTAGGCATCACGGGAACGGATTTCTCTGATGTGCTACTTTCCAATTCGAGAGAACGTACAATTACCTCATCAAGTTCTACTTTCCTCCCACTCACTTCTTTCGAGAGAAACTCCTTCTCTAGAAAGGATCCATTCTTGGCAACAAATATCTTGCCTTTGGATCTATGGTAGAAGGTGTACCCAATTGTTTCCTTAGGGTATCCTATGAAGACGCACTTCTCCGATTTGGGTTCGAGCTTATCAGGCTGAAGCCTTTTGACATAAGTGTCACAACCCCAAACTTTAAGAAACGACAGCTTAGGTTTCTTGCGAAACCATAGTTCATACGGTGTCTTCTCAACGAATTTAGATGGTGCCCTATTTAACGTGAATGCGGCTGTCTCTAATGCATAACCCCAAAATGATAGTGGTAAATCGGTAAGAGACATCATAGAATGCACCATATCCAATAAAGTACGGTTACGATGTTCGGACACACCATTACACTGTGGTGTTCCAGGTGGCATGAGTTGTGAAACAATTCCACATTGTTTTAAATGAAGGCCAAACTCATAACTCAAATATTCGCCTCTGCGATCAGATCATAGAAACTTTATTTTCTTGTTATGATGATTCTCCACTTCACTCTGAAATTCTTTAAACTTTTCAAATGTCTCAGACTTGTGTTTCATCAAGTAGATATACCCATACCTACTCAAATCATCTGTGAAGGTCAGAAAATAACGATACCCATCACGTGCTTCAACACTCATCGGACCGCATACATTAGTATGTATTATTTCCAATAAGTCATTAGCTCGCTCCATTGTTCCGGAGAACGGAGTTTTAGTCATCTTACCCATGAGGCATGGTTCGCAAGTATCAAATGATTCATAATCAAGTGATTCCAAAAGTCCATCTGCATGGAGTTTCTTCATGCGCTTTACACCAATATGACCTAAACGGCAGTGCCACAAGTATGTTGTACTATCATTATCAACTTTGCATCTTTTGGCATCAATATTATGAATATGTGTATCACTACGATCAAGATTCAACAAGAATAGACCATTCATCAAGGGTGCATGACCATAAAAGATATTACTCATATAAATAGAACAACCATTATTCTCTGATTTAAATAAATAACCGTCTCACAATAAACAAGATCCAGATATAATGTTCATGCTCAACGCGGGCACCAAAGAACAATTATTAAGGTCTAAAACTAATCCCAAAGGTGGTAGATGTACAGGTAGCGTGCCGACGGCGATCACATCGACCTTGGAACCATTCCTGACGCGCATCGTCACCTCGTCCTTAGCCAATCTTCATTTATTCCGCAGCTCCTGTTTCGAGTTACAAATATGAGCAACCGAACCAGTATCAAATACCTAGGCGCTGCTACGAGCATTAGTAAGGTACACATCAATAACATGTATATCAAATATTCCTTTGTTCACTTGGCCTTCCTTCTTATCCGCCAAGTATTTAGGGCAGTTCCACTTCTAGTGACCATTCCCTTTGCAGTAGAAGCACTCAGTTTCAGGCTTGGGTCTAGCTTTGGGCTTCTTCCCGGGAGTGGCAACTTACTTGCCATTCTTCTTGAAGTTCCCTTTCTTCCCCTTGCCCTTTTTCTTGAAACTAGTGGCCTTGTTAACCATCAACACTCGATGCTCCTTCTTGATTTCTACCTCCGCGGCCTTAAGCATCGCGAAGAGTTCAGGAATCGTTTTATTCATCCCTTGCATATTATAGTTCATCAGCTTGGTGGCAGTGACTGAAGAACTCTGTCAATAACACTATTGATACGTATCTATAATTTTTTATTGTTCCGTGCTATTATATTATCTGTTTTGTATGTTTTATATGCATTAATATGCTATTTTATATTATTTTTTGGGACTAACCTATTAACCTAGAGCCCAGTGCCAGTTTCTGTTTTTCCTTGTTTTTTAGCTTCATGGAGAAGGAATACCAAACGGAGTCCAAACAGAATAAAATCTTCGCGATGATTTTTCTTGGACCAGAAGACACCCAGGAGACTTGGAGATGAAGTCGGAGGAGCCACGAGGCGGCCACAAGGGTGGAGGGCGCGCCCCCCTGCCTTGTGGGTCCCCCGTGACCCTCCTGACCTAACTCTTTCGCCTATATATTCACATATATTCCCAAACCACCAGAAGCATCCATGAAAACACTTTTCCACCGCCGCAACCTTCTGTACCCGTGAGATCCCATCTAGGGACCTTTTTTGGCACCCTGCCGGAGGGGGATTCGATCACGGAGGGCTTCTACATCAACCCTATTGCCCTTTCGATGAAGCGTGAGTAGTTTATCTCAGACCTACGGGTCCATAGCTAGTAGCTAGATGGCTTCTTCTCTCTCTTTGATTCTCAATACCATGTTCTCCTCGATGTTCTTGGAGATCTATTCGATGTAATACTTTTTTGCGGTGTGTTTGCCGAGATCCGATGAATTGTGGATTTATGATCAGATTATCTATGAATATTATTTGAATCTTCTCTGAATTCTTTTATGCATGATTTGATATCTTTGTAATTCTCTTCGAACTATCGGTTTGGTTTGGCCAACTAGATTGGTTTTTCTTGCAATGGGAGAAGTGCTTAGCTTTGGGTTCAATCTTGTGGTGTCCTTTCCCAGTGACAGTAGGGGCAGCAAGGCACGTATTGTATTGTTGCCATCGAGGATAAAAAGATGGGGTTTACATCATATTGCTTGAGTTTATTCCTCTACATCATGTCATCTTACTTAATGCGTTACTCTGTTCTTCATGAACTTAATACTCTAGATGCAGGCAGGAGTCGGTCGATGTGTGGAGTAATAGTAGTAGATGCAGAATCGTTTCGGTCTACTTGACACGGAGGTGATGCCTATATTCATGATCATTGCCTTAGATATCGTCATAACTTTGCGCTTTTCTATCAATTGCTCGGCAGTAATTTGTTCACCCACCGTATTATTTGCTATCTTGAGAGAAGCCTCCAGTGAAACCTATGGCCCCCGGGTCTATTTTCCATCATATAAGTTTCCGATCTACTATTTTCCATTATATTAGTTTCCGATCTACTATTTTTGCAATGTTTTACTTTCCGATCTATAAACCAAAAATACCAAAAATATTTACTTTATCTTTTATTTAGTTTCATCTATATCTATTAAATCTCACTTTTGCAAGTAACCGTGAAGGGATTGACAACCCCTTTATCGCATTGGGTGCAAGTTGTTTGATTGTTTGTGCTGGTATTCAGTGATTTGTGCGTTGTCTCCTACTGGATTGATACCTTGGTTCTCAAACTAAGGAAAATACTTATCTCTACTTTGCTGCATCACCCTTTCCTCTTCAAGGGAAAACCAACGCAAGCTCAAGAAGTAGCAGGAAGAATTTCTGGCGCCGTTGCCGGGGAGATCTACGCCAAGTCAAGACATACCAAGTACCCATCATAAACTCTCATCTCTTGCATTACATTATTCACCATTTGCCTCTCGTTTTCCTCTCCCCCACTTCTAAAACGATTTTCGAAAATATTTGCCTTTTTATTCGCCCTTCTTCCGTTCGATCTTTTGTTTGCTTGTGTTACCATGTGCCTTCTTTTTGCTTGCATCTTCGCTTGCTAAAAGTTTATGGATCCTCATCCACTTGCTAATCTTTTTAAGATATCGAATTTTGATGAACCAATTGCTAGTGAGTTTTGTGCACTAGATTATCTTTATGAAGTTTTGCTTGAAATTCGTGAATCTGAAAATTGTGATGAAGAAATTTATGAAGTGATTCACGATAGCTCCTTGAATAAAAAGCATGATTGCAATGGTTTTACTATAAATTCTATTAATGTCAATTGTGCTAATAATATGCAAAACCCTAAGCTTGAGAATGCTAGTTTTGCTATGTCCACTACTTGTTGCAATGATCATGATTGGGGTGATTCTACTTATGATCTTGAAATTTTATTTAAGCCCCATGATGAATATGAGATTGATAATAATGGTTGCAATAATATTAAAAGTGGGTTTGGAAGAGTGTCAACTTTAGATCCCACATAGTTGGAGAATATTCAATCTTATGAAATTTTTGATAAAAGTGGGTTTGGAGAGGTCATGACTTTAGTTAATGTTAATCCCACTATTTTGGAAGAGTGTCAACTTCGCATGCATGTGGATCGTGTTAAGAATATGTTGTGTGATAGCTATATTGTTGAATTTTCTTATGATCCTACATGTAATTACTATGAGAGAGGAAAATATGGTTTTAGAAATTTTCATGTTACTAAATTACCTCTCTTCATGTTGAGATTGCTATGGTCTCTTTCTTCTTCTTTGCATATGCTAGTTTTTGCTTGCCTTGATAATTTGTTTGCTTATAAAATGCCTATGCATAGGAAGTATGTTAGACTTAGATGTGTTTGTCACGTGTTTTATGATGCTCTCTTTGTGCTTCAATTCTTCTCTTTTATGTGAGCATCATTGAAATTATCAATGCCTAGCTAAAAGGCTTTAAAGAAAAGCGCTTTTTGGGAGACAACCCAATATTTTTCCTTGCTGTTTTTCAATAAATAATTCATCTAGCCTCTGGTTAGATGTGGTTTTGTGTTTTAATTAGTGTTTGTGCCAAGTAAGACCTTTGGGATGGCTTACGGTGATAGTTGATTTGATCTTGCTGAAAAACAGAAACTTTTGTGTCCAGTCACAGAATTTTAATAATTCACTGGAAAGATTAAAAACCCTGAATTTTTTATACGATATTTATATACAAATTTCCTATGTTTTCCCAATTTTTCAGAATTTTTGGAGTTACAAAAATATTAGAACAATTTGGATCTTCGAAGACTGTTCTGTTATTGACAGATTTTGTTTTCTTTGTGTTGTTTGCTTATTTTGATGAATCTATGGGTAGTATCGGGGGGGGGGGGTATGAACCATGGAAAAGTTGGAATATAGTAGATATTACACCAATATCTTATACTAACGGAGCTTATGAGATTTTCTGTTGAGTCTTGTGTTGTGAAGTTTTCAAGTTTTGGGTAAGGATTTGATGGACTATGGAATAAGGAGTGGCAAGAGCCTAAGCTTGGGGATGCCCAAGGCACCCCAAGGTAATATTCAAGGACAACCAAGAGCCTAAGCTTGGGTATGCCCCGGAAGGCATCCCCTCTTTCGTCTTCGTCTATCGGTAACTTTACTTGAGGCTATATTTTTATTCACCACATGATATGTGTTTTGCTTGGAGCGTCTTGTATGATTTGAGTCTTTGCTTTTTAGTTTGCCACAATCATCCTTGCTGTACACACCTTTTGAGAGGGACACGCATGAATCGTGATTTATTAGAATACTCTATGTGCTTCACTTATATCTTTTGAGCTAGGCAATTTTGCTCTAGTGCTTCACTTATATCTTTTTAGAGCACGGTGGTGGTTTTATTTTATAGAAATTGTTGAACTCTCATGCTTCACTTATATTATTTTGAGAGTCTTTAAACATCATGGTAATTTGCTTTGTTTATGAATTTAGTCCTAATATGATAGGAATCCAAGAGGGATATAATAAAAACTTTCATATAAAGTGCATTGAATACTATGAGAAGTTTGTTTCCTTATGACTGTTTTGAGATATAGAGATGGTAATATTAGAGTCATGCTAGTGAGTAATTGTGAATTTGAGAAATACTTGTGTTAAAGTTTTTTATTCCCGTAGCACGCACGTATGGTGAGCCGTTATGTGATGAAGTCGGAGAATGATTTATTTATTGATTGTCTTCCTTATGAGTGGCGGTCGGGGACTAGCGATGGTCTTTTCCTACCAATCTATCCCCCTAGGAGCATGCGCGTAGTACTTTGTTTTGATAACTAATAGATTTCTGCAATAAGTATGTGAGTTCTTTATGACTAATGTTGAGTCCATGGATTATACGCACTCTCACCCTTCCACCATTGCTAGCCTCTCTAGTGCCGCGCAACTTTCGCCGGTACCATACACCCACCATATACCTTCCTCAAAACAGCCACCATACCTACCTATTATGACATTTCCATAGCCATTCCGAGATATATTGCCATGCAACTTTCCACCGTTCCGTTTATTATGACACGCTTCATCATTGTCATATTGCTTTGCATGATCATGTAGTTGACATCGTATTTGTGGCAAAGCCACCGTTCATAATTCTTTCATACATGTCACTCTTGATTCATTGCACATCCCGGTACACCGCCGGAGGCATTCATATAGAGTCATATTTTGTTCTAAGTATCGAGTTGTAATTTTTGAGTTGTAAGTAAATAAAAGTGTGATGATCTTCATTATTAGAGCTTTGTCCCATGTGAGGAAATGATGATGGAGACTATGATTCCCCCACAAGTCGGGATGAGACTCTGGACGAAAAAAAAGAGGCCAAAAAAATGAGGAGGCCCAAATAAAAAAAAAGAGAGAAAATAGAGAAGGGACAATGTTACTATCCTTTTACCACACTTGTGCTTCAAAGTAGCACCATGATCTTCATGATAGAGAGTCTCCTATGTTGTCACTTTCATATACTAGTGGGAATTTTTCATTATAGAACTTGGCTTGTATATTCCAATGATGGGCTTCCTCAAATTGCCCTAGGTCTTCATGAGCAAGCGAGTTGGATGCACACCCACTTAGTTTTCTTTTGAGCTTTCATAAACTTATAGCAATAGTGCATCCGTTGCATGGCAATCCCTACTCACTCAGATTGATATCTATTGATGGGCATCTCCATAGCCCGTTGATACGCCTAGTTGATGTAAGACTATCTCCTACTTTTTGTCTTCTCCACAACCACCATATTCTAATCCACCTATAGTGCTTTGTCCATGGCTCACGCTCATGTATTGCATGAAAGTTGAAAAAGTTTGAGAACATCAAAAGTATGAAACAATTGCTTGGCTTGTCATCGGGGTTGTGCATGATTTGAATATTTTGTGTGATGAAGATGGAGCATAGACAGACTATATGATTTTGTAGGGATAAGCTTTCTTTGGCCATGTTATTTTGAGAAGACATAATTGCCTTGTTAGTATGCTTGAAGTATTATTGTTTTTATGTCAATATTAAACTTTCGTTTTGAATCTTATGGATCTGAACATTCATGCCACAATAAAGAAAATACATGGATAAATATGTTAGGTAGTGATACGTCTCCAACGTATCTGTAATTTTTTATTGTTCCATGCTATTATATTATCTATTTTGGATGTTTTATATGCATTAATATGCTATTTTATATTATTTTTGGGACTAACCTAATAACCTAGAGCCCAGTGCCAGTTTCTGTTTTTTCCTTGTTTTTGAGTTTCGCAGAAAAGGAATACCAAACAGAATAAAACTTTTGCGATGATTTTTCTTGGATCAGAAGGAAACCAGGAGACTTGGAGATGAAGTCGGAGGAGCCACGAGGCGGCCACAAGGACGGAGGGTGCGCCCCCACCCTTGTGGGCCCCTCGTACACCTCCTGACCTAATTCTTTCGCCTATATATACCCCTATATCCCCAAACCAATAGAGGCATCCACGAAAAGACTTTTCCACCGCCGCAACCTTCTGTACCCGTGAGATCCCATCTAGGGGCCTTTTCCGGCACCCTGCCGGAGAGGGATTCGATCACACAGGGCTTCTACATCAACACCATTGCCCTTCTGATGAAGCGTGAGTAGTTTACCACAGACCTACGGGTCCATAGCTAGTAGCTAGATGACTTCTTCTCTCTCTTTGATTCTCAATACCATGTTCTCCTCGATGTTCTTGGAGATCTATTCGATGTAATACTTTTTTGCGGTGTGTTTGCCGAGATCCGATGAATTGTGGATTTATGATCAGCTTATCTATGAATATTATTTGAATCTTCTCTTAATTCTTATATGGATGATTTGATATCTTTGTAATTCTCTTCGAACTATCGGTTTGGTTTGGCCAACTAGATTGGTTTTTCTTGCAATGGGAGAAGTGCTTAGCTTTGGGTTCAATCTTGCGGTGTCCTTTCCCAGTGATAGTAGGGGCAGCAAGGCACGTATTGTATTGTTGCCATTGAGGATAAAAAGATGGGGTTTTCATCATATTGCTTGAGTTAAGTCCTCTACATCATGTCATCTTACTTAATGCATTACTCCGTTCTTTATGAACTTAATACTCTAGATGCATGCTGGATAGCGGTCGATGTGTGGAGTAATAGTAGTAGATGCAGAATCGTTTCGGTCTAGTTGACACGGACGTGATGCCTATATTCATGATCATTGCCTTAGATATCGTCATAACTTTGCGCTTTTCTATCAATTGCTCGGCAGTAATTTGTTCACCCACCGTATTATTTTCTATCTTTAGAGAAGTCTCTAGTGAAACCTATGGCCCCCGGGTCTATTTTCCATCATATAATCTTCTACTTTTCATCATACAAGTTTCAGATCTACTATTTTGCAATCTTTTACTTTCCGATCTATAAAACAAAAATACCAAAAATATTTACTTTATCGATTATCTATCTCTATCAGATCTCACTTTTGCAAATAACCGTGAAGGGATTGACAATCCCTTTATCGCGTTGGGTGCAAGTTGTTTGATTGTTTGTGCAGGTATTCGGTGATTTGTGTGTTGTCTCCTACTGGATTGATACCTTGGTTCTCAAACTGAGGGAAATACTTATCTCTACTTTGCTGCATCACCTTTTCCTCTTCAAGGGAAAAACCAACGCAAGCTCAAGAAGTTGCAGGAAGAATTTTTGGCGCCGTTGCCTGGGAGATCTATGCCAAGTCAAGACATACCAAGTACCCATCATAAACTCTCATCTCTTGCATTACATTATTCACCATTCGCCTCTCGTTTTCCTCTCCCCCAATTCTAAAACGATTTTTGAAATGTTTTGCCTTTTCTTCGCCCTTCTTCCGTTCGTCTTCTTCGTTCATTTTCGGTTTGCTCGTTTGCTAGATTGGTTTGTTGCCACCATGTCTGAAATTGGGGAGGTTATCGCTGAAAAGGATAATAGTAACGATGGGGGAAACTTTGATGCTTTTGCTAATACTAATCCTCATGAAGAATCTACTATCTTGCACACTAAAAAACTTCGCATAGGTAGCGGCAATATTATTGGAAAAGGGGTTATTCAAGATTTCTTTACTTGTGCCGGTGCACTACCCACTTTAGGTGGATCTATTCTCCATAAAACTAGTAGTCTTGCGGATGCTATATCTTTGCTTGTGGTTGAACTTGAAAGACAATTTGTTCATATGCATCCATCCATACAAAGGATTTTTCTGGAGTTTTCTAATATTGAGCATTCTTACGTTAAGCGCGCCGCCACTATATTTCTAGCTGATGAATTTAGATTTATTATGAAAGAAGCTAGTGAAATTTTTGCGCATTATAAAGTAGATGGTGGCCGTCCACCCATAGAGGGAATTCTCTTTAACCAAGAAGACATAATGCGTTTACGATCTTTAGATCATGTGGCTTATAATGAAAATTTAAGAAAGAGGGTCCCCACCGATGTTTTAGTTGATAAGATTTCCGAGCTTAATGATAATTTTGCTATACAAAACAATGGATTGGGTTTTTCTCTTGGTCACAAACTCATGACTTTTTGCCAAAAGAATGCTTATAATGATGAGTTGGTTATACAATATGAGGGGCCGAAGGAGGAACCAATTCCTCCCGAGATTGATCTTGGGGATTCTTATCCCATTAAATTTAGCCCTTTTGATTACTTTTGCTTACCACAAAGGAAACTTGCTGCTGAACGAAGGGATTACGAGATGAGTTTTTGAGATTTGCCGTATCATTATTACGACAATACCTAGATCTATTCGTGTTTTTATGCCTAGCTAAGGGCATTAAACAATAGCGCTTGTTGGGAGGCAACCCGATTTTATTTTTGTTTCTGTTTTTTTGGTTCTGTTTTGCAATAAATAATTCATATAGCCTCTGGTTAGATGTGGTTTTATGTTTTAATTAGTGTTTGTGCCAAGTAAGACCTTTGGGATGGCTTACGGTGATAGTTGTTTTGATCTTGCTGAAAAACAGAAACTTTTGCGCCCAGGAAAATAACTTTAATTTTTTACAGAATGTGCTTTTGATCTGATTCTTTTTGCACAAGATTGGTACACAAATTTCCCAGGTTTTCCTAACTTTTCAGAATTTTTGGAGTTACAGAAGTATTCGAAGTTCTCTGATTACTACAGACTGTTCTGTTTTTGACAGATTCTGTTTTCTATGTGTTGTTTGCTTATTTTGATGAATCTATGGGTAGTATCGGGGGGTATGAACCATGGAAAAGTTGGAATACAGTAGATATTACACCAATATAAATAAAGAATGAGTTCACAACAGTACCAAAGTGGTGATTTATTTTCTTATACTAACGGAGCTTATGAGATTTTCTGTTGAGTTTTGTTTTGTGAAGTTTTCAAGGTTTGGGTAAGGATTTGATGGACTATGGAATAAGGAGTGGCAAGAGCCTAAGCTTGGGGATGCCCAAGGCACCCCAAGGTAATATTCAAGGACAACCAAGAGCCTAAGCTTGGGGATGCCCCGGAAGGCATCCCCTCTTTCGTCTTCGTCTATCGGTAACTTTACTTGAGGCTATATTTTTATTCACCACATGATATGTGTTTTGCTTGGAGCGTCTTGTATAATTTGAGTCTTTGATTTTTAGTTTGCCACAATCATCCTTTATGTACACACCTTTTGATAGGGACACGCATGAATCGTGATTTATTAGAATACTCTTTGTGCTTCACTTATATCTTTTGAGCTAGGCAATTTTGCTCTAGAGCTTCACTTATATCTTTTTAGAGCACGGCGGTGGCTTTATTTTATAGAAATTATTGAACTGTCATGCTTCACTTATATTATTTTCAGAGTCTTTTAAACAGCATGGTAATTTGCTTTGGTTATAAATTTAGTCCTAATATGATAGGCATCCAAGAGGGATATAATAAAAACTTTCATATAAAGTGCGTTGAATACTATGAGAAGTTTGATTCCTTATGATTGTTTTGAGATATAAAGATGGTGATATTAGAGTCATGCTAGTGAGTAATTGTGGATTTGAGAAATACTTGTGTTAAGGTTTGTGATTCCCGTAGCATGCACGTATGGTGAACCAATATGTGATGAAGTCGGAGCATGATTTATTTATTGATTGTCTTCCTTATGAGTGGCAGTCGGGGACGAGCGATGTGAGACTATCTCCCTCTTTTTGTCTTCTCCACAACCACCTTCTATTCCACCTATAGTGCTATGTCCATGGCTCACGCTCATGTATTGCGTGAAAGTTGAAAAAGTTTGAGAACATCAAAAGTATGAAACAATTGCTTGGCTTGTCATCGGGGTTGTGCATGATTTAAATATTTTGTGTGATGAAGATGGAGCATAGCCAGACTATATGATTTTGTAGGGATAAGCTTTCTTTGGCCATGTTATTTTGAGAAGACATAATTGCCTTGTTAGTATGCTTGAAGTATTATTGTTTTTATGTCAATATTAAACTTTTGTTTTGAATCTTACGGATCTGAACATTCATGCCACAATAAAGAAAATTACATGGATAAATATGTTAGGTAGCATTCCACATCAAAAATTCTGTTTTTATCATTTACCTACTCGAGGACGAGCAAGAATTAATCTCGGGGATGCTTGATACGTCTCCAACGTATCTATAATTTTTGATTGTTCCATGCTATTATATTATCTGTTTTGGATGTTTTATATGCATTAATATGCTATTTTATATTATTTTTGGGACTAACTTATTAACCTAGAGCCCAGTGCCAGTTTCTGTTTTTTCCTTGTTTTTGAGTTTCGCAGAAAAGGAATACCAAACGGAGTCCAAACGGAATAAAACTTTCGCGATGATTTTTCTTGGACCAGAAGGAAACTAGGAGACTTGGAGATGAAGTCGGAGGATCCACGAGGCGGCCACAAGGACGGAGGGTGCGCCTAGGGGGGTAGGGCGCACACCCCACCCTTGTGGGCCCCTCGTGCACCTCCTGGCCTAATTCTTTTGCCTATATATACCCATATATCCCCAAACCAACAGAGGCATCCACGAAAAGATTTTTCCACCGCCGCAACCTTCTGTACCCGTGAGATCCCATCTAGGGACCTTTTCCGGCACCCTGCCGGAGGGGGATTCGATCACAGAGGGCTTCTACATCAACACCATTGCCCTTCCGATGAAGCGTGAGTAATTTACCACAGACCTACGGGTCCATAACTAGTAGCTAGATGGCTTCTTCTCTCTCTTTGATTCTCAATACCATGTTCTCCTCGATGTTCTTGGAGATCTATTCGATGTAATACTTTTTTGCGGTGTGTTTGCCGAGATCCGATGAATTGTGGATTTATGATCAGCTTATCTATGAATATTATTTGAATCTTCTCTGAATTCTTATATGCATGATTTGATATCTTTGTAATTCTCTTCGAACTATCGGTTTGGTTTGGCCAACTAGATTGGTTTTTCTTGCAATGGGAGAAGTGCTTAGCTTTGGGTTCAATCTTGCGGTGTCCTTTCCCAGTGATAGTAGGGGTAGCAAGGCACGTATTGTATTGTTGCCATCGAGGATAAAAAGATGGGGTTTTCTTCATATTGCTTGAGTTAATTCCTCTACATCATGTCATCTTACTCAATGCATTACTCCGTTCTTTATGAACTTAATACTCTAGATGCATGCTGGATAGCGGTCGATGTGTGGAGTAATGGTAGTAGATGCAGAATCGTTTCGGTATACTTAACACGGACGTGATGCCAATATTCATGATCATTGCCTTAGATATCGTCATAACTTTGCGCTTTTCTATCAATTGCTCGACAGTAATTTGTTCACCCACCGTATTATTTTCTATCTTGAGAGAAGCCTCTAGTGAAACCTATGGCCCCCGGGTCTATTTTCCATCATATAATCTTCTACTTTTCATCATACAAGTTTCTGATATACTATTTTGCAATCTTTTACTTTCCGATCTATAAAACAAAAATACCAAAAATATTTACTTTATCGATTATCTATCTCTATCAGATCTCACTTTTGCAAATAACCGTGAAGGGATTGACAACCCCTTTATCGCGTTGGGTGCAAGTTGTTTGATTGTTTGTGCAGGTATTCGGTGATTTGTGCGTTGTCTCCTACTGGATTGATACCTAGGTTCTCAAACTGAGGGAAATACTTATTTCTACTTTTCTGCATCACCCTTTCCTCTTCAAGGGAAAAACCAACGCAAGCTCAAGAAGTAGCAGGTAGCATTCCACATCAAAAATTCTGTTTTTTATCATTTACCTACTCGAGGACGAGCAGGAATTAAGTTTGGGGATGCTTGATACGTCTCCAACGTATCTATAATTTTTGATTGTTGCATGCTATTATATTATTTGTTTTGTATGTTTTATATGCATTAATATGCTATTTTATATTATTTTTGGGACTAACCTATTAACCTAGAGCCCAGTGCCAGTTTCTGTTTTTCCTTGTTTTTTAGCTTCGTGGAGAAGGAATACCAAACGGAGTCCAAACGGAATAAAATCTTCGCGATGATTTTTCTTGGACCAGAAGACACCCAGGAGACTTGGAGATGAAGTCGGAGGAGCCACGAGGTGGCCACAAGGGTGGAGGGTGCGCCCCCTGCCTTGTGGGCCCCCTGTGACACTCCTGACCTAACTCTTTCGCCTATATATTCACATATATATTCCCAAACCACCAGAAGGATCCACGAAAACACTTTTCCACCGCCGCAACCTTCTGTACCCATGAGATCCCATCTAGGGACCTTTTCCGGTACCCTGCCGGAGGGGGATTCGATCATGGAGGGCTTCTACATCAACCCTATTGCCCTTCCATGAAGCGTGAGTAGTTTATCTCAGACCTACGGGTCCATAGCTAGTAGCTAGATGACTTCTTCTCTCTCTTTGATTCTCAATACCATGTTCTCCTTGATGTTCTTGGAGATCTATTCGATGTAATACTTTTTTGTGGTGTGTTTGCCGAGATCCGATAAATTGTGGATTTATGATCAGATTATCTATGAATATTATTCGAATCTTGTCTGAATTCTTTTATGCATGATTTGATATCTTTGTAATTCTCTTTGAACTGTCGGTTTGGTTTGGCCAACTAGATTGGTTTTTCTTGCAATGGGAGAAGTGCTTAGCTTTGGGTTCAATCTTGCGGTGTCCTTTCCCAGTGACAGTAGGGGCAGCAAGGCACATATTGTATTGTTGCCATCGAGGTTAAAAGATGGGGTTTACATCATATTGCTTGAGTTTATTCCTCTACATCATGTCATCTTACTTAATGCGTTACTCTGTTCTTCATGAACTTAATACTCTAGATGCAGGCAGGAGTTGGTCGATGTGTGGAGTAATAGTAGTAGATGCAGAATCGTTTCGGTCTACTTTACACAGAGGTGATGCCTATATTCATGATCATTGCCTTAGATATCGTCATAACTTTGCGCTTTTCTATCAATTGCTCGGCAGTAATTTGTTCACCCACCGTATTATTTGCTATCTTGAGAGAAGCCTCTAGTGAAACCTATGGCCCCCGGGTCTATTTTCCATCATATAAGTTTCCGATCTACTATTTTCCATCATATTAGTTTCCTATCTACTATTTTTGCAATCTTTTACTTTCCGATCTATAAACCAAAAATACCAAAAATATTTACTTTATCTTTTATTTAGTTTCATCTATATCTATCAGATCTCACTTTTGCAAGTAACCGTGAAGGGATTGACAACCCCTTTATCGCGTTGGGTGCAAGTTGTTTGATTGTTTGTGCAGGTATTCGGTGATTTGTGTGTTGTCCCATACTGGATTGATACCTTGGTTCTCAAACTGAGGGAAATACTTATCTCTACTTTGCTGCATCACCCTTTCCTCTTCAAGGGAAAAACCAACACAAGCTCAAGAAGTAGCAACTATCAACTGGAAGATCAACTCCTAGCCGAGTCAAGTGGTTATGATACCTAGACATTTTGAGTATGTGTTCACAGACATAACTGTTCTCCTCCATCTTGCAGCTATAGAACTTGTTGGAGACTTCATATCTCTCAACCCGGGCATTTGCTTGAAATATTAACTTCAAGTCTTGGAAAATCCACTACTAGGGATAACCCTAGCAATAGCGCTGGATTTATAGCTATCAGTAGCGCTGGTACAAGCGCTACCACTAAGGCGCTACAGCTAACTGGTAGCAGTAGCGCTGGTTTTCCAGCGCTACTGATATACCTAATTAGCAGTAGCGCTTCAATGAAACCAGCGCTACTGATAAAAGTAAGTAGCAGTAGCGTTCCTTATGAAAAGCGCTACTGCTAAATTTTCCTGTATTTTTGAAAATGCAGCTTATTGTCGCTGTATTTATATAGGTTTTATATATAGTACTTTCATCATATAATTTTATGACCATGATTAGTTATTATATATATCGGTGGGTGAAATGAACATGGATTAGATTTAAGTGGAGGCAACATGTGGTGCACATCGAAAGTACTACTAATCCAAACTAGATCATTCCTCCACTTGAATCTAATTCATGTTCATTTCACCCGCTGATATATATAATAACTCATCATGCTCATATAACAACTTAGCATCATGCATCATCATAATAATAAATAACTCATCATTGTTATCATAATAACAAGTCCTACTCATCATCATCATACAACTTCTACTCGTTATCATAATAACAAGTCATACTCATCATCATCTTAGTCATCGAACCAACCCTATTTAATTGTTCTTAGCACATGATCATGAGTATTAGCTAGGACCTACTACCCTCTCTAAGGTAAAATAGCATAAAACAAGAGTGGCCCTGACGCTCCATTATGGAGAATGGAGATTATCCTGTCTTCAATTCTTGCGCTTCGCACAATGTTGCTTCCAAGTAGCTCCCTATGATTGTCCATACATTTTTCCATTCGTTGATTGTCATGTCTTCATTGGTTTTAGAAATCCGCTATGAACAACGGTGAAGCCTAGGATGACCTGGCCGTAAGCTAATAATATCAAGCCGACCTTTCGGAAACATCAGATCAGGCACACAATTCTTCAGGATTTTCTGTTGAAAAACATAATAATAACATCGTAGTTAGCAATGTAGTTTAGCTTTAGAAGAATTTATGCAAAAGATGCAAGGATGTCGTAAAGTAATTTTTTTTTACCATGCCATCTCTATGGATGTTACCGTAGTTCAACACGTGCACTAGCGGCACATATTGACCATAATGTGCAGGAGTTTCATAATTGATATTGTAATTCTCAACATCAATAATAAATGAGATAAGATGATCTTTCTCCTCATAAGTTCATTCAGCGCCATCAGTGTAGTAGGTTCTGTCTACCATCTTTCGTACATTTTTTGAAGAATGAAAATAAGCTGTCAATGGAAATAAGCTGTCAACTATTTTGAAATAAAAAATATAAATTACTTAATAAATATGTTTCAGAAACTCACATAGAGGTAGAACTAGAAGCGTATCAACAAGGACCCAAATGTCGATATTAGCTTCATCGACATTATCTTTGTCGATATTATCTTCATCGACATTATTTTCGTCGATGTCATCTTCAGGATCCCCAAGATTGAACGTGACATACATACCCTCCTGAAAACCATACGCCTTGCACAGTGCTTGCCAATTCGAGCAACCAAAATGAGATACGCTCTCCGAATTGTATAGCTTTACAGCAAAATCATAACCATGATGGGTCCTGAGATGAACTATCTTTGTCTCCATATTTTCATGATCTTTGAAATTCAGATGCTCCAAGACATAGCGTCTTGCATGGCATGGGATAAGCTATTCGAATTGTAAAAGACGAAAATTACACGTTGAAGAAGCATAAGTCATGCTTAATTACAAAAAAAGACTTGTCGTTGCGTACCGTTTCAACATCGAAGGTCTCATCGAGCTTAACACTGAAGCGCCGACCGTCTACCAGGTGAGGCCTGTCGCACAGGCCCCGGTTGTCGCCACAGTAGTCGCACTCTGGGATCCTATCGTCGTCGTCGTCATACATTTCCTATGTTCATAATTCAAAGATTAAACTTGTAAAATTCAATATATGTACTAAAAAAACTAAATTAGATCATTATATTCACTACAAAAACTAAATTCAATATATTCACTGATTTTTTGACCGTCGGTGATGGTCGTTACTCCTCCTTCCCCTAGTGCATAACAAAGGTCTAGCACAAGGTGAAGAAGGAGAAACGACCCCCACGACAACAGTCGGGATTCTTCTTCTCTCATATATGGTGCAGACTTTCTCACTCACTCATTTTTTGACTGTCATGTATGGAGCCTCGACAGACTTAAAGTCAACCCAAAATGTTGATTAATTATCTTTCTAGAAAATCTGGTAGACTCGATATTTCCTACATATTCTAGCACAAGTCATGCCAAAATTCACGGAATAATCCGGCATGACCTTTGCTAGAAAGGACATATCAAGCACCTGAAATTTGCCGGAATGGAAACTAATCGACACTCCGGCAAAACATAGGCCACTTGGAGGTGTTTGGCTGGTCATCACATTGTCACAGCTACTCATCTACTACTCTACTACATCTATCAAAACATCTACATCATCATTGACATGGGGATTTGGCTGGTCTCACCTCGAGGTCGGAGGGGGTCGGTGACGGGGATGACGGCGGCCAGGATGATGCAGGGGCTCCTTAATTTCTACAAAAACAAAATATAAACAAAAACATTATTAGGACTTAGTGAAACCATATGTCTAAAGCAGAAACAAAATTTGTAAAACCTAGTTCTAACCCTAATAATTTGTAAAACCTTGTTCTAACCCTAAAAATTGAAAAGACCTATACATTTACTAAAAATACCCTAGGTCTAGCCCTAACATCTATCCATCCATCTATCTATATATCCATCCATCCATCTATCCATCCATTTGTCTATCTATACAATATATCAAAAAATACCATAGTTCTAACCATCTATCTATTCATCTATCTATCTATCTATCCATTCATCTATCTATCCATCTGTCTATGCAATGCAGGAGGGATTGGAGGGAGGGAGAGGGTCAGAAGGAGAGGGATGGGAGGGAGAGGGGGAGGGAGCAGGGAGGGAGAAGGGCGAGGGAAGATGGAGGGAGAGGCAGGGTCGGAGGGAGGGAGGGAGAAGGGAGGGATGGAAGGAGAAGGGAGGGAGGCGGCATACTGGGCGAAGGCGGCAGCAGGCGACGGCGGCGGCAGTGGGCAGCGGCTGCGGACAATGAGTGTGTGTGGGAGGGAGTGTTTGGGCCGGCGCGCGGGGGAGGATAAGGTATCAATAACAGTAGCGCTGGCTGCCCGCCCAGTGCTACTGCTAAGTCCCTAGTAGTAGCGCTGGTTCCAGCCAACCGCTACTACTATGTGTAGCCCCTACCGGTGGCCATGGGGCCACTTAGCAGTAGCGCTGCCTGGTGGCCCAGCTCTATTGCTACTTTGGTACCTGTAGCGCTTTCAGTCAAACAGCGCTACTACTAAGTGTCAGTAGCGCTGGTCCCAAAGCCAGCGCTACTACTGATGTCCTACCTATAAGCATTTCCCTAGTAGTGATCTCATATGCTCCATGACGTTCAAAACGTCTTTGAAGTCCCGGTTCTAGGCCATAAAGCATGGCACACTGAACTATCGAGTAGTCATTAGACCGATCCTTCCAGACGTTCATAACATCTGCAGTAGCTCCTGCAGTAGGTCTGTCACTTAGCGGTACATCAAGGACATAATTCTTCTATGCAGCAATGAGGATAATCCTCAAGTTACGGACCCAATCCGTGTCGTTGCTACCATGATCTTTCAACTTAGCTTTCTCTAGGAACGCTTTAAAATTCAGGGGAACGGTAGCTCGGGGCATTGATCTACAACATAGATATGCAAAACTATAAGACTAAGTTCATGATAAATTAAGTTCAATTAATCAAATTACTAATGATCTCCCACTTAAATAAACATCCCTCAAGTTGTCTAAGTGATACATGATCCAAATCAACTAACCCATGTCCGATCATCACGTGAGATGGGGTAGTCTCAATGGTGAACATCTCTATGTTGATCATATCTACTATATTACTCACGTTCGACCTTTCGGTCTCCAGTGTTCCGAGACCATGTCTGTACATGCTAGGCTCGTCAAGTTTAACCCAAGTATTCTGCATGTGCAAAACTGTCTTACACCCGTTGTATGTGAACGTAGAGTCCATCACACCCGATCATCACGAGGTGCTTCAAAACGACGAATTTTGGCAATGGTGCATACTCGGGGAGAACACTTTTATCTTGAAATTTAGTGAAGGGATCATCTTATAATGCTACCGTCGTTCTAAGCAAAATAAGATACATAAAAGATAGGGTCTTTTGCATTTGTATCCCTAACTCAAACCCACTAATCAGATTTGCCCCTAATTACGGAGCCTACTCAAATTTGCACCTCCGCCGTTAGTTTCCCTTATAGAAATGCCCTTCTGCGTCGTTACCGTCCGGTCAAAGAGCTTTGACCGTCTCGAAAAAACAGTAAAAAAATCAAAAAAATCTGAAATGTGGGATCAAAGGTACTCAGGTGCGCAAGGTGCGTGCAAATTTTCATGCTATTTAGACGTTCCAGAAGCTCGTGGCAAAGGAAAACAATAATTTTGTACGCATATGAATAGTAAATTCAAAAAAAATTGCAAGAAAATTCAAAAAATATGAATTCTTTTGGCATCCAAGATGCTCGAGTGCGCAGGGTGTGTGCAAAATTTTGATGTGTTCGGACATTGTAGGAGCTCGTGGAGAAAAAAAAAATTTGGCTAAAAAAAAACTTTGAAAAAAAATACATTATTTTTATTTTTTTGCTAGAGCTCCTCGCATGTCATTTGATAACAAAATTTTGGATGCACCTTGCGCACCCGAGCATCTTTGATGCCAAAAAAATTCATATTTTTTTTGAAGTTTCTTGCTATTTTTTTATTGTACTATTCACAGGCGTACAAATTTATTGTTTTCCTATGCCATGAGCTCCTGGAATGTCTAAATATCATGAAAATTTGCACGCACCTTGCACACCTAAGTACCTTCGATCCCACAAAATTTCAGATTTTTTTGCTATTTTTTTTTAGATGGTCAAAGCCCTTTGACCAGACGGTAACGGTGCAGAAGGACATTTCTGTAAGGGCACCTAATGACGGATGGGCAAATTTGAGCAGGCTTCGAAATTAGGGGCAAATCTGAGTAGGTGGTTTGAGTGAGGGACAGAAATGCAAATGGCCCTAAAAGATAAACATCACATGCAATCAAAATATGTGACATGATATGGCCATCATCATCTTGTGCTTTTGATCTCCATCTCCAAAGCATCGTCATGATCTCCATCGTCACCGGCTTGACACCTTGATCTCCATCGTTGCGTCGGGGTCGTCTCGCCAACTATTGCTAACGCATAGCGATAAAGTAAAGCAATTACATGGCGCTTGCACTTCATACAATAAAGAGACAACCCTAAGGCTCCTGCCGGTTGTCGATATTACAAAACATGATCATCTCATACATCAACATATATCACATTACGTCTTGACCATATCACATCACAACATGCCCTGCAAAACAAGTTAGGCGTCCTCTACTTTGTTGTTGTAAGTTTTACATGGCTGCTACGGGGTTCTAGCAAGAACCGTTCTTACCTACGCAAAAACCACAATGATGATTCATCAAGTTTGTTGTTTTAACCTTCTTCAAGGACCGGCCGTGGTCAAATTTGATTCAACTAAAGTAGGAGAAACAGACACCCGCCAACCACTTTTATGCAAAACTAGTTGCATGTCAGTCGGTGGAACCGGTCTCATGTGCGTGCACATGTAAGGCTGGTCCATGCCACTTCATCCCACAATACCGCCGAATCAAAATAAGACATTGGTGGTAAGCAGTATGACTATCACCACCCACAACTCTTTGTGTTCTACTCGTGCATATCATCTACGCATAGACCTGGCTCGGATGCCACTGTTGGGAAACGTTAAATGGAAAAAAAAATTCTACGTACACGCAAGATCTATCCATGGAGATGCATAGCAACGAGGGGGAGAGTGTGTCTACGTACCCTCATAGACCGTAAGCGGAAGCGTTTGTTAACGCGGTTGATGTAGTCGAACTTCTTCGCGATCCAACCGATCGAGTACCGAACGTACGACACCTCCACGTTCAGCACACGTTCAGCTCGGTGATGTCCTCGCCTTCTTGATCCAGCAAGACGACAAAGTAGTGGATGAGTTCCGGCAGCACGATGGCGTGGTGATGGTGGTGGTGATGCTATCTCCGCAGGGCTTCGCCTAAGCACTACGAAAATATGACCGAGGGACTAAACTGTGGAGGGGGGCGCCGCACACGGCTAAGCAATTGTCGTCGTGTTGTGTGGCGCCCCCTCCCACATATATATAGGTGGGGGGAGGGAGGAGCAGCCAAGGAGGCGCCCCAAGTAGGCCGAATCCTACTTGGGGTCCTCTCCAAGCCGCGCACCCCCATCCTTTCTAGGTGAGAGGGGAAAGGCAGGGGAGGGTGCCCCCCTTTCCTTTCTCCCACGTGGAGGGGAAGGCAGGAGGGGCTAGGCCTCCCCCTTTCCTTCCCTAGGGCTGGCGGCCAGGGAGAGGGGCGCGCCAGCCCCCTTGTGGGCTGGTCTATCCCCCTTTGGCCCATTAGGCCCATACATGTACCGAGGGTGTCCGGAACCCCTTCCGGCGACCCGATGACTACCCGGTGCACTCCAAAACTCTTTCGGTGTCCGAATATCATTGTCCTATATATCAATCTTTACCTCCGGACCATTCCGGAGCTCCTCTTCATGTCTGTGATCTCATCCAGGACTCTGAACAACATTCGGTCACCAAATCATATAACACTATATCATCAACGAACGTTAAGCGTGCGGACCCTACGGGTTCGAGAACTATGTAGACATGACCGAGACACCTCTCCGGTTAATAACCAATAGCAGAACCTGGATGCCCATATTGGCTCCTACATATTCTACGAAGATCTTTATCGGTCGAACCTTATGACAACATACGTAATTCCCTTTGTCCATCGGTATGTTACTTGCCTGAGATTCGATCGTCGGTATCTTCATACCTAGTTCAATCTCATTACCGGCAAGTCTCTTTACTCGTTCCGTAATACATCATCTTGCAACTAACTCCTTAGTCACTGTGCTTGCAAGGCTTCTTATGATGTGTATTACTGAGAGGGCCCAGAGATACCTCTCCGATACTCGGAGTGACAAATCCTAATCTCGATCTATGCCAACTCAACAAACACCTTCGAAGATACCTGTAGAGCATCTTTATGATCACCCAGTTACGTTGTGACGTTTGATATCACACAAGGTATTCCTCCGGTATTCGGGAGTTGCATAATCTCATAGTCGAAGGAATATGTATTTGACATTAAGAAAGCAATAGCAATAAACTGAACGATCAATATGCTAAGCTAACAGATGGGTCTTGTCCATCACATCATTCTTCTAATGATATGATCCCGTTATCAAATGACAACACATGTCTATGGTTAGGAAACCTTAACCATCTTTGATCAACGAGCTAGTCTAGTAGAGGCTTTACTAGGGACACGGTATTTGCTTATGTATTCACACATGTATTTAAGTTTCCGATCAATACAATTCTAGCATGAATAATAAACCTTTATCATGAATAAGGAAATATAAAATAACAACTTTATTATTGCCTCTAGGGCATATTTCCTTCAGGATCACCGTTATCTCATACTGTCTTCGCTCATCATAGATATCTCCAGCTGTCAGCTGAAGGTCACGGATTCACTAAACAATATGTGTTACATGCGTAGGTCTCCGGATCATGTTGTTTGGGCCCTTAAATTGGACACCACACATTACGGTCACCACAAATAAACAACTTAGTAAAAAAATCATAAAACTATAACCACGAATGATGACATATAGAATGGGAACAAATGAATCTTACCGATTACCGAAATCTCCCATGCCTAGGGGGAATAGCACATGCATGGGGGGGAATCACTAAACATCTCAAAGTATAATTTAAGAGAAATCATATGAATAATATCGTGAAGATCCACAATAAGATGAATGATTAAACAAGTCTCAATCTCAAGATTAATACAAATATAGTTATAAACCCTAGTCTTACAACTTGGAATTCCTCTCCCTATGGTGATGATTTGATGAATGGGAATGGAGATGGGGAAACGAGAAGGAATGGATCTCCGGTGAGTCTTCCTATCTAGATCTCTTCTCCCTCTGTTTTGGATGGTGTGGCGGCAGCTATGCCTCTCTGATGCATCCTCACCTTCACAATAGTTGTTCATGTAGATGAGGGGGAGCTGGCGGTGCCTGGTACAAGTGCTTGAGCTCGTACTAGAGGCCGTCTTGTGCTGTGGATGTGCTTGTGCAAATCTGTCCAATATAGAAGTTGCTCCATTTGGCTTCAGTTGATGGGATCTCAATTGGGTTTCTTCCAAAGTATATTTTTCTGCACAGCAATGAAAAAAACAAATTTTCTTCTTTCTCGAATGGTTAGCGTTAGAAAGATGCGAGAAATATCAAAAACCCGGTGAAAACCATATCGAAGCCCTCTACTAAAAGTGGCAAAATCTAGAGCCATCAGCTGGCGGCGGCAGTGTGCGGGTTAGCTCCCGAGAAGGCCCGTCCGACTCTGGATCTCATGGCCGGTGTATGGTAGGCTGGTGTATAGTGGGCCGGTGTGATGGCAGCCCGGTGTGGCCGTCATTCTAGGTTGCGGACATGAGGGTGGCTCCTGGGTGCGTGCGTGATGCTGTGATGAATGTGTGGCTCTGGCAGGCTACCTCCCCTGGCTATGTGCGCGTGGAGGTGAGACTAGTGGGTATTCGGCAGAGCTTGAGAGGGCCTAGAGGCGGTGGCGAGCTGAGTGTCATTGGAGGGCACGATTGGCTTGTTACGGCCGCCCTGGTGGTCGGAGTTGCCGGCTACCTTGGGCATCCTCGTATGGATTTGAACGACAGATATGATGTGACCGTCTTTGCTCCTCCTGGTGGCATAGTACTCTATTAGTTGGCCGGCGGTGCTACCTGACCCTTGACCATCTCTGGCAATGTCGAGTTGGGGTCTGTGGGTTGTTCGTGGTGGCGTCTACACGTTATGATGTTAGTGTAGGGTTGGTGGCGGGGTTACAGGTCCTTGTTGGTGGACGATGTCTGGTGAAGCACATGTATTGGGGGACTGACTTGGTCCGTACTAGCGCAAACCTTCACGTTATGGTCCACTTTCTTGCTACTTGTTTGTGGCATCAGTCCAATTTGCGCTCTTTGGGCGCTGCTGTGTCAGTGGACGGAACGACAGCGAGGACCACGGATTGGCGGCGCTCAAGTGTGCTTGGCGGGGGCCGTCGGTAGTCATTTGGTTGTATCACCCGGTCCACCGAGACCGGCTGGGGACGCGGGCGTGGGTGCTTCCTATGGTGAGGGCACCGACCTAGGCCCAGTGGCTGATGCCGGGCAAGGAGACGCCTTTCGCTTCGACTACCATGGTTGGGTTGTCATGATGTGGATGGTTGGTGGTCCCTAGGGGCATGGTGCCTGAGTGGTTGATACGTCTCTGTCGTATCTACTTTTCCTAATGCTTTTCCTTTTGTTTTGGACTTTAATTTGCATGATTTGAATGAAACTAACCCGGAGTGACACTGTTTTCAGCAGAACTACCATGGTGTTGTTTTTGTGTAGAAATAAAAGTTCTCGGATTGGAACAAAACTTTGCGAGGATTTTTTATTCAATAAATAAGAATTTCTGGAGCCAAGAACCATCGGAGGGGGGCACCTGGGTGGGCACAACCCACCAGGGCGCGCCCCCCCTCCAGGTGCGCCCAGGTGGGGATGGCCCCGCAGACATCAACCCTGATACTATAAAATCACATATTTGGAGAAAAAAATTAGGGAGAAAGAATTATCGCGTTCACGAGATGGAGCCGCCGCCACCTCCTGTTCTTTATCGGGAGGCCAGATCTGGAGTCCGTTTGGGGCTCCGGAGAGGGGGATCTTCGATCTTCGTCATCACTAGCCCTTCAGCATCGCCAATTCCATGATGCTCCCCACCGGAAGTGAGTAATTCCTTCGTAGGCTCGCTGGTCGGTGAGGAGTTGGATGAGATTCATCATGTAATCGAGTTAGTTTTGTCAGGGCTTGATCCCTAGTATCCATTATGTTCTGAGATTGATGTTGCTATGACTTTGCCATGCTTAATGCTTGTCACTTTGGGCCCAGGTGCCATGATTTCAGATCTGATCCATTTATGTTATCACCATTATATCTATGGTCTAGATCTGATCTTGCATGTTATAGTCACCTACTACGTGTTATGATCCGGCAACCCCGGAGTGACAATAGTTGGGACACTTCCCGGTGATGACCGTAGTTTGAGGAGTTCATGTATTCACTATGTGTTAATGCTTTGTTCCGGTTCTCTTTTAAAAGGAGGCCTTAATATCCCTTAGTTTACAATAGGACCCCGCTGCCACGGGAGGGTAGGACAAAAGATGTCATGCAAGTTCTTTCCATAAGCACGTATGACTATTTACGGAATACATACATACATTATATTTATGAACTGGAGCTAGTGCCGTATCGCCCTAGGTTATGACTGTTATATGATGAATATCATCCAACGAATTCACCGATCCAATGCCTATGAATTTCTCTCATATTGTTCTTGCTAAGTTACCACTGCTATTGTTACTCTTGCACTTGCTACAAAATCATTGCTATTACTGTTACCATTTCTATTGCTGTTGTTACTACTATCAAAACTACCATACTACTTTGCTACTGATCACTTTGCTGTAGATAATTAATCTCCAGGTGTGATTGAATTGACAACTCAGCTGCTAATACTGGCAAATATTCTTTGGCTCCCCTTGTGTCAAATCAATAAATTTGGGTTGAATACTCTACCCTCGAAAACTGTTGCGATCCCCTATACTTGTGGGTTATCAAGACCTTTTTCTGGCGTCATTACCGGGGAACATAGCTATATTTTTTGAGTCACTTGGGATTATTGTCAAATTATCACTATGAAGAATCTGAAGGATGCTAAGACTAAGATTTTTCGCTATAAGACGAGGGGAGGTAAGGAACTGCCATCCAGCTCCACTTTGGATTCACCATCTGTTATAAGTAGACTTGCAACACCACCACATGCTATCAATTCTGATATGTCGTAAGTTATTGATGATGCTACTTCTTCTATGAATGCTACTCATGATGATGCTAGTACCTTGCTTGATGATAATGTGCCACTAGGTGAATTTCTTGATGAACAACTTGCTAGAACTAAGGCTTTTGAGAATGCTGAAACTGATGAAATTGTTGAAACCGATGAAGAGCTTGAAACTGAAAATCTTGAAACACCTATTAGACCTAGTTCTCCTATATATGAATTGCCAAAGGTATCGGAAGGTTATGTTATGGATGAGGAGACAACTAGAGACATTCTTGCTTGTAAGGATAGAGATGATCTGGAAAAATTATTATGCAAGTATAAAGAAAAGACTTTGAATGCTAGAATGAAATGTGATCCTAAGTTTGCTACTTCACCTATCTTTGTTGATGATAAGGATTATGAATTCTCTGTCGACCCAGAGTTGATTACTTTGGTTGAATCTGATCCTTTCCATGGTTATGAAACTGAAACTGTTGTGGCACATCTTACTAAGTTGAATGACATAGCCACCCTATTTGCTCATGATGAGAAAATTCGCTACTATTATATTCTCAAATTATTTCCGTTCTCATTAAAGGGTGATGCTAAGGCTTGGTACAATACTCTTGCTACTGGTTGTGTGTGTAGTCCCCAAGATATGATTTATTACTTCTTTGAAAAATATTTTCCTACTCATAAGAAACAAGCTGCTTTACAGGAAATATTTAACTTTGCGCAAATTGAAGAAGAGAGTCTCCCACAAGCTTGGGGGAGGCTTCTCCAATTGCTTAATGCTTTTCCTGATCATCCTCTTAAGAAAAATGAAATACTTGATATCTTCTATAATGGACTAACCGATGCTTCTAGGGATTTCCTAGATAGTTGTGCTGGTTGTGTTTTCAGGGAACGAACTGTTGAACAAGCCGAAGAATTATTGAATAACATATTGAAAAATTATGATGCTTGGACTCTTCCCGAACCACCACTCAAACCTACTCCGAAGAAGAGGGGTATCTTATATCTCAGTCCTGAAGATATGCAAGAGGCAAAGAAATCCATGAAGGAAAAAGGTATTAAAGCAGAGGATGTTAAAAATTTACCACCTATCGAAGAAATACATGGGCTTGAAACACCACCACCACCTAAGGTGGTAGAGGTAAATTCTTTACTAAAGTTCGATGAAGGTGATATTCCTTATAATAAACATCCTAGTCAATGCTTTATGAGTTTGATAATTACATTAGAAAGCAAGATCACTTCAATGAAAATGTTATGAAACAATTGAAATACAATTCTGATATGATTGCTCGCTTGAGTGACTTGTTATTTAGAATCTCAAATGATGTTAGAGGTGTGGGAAAGCATGCTTCTATGGTTCAAACTCAATTAGAACAAGTTGCTAAATCTCAAAGAGAGTTGCTTGATGAAATGAATAATAATATCAACGATCATGCTGTTAGAGTAATGACTAGAAGAGGTAGAATGACTCAGGAACCACTTTATCCTGAGGGACACCCAAAAGGAATTGAACAAGACTCTCAAAGAGTTGACACTGATGTACCTAGTCCTTCTAAAAAGAAAAAGAAGAAGAAAAATGATAGGACTTTGCATGCCTCTAGTGAACCTGAAGTTGAAAAACCTCCTGATAATGATAATGAAGTCTCTGTCTCTGATGCTGAAACTCAATCTGGTAGTGAACACCCACCTTCTGAAAATGAAAAAGACAATGATGAGGTTCATGAAGATACTCAAACAAATAATAAAGAACCAGATAATGATGTTGAGATAGAACCAGCAGCTGATCTTGGTAACCCACAAGCCAAGAATAAAAGATATGATAAAAGAGACTTTGTTGCTAGAAAACACGGTAAGGAAAGAGAACCATGGGTTCAAAAACCTATGCCCTTTCCACCTAAGTCAACCAAAAAGAAAGATGATGAAGAATTTGAACGCTTTGCTGAAATGCCGAGGCCAGTCTTTTTGCGTACTCGCTTGACTGATATCTTAAAAATGCCTCCTTATGCAAAGTACATGAAAGACATCATCAGTAACAAGAGAAAAATACCGAAAACTGAAATTTCCACCATGCTTGCTAATTATACTTTTAAGGATGGAGTACCTAAAAAACTTGGAGATCCGGGAATACCAACTATACCTTGCTCCATCAAAAGAAATTATGTGAAAACTGCTTTATGTGATTTAGGAGTTGGTGTTAGTGTTATGCCTTTCTCTTTATATAAAAGACTTGATTTGAATAAACTCACACCTACTGAAATATTGTTGCAAATGGCTGATAAATCAACTGTCATACCTATCGGTATTTGTGAGGATGTGCTCATTGTTGTTGCTAATGTTACTATCTTGACTGACTTTGTTATACTTGAGATGCCCGAGGATGACAACATGTCGATTATCCTCGGTAGACCCTTCTTGAATACTGCAGGGGCTGTTATTGATTGCAATAAAAGCAAGGTCACTTTTCATATCAATGGTAATGAACATACGGTGCACTTTTCGAAGAAACAAGTCCAAGTGAATGGTATTAATGTTATTGAAAAATCTCCGACAATCACTATTGGAAGTTTTCAACTGCCCCTACCTACTGTTAAAAAGAAATATGAAATGCTTATTGTTGGGGACATTCACATCCCCATTGAGGTAACTTAGTGTTTTACAAAAGTTCTTCGGTTTCATGCTAATCGGAAGTGGTTGTTAATAAGACTTGATCAACCTTATTAATGAATCATTTTTGAGAGGTATGAAGTTGATGAATTTAGTGAGCACTACCTTCTGTCCCTACCTTTTTGTTTTCTGTTTTTATTAGTTAAATAAAATAAAATGCCATGCCTTGCCTGTTTCCTGAGTTTTCCGTGCAATAAAAAATGACCCAAAAATAAAAGTTCTCAGAATGCTCTGAAAATTTAATACGAATTTTTTCTGAATATTTAAGAATTTTTGGTGCAAATAACATCAGAGGGAGGTGCTCCAGGTGGGCACAACCCACCTAGGCGCGCCAGCACCCCCAGGCGCGCCCTGGTGGGTTGTGGTCCCCACGTGGGCCCCCTCACTTATCCCTTCACTCCATATCATCACCTACCTCCAGAAAAAATCACCATTGCTCTCTCTCTCTCTCTCTCTCTCTCTCTCTCTCTCTCGTGTTCTTGCTCTCAAACCCGCGGATTTCGATCTCTTTGCTCGAAGTTCCGTTTTCGAAACTGTTTTGGGGGATTATTGCTTGGTATGTGACTCCTCCATTGGTCCAATTAGTTTTTGCTTTGGTGGTTTATATTTAGAATAATTAGTGACTCTTGGTGCTGCTATAGATGAGCTTGCATGTTGAATTCTTAGAGTTCTAAGTAGCTTGAATGCTTGATATGGCCTCTATGCATCCCTATGAGTAGTTGCTATCAATCTTGTGAAGTTTTGTTGAGAAATTTTTTGTGAATTAAAAATTTCAGAATTTTGTTCATAGGAAAAAGATGAGTATCTTTAGGAAGTTTGCTTCCAAGAAGAACTCCAAGGGTGTTATTGGGGAGTCATCTGACAGTGATCTCCGCACCCGGAGAATGGCGGAGGTACGACCGTGCGAATGGCCGCATAACCCATTCATGGAAGGAGCCGGAATCCGTCAAGAGTTTGCACAGTATGCTGCTAATGCCGGCCTCACTGACTTCATCGCAGCTGAATGTGAACAGTATCATCTCCTCACAAATTCCTTTGTGCAAAGTTTTCATTTCTTGAGTAGGAATAATCCTCCTGAGGTGCAGTTTGACTTATATGCTGAACCCCATCAGATACCACTTTCTGAGTTTTGTGACATATGCATGATCCCTTCTAACGGGGATTTAGTAGAGCCTAGGCCCACAGAGTTTGATAGTTTTTACCGCACTCTGACTGTGGGGGATGAGAGAGGGGTATCGGCTGTCACTGCCACTAGCTTACACTTTCCGGCTGTGCATTATTTTGCTCTATTCATTGCGAAGTGTTTACTTGCTAGAGAGAAGGTAGGTGCACTCAGCGCGCCTGACTTTGCTGTTTTACGTCATGCACTTTACGGCGACAACACTTATAGCTTGGGAGCTATTGTGGCACGTCGCCTACACATTAACAGATCCGAGGGTAAGATACATGGTGGTATTTATGCTACTCGCTTGGCAAGTCACTTTAACATTCAGATACGCCAGCATGATTATCCTTTACCCAAGGTTTATCTAGATCGCTCGGCTATGGCACACCACCAATTTATTGATGGCGAGAACACTACTAGTGATTTTCCTTATAACCTTGTTTTTAGTGAGGACACTCGTGATATTATTCCGTTGCCTGCACCTGCTTTGTTTGATCCTATTGCCAGGGGCGGATACAGGATTATGCCTGAGGACATTGTCGCCTACCGGAACAACCTGGCTGCGGCACAGGCGGAGCCTCAGGAATGGGACCCTCAGGTGCCCGCTCCCCATCACTTCAACATAGGACCCCATGGCTTCTTCGAGTGGTGATTACCAAGTTAGGACAAAAGCCTAAGCTTGGGGGAGTACGTATTTCCACCGACATTACATTCATGTTCACACATTTGATTCCAGTTGTCGGTGTCCACACTTTTTCATTGTATTACCATGCTAGATTTATTTTCTCGCCTTCTTCTTGTGTGTTTAAAAAACTTTGAGAAAATACAAAAATATTTCCTGCTTCTTTCTAGTATAACTAGCTATAGTATTTAAAAAGAAAACCCAAAAAGATTTCCTTGTTCTTCTTTTGCTTGTTGGGAGCTCTCCCGTGTAAATAGTTTTTCTCGTTTTTGTTTTTCCTTTCTTAAATTTGCTTTCTTTCAGAAAACCAAAAAACTCCAAAAATATTTCAGTGTGTTTCTCTGAATTTCTTTTTATTGAGTCATACCGAGGAGAAGACCACGATGAAAATGTTGAGTGGCTCTCATTTGCATTGTTGTTGATCTAATAGAGAGCCCGTATTACCTTGTTTTCTTATTTTTGAATAAAGTGTTTGCAGATTCCAGCTTAGTCCACGTCACTCTTGCACTATTATTATTTTCATATCGTTCGGTTGTGCAAGTGAATGGCAATAATGACGATATTTGATGAACTGGCTGTGGCAGAGAGAAACAGGTATGAACTCAACTTGTTCTGTTTTTGTAAATATGTTTAACCTAGTATCCATGATTCAGCTCATTATGATCAAACATGTTTGCAATGACCCTTAGAGATTATAGTTTCTCATGCCATGCTTAAGTAGCTAGGAGTGGATAATGTTTTATCTTGGATGTCAACATTGCATTAAAATAATTGTGATGTAGTATGATGATATGGTATCCTCCTCTGAATGTTCGAGTGGCTTGACTTGGCACATGTTCATGCATGGAGTTGAATCAAAACCAACATAGCCTCTATGATATTTATGTTCATGGTGTTCATATCCTATTCATGCTAGTATCCAATGTTACTTATGCATAGTGCATGTTCATGACCGTTTTCACTCTCTAGCTGGCCGCTTCTCAACCTAATTGCTAGCCTTCGCCTGTACTAAGTGGGAATTCTTCTTGTGCATCAAAACCCTGAAACCCAAGTTATTCCAGATGAGTCCACCATACCTACCTATATGCGGTATTACCCTGCCGTCCTCAGTAAATTTGCATGTGCCACCTCTAAAAAATTCAAATAAATATCATTTTTGTGTGCCTGGATTGTTCATAGAGCGACAGGAGGTAGTCAGTATCTTCCATGTTAAGCGGGTTATTCTCATGATGAGTGTTTATTCACTCGTCCTTGCACGAGAGGGGCGGTAATAGGGATTCCCAGTCCCGAATTCAAATTGCAAATAATTAAACAAAACTCCCCCAGGAATGTTATTGGTATGGACGACACCCGTTGTTTCGGACAAGCCATGGAGTGTGATTGTTGGTGGAGGGGGAGTAAACCTTTACTTTTATCGCTTGGGAACCGCCACTAATGTGTTTAGCATGGAAGATACCGATAACTAATGGTCGCGAAGTAAATAAGAAGGGTGCATTTCTCAAAATTTCATTTACCTCTGTTTTAAAACTTGAGCTCTGGCACCTCTGCAAATCACTGCTTCCCTCTGCGAAGGGACTATCTATTTACTTTTATGTTGTGTCATCACCTTCTCAAATAAGCGCCAGAACCTAAGAGCACTATTGTCATCCTCATGCATTGTGTATAGCTAATGTTGGGTGCATCATGACTGGATCTTTTCTACCATGAATTACAATGTTTAGTCGCTGCTCGGACTTTGGAGGTGCTCTGCATTTATGTTTTGCGGTCTCAGAAAGGGCTAGCGAGATACTACTATTGTCATATTATATCATGGTTGCTTTGACAAAGTGTTGTTGTTTGAGATATATTATTATTGCTCGCTAGTCGATTATGCCATTGTTATGAGTTAATATAATTTTTAAGAGTTATTATCGACATGGTTAGTTATAATCCTTGCTGAAAACCTGGGTGCTACTTAAGCTTATTTATGTAAACAAGAGCAAAAGAGTTCGTAAAAGTTTTTCTTTTTCACTTTCAGTTTATCAACTGAATTGCTTGAGGACAAGCAAAGGTTTAAGCTTGGGGGAGTTGATACGTCTCCGTCGTATCTACTTTTCCTAATGCTTTTCCTCTTGTTTTGGACTCTAATTTGCATGATTTGAATGAAACTAACCCGGACTGACGTTGTTTTTAGCAGAACTACCATGGTGTTGTTTTTGTGCAAAAATAAAAGTTCTCGGATTGGAACAAAACTTTGCGAGGATTTTTTATTCAATAAATAAGAATTTCTGGAGCCAAGAACCACCGGAGGGGGGCACCTGGGTGGGCACAACCCACCAGGGCGCGCCCCCCCTCCAGACGTGCCCAGGTGGGTTGTCCCCACCTGGTGGCCCCGCAGACTTCAACCCTTATACTATAAAATCACATATTTGGAGAAAAAAATCAGGGAGAAAGAATTATCACGTTTCACGAGATGGAGCCGCCGCCACCTCTTGTTCTTCATTGGGAGGCCAGATCTGGAGTCCGTTTGGGGCTCCAGAGAGGGGGATCTTCGATCTTCGTCATCACCAACCCTTCTCCATCGCCAATTCCATGATGCTCCCCACCGGGAGTGAGTAATTTCTTCATAGGCTCGCTGGTCGGTGAGGAGTTGGATGAGATTCATCATGTAATCGAGTTAGTTTTGTTAGGGCTTGATCCCTAGTATCCATTATGTTCTGAGATTGATGTTGCTATGACTTTGCCATGCTTAATGCTTGTCACTTTGGGCCCGGGTGCCATGATTTCAGATCTGAACCGTTTATGTTATCACCATTATATCTATGTTCTAGATCCGATCTTGCAAGTTATAGTCACCTACTACGTGTTATGATCTGGCAACCCCGGAGTGACAATAGTTGGGACACTTCCCGGTGATGACCGTAGTTTGAGGAGTTCAAGTATTCACTATGTGTTAATGCTTTGTTCCGGTTCTCTATTAAAAGGAGGCCTTAATATCCCTTAGTTTCCAATAGGACCCCGCTGCCACGGGAGGGTAGGGCAAAAGATATCGTGCAAGTTCTTTCCATAAGCACGTATGACTATTTACGGAATACATGCCTACATTACATTTATGAACTGGAGTTAGTGCCGTATCACCCTAGGTTATGACTGTTATATGATGAATATCATCCAACGAATTCACCGATCCAATGCCTACGAATTTCTCTCATATTGTTCTTGCTAAGTTACCACTGCTATTGTTACTCTTGCACTTGCTACAAAATCGTTGCTATTACTGTTACCGTTTCTATTGTTGTTGCTACTACTATCAAAACTACCATACTACTTTGCTACTGATCACTTTGCTACAGATAATTAATCTCCAGGTGTGGTTGAATTGACAACTCAACTGCTAATACTTGCAAATATTCTTTGGCTCCCCTTGTGTCGAATTAATAAATTTGGGTTGAATACTCTACCCTCGAAAACTGTTGCAATCCCCTATACTTGTGGGTTATCAGTGGGCATCCTGGATGGCAGGCTCCACAGTTGGCTTTCCTGTAGGCTCCATGGTGGCAGTGGTGGCTTCACCCCTTCTTCGTGTGGGTGGTAAGGGGTGCAGCGGTGGGAGGCTCTGGTCTGCTTTGGCAGGGCCTAGTTCTAGTGTGGATGGGCTGACCCTTGTTGTGGTGGTGACCAAGGTCCCTCCAATTGTGTACATCATTTGCCGAGCAAAAGCTTTGCATTTCTGGCACCGGCAACGGCAGCACCGGTGGGTGCCACTTGCTTCCTGAAGACGTCGTCGTGGGGCTAGTCCTTGTGCCAGGGCTCTGGGTGAAAACTCTAGTATGTTTGTTTGAACTTGGTAGTGGCGACGCTTTGCGCCATCACCCTCTTGCTGGCGTTGTCGTGGAGGTCGGGAGACTTCGATGGATCCTCGATAGGTGTTAGGCCTGTTCTAGAGTCGTGGTTATCTCTTGATCTGCCTTGTAAGGGGATCTCCCCACAATATTTTATCATCTGTCCATGTACTTTGTTGTGATGTTGCTTTATATATAAAGCGGGGCAAAAGTCTGTTTCGAGAGAAATAGAATTGTTGTGGTGCTTCTTCTACCTCCACCTTCCTTCGATCCATCTTCCAACGCTTTTTGGGCCACCGGCTACCACCACCCACGGCCAGCACCGCTCTTGCGTGCACCTCGTTGTCTTGCCTTCCTCTGGCCACCTCTGAACCGACCATCTCTCTGAAGTCACATCTCTTTTTCTTCTCCGACACTAACAGTACCCCTCCCCTACCCCGACACCTAAACTATTAATCTCTGACTCCCCTCCATAGGCAGTGGCATCTCTGGCTCCGGGTTGCTCCCATTTAAGGCACCACCGACATCCCCACGCCTCGCGCCGCCGCCGTCTTTGGCCTCAAAACTATGCCTACCCTCTCCCGGATGGACTGTCCCCAATCGCAAATTGAGGCAACTTATAAATAATTGTTACCCAGAAATCAAGTCGAAGAAATAGTTGGTCTATATATCTGAACCAGATACACATGCACATTTTTTTGTTTTGGGATTGCACTGCTACTTCTACGAGCATTGCATTAATAGATTCCAAACTCCTTCACAGTTGACTCTATGTACCGTCCGCTCTTGCACTCAGGAATTCTAGTGGACAATAATAAGCTAATCTGGAAACTGAACTTGCCACTAAAAGTTAAGATTTACATGTCGTATCTTCGGAGAGGAGTTGTGCTAACCAAAGACAAGCTCGCTTGATGCAACTGGCAAGGAAGTAAGAAGGGTACCTTTTGTACTCACGAAGAGACAATCAAACACATATTCTTTTAGTGCAAGTTTGCGCAATCTATATGACCAGTCATCGAAAGAGCGTCTAATTTATATCCGCACACAAGTGTTGCCAATATATATGGTCATTGGCTTGACGGAATACCAAATATGTTTAGTACGCTAATATGGTTCGGAGCATCTGCCTTACTATGTCAATGTGGCTATGTAGAAATAAGTGTGTTTTTAATGGCAAAATCTCTTCTCCTATGTAGGTTATTTACCATGTATGTACTAGCTTCATATGTGGTATATGCAACACCGAATGGAGTACTAATCATTGTTCAAGGTGGTGTCCATGCGGTTGGAGTGGGTGGCCAAGGAGGTTTTTACCTAACATGGATGGCAGTATAACCTCTGGATTGGTCCACCTCCTCCGTCAACATTGGCATAGTTTCGGCATAATATGGCTTTACTCTTGCCAACTTGTTGATTATTATATAGTTTTTTAGATGGTTTGTTTGTGGCTGTGTGCATTAGCTATGAGAAAATTTACTTGAGTAGGAAAGCTGTATCTCAAGCGAACAACAACTTTCTTGTTCGCTTGAGATAGAGTTTGCCTACTCAAATAACTTTTATAAATTAAATTTTTCCAGACCCACTCTTCATTTAAGGGTGGTGAAGTAGGGCCCTAATTCATTGTTGACTTAAACACAAAACTTTACCATTACCCATAACACTTAAGGTCATGCTAATAACTAGAACCGAAAAACCTTTAAGCTTCATTAATTTACACAAAGGACGGGTTGATACTATCATATGCCTTTGCACAATCAACTATTAATATCACCCGAGATTGTTTATTAACATGTGCACAATGAAGATTTCATGCATGATGAGTATGCCTGCTATAATATTTCTACCTCTCATAAATGCAGTTTAGGATAGATAAATGATCTCACTTGCACATGCAATTGTATATTATTCACACCCATAGTTAGTAACTCAAACTAGAGTTGAGAGTAAACATATGGGCCTCTATTATTAGATATTATCAACACTTGATACTTTACGGACCAAGGAAATAGAACCATATTTCAATCTATGTACATCAAGCTTACTTTGACAAAAATCAAGTAACAATCTTTTCAAAGAAATTAATGATGTCCGAATTTTTTTGATAGAACTCAATTGGGAATCTACCAGGGCTAGGTGCTTTAGTGTGATCTACAAAAACATAATAGATTTGGTTTTATCCAAGGAATACTTAACAATAAATGATATGTCCATATCAATGTCAATGGCATGATCTAACCAAAAATTAGCATCCATGCCATTCCTATCTATATGGCCAACAACTATTATAAAAATAAATTATATTCGCTATAAGCCCATCCCACTCTTTAATTATGTTTTCATTATTTTTCAGGAAGAATATGAAATTTTGTCTCATCCAACAGCTAGCTTTGCAATGAAGTATTTGGTGTTACAATCACCAAACTTTAACACTTTCCTTTTGCTCTCTACATCTATCTATGCCATCTTCTTTCATATCTATTTCAACTCATTTTTTTACAGATTTTTCAGCAGGACTTTAAAAGCATATAAGCCATAAATCTCTCCCAGTGAAGGGTCACAAACTTATCATTCAACACTGGATTCCTACGCTCATATTCTCTTGAGATATTAGCATGGCATACTTTTAATTTCCTTCTCAAATTCATCAACCTCCATTGCCACTCACCCAGAGAGCTACTCCCATAAAAAATGCAAGTCCTAAACATCATGTACCACCCCTCTGATGTTATCTCTCTCAAACCAGCAAAGTTCAAACTTAAAAGGTTGAGATTTAGCTCCCTAGTTACCAGTATCAATCAATTGGGAGGTTTGATCAATAAAGACCTTTCAATAGCCCTGACAGTACTCATATGGAACTGCATTCCCTACTCAGTGCTAATTAGTATCCTTTCAAGTTTCTCATATAGGGCCCATCATGGTCGCTAGACTAAGTGTACCTCCTATTGGATAGATTTAATTCTAAGATATTATTGTTTTCAATAATTACATTGAGCAACATTGACCACTTTCCACAACAACATTTCAAGATTTATCTTCACTTGTTCTAACAATATTAAAACCACCCCTTAGAAAAATAGAGTTTCATTCAAAAGACTAAAACCATCATTCCTATTCTATAGAAAGATTCCCAAATAAAAAAGAATTTCTCATGCTTGCATAATATTAGAAAAATCATTGTCAACACCACACCAAAGTCCTCGTGATATGCCTAATACAACTCTCCAGAACAATCTCAAGTTATTAGGTCCGCGATCATCATCTAACCATCCAGAAATAATTTTTTGCACCTGGGTTTCTTGAATACCAATGTAATTTAGTTTGTGTTCACAAATACTTTCTCCCATAAACTTTTTCTTAATGGATCCCCCAATCCTGGGGAAATTCCAAATAAGTCCTATCACTAAATAACCATTTTTTGTTTGGCCCTCTATTTTTAAGCTTCACACTACCACTTGTAGGTGAGTTTCTTTTTCCTTTCTTGCCATTGGAACTTTGACAAACATTTTTTGTAGGTGTTCCAACGCATCATGTTCATCATCAATCATTTTTTTTCCATATCAACCAGAGGATTGATTGCAATAGGAGGACTGAAAATGACTTGATTGTTCTTCACATCAGAGCTAATTAACATACTGATACATGCTTAGCCTATTACAAACCTTCAATTAGTAATATGTTTCTACCTTTTTCAATACTAGTGGAACCAACTGACACCCCAAGCTTGTATGGCATCCCTAGCAAGACAATCTTTAGAGCTTTCAAAACAATTTTATATGGGAGCCAAGGGAAGCAAAGCTAGGATTTTGAGGAAGAATATAGAACAATTAGGTACAAAAGTTGGCGACTAGGAAGATCAAGGTTGGGCTTCTAGGTTTACTCCATTCTTACATCCCAAATTTGATTTCAGTGCATATTTGGAGTTTGGAAATCAAAATGAATATTTATGAAACCCTAAAGCCTTTTTTGGAGTTTAATTAATAGCTATATGAATTTCCTTTTGCATGAAACCCTTTCTGAAAATTACATAAGGGCAAGTAATTTAGAATTCCTCAAAATATATTTGCACTAGTTTACTATAAAATAGTTTTATATTCAAAGGATTTGAAATGGTTTGAATTTGGGTGAATTCAAAACGTATTTAAATCCCAGGATTACAAGAAAAATAGAAAAGAAAAGAAAAAGAAAAAGGCCCAATGCACAGCCAGCCAGGCTAGCCTAGCAGCCGGCCCAACTAGCCAGCCCAACACACGCGCCCGTCAAGCCAAAAAAACAAAGTTGTACGCCACCATCTAATCTAAGTAGCCCATGTGAGATTCGACGTCAACCGCCTCGTCCACACGCTCTCTCTCTCTCTCTCTCTCTCTCTCTCTCTCTCTCTCTCTCTCACTCACTCACTCACTTACATGCGGGGCCCGTCTATCAGGTTGTCGTCCTCAACACTCGCGAAAATCCCACCGCCCACACCCAAGCTCCACGCCGCCCACTCACCCACGTTCTCCCACTTACCACTTAAGCCAGTGGTCGTGACCTGCCCGGTAAATAGCCCCACACCCCCTCTCTATTTCGCCCCACCTCACTTCGCGGGCCGCCGCCAGGCTGCCCTACAACCAACCCCCAAAATCTTCTACACCACCGCCTCTGTTCCGGTGAAATTTCGGCGGGTCAACCTCCGCATCAACCAACCAACCACCACCACCACCCGCACCCACACATTCCGGCGATCTTCCGACGTCGTCCGCACGCCCAGAGACCCCCGAAGCATCGACACCTGAGTTGCGCCGCTGACGACAACGTAACTCCAGTGAGCCCCGTGGCCTTTTGGCGCGCGCGCACACACAGACACACACATCTTTTCCATCACCTTTCCCGTGCTCGCATGCATCACCTTGACATTTTTCTTCATCCAAAACGTGCCAGGAACGTGCACGTGGTCCACACCCGAAGCACACCGATGCCATCGTCGTCCCCAAGAGCAACCGTCACCACCAGCAGCTTCATCGTCCCCGACGATTCCGGCCGCTTTTCCGATGACCTAGCGCCACCCGGTGAACCTCTGTCTAATATTAGTTGTCCAATATGGATCCAACGCATTAGATAGATCACTTAACGAAATGATATCTTTAGATCTGGGCCGTCCAGATCACTTTAAATCCAATGTCCATGTTATGCTCCAGTTCCGAATCGGTATCGTCCAATCAGAGGGTGCCACGTATCCCTAGTTTAAATTAAAACAAATTAAATTAAATTAGTAAATGGAAGATTTATAGAAAAGCCCCTAAACTTCAAAACATCATAACTTTTTACTTGCTAGTCCATATTAGGCGAAACTGTTTGTAAAATGAACCGTACAGAATAAACTTTCTGCCAAAACAATAAAAATACACTTTTGAATATTTAAAAATTAAAATTTAAACAAAATCTTCAAACTTAAATAGGGTATAACTTGCAAACTATAAATCCAAATTAAATGATCTTTTGCAGAATAATTCCAGTGAATATATTTTCAAATGAACATAATATCACATTTGAATAATTTAAAAACCAAAATTAAATATAGTTCAACAGTAGCCAAATTGAAATGGAATTTAAACTTAGTTTGGTACGATTTGTAAACCAAAAACGTAAACTAAATTATACCTTTTGGTGTGTAATTCAGAAACATAAAATTGAATTTATGAAATATTTATGACAAAATAAAACTTTAGGAAATTCAAATCTAATTAGAATTTAACTCAATCTTATCAGGACATATGACTCAATTCTTAATCCGAATTAAATGAAATAGTTTTCTGTTAAATTCTTGAACCAATCTTGAGCCAATGTGAAACCATTTAAAGTTGAACTAAAATTTCCAAGTTTATTTCAAATATGAATTCGAACCTAACTTGAATTCATATATAGCCCACGTCTGCAATTTCTCAAACACCCCATAGAGATCCGCTTTTCTCTTGATGGCACTCAAAACATCCATGATGAGCAGGAAGAGGTTGGGGACAAGGGATCTCCTTGTCTCATCCCATGAGCGTGCCAAATTCTCCTGCCTAGGTGGATATTAATGTGGACGTGATGCTTGCAGATGATAGTAACAGAGGGAACCAGGAGCACTAACGTGGCTCAAATCAGTTTGAGGAAGAGCATGGGCGTACGCTTCCTATGGAAATACTTGACGGATTGATTAACCAAGTCTTCTTGAATGGCCCACCCCTTGATGAATGCACTTTGATCTGGCTTGATTAGGGACTCCAGAAAAGGAGAGACATGCAGTGCCAGCTCCTTTGAGAAGATCTTTGCCAGGCCATGGATTAAACCGATGGGGTGGCAGTCCTCAATATGTCCGTCGCGCCCTCACACTTGGGCAAAAGGGTGGTGAAGGCCTGATTGATTGCGTGTCCAATCTATTCATCAACTGTCAAAGTAGTACAAAGAACACTAGAAGTAAAAATTACATCCAGGTGAGTAGACCACCTACCGATGACTACAAGCACTGGATCGAGTCGAAGGCGCGCCGCCGTCATTGCCCCTCCCTCATCGGAGCTGGGCAAACCTTGTTGTAGTAGGTAGTCAGGAAATTGTTGTGCTAAGGCCCCATAGGACCAGCGCACCAGAACAACAACCGCTGCCGATGAAGAGAAACGTAGATCGGAAAGATCCAACCTACATACGCACTGATAGACAAAGTCAAAGCGGATCGATCGACCAAAGACAAACGCCATGTGAATCCCACAAGATCCGCCGGAGATACACCTCCACACGCCCTCTGACGACGCTAGAATCACCATCGGGAAGCCACTACCGCCTCGTCCTTCTAGGCATGGCACAAAGCCTAACAAAACTGGAAAACTCACCTAAAAATGGAGCCCTCTCGCCGGCACGGGCGGGGATCCACTGCGTCTCCATGGTCCTGGGACCATAGGAGACGAGGCGGACCGGCGGCGGTGCCGGTGAGAGGTTTTGGAAACCCTAGACAAGAGTCGCCTGGGTGTTCGCCTCGCACGACAAATGAAAGATTATGAACGACCACATTCCTGTGCTCAGTTTGTGTTTCCGTCACTTCCTCATCATCGGTTTCTTTCTAACCATTTTCATCTGTCTGTTGTGTTAGGTTATGAGAATCCTCCATGTCATTAGTCATCCTTCCTGTTGGGCACACCTTCATGTTCAACTATGGGATCACGATAAGATACTAGTCCACCTGTTGCGCACACCTTCATGTTCAACTATGGGATCACGATAAGATACCAGTCCACACGAGACTGCCTCTTCTCAAGCTCTTGAATCATTGGAGCTAGGCTTTTGTCAGCCTTAACTTCTATCAGTTTTTGCACTCTAGCAGAGTAAATCAGCTCCATATCTGAGCCGCAGAAATATCGTCAACCTCTTCCCTAGCAGAGTCGGTATTCCTTCCCTTTTCTTTCAATTTTTGTTCAAATCTCCAACATCAGAAGTCAAGTTCTTCACAGTTTGCTTATCAAATGCATCATTCGTGATCACATCAAAGGGCGATACAAGTTAATGCTCGCTTTCCTTTCCTAGTATGTATATATACTACATTTAGCAGTAGAAAAGGCAGCTTCAGACTTCAGTACACGTATGCAATACTGCTACATCTTAGGTTACAAACAGGTACAAGGGTGGTAATTAAAGGCCAGTCCTATATTGGCTAATTACACGAGGTCAACACGCGCGATTCTTGCAGTAACAAGATGCTGGTAGAAAAAGCACATAATATGGCAGCTTGTTCGATCGATCTAGCTAAACCTGGCTGACCATCTTGCCGGCCTTCGTCGACCCCGCCGCACCGCGGTCGTCGCCATCGGCGACCTTGCTGTTCCTGCCGTCGACGGACATCTCCATGTCGTCACCCTGCAGCTTGCCGGCGCCGGCAGCGTTGCCCTTGTTGTTCCGGTAGATGGCGTACAGGATGAGCTGCGCGGCGCCCAGGACGCTCCCGCACCCGTTGGGGATCTGCCAAAGAAGAACGGAGTATCAATCGAACGGTCAAGCGCATCTGCAGAAGCACTGACTGGCTAGGCGATAGCTAGGCATGTTTCATGGCGACGGCCGCACTCGCGCATGGGCGCTGCCTCGCCTCTTCGGCAAGGCCCATTTACTCAGGGCACGTTGCGCGCTCAGCTAGCGTGCATGCATGCATGGAGTAGAAGTCAAAGCGAGTATTCATGCACTGGCCGGCCGGCAAGGGCATCTACTAGACTACTTGACTACAATGACAACGCAGTTAGTGCAGTCATTTTGTCCACTCACAGTTTCCTTCAATTTTGTGCAGTTATTCGACGCTTGTCGGCATCAGAAAAGAGAAACATCGATCCCACGGCACAGCAAAGTTGGATTTGAGGTGTGCGTGCGTGTGTGGACTAATAAGACTTACCGTGACGAAGAGGTCGTGGCCGAGCAAGCCGTAGATGAACCACGACGTACCGCACAGGAACACCGCCAGCGACAGCAGGAACGGCATGTACTCCACGCTCTTCGTCTTGATCACCAGCCTCTGCGAGAAATCGACAAGTCCCAGATCAGGAGACCTTTTACAGTACATCAAGATAATATGAGCCGTTTATTTTCTCTATTTAAGCTACTAACATGTGCAAGTGCAAGGCAATGGAGGAATACATGCACGCATGCATGGAATAACAAAACCTACCATGATGGAGAGGGGCGAGGCGTACATGCAGATGGAGAAGACGGTCATGGCGAGGCCGGCGAGGAGCTTGCGTGCTGGGCCGTGCAGGGCGAGCATGGAGACGAGCGCCACGATCGCGAACACCGCCGCGACGGCCGACGCCAGGCCGAGCGTCCGGAGCCTCGCCTTCTTGTTCGACGCGAAGACGAGGAAGATCACCACGTACACCGTCTCGATCGCCGCGCCCACGCCGTTGATCGTCGACACCAGCACGTTGTTCGGGGACACGAACGGCAGCCCGTACCTTCAAACGCACACCAACGCGGCAAGATCAAACTCTCTCACTTGTAACAGGTCGAACTTTTTCACCATGCATCAACAAGATCGGAAGGGAACAGGAATAGTTTATGCACTTGTGTCGGCCTTAATTAGCTACGTGTACAACGGCATGTCTCTGCAATTCTGCATAGAGCCACGTTGCAGAAGCGTACAACAATGAAGTGAGGGTGGCAGTTTCTAAAAAAATAGGCAAGAGATGAGATGGATCTCCAGCCTCGTAAATCACAATCACGTGTTGTACTGTTGTTAACTTGTACTCGGAGAACCGTTCAAAAAAAAAAGAACTTGTACTCGGAGAAAATTGAGAGGTTTTACCAGGCGGAGAGGAGGCAGTTGAGGAGGGTCATGTTGTATGGCACCCCGGAGAATTCCTCTGTGGATTTGTTCCGAATGATCCTCCAGAAAGTAGGCCTGTGAACGGAAAAATTGCAGTTTCCCTAGGTCAATATATTTCAGTAATAAGATTGTAAAAGACTAACAGTAGAGTTGCAACTGTACGTTCTCAACAGCATGAATAGAATGTTGTCAGAAAATGGACACTGAAAAGGACTTGTGTGGAATTAATAAATCGGGAGGTGGCAATATATATGCATGCAAAGGTGGGTGGCGGAAGTTTCTAGTTTATATACGTAGATAAAGTGGGATTCATAGATGCATGGACCCCAGGAATTCAAGCTCTATTTCAGTAAGTATTAGGTTATTTAAAAAAAACTATGGTATTTCTTAAGATTTTATATCGATTAGTAATTGAGTGCCTCAAAGGTTTTGCATGTCATTCATGTGGGTTTACACATTTGGAGCGTACGATTTCAGCCCAGAAGTAATAGAACGGTTCTTAGTCTCGCTAAAGAAAAAGACAGAGATGAAAATAGCTTAATTATTCTTCCAAAAAGGGGGGAAATAATAGGATCCAGTAACACGTTGCTATCTTGGCACCTCCACTGTAACCATATCGTAATTATTTAGGGAAAGAAGGTGGCACATGAAATACTCACACCGGCGATAGGAAGAGAAACAGAGCAATGACATTGCCTGAAACAACAAAATCAAGCAGTAATTAGGTTGAAAGGACGTCCCAACTAGAACATCCACTGCAAACCACAGCACACAAGATAACCAAAACGGCTTCCTAATTACTAACACAGAAAAATGAAAATCAGGAATTTTTTCGATGAAGGAATACTCACCTGAAATCCCAAACATGAACTTGGCCACATCCTCCATGTCCGACCTCCTGATCAGCCCCTAGCTTGCACCTCCAAAAAACTATCTTCTCCTCGACGAACCAAGAACGAAACCAAGATGAAAAGACAGACCTCCTCGAGAGCCCTGTTTCTTCTGAGCAGGGGGTGCTAGCATGCAGGTTTTTCAGCAGCAGCAAGCAAGAACAACTAAATGACAATGCTGTGTGTGTTTGTGGATGATGGATAGATGGACGGCTACATCGTATATATAGGAAGAGTTGGATGGAGAGGAGGTAAGATCGGGGCGAGAGTAGCACTGCCGGCCTATTGATTACGTTCTTATCTTGGCCACTCCATGAAAACGATGCCCCTGTGGACGTGGGAGTGCCGGGGCAGTAAACAGTAACGTTTCCAGCACCAGCATATGTTGGGGAGGATCTTGTTTTGCTTGTCATCACGCAGAGACTTTGCTTGTCACCACGCAGAGACAGCAACAGGATTTGGCATCACCATCATGGTATCACCCGCTGCACTAGCTAATTGGATTGGACACTATTGACATTTGACAAGAATGTACGTATGTGTTTCTGTGATAGTAGTTCTTTTCATTCAGTGTGTGTGGTCTGTATAGATCGCCCACATTATATTCATGCATCTGGAAGGATCCAAGACTTTTGCCAAACCCTTTTTCCGAAAAGAAAGGAAGAGTCAAATATTGTTAGCTAACAACGTTAGCCGGGTCCGAGGGTGCTCCAGAGATCCAGATAAGGGACCGAGCTTCGCTCACGGCCTACCGCGAGCGAATGCAGGATGAAGACGTCGTCGATACATCCAATGACCTGTGTTTATTTTCTGCTTGTGTAAGGATGGTATTGTAAGGATTCAATAAAAAAAAATTACGAGAAAACTTTCAATCTATTTATCTTCAATCATGACAGTACAACGAACACCAGAAATAAAAATTACATCCAGATTCGTAGACCACCTAGCGACGACTACAAGCACTGAAGTGAGCCGAAGGCGCGCCGCCGTCATCACCCCTCCATCGCCGGAGTCGGGCACAACTTGTTGTAGTAGACAGTCGGGAAGTCGTCGTGCTAAAGCCCCATAGGACTAGCATCCCAGAACAGCAACCGCCGCCGATGAAGAATAACGTAGATCGGAAGGATCTAAACCGAAGACACACGAACGTAGACGAACAACGACGAGATCCGAGCAAATCCACCAAAGATAGATCTCCGGAGACACACCTCCACATGCCCACCAACGATACTAGATGCACCGTCGGAACGGGGGCTAGGCGGGGAGACCTTTATTCCATCTTGAGGGAGCCGCCGCCGTCTTGCCTTCCTGAGTAGGACACAAACCCTAACAAGATTGAAAAAAACACCTAAAAACGGAGCCCTCCCGCCGGCCCTTGTCAGGATCCACTACGCCTCCATGGCCCTAGGGCCACCGGAGACGAGGCGGACCTGCGCCGGAGCCGGTGAGAGGCACGAACCCTAACTTTCTTTCTTGGAGGAGGAGGAGAAGGATTGAATAATTTTAATATATGTCCTTGGCCTTGTCGCAAAAATAAATATTATTTAACGAGCAACCAAATGGCCCTAAAATTGAAGGAAATATGCCCTAGAGGCAATTATAAAGTTGTTATTTTATATTTTCTTATATCATGATAAATGTTTATTATTCATGCTAGAATTATATTAATCGGAAACTTGATACATGTGTGAATACATAGACAAAACACTGTGTCCCTAGTAAGCCTCTACTAGACTAGCTCGTTAATCAAAGATTGTTGAGTTTCCTAACCATAGACATGTGTTGTCATTTGATGAACGGGATCACATCATTAGGAGAATGATGTGATGGACAAGACCCATCTGTTAGCTTAGCATAATGATCATTCAGTTTTATTGCTACTGCTTTCTTCATGTCAAATATATATTCCTTCGACTATGAGATTATGCAACTCCCGGATACCGGAGGAATGCCTTGTGTGCTATCAAACGTCACAACGTAACTGGGTGATTATAAAGATGCTCTACAGGTATCTCCGAAGGTGTCTGTTGGGTTGGCATAGATCGAGATTAGGATTTGTCACTCCGAATATCGGAGAGGTATCTCTGGGCCCTCTCGGTAATGCACATCATAAGAAGCCTTGCAAGCAAAGTGACTTAGTCACAGAATGATGTATTACGGAACGAGTAAAGAGACTTGCCGGTAACGAGATTGAACTAGGCATAAAGATACCGATGATCGAATCTCGGGCAAGTAACATACCGATGGACAAAGGGAATTACGTATGCTGTCATAACGGTTCGACCGATAAAGATCTTCGTAGAATATGTGGGAACCAATATGAGCATCCAGATTCCGCTGTTGATTATTGACCGGAGAGGTGTCTCGGTCATGTCTACATAGTTCTCGAACCCGTAGGGTCCGCACGCTTAACGTTCGATGACGATTTTGTATTATATGAGTTATGTGATTTGGTGACCGAATGTTCTTCGGAGTCCCGAATGAGATCACGGACATGACGAGGAGTCTCGAAATGGTCGAGAGGTAAAGATTCATATATAGGACGATGATATTCGGACACCGAAAGTGTTCCGGGGGTACCGGGTACATATCAGGTCACCGGAAAGGGGTTCCGGGCACCCCCGACAAAGATATGGGCCTAATGGGCCAAGAGGGGAAACGCAGCAGCCAGCAGGGGCTGCTGCGCCTCCCATATGGGCCTCACCTTAGGAGGAAGGAAAGGGGGGAAGAGAGAAGGAAGGGGAGGGATTCGGCCTCCCCCTTCCTTCCCTCCTCCCTCCTCTTTCCTTCTCCCTCCGATGGATATGGTAAGGGGGGATGCCGAATTGGACTAGGGGCCCAAGTAGGATTCCTCCTACTTGGGCGCCCCCTTGACTGCCTCTCCTCCCCTCCAACCTATATATACGTAGGGGGGGGGGGGGCACCGCTAGAACACACACCAATAACTGTTAGCCGTGTGCGGCGCCCCTTTTACAGATTACACCCTCGGTCATATCTTCGTAGTGCTTAGGCGAAGCCCTGCGCGGATCACTTCACCATCACCGTCACTACGCCGTTGTGCTGACGGAACTCATCTACTTCCTCGACACTTTGCTGGATCAAGAGTTCGAGGGACGTCATCGAGCTGAACGTGTGCAGAACTCGGAGGTGCCGTACGTTCGGTGCTTGATCGGTCGGAACGAGAAGAAGTTCGACTACATCAACCACGTTGTCAAACGTTTCCGCTTTCGGTCTACGAGGGTACGTAGACATATTCTCCCCCTCTCGTTGCTATGCATCTCCTAGATAGATCTTGCATGAGCGTAGGATTTTTTTTTGAAATTTCATGCTACGTTTCCCAACATTGGTATCAGAGCCAGGTCTATGCGTAGATGATATGCACGAGTAGAACACGAAGAGTTGTGGGCGGTGATAGTCATACTACTTACCACCAACGTCTTATTTTGATTCGGCGGTATTGTTGGATGAAGCGGCCCGGACCAACCTTACATGACCACGTTCATGAGACCGGTTCCACCGACAGACATGCAACTAGTTTTGCATAAAGGTGGCTGGCGGGTGTCTGTTTCTCCTACTTTAGTTGAATCGAATTTGACTGCGGCCGGTCCTTGTTGAAGGTTAAAACAGCAAACTTGATAAATCACCATTGTGGTTTTGATGCATAGGTAAGAACGGTTCTTGCTAGAAGCCCGTAGCAGCCACGTAAAACTTGCAACAACAAAGTAGAGGACGTCTAACTTGTTTTTGCAGGGCATGTTGTGATGTGATATACGTTGTTGTATGAGATGATCATGTTTTGTAAAAGTTATCGGCAACTGGCAGGAGCCTTATGGTTGTCGCTTTATCGTATGAAATTCCAACGCCATGTAATTGCTTTACTTTATCACTATGTGTTAGCGATAGTTGTAGAAGCAATAGTTGGCGAGACGACCACGACGCAACGATGGAGATCAAGGTGTCAAGCCGGTGACGCTGGAGATCATGACGATGCTTTGGAGATGGAGATCAAAAGCACAAGATGATGATGGCTATATCATGTCACATATTTTGATTGCATGTGATGTTTATCCTTTATGCATCTTATTTTTCTTAGAACGACGGTAGCATTATAAGATAATCCCTTCACTAAATTTCAAGATATAAGTGTTCTCCCTGAGTATGCACCATTGCGACAGTTCGTCGTGTTGAGACACCACATGATGATCGGGTGTGATAGACTCTACGTTCAAATACAACGGGTGCAAGACTGTTTTGCACATGCGGAATACTCGGGTTAAACTTGACGAGCCTAGCATGTACAGACATGGCCTCGGAGCACTGGAGACCGAAAGGTCGAACGTGAATCATATAGTAGATATGATCAACATAGAGATGTTCACCATTGATGACTACTCCATCTCACGTGATGATCGGACATGGTTTTGTTGATTTGGATCACGTATCACTTAGATGACTTGAGGGATGTCTATTTAAGTGGGAGTTCATTAGTAATTTGATTAATTGAACTTAATTTATCATGAACTTAGTCCTGATAGTATTTGCATATCTATGTTGTAGATCAATAGCTCGCGTATAGCTCCCCTGTTTTATTTTGATGTGTTCCTAAAGAAAACTAAGTTGAAAGATGATAGTAGCAGTGATGCAGACTTGGTCCGTGATTTGAGGATTATCCTCATTGCTGCACAGAAGAATTATGTCCTTGATGCACCGCTATGTGACAGACCTATTGCAGGAGCAGATGCAGACGTTATGAACGTTTGGCAAGCTCGTAATGATGACTACTTGATAGTTTAGTGCACCATGCTTTACGGCTTAGAACCGGGACTTCAAAAATGTTTTGAAACACCACGTAGCATATGAGATGTTCCGAGAGCTGAAATTGGTATTTCAGACTCATGCCCGTGTCGAGAGGTATGAGACCTCTGACAAGTACTTTGCCTACAAGATGAAGGAGAATAGCTCAGCCAGTGAGCATGTGCTCAGAATGTATGGGTACTACAATCGCTTGAATCAAGTGGGAGTTAATCTTTTAGATAAGATAGTGATTGACAAAGTTCTCTAGTCACTATCATCTAGCTAGTAGAACTTCGTGATGAACTATAATATGCAAAGGATGACGAAAACGATTCCCGAGCTCTTCGCGATATTGAAATCGGCGAAGGTAGAAATCAAGAAAGAGCATCAAGTGTTGATGGTTGACAAGACCACTAGTTTCAAGAAAAAGGGCGAGGGAAAGAAAGGGGACTTCAAGAAGAATGGCAGGCAAGTTGTCGCTACCATGAAGAAGCCCAAAGCTGGACCCAAGCCTGAAACTGAGTGCTTCTACTGCAAAGGAAATGGTTACTGGAAGCGGAAATGCCCCAAATACTTGACGGATAAGAAGGATGGTAAAGTGAACAAACGTATATTTGATATACATGTTATTGATGTGTATTTTACTAGTGTTCATAGTAGTCCCTAGGTATTTGATACCGGTTCAGTTGCTAAGATTAGTAACTCGAAACAGGAGTTGCAAAATGAACAGAGACTAGTTAATGACGAGGTGACGATGTGTGTTGGAAGTGATTCCAAGGTTGATAAGATCACCATCGCACACTCTCTCTACCTTCGGGATTAGTGTTGAACCTAAATAAATAAATGTTATTTGGTGTTTGTGTTGAGCATGAATATGAATGGATCATGTTTATTGCGATACGGTTACTCATTTAAGTCAGAGAATAATTGTTGTTCTGTTTACATGAATAAAACCTTCTATGGTCATACACTCAATGTAAATGGTTTATTGAATCTCAATCGTAGTGATACACATATTCATAATATTGATGCCAAAAGATGCAAAGTTGATAATGATAGTGCAACATATTTGTGGCACTGCCATTTAGGTCATATTGGTGTAAAGCGCATGAAGAAACTCCATGCAGATGGGCTTTTGGAATCACTTGATTATGAATCATTTGATACTTGTGAACCATGCCTCATGGGCAAGATGACTAAAACTCTGTTCTCCGGAACAATGGAGCGAGCTAATGACTTATTGAAAATAATACATACTGATGTATGCGGTCCGATGAGTGTTGAGGCACGCGGTGGGTATCATTATTTTCTGACCTTCACAGATGATTTGAGCAGATATGGGTATATCTACTTGATGAAACACAAGTCTGAAACATTTGAAAAGTTGAAAGAATTTCAGAGTGAAGTAGAGAATCATCGTAACAAGAAAATAAAGTTTCTACAATCTGATCACGGAGGCGAATATTTGAGTTATGAGTTTGGCCTTCATTTAAAACAATGTGGAATAGTTTCACAATTCACGCCACCTGGAACACCACAGCGTAATGGCGTGTCCGAACATCATAACCGTACTTTATTAGATATGGTGCGATCTATGATGTCTCTTACCGATTTACCACTATCGTTTTGGGGTTATGCATTAGAGACAGCTGCATTCACGTTAAATAGGGCACCGTCTAAATCCGTTGAGACGACACCGTATGAACTGTGGTTTGGCAAGAAACCTAAGCTGTCGTTTCTTAAAGTTTGGGGTTGTGACACTTATGTCAAAAGGCTTCAGCCTGATAAGCTCGAACCCAAATCGGAGAAGTGCGTCTTCATAGGAACCCAAAGGAAACAATTGGGTACACCTTCTACCCCAAATCCGAAGGCAAGATCTTTATTGCCAAGAATGGAACCTTTCTAGAGAAGGAGTTTCTCTCGAAAGAAGTGAGTGGGAGAAAAGTAGAACTTGATGAGGTAATCGTACCTTCTCTCGAATTGGAAAGTAGCTCATCAGAGAAAACCGTTCCCGTGATGCCTACACCAACTAGAGAGGAAGCTAATGATGATGATCATGAAACTTCGGATAAAGTTACTACAAAACCTCGTAGGTCAACCAGAACACAATCCGCACCAGAGTGGTACGGGAATCCTGTACTGGAAGTCATGTTACTAGACCAAGGCGAACCTACGAACTATGAAGAAGCTATGATGAGCCCAGATTCCGACAGATGGCTTGAGGCCATGAAATCTGAGATAAGAATCCATGTATGAGAACAAAGTGTAGACTTTGGTGGACTTGCCCGATGATCGGCAAGCCATTGAGAATAAATGGATCTTCAAGAGGAAGACGGACGCTGATGATAGTGTTACTATCTACAAAACTCGACTTGTCGCAAAAGGTTTTCGACAAAGTTCAAGGTGTTGACTACGATGAGATTTTCTCACTCGTAGCAATGCTTAAGTCTGTCCGAATCATGTTAGCAATTGCCGCATTTTATGAAATCTGACAAATGGATGTCAAAACTGCATTCCTTAATGGATTTCTTAAAGAAGAGTTGTATATGATGCAACCAAAAGGTTTTGTCGATCCTAAATGTGCTAACAAAGTATGCAAGCTCTAGCAATCCATCTATGGACTGGTGCAAATATCTCAGAGTTGGAATATATGCTTTGATAAGGTGATCAAAGCATATGGTTTTATACAGACTTATGGTGAAGCCTGTATTTACAAGAAAGTGAGTGGGAGCTCTGTAGCATTTTTGATATTATTTGTGAATGACATATTGCTGATTGAAAATGATATAGAATTTCTGGATAGCATAAAAGGATACTTGAATACGAATTTTTTCAATGAAAGACCTCGGTGAAGCTGCTTGCATATTGGGCATCAAAATCTATAAAGATAGATCAAGACGCTTGATAAGATTTTCAATGAGTACATACCTTGACAAGATTTTGAAAGGAGTTCAAAATGGATTAGTCAAAGGAGTTCTAACCTGTATTATAAGGTGTGAATTTGAGTAAGACTCAAAACCCGACCACGGCAGAAGATAGAGAGAGAATGAAAGTCATTCCCTATGCCTCAGCCATAGGTTCTATGAAGTATGCCATGCTGTGTACCAAACCTATTGTGTACCTTGCCATGAGTTTGTCAAGGAGGTACAATAGTGATCCAGGAGTAGATCACTAGACAGCGTTCAAAATTATCCTTAGAGGACTAAGGAAATATTTCTCGGTTATGGAGGTGATAAAGAGTTCATCGTAAAGAGTTACGTCGATGCAAGTTTTTACACCAATCCAGATGACTCTGAGTCTCAATCTGGATACATATTGAAAGTGGGAGCAATTAGCTAGAGTAGCTCCATACAGAGCATTGTAGACATAGAAATTTACGAAAAACATACGGATCTGAATGTGGCAGACCTGTTGACTAAACTTCTCTCACAAGCACAACATGATCACACCTTAGTACTCTTTGGGTGTTAATCCCATGGCGATGTGAACTAGAATTATTGACTCTAGTAAACCCTTTGGGTGTTGGTCACATGGCGATGTGAACTATTGGTGTTAATCACATGGCGATGTGAACTAGATTATTGACTCGAGTAAACCCTTTGGGTGTTGATCACGTGGCGATATGAACTAGATTATTGACTCTAGTGCAAGTGGGAGACTGAAGGAAATATGCCCTAGAGGTAATAATAAAGTTTTTATTTTATATTTCCTTATATCATGATAAATGTTTATTATTCATGCTAGAATTGTATTAACCGGAAACTTGATACATGTGTGGATACATAGACAAAACACTGTGTCCCTAGTAAGCCTCTACTAGACTAGCTCGTTAATCAAAGATGGTTGAGTTTCCTAACCATAGACATGTGTTGTCATTTGATGAACGGGATCACATCATTAGGAGAATGATGTGATGGACAAGACCCATCTGTTAGCTTAGCATAATAATCGTTCAGTTTTGTTGCTACTACTTTCTTCATGTCAAATACATATTCCTTCGACTATGAGATTATGCAACTCCCGGATACCGGAGGAATGCCTTGTGTGATATCAAACGTCACAACGTAACTGGGTGATTATAAAGATGCTCTACAGGTATCTCCGAAGGTGTCTGTTGGGTTGGCATAGATCGAGATTAGGATTTGTCACTCCGAGTATCGGAGAGGTATCTCTGGGCCCTCTCGGTAATGCACATCATAAGAAGCCTTGCAAGCAAAGTGACTTAGTCACAGGATGTTGTATTACGGAACGAGTAAAGAGACTTGCCGGTAACAAGATTGAACTAGGTATAAAGATACCGACGATCGAATCTCGGGCAAGTAACATACCGATGGACAAAGGGAATTACGTATGTTGTCATAACGGTTCGACCGATAAAGATCTTCGTAGAATATGTGGGAACCAATATGAGCATCCAGGTTCAGCTGTTGGTTATTGACCGGAGAGGTATCTCGGTCATGTCTACATAGTTCTCGAACCCGTAGGGTCCGCACGCTTAACGTTCGATGACGATTTTGTATTATATGAGTTATGTGATTTGGTGACCGAATATTGTTCGGAGTTCCGGGTGAGATCACGGACATGACGAGGAGTCTCGAAATGGTCGAGAGATGAAGATTCATATATAGGACGATGATATTCGGACATCGAAAGTGTTCCGGGGGTACCGGGTACATATCGGGTCACCGGAAAGGGGTTCCGGGCACCCCCGACAAAGATATGGGCCTAATGGGCCAAGAGGGGAAACGCAGCAGCCAGCAGGGGCTGCTGCACCCCCCATATGGGCCGCACCTTAGGAGGAAGGAAAGGGGGGAAGAGAGAAGGAAGGGGAGGGATTCAGCCTCCCCCTTCCTTCCCTCCTCCCTCCTCTTCCTTCTCCCTCCGATGGATATGGTAAGGGGGGAGGCCGAATTGGACCAGGGGCCCAAGTAGGATTCCTCCTACTTGGGTGCCCCCTTGGCTGCCTCTCCTCCCCTCCAACCTATATATACGTAGGGGGGGGGGGGGGGCACCGCTAGAACACGCACCAATAACTGTTAGCCGTGTGCGGCGCCCCCCTCCACAGATTACACCCTCGGTCATATCTTTGTAGTGCTTAGGCAAAGCCCTGCGCGGATCACTTCACCATCATCGTCACCACGCCGTTGTGCTGACGGAACTCATCTACTTCCTCGACACTTTGCTGGATCAAGAGTTCGAGGGACGTCATCGAGCTAAACGTGTGCAGAACTCGGAGGTGCCGTATGTTCGGTGCTTGATCGGTCGGAACGAGAAGAAGTTCGACTACATCAACCACGTTGTCAAACGCTTCCGCTTTCGGTCTAGGAGGGTATGTAGACATACTCTCCCCCTCTCGTTGCTATGCATCTCCTAGATAGATCTTGCGTGAGCGTATGAATTTTTTTTGAAATTGCATGCTACGTTTCCCAACAAAAACCACTATAAAAGAATACTCCGAATGGCAACAACAAAATCTACAAACTGTAAAGATGCAAATGTTTGAGTTCAACACATGCCCATACAATCTCATAGAAAAAGAGTCATTTTTTGTACCGTAGGAAAAAAATGCTGCCACCCCTATAAAAAATATGATGTTTAGTATAGTCTCCGACGAACAAATTTGGCTGTCAATATTTGTAGGAATATCCAAGTAAGTAATTATGCAGCATAATATAGTAAAACTATTTTCTCTAACAACTAAAATATTGCAATTTATATCTTACAAATTCAAATCATTTTTATTAATTAGTGATCATAGTAGAGTTCGATTGTATTTCTAGTATGTCTTGTATTATGAAATGAAGTTAATAATGCTCTAAAATGCAGTTATTTTTTAAGGCACAACACCCATTTTCTTATATTTTTTATATTATCCATAGCTAAAAAATATTGTATTTCATTTAAAAACACATCCTATAGGTCGCAACTTTGAAATGTTCATCTTTTCCTTATTACTTTTCCTATTAGATGATGACAAATCTCTTAAGCTTCTTGATGTACCATTGACTTCTAACTCGTGACGAAGGACAAAGTATTCCTAGTGCGTTTTTTCGCAAATATTATTATATGTGTATAATTAAAGTGCAAGCAACTCATGAAAAATTTGGTGGGGATGGGAAGTCCTGCGAGGAGGCGAACATGGATCTATTACACACATCCATGGGAGACAGAGAGAAGGCCCCTTTCCTAGATTTGTCATGGCTTGACATGGCAGAGACCTAAAGACATTGCTCAATAGAGAAGAAGAAAACATGGAGTGTCAGCAAGGCTTCATACAATGACAAGTGAATTCCGGCAGATAAATTTTGGCTAGGGGTGCAGGGTGGCTCACTTGACACGATTACATGATATCCAAATCCAGAGTGGCGCCCCCACGCCATTGGGTGTAATTCTTGGTTTCAGGGGAATACACAGGGGCATCAACGTATCCGGCTCAATATTTTGGGGGCGACATCAATAATTATGCAAATGTTAGTTTGCAACGTGCGAGCATCCACTAACATGAAAACATTTTGCATGGTTTGCAATTCAAAACCATCTATGGACCACCCAACCATCTTCAGCGACATGGACGGCCAAATTGTGGCCATTACCCATTATGCAAACATGTTCAAAAGTTGGCTACCCACTTATTTTTCATTAAAAATGTAGATAATCGACCTTGATCAATATCAACTTGCAAAGGAAAATTCAGTTCGAGATTAGTGGACAAATATCATGGCAAACACATACCACCATAGAAAAGCGACCACCCCCCCCCCCCCCCCCCCCCCCTTAGTATTCTCGAAGACTTGGAATCAGAGAAATGTACTGGTGTTTCATGGAACCTCGACCTTGCACCAATCATCCTTCCACATATAAAGAATGAAGCCTTCATGTGATCCATGAATGTTTTAGGGAAATGTTTTATATTTATTGTCTTGTGCAAACATTTTGTAGGACTTATTTTTAATGGACGGAAAATTGATTTATATTGATTTTGTCAATTTCAAGATGTTGTGCCAACCCAGTATCTCAAAGGTGTTCGTAGGGGCTGGGTGTGAGCATATGTGATTTTATTGTATTAAGAAAAAAGGAACCACTACGCATACATTCTGTATCATTGTCTTTTGTACTCAACATGTAGAAGATGATGTCACTGACACTGAGTATGTATATGGCGCCTGCCATAGGTGTACGTTTTACTCGAAGCAGTTCCCAAGGACAGCGACTAGGCTTTAGGCTCCACGCTGCTATGCAAGGTCCTTGTACGTACGTACGTGGACGCCTAGTTTTTAGGCATGCATGCATGCAAACAAATACGCTCGTTCATCATGCAAACTTTTATCTATATTTTTGGTTTGGGGGCATGCATCATGCCAAGATCGCTTGAATTTTGTAACATATAATGGTACGCGTGTATATATGCACGACGAAATGGATTTATTTAGTACATAACCAAAGTTGCGTTTTGCCACAGGCCAGCTGGTAACGTCGGCGACGACTGATAAACTGGATCAAGCACAAACAAATACGTACCTCATGTGTCCGGCGTTGCAACGCTGTCAAACATTGCAGAAGGCCACGACTATACGGTCAAACTATTAACACAGAAGTCTCGTACCAGTGCAAACTATAAGTCGGCAGCAAGGCCTAGTAGGGGTGGATTAACGAGTTGCTCAGGTCGTTAAGCTTGGCTCCCTAAGCTCGTTAAGATTAACGAGCAGAAAATCCTGCTTGGCTCGGTTCTTTTAAAACTCGTTAAATTCGTGAGCGCTTGTTAATAGATTCTGATGTGTTACAGTCTACAGGATGAGTGTGTAGATGTGGTTTTTAAGAAGGAAGGTGATGCCTACAAAAGGAAATACACTAGTTTGTTGCCTTTTATGTAGACTAGATTGAATATATGGCCCAAAGTGCTTTAAAAACTTTGTCACGTAAGATGAAAATATATGTTGTGTTGTGACTAACGAGTTTAACGAGCTATTCGTGGAACTTGTTAGCTCGTTCGTTAAGTTTATTAAGCTTAACAAGTTAAAATTGATGATTGGCTCTGTTCATTAAGAAGCGAGCCACGAGTTTAATGAGCTGAACTATCGAACGCTTATTAAGCTCGCGAGCTCTACGAGCTTTTGGTCCAGCCCATCTATGACCTCTGTTCTTTGACGTTTTGCAATGTCAAACGTGTGAGGATATATAAAGCAAAGCAGAAGCCTGTTTCGAAAGAATAGTCACACACACCGAAACGCCATATACTCCATGAACACACGTATGTATCCGCAAACTCGCCACCTGCACTCGTGACAGCAACGGCACAATATTCCCCGACCGGCCACTTTGTCAGTATACCATCGAACTGGAACGTGCACGATCGACCGCCACCATGAAAATCGAATCCAGATTGAACAATCATCACGCAAATAATTGAGCGAACTAGTGATCTATGGCCGATGCGGTTACGCGATCGGCATCGTCCGGATCACCAGCATCGATTGGTTTCCTTCCCGATCGGCACACGGCTGGCTGGCCACATCAAGAGATTCCGATCGCGTTCGGCCGTGTAGTAAGACAAGCCGGTGCGGGGAGGTGGAAAGGAACCGGGGTTCGGCCTGTTGGTACGTGACAGGCGATCCTTGCACGCATAAAGTATTTGTAGCACAGGTTTTGGCATTTAGCTTGGTGTCTCCTTGCCTTTGTAACGTGGCATTGCCAAAAGGAAAAATAGGAAAGCTTGGTAGGTTCATTTGTCGCCAACAGGACAAGCATTTTATTGGACTGACATGTTCTCACTTTAATTTAAAGAAAAACTAGTATCACAAAAAATAAAACTTGCTCCTGTAGTTCATATTAGCTTGAACTAATGAGTACTTGTTTGTAGTCTACATAAAAAGGACAAGAATAAAGAGCTAAAAATGCACTCCATGTGCTTTAAACATGCATGATTTTATTGCAATTCCACGAGAATGCAACATCTGCAGTTTTGCGATGCTTTTATTTTTCTGGAAAACTCCATATATTTCTTTCCATGTAAGAAGTTTAATACAAGTTCCATAGACAAGTTCCTTTATTGGAATTAACTTTGTTGCTTAAGTTGCAAAGAATATGGGTCAATTTCAAGTTGCTACATTTTGTTGTCCTAGACTTATTTCCGTCTCCAATTTTTGCCCGGTAGATATACATTTCTGAAAGATTTCCCTATTTAAATTGCCTTGACGCATGTTGCTGACATGTAAGGTCCACATGGCGGTTGACTAGGCATCACGAAGTCATATTCGTAAAAAAAAACACGTCATATTTGTATGTAATATTATCCACAGAAATTGCTAATGAGCTCGAGCTCCATGGAGCCTGAAATTTGATTTTTTTTTTCAAAGTTATAATTTTTAGGTTTAATTTTTTTTATAAAAAAGTACACACGTACCTATGGATTTATACTATTTATCTGTAAAATACACAAATACTGCGATCTAGGCAAAAATAACAAAATCTTGTATTTATAGCACATGTACTATTCACTATAAAAGTACATCATTTTTTTTTGTACAACTCGTATGAAAACTTACTTCATAATGAAATTTTACACACATCTAGTATACATCTATAAGTACTTGTGTATTATTCTCAGATGTTTGTGAAACTTAGAAGGTTGATTTTTCAATTTTGGAAAAATTTGGGCTTTATGGAGCCCGAGAGCCAAAAAGCCTCACTTTATACTGGCCGATCGTTGTATGCTCATATCAGGTTAGGAATGGAGTGTTTAGAGAGCCATTTATCTTTCTTGGTGTAACTGTCAATTTTTTGACTGATGGCTATGGTAGAGTGAGAACGTATCAGGTGCACTGGCTCAATTCATGCACCAAATGCACTCGTGTTGTATGAGCCACTGGATAAAAAAACTGAGGGATATGATCAGGCTGGTAGATGGATTGTTGAAACAGTGCAGAATAGTCCTTTTATTTTATCAAAATCAACCCCACAGTTTGCATCTCCCTCTCCTATAAATAAATTTGTTGTGTTAACTGTTTTGCTTCAAAAAAAAAAAGAGTCACATATTTTAAACGAAACGTATGATTTCGGAACCATTTTGACTATCTTCTTTGTTTTGACGAGATCTTTGAATCAAGATTAATATTGAGTATATTATTAAAAATTAATAATTTTCTGCCTTTTGAAACTTAACTCGAAACTTGACTGCAACATTTACACATTTTGTAATCTGTAGGTGACCACCCAACGGGATAAGCAAATTCAGGAGAACATCCATGTCTCGCAAGCCGCCCCCAACCCAGGCCCCCCACCACCCACTCCCGGCGCCGGCCACCGCGGCCACGCCAGCCACCACCCCCCGCCCCCTTCTCTGCTGCCTCCCCCGCCAACTTGTCTGCCGCTGGACTTCATCCCGCAGGTGGTTCCTGTAGGTGAGTCGTCGCTGCCAGTACAGGTGGAGTCCAGATCCAGCTCGCCGGAACAGTTGCCGGTGACCCAACACGAGATCTCGGAGCATGCGTTGGTGGAGGTGGTGCCGGAGACGCCGTCCGAGCTCCATGGCGCCCAGCTGCGGGTCGCATCCATCATCTTCGTCCCGTCACCTCGCATCCATGGCGCTGCATCCTCCTCCACTGCCGCCTCCAATGCGGACCGAAGCGGCTCTTCAGCGGAGGCGAGACGCGTTGAAGATGATGCCGACGAGGGGTGGCAGCTGGTGACCTACCAGCGCGGCCCGTGCCCCCCGCATCCCCCTGCTCTGGCCCCCGCTCGACGCCCTCTCCCTGCCTGGCTTCACGGAAGATGCTGCCGCTGCCTCCATCCGGGTCACCGTTCAGCGGTTTGCCGAAATCCTTTCAGATGCTCCCGCTCCCTCCAGCCCGGCCACCGCGCTCGCGGATGCACCAACGCCTGGCGCCCACTCAGCTCCCTGGAGCCCCTGCGTCGGTCTGCTGTTGCGCCTCCTGTGCCCCCCCCCCTCCCCGACCTCCTGCTCGTGGTTGGCCTGCCCCTTCTGAAGCCCAACCGATCCAGATGCCAGCATGGCCTCGACTCGGTGACGATGCCCGACGGGTGAAAGACCATGTAATCAGTTCGTCTGCTACGGATGTGCAGCAACATGCTGGCGAAGCTACGGTCGTTTGGCTCGCTGGGGCGCAGTCCGACGCCTCTTGTCAGGTCATCGCCAAGGCCATTGCATCAGTTATTGGTGTGAGCGTCGCGGATATTAGGGTCGTGCGCCAATTTGCAGAACATCCCGCCGTGGTTCGCGAGGTGCCGCACTCCAGTGTCGCTCCACCGGCCAAGCAAACGCCTGCTCCGTCCGCGCTAGTGGTCGGCTCTGATGCGCGCGATGCCGAGCACACACCCGTGGAGACGGGCGTCGGCCCCATGGTGCTGATGGATACCTTGGACGCCACTATGGTGTTGGGTCGCCGTCGCAGCCCGGACAGGCAGAACGCTCCACCGGTGTCACCCCCGCTCTCACCCACCTCAATGCTGCAGGCCCTACCCCAGTTGAAACGCGGCGCCACTGCCATGCCAGTGCTGGACGAAGTGGCCAGTCCGGCTTGCTCTCCAATGACCTTGCTCCAGCCGCTCATCGAGTTCTTGCCAGCGAGGCTGCCAGCGAGGCTGCCAGGCTTCGAGGCCTCCCCCACACCGACGCTCAACTACAGCTGAGAGCTGCGGCGCACCCCACCTCCCCCGAGACGCGCCATCGACATGGAAGTAGCTCCTGGAGCTGAAGACCTACCTCTCGGCTTCGAGGACCTCTTCCTCCCAGGGAAGGAGGCCCTTCTCCCAGCGCCGGCTTCATCCCCGCTGCCTCCACCTGCCGTGCGGCACAAGACACTGGCTGGGGTCGCCGAATGCAGGACGGGCGGCCTATCACTCAGGCGAACCAGCGCCAGACTTAGAGCTAGTGGTCGTGCTCATAAGCCAGCGGTTGCTGTCGAGAAGGCGGCCGATGCGATGGTTTGCCACAGCATCGGCATCATTGAAGATGGCGAGGACATCACCGAGGCGGCACTGGACAAGTTCGTGGCAAAGTTCAAAGATCAGGTTCCGGCCGACGTGTTGGCAACAATGTGCGCGCTATTCAAGCTTGATGACCCACACGCAAACGCCATTGAAGACGCGCTCATCAACCATGGAGGCGAGGACGCACTGGATCATGAGGCCAACATGGCCCAATCTACCTGGTGCTCTTGGTGTACTGTGTTAACACTAGTCTCCAATGATAGTACAACCTATAAATGTTATGTGCTGGAATGTAAGAGGTCTCAACTACCCCAAGAGGCGTGCTACTGTCAACTAAACGATCACTGCCTCTTCATGTCAAATTGTGTGCATTCAAGAAACAAAGCTTGATGATATTGATCCGTTCACCGCTAGGTTCCTAGGAGGGGGTAGGCTAAGCAGTTTTGCACAAAGTCCGGCAATCGGAACTAGGGGTGGTATCCTCATGCTTTGGGATGACTAGCTCCTTCACGTCATTGACATCAACACCACTACGCACTGCCTCTCCGTCATGGTTCTAATTAAAGCGTCAAATGTGCATTACAAGATCACAACTGTGTATGGCCCGTCTTCCCGATCTCTCAAGGACGCTTTCTTCGCCGAGCTCATCACTCAGAAGCCTCCCATTGGTACCCTTTGGCTTTGTCTGGGTGATTTCAACCAAATTTACAGAGCCTGTGACAAAAACAAGAGAAACATCAACACTAGACGTCTTAACTGTTTCTGTGCAACTCTCCAAAGTTGTGGCTTGATGGAGATCCACCTCCAGAATAGACGTTTCACGTGGTCCAACGAGAGGGAAAACCCGACCCTTTGCAAACTTGACTCGTTCTTTTGCAACGCGGAGTGGGATGATCAATTTGGCAGTCACATCCTTCATGCACTCTCATCCTCGCTCTTTGATCACTGTCTTCTCCTCCTCGCCGAGGTTAGGGGACCCTGGAGGCCGTGAAGCTTCAAGTTTGAGAATTTTTGGGTTTCCCTACCAGGGTTCAAGGAGGTCGTCCTCAAGGCATAGAATGAGCATACCGACCATACCGAGCTGTACCAAATCCTACACTATAAGCTCAAGAAGACCGCTACTCGCTTGTCCGAGTGGAGTAGGAGGTTGTTCTCCAGAGCGAAGGTCCATCTCCACGCCGCCCTCTTGGTGATTTTGCACCTTGACATGGTCCAAGACAACCGGCAACTCTCTATGGAGGAAGGGGACCTCTGTAAGCGGCTCAAAAGACAAGTCATCAGCTTGGCGGTTATGGAGAGGGCTCGTAAGAAATAGTGCGCGAGGCTAGCCAACATAAAGGAGGGTGATGCAAACACCAAATTTTTTCATCGAAGGATCAATGGGAGACGCCGAAAAAACTTCATCCACAGGCTTAAGCATAATCAAGGATGGATCACCGACCATGATGCCAAAGAAAAGGTTGTCCACGACCACTTCGCTGAGGCCATGGGAAAAGGGCGCCCTTGGACGCGTGACTTCAATTGGGAAGAGCTTGATTTGGAGGTGCACAACTTGGATTCCCTCGCGGAGCCCATCAACATGGAGGAGGTGTGCGAGGCAATTAACCAAATGCCAAGCAATAAAGCTCCCGGACCGGACGGTTTCACCGGTTTGTTCTTCAAGAGTTGTTGGGACATTATCAAGGATGACATCATGACGGTAGTCTCTCTTTTCGGCAACCTGCACATGGCAAACCTCCACTGGCTGAACTCTGCAAACATTATACTTCTACCAAAGAAGGAGGGCACTGAGGGGATTTCTGATTTCCGTCCTATTAGCCTCATCCACGTCATCGCAAAGATTGTTGCAAAAATACTGGCAATGCGACTCACCCCTCACATGAACAAGCTTGTCTCAAATGCGCAAAGTGCCATCATCAAGACGAGGAGTATCCACGACAATTTCATGTATGTGAGAAATCTTGCGCGTCGCCTTCACAAGAGCAAAACTCCGTCCCTCCTCTTCAAGCTTGATATAAGGAAGGCATTCGATTCTATGAGATGGGGGTTCGTCATTGACATTCTCCAACAAAGGGGGTTCCCGAGCACCTTTCGAAATTGGATCACCGCCCTACTTTGCACCTCCTCATCGCGAGTTCTCCTCAATGGCATCCCTGGTAGCCGCATTGCCCATGGACAGGGCCTTCGGCAGGGGGACCCTCTCTCCCCCCTCCTATTCGTCATCGCCATCGACCCCCTTCAAAAGATTCTTGAACTGGCAACTAGGAAGGGGCTGCTACATAAAATCCGTGGTCGTGGACCCTTATGAGAACATCACTCTACGCCGATGATGCAGCCGTGCGTGTTCATTCCGCCCATCAAGAAAGATATTGACAACCTCTCCACCTTGCTCAATGCGTTTGGTGACGTAACGGGCCTATGCACTAACCTCCAGAAGAGCTCAGTGGTCCCGATTCGATGTGTACATCTTCACCTTGACACAATTCTCCGGAGCTTCCCTGCTGCCCGCGCTTCCTTCCCACTAAAATATTTGGGGCTACCTCTTTCGGTTTGGCAGCTCAAACCCCGGGACATCCAGTTCCTCGTGGACAAGGTGGCTGCCAAGCTTGTTCCTTGGGATGGACAGAGTATCACCTCCATCGGCCGGGCTGCCCTTGTCAAGTTTGTGCTTGCCTCGCAGGCCATCTACTTCATCACCCCACTCATTGTCCCCCCGAGCATCCTCCACAACGTCAACAAGCTTGAGAGAGCCTTCCTTTGGGCAGGAACGGATAAGACTACCGGGGCAAAGTGCAAAGTTAATTGGGAGTCTATATGTCGGCCTATTGAATACGGAGGTCTTGGGGTGCTAAACACGGAGAAATTTGCTAGGGCGCTTCGCTTGCGTTGGCTTTGGTTCGAATGGAAGGAGCCCACCAAGTTGTGGATCCGGCAACCCGTGCGACGAGATGGACAAAAATCTTTTCTATGCTTCCACGACCATCACCGTCGGCAACGGTGCACGCACACCCTTTTGGGACTCCCCTTGGGTGCAGGACCGCAAACCAAGAGACATCGCTCCACTTATCTATGATGCCTCCTCCAGGAAGAATTGGAAGCTTCGCGAAGCCCTCAAGGATGATGCTTGGGTTGGCAAGATCAAGGTCACTTCCAGCTTCACCTTTGAACACCTCCGGCAATTCATTGAGCTTTGGTCCACCATCCGCGACTTCCCTCTTGAGGTGCACGCTGAAGACGACATTGTGTGGAAGCACACCAAGAGCGGAATATACACTGCCAAGTCTGCCTATCTTGCCCAATTCTTCGGCACCTTTCGGTCTCCCATGGAACTTGCGGTGTGGAGGGCTTGGGCTTCACCTAAGGTCAAATTTTTTGCTTGGTTGGCCATGCAAAACAGATTTTGGATTGCTGACCTCTTGGCCAAGCGGGGATGGCCTAATTGTGGGCTTTGCCCACTCTGTAAGCGGGTGCAAGAATCCATCGACCACCTCCTCTTCAAATGCCGTTACACTACTAGACTTTGGGGAATGATCAAAGATTGGCTCCAACTCGAGAACATCAACACTTCCACTTGGGACTTGTCACGTTCGACCGAGGAGTGGTGGATAGGGCTTTCCGACTCTACCATTCCGAATAGGAAGGCCATGGCTACGCTCTCCATGCTCATCTCTTGGACAATCTGAAATGAAAGGAACACTCGCATCTTCCAACTCAAGAGTGCCCCGCCGACGGTTCTACTTGCTAACATCAAGATTGAGGCCCAAACTTGGGTCACCGCCGGCGCAAATAAATTGGGATCCATCATGCCAGGAGAGTAGACATTTTGTATTGGTGTTGTAACACGACGGGTGTTGTAACACAAACTTCATACTCCTTCCCCTCTTAATTAATGAATGAGGCAAGTCTTTTGCCTCCTTTCAAAAAAAAATATGTAGGTGAGAAATATCTGCCTCTCTCTCACACGTGTGGCCCGCGTGCACATGCTTCCAGTAGATCAAATTCCAAGTAATGTTTCAGAAAAAAAAAAGAGAACATATTCGACATTGATCTTATTTCAAAGATCTCGTCAAAACAAATATGAAAGTCAAAATGGATCTTAAATCGAACATATGGTTGAAATATATGAACTTTTTTGTGTCTGGGTCAAAAAATATTAACATACAGATTCTTTATGGGAGTGTGTGTGCTGTAGAGTGCGGATTAGTTTGTACAAAGTGGAAGGCTGTCTCTGTAAAAAGGTATAGTCCAACTTTTGACCAAAATCTAGCGCACTACTTTTTCATCTAAGGGTCCAGAATCCACTAGTGCATTGGTTGCACAAATTGGCTCGGTATACAAAATACAGTCTCACCATGGTCACTGGCGTTAGGGCGTGGAGGTTGTTTTGTGAAAGGATAGAAAAAGCTCGGTACACAGGATACATTCTCATGGTATAGCACCCTCTGTTAAAAAAACTGATGTTATTTTGTGAAAATGTTTGTTTTCGCTTTTGTGCTTTTTTTGCATAACTTTCATAGTCTGCCTCTTTGGTATCTTTTGACTGTAATTCTGTGTTGGGTCTGTTTCTTCAATATTTTTTTATACAAATGTAATCATACTATTTTCATCTCATGAATCTAAATATGTTCCACACGTGCTACATATATAAAAGATAGACAATTTTGGCTGAAAACGGTTTCCTAAAGATCCTTATTTAGAACTGAAGGAGTATGTCGCAGATGCATTTGACATATCCTTTTTGCAGCGAGCATTAGTGACCAGCAGGTAAGAAACAACCTGCAATATTACTGTACAAAGTTTGGTAATGGACTGAACCTGATGAATTAAAATGTATAAATATGAAACGTGTACACATTCATGTTCATGCATTTTAATGCACCCAACCTGCAATATTACTGCACAAAGTTTGGAAATGGATTGAGCCTGTTGAATTAAATCGAATCGCCGCATAAAGCCACATAGGCCCTTGGCTAAAGTAAGCTGTCTAAAGCTAACATTCGTTCCCTCGCCTCCATGGCAGTGAACAAGTTTGACTAACGTGCAAAGATGCATAAATGTGCCCTGATACAAACGGCTGTTCTTGGTCAGCGAAGCACTCTATTTACTGTCTCAACATAGTAAACTGGAGTTGGACATTGCCATGCGAGAAAGGGCTCTAACACAGTGACACCAGCCATGTGGATGCGGGTCTAAATAGGCATGCCGCATGCATCTATGTCCTCTTCTTGGCCGCGTCACGCACGTAGTTCACAGGCAAAGAAGATCGACCGATCTCACGACAGCGATGCCAAATTGTCGATCGCGCCTCGCGCGCGTTTCTCGTGTCATATCCTGCCATCGCACACTCTGGATAACTGTGTAGTACTCCCTTCGTAAACTAATATAAGAGCGTTTAGATCACTATTTTAGTAATCTAAATGCTCTTATATTAGTTTACAGAGGGAGTATGTCTCTTTCGCGCGTTTCCGGTTTAGTCGTTGCTTGGATTGGAAGGGAACTGTTAGACGGTGGAAGAAGACGCATCGTTGGAATGTGCAACGACTAACAGTCTATATGCATTCCCGGTTTAGTCTCGTTGCTTGTCGGCCATGGAATGTGCAAGTAACATTCGCCGTGCATGCATCTATACTATACACTCTGAGGAAGACGACTATTAGTGAAAACGTGGAGTTGCAGGGGCTTTCTGCGGCCTTTCCGTTCTACGCCTACTGTCAGAAGAGGGTATGAATGTATGATACGTACGTAGCTCATCGGATCGGCAAGCTAGCTACACGATTAGTCGACGACGACCATGGCCACATCGTTGCACACGCTCGTACTATCGAAATGGATGGAATGGCGGAGCAGCACGTTTGCTCGTGTTCGTGCTTGTCACTCGCGTGACCATATATGTGCACCAACCGACCGGCGGTTCGTCGTTTGAACGACAGGTAGGGGAGTTCACACTTTTTTTTTTTGAAAGACCCGGTTTTAGCCGGCTTCATTGATTTAGGAGAAAGCATACGGGAAAACATGGGGGATCAAGTGATCATGGCCACAAGAGGAGTGTACAAGCTACAAGAATAACGAAAAGGAAAAGGACACCCGAAGGCCTGCAACGGGCTATCTCGCAGTGGCGTCCCCGAACGGGGCCTCTATGCATGTCGCTCCGGCGAGTCTCCATTGTGCAAGATCCAGCTTGATAGCCTGGAGGACGTCGTCTGGCCGTGGCATCTTTCCTCTGAAGACGCAGGCATTCCGCTCCTTCCAAATGTGCCAAGCAATCATAAGCAGCATGGTTTTAAGGCCTCGCCTCTCGCCGGTTGGGGTGCGCCTGATCATCTCCAGACAGTGTTGCAGAGAGCTGTGGGTAGGCAGCTTGACGAGTCCCATAGCCTCGCAGCCATTCCAGGTCGATGCAGACCTCCAAATCGTCCTGGAGAAAGGGCATTCCCACATCAGGTGCGATGCGGATTCCAGGCTCCTCATGCATAAACTGCAAAAATATCCGTTCGGCCAGCCCCTCCTCTATAGCCTGTCATTGCACCAGAGCCTGTTGTTGTGGAGTAACCAGGCGAACATCTTGACAGTCCCCGGCGCCCAGCATTTCCAGACAACGTTGCTATGGCTCGTGCTCGGCGTGTCCTTGAAATGCATTTTGTATGCTGCCCGGGCTGAGTAAGCCGCGCCTCCTCCTGCTGTCCATGCGAGCTGATCGGCCACTTGGTTGTCGAGGGTGATCCCCGATTGCTGTAGCCGCCGCCAGAGGCGCAAGAAATCGACAGCGATGGATGTTCTGTTGCCGTGGCGGAGATCCCTGATCCACTGCTCGTTGTCGAGCGCAGCAGCCACCGTTCGGTTTTTGCGCCGGGAGTGCTTGAACAGGCTCGGAAAGGATGCACTTAGTGGGGTACCATCAAGCCAGGGGCACGTCCAAAACCCTGCCTTTTGGCCGTCACCGATCCTGATCGCCGTTGCTCTGGCGAACAGCTCCCTGTCCGTCTTGTTGCATGGCAAGGGGAAGGCCGCCCAGGGCCTCGCCGGCTGCTGCCAGGATACCCATAGCTAGCGCAGCCGGAGAGCGGATCCGAACCGGTGCAGGTCGGGGATCCCCAGCCCGCCCTTCTCCGCTGGAGAGCACACCGCGCTCCAAGCCACTTTGCACTTTCCGCCGGTCAACGCCTCGTCTTGAGCCCACAGGAAACGATGCCGTGCCTTGTCGATCTCCTTCAGAACCCTCTTCGGCACCTTGAGCACTGTCAAAGCGAAGGTTGGCAGCGCCGAGAGCACCGCACGCACCAGAACGCGCCGACCTGCAAGAGACATCAGCTTGCCCTTCCATCCCGCGAGACGTGACTTCACTCGATCTATGAGGAATTGGAATTGTACCAGCCTTAGTCTTTTGGCGGATATTGGCAATCCCAAGTAGGTTGTGGGGAAGCTAGCGATCGATCCTCCAAACCCTTGCAAAACTTCTGTCAGCAGCTGGGCATCACAGTTCATCGGGATGACAGAAGACTTTGCTTGGTTTAACTTCAGTCCCGTCGCCTCTCCAAAAGAATGCAGCAACTCCAGCAAGGTGTCGACCTCTTCTTTGATTGGATTGGCGAAAATTACTGCATCGTCGGCATATAGGCTCACACGCATGCTTGCCCCACGCCCCGGCAGCGGCGCAATCAGTTCTCTTGTTGTGGCCGTGTCCAGCAGACGGTACAGGGGATCAATCGCAAGAATGAACAGCAGCGGCGATAGTGGGTCTCCCTGCCTGAGCCCGCAGGCGTGGAAAAAGCTTGGCCCCGGCGACCCGTTCAGCAGACAAGATGAGGTTGCAGTGGAGAGAAGCAGGGCGACCCAATTTCTCCATCGCTGCGAGAAACCCATGCGCTGCAGTAGCTCGATCAGATATGCCCAGGATACAGAGTCAAAAGCTCGAGCAAAATCAAGCTTGAAGAGCAAGGCCTGCTTCTTTTCCCTATGAAGCATTCTGACACAACCTTGCACATACTGAAAACTGTCATGTATGCATTTTCCTCTCTGAAACGCCGTTTGCGCTGGTGAGATGACTCCGTTCAGAGCAGAGGACAGCCTGATTGCGAGCACCTTGGAGATTAGCTTTGCAATGGAGTGAATCAGACTGATGGGCCTGTAGTGGTTGAGTTCAGACGCGCTGCTTTTCTTCGGCAGTAAGGCAATGAGCGCAGAATTGAGCTCGGCGAAGTTGCTCCCAGCCATCTGATAGAACTTGTTAAAAACGGCCATGACCTCCTCCTTGATGATCGGCCAGCACGAGCGGTAGAATTGCCCTGTGAAACCGTCCGGGCCCGGGGCCTTTTCCGTGGGGGACGCGAGGATCGCCGCCCAGACCTCGGCCATGGTGAACGGGCCGTCCAGCTCCGACGAGGCCACTGCAGGGACGTTTAGAATGTCCCAGTTCAGGGTGCAGCTTCTATGTTTGCTTCGTCCCAGAGCTTCAGAGAAATGATCGAAGATGATCTTTTCCTTCTCCTGGTGATCCACCACCACCCTGTCATTACTGCTGATTGCGTGAATGAAGTTCTTCCGTCGGCGCGATTGCATTTTAGCATGGAATAGTCTCGTGCTGGCATCTCCTGCTCGTAACCAGCTCACCCTAGATGCCTGCCGTTTTCTCGCTCTCTCGATGGCAGCCAGCCGGAGCACTTTTTGCTTCAGAGTTCTCCTCAGGTTTATCTCAGCAGCCGAGAGGGCTCGGTGTTCTTGCGCCATATCAAACTGCAGGATTACTTCATTTGCTATGTGCAGCTGCAGTCTGACCTTGCCGAACGTTGCCTTGCTCCAGATTTTCAGATCAGTAGCCACTCTTGCCAATCTTCTTTTGATCCTCACAAAGGGGCAGTCGTGCGGGACAGGTCGTTGCCAAGCTCTCAATACTGTTTCATTGAAATGCGGAAATTTGGGCCAAAAATTCTCGAACCTGAACCGCGCTTTTCTGAAGGGTGTGGTAGCCCTGGCCAGGATCAGCGGGCAATGGTCAGAGAAGGATGTTGATGCCGCCATAAGTACTTCCCAGAAAACAATGTTTGGACTGAAAAAAATGGAGTCTGCTGAGGCATGAATCGAATGATTTGGCTATCGAAATTAGATGGAGATCCCAACAATCTAGGTTTACATATGGGAAATACTATTGGACGGACTAGAAACGCCCGCCGCGTCATGCGCATGACACGTGTCCCTAACTGGCCGTCTGCAATATGGCATTTGTTGCAAGACACGGAAGCACAACACAAAGTAGGTTGCAGACCGATGAAGACGAGGCGTGCAACAACCCTATCACTACATTCGTTTGCAACATGGGCCTTGTTGCAAAACACACAAACACATGAGCTTCGTTGAGAAAATGCTTTGCACGGAGCACAATATGGCTCACGTTGCAAAATCCCGAGCTCAACACGAGTCATGTTACAAATAGCTAACGACCAGACGACCGTCGCGTAGAAAAAAAGTGAAAAAAAATAAACTATTGAGGGATTACAACAAGACTCATGTTGCAAAGCGTGGAGCGCAACATAAGACTTGTTGCAAAGGCTCAGCGGTCATGTAGAAACAAAATTGTTCATGGGATTGTAACAAGGCTCGTGTTGCAAAGCATTGAGCGCAACACAAGGCTTGCTGCAAAGGTCTAACGGCTCACAAGAAAGTATATAACGGCTGTCCGTGGCTTCCTCGAACGACTGCCCTTGCGATCAATCTTTTAAATTATCACCCGGCGGACGCTATTCAATTTCTTTGGCGCACATAGTACTCCCTCCGATCCTTTTTACTTCGTATATAAGATTTGTCTGAAGTCAAACTCCATAAAGTTTAAGCATACTAAAATCAACATCTACAATATTAAAGTTATACAATATGAAAATTAAATTCATGATGCATCTAAAAATACTGATTTTGTATTATGAATGCTATTTTTTCCTCATATACAAGGAATGTGCCGATATACATCCTCTCATCAATCAATCGCGTATCTCGTACTCCCTCCTTCCCAAAATATAAGGTGCGGTTAACTTTTTCTAGTCTTCGTTGCACAACTTTGACTATGATTTTCATGTATTGTATGTCTTATATTAATATTCAGACATATGAAATAAAATTGTTTTGCAAGACAAATAAGATGATGCCATTTATACATTTTCAATCCACATACTTTGATATATAATAATGGTCAAAGTCATGCATCAAAGACCGTGCAAAGTCAAGCGCGCCTTATATTTTGGAAAGGAGGGAGTAGTTATTTTGGATTGCACCCTCTATATATACTCTGAGACAAGAGGGGTTGTGGCAATTGCCTCAGATTACTAACTATCTCACAATCTCGACACTATGAAGGAGGTAGCATGGTGTACACAATTGCTCTTTTGTTCATCGGGTGCCTAGTCATGGTTGGACAATGTAAGCGCTATTGTTTATATCCTTGAAGCCAACTCACGAAAAGTATTGATCCTCTACATACATAAGATACTTGCTGAGTGTGCCCTCACAAATATATAATATGTCATATCTAATATGTTGTCCCGAGCCCGAAAGCACCTACAAAGATGGCCATGGCAATGTGACTATGGTGCTCAGCAAACTTACCTTGAAATGGTGTGTCACAAGGGATTTTAAGACCAAAGGTGAACCAAATGCCCATCACTGGTTTTGCCGCCTGAATGAGCAGGGAGTGCCTTGTTTTAGTTCCAGAGGGGATTTGCCACCCAGGAAATAAAGGTGTGCATTATTAGGAAATAACTTGAGTTGTCATATTTGAATGAATAAAATAACATAATTTTATTCATTCAAATATGCCAACTCAAATACTACGAAATATCTTGAGTTGCCACGGGCCAGTGTTGAATATTAAATTACGTTGAGTACTAAACAATTTGTTTGATGATTATGAGAGTGGTTATAACTCAATACCACCTTTTATGTGGCTTATTAAAAGTGAAATGTCCTCCTTTCAGCTGTAAATAGGTGGCGTTGCGTGAATCTAGCATATATATTATGTGTTTTTATATTTCTGCATCCAAAAAGAATGCACCACATTGGTCGTTGTCAAACACTTTCACAAGAAAAAAAATGGTAATACTCGAGCAATCTACTCGCATTCTAGTCCAGCTCAAAAGGGCAGACCAACCTATTTTCCAAATGGCTCCCTATCAAGTGGTAGCAACTGCAACTTGGAAGGTATCGAGTACCGACAACCTAAAACATCGAAGGGAGGTCTTGTGGCGGCTGGGGCAGATGAGCTGGGTATAGGCCCGTAGAACCGGCAAGCTTGAGAGTTGAGGGCTGTTTGAATGAAGCCCACGCTAGCCCCGCAAAAGCTGGGCACGCCAATTATTTGGTGAGGGAATCGGCCGCCCCAACTTCGCCCTTAGGGTGGCGTAGAATCTGAACTACACAGCCTAAAAATTGACGTGGATGGAAATATTGGGCCACCAACCAAACGCGAGCCAAGGCTCTCGGTCGACGCCAAAATTTTGGAAGGGCAACTCTCGGCCACAATCCAAACGGCCCCTTGGAGACTTCATCTCCACCGTGTCTGACGAGAGGCGCGACTTTGGTAGTGGATGACTGAAACCGCCTCCGCGGGTAAGGTTTGGATGGAATGAACATTCCATTAGGCCCATTAGGCCTCCCTACTCTATTGAGTCGTCGGGTCACTCGCCACCAACGTAATCGAGCTCCGCAAAGGCTATGTCTCGCTTATAGCGAGTCTGATGGAAGACTTGCCTAAAGGATCAACAGTAATAGGCCGACCCATTTGGGTATATTTAAAATAAATAGAGAAAAAGGGGGACATAGGTGATTCGATCCCGGGTTCATTAGGTCGCAACATAGAGCTACTAGCCGCTCGACCATGTTCCAGTTTGTGTTATACTGGTAGGTCGCAACCTAGTTGAAGAAAAACAGTCGGACTTCCACTGGTTTTAGGACTTTTTTTGTTTTCTTGTTTTTTCACCGGTTTTTTCTTCGTTTCTTTCTCCAGTTTTACTAGTTTGTTTTCTTTTTTTCTTTTTTTTCATTTTCACTAGTTTTTTTCTTTTCTTTCCTTTTTTTCATTTTTGTTGGTTCTGTTTGTTTCTTTTCTCGTTTATCATTGGTTTTCTTTTGTTTTTCTCGGGTTTTCATTGTTTTTCTATACACATTTTTGGCATATATCTAATACATTTTTCTAATACACGTTTCAAAATTTTCAAATACAAGATTAAAATTTATTGAATACATGGTCAACATTTTTTTCTCTACACATTTACCATTTTTCAAATTCTTGACTCAAAATTTTTAAATACTAGATTAACATTTTTTTCTATGCACATTTAAAAAAAATCAAATACATGGTCAACATTTTGTCTATAAACATTTTACATTTTTTACAAACCTTTGATAAAAAAAATTCAAATACAAGTTTAACATATTTTCAATACATGACCAACATTTTTTCGATACACATTTAACATATTTTTCAAGTGCTTCATTAGCATTTTTCAGATACTAGATTAACATTTTTAATACATGGTAAACATTGTTTGTTCAATACACATTTAACATCTTTTTTCAAATGCTTGATTAACATTTTTCAAATACAAGTTCCACATTTTTTCAACACATGGTCAACATTTTTTCTATAGACATTATAACATTTTCCAAATGCTAGATTAACATTTTTCAAATAGAAGTTCAACATTTTCTTAATAGATGATCAACATGTTTTCTACTCACATTTAACATTTTGCAAATTATTGATTAACATTTTTTGAATACATGGTCAAAAAAATTCTATACACATTTAATATTTTTCAAATGCTTGATTAACATTTTTCAAATACTTGTTTAACATTTTTTAAATACTTGGATTAATATTTTTTAAATACATGATCAACTTTTTTCACACACATTTTTTTGATACAAACACATTATATATATTTTATATGAATTTTTCATACACATGAGAAATATTTTTCTACGTGACATTTTACATTTTTTTTCACGTGCGTCTCTGTTGGGCCAGGCCATGTACCATCGTCAGTTCGGGTATTGACGAGCGTACAGTTTGGTTTTTTTTTTTCTGATTTTCAAAAAAAAATTGATTTTTTTCTTTCTCGTTTTCCGCCCGCGTGTGTATGCTCACACCATGCGCGCCAGGTAATCTCCGGGTTTTTGGCCAGCTTCTCTGGTTCGGTGGAAACCGGTTTTTGTTTAGTTTCTCGTGGTTTTCTTTTTTTTCCTTTTTCCCTTCCATTTCTTTTTTGCTATTTCCTGTTTCCTTTTGATTAGCTGTTTTCTTTTTCAATTTTTCATTTTAAATTTTATGAACTAGTTTTCAATTTCGTAAACTTTTGTAAAAATATTGAAATTTATGAAATTTTTATTGAATGTATATAAGTTTTTAAATTTGTGAACCTTTTTAAATTCTAGAACTTTTTCAAATCCGTGAACTTTTTTTGACTTCAAATTATTTTGATTTACAAACTTTTTTGAATTCACGAACATTTTCATGTTCATAATTTTTTCATGCATGAATATTTTTTTAAAATTTTGATGATTTCTTTTTCAAATTTTGAGCATTGTTTCAATCATGTGGAATTTTTTGAAATATTTAACCAGTTAGTGGTTGACCGGTCCGTATATCAGTCGTTTCTTACAAAAAAAAATTACATCTAATTAACATATTTCTTGTTATAGCCTGTAGGTTAAAATACTTCTTTATGAAATTTTTACACGTATGTGGTAATCATCGGAAGGTATTTGTGTAAAATATTTCAGATTTTTTTTAAGTACAAAGGGTCATTTTTTGGATATTTTAAAAAATCAGTCTCCAATAAACTGGGGATCATTTTGTGTTTTCTGATTTTTATTGAACCTTCAAGGCCCTCATGTGCAATTTCCAATTGGATAAATATGATAATTATTAGGGTCATACTATGCCTGCTGCTACTAGAGATACCGTTGCGCTACGCGTTTGAAAGATTACTTAAATTCTTGTTGGTACAACTACATTTATCAGTTAGTTAGAAAATTTTAGGGAGTACAAATAACTTCCTCTCGGCAGCCGTTTCAATCCACCTCTCCCACGTTTTGCAATTAATGCCCGTCGTGGGGGCGTGGTAAAAGAGAAGATTACAATAGTTATCCTCTGCCACGCGTACCTGTGCACTGTTTGGGCCTAGCCCAACGACGCCTCGCATACATGTGTGACATAGGCCCGGGGCTCCTGTCAGTATACTAAGACATGGATGCCTTAATACCCTGACTTGTGCACATGCAGTAGTAGCCTTCCCAATGGCAGGGCTTGCCGAAGGACAGCTCTTAACATGACTCAAGTCTATGAAGAAGATCACAAGGCGGGCCATCGAGAAGTACTAAGTTAGTACTGAAGATCGAAGCCTTGGTTGCCTGATATAGCCTCGACTATCCACATTAGTATACAAATAAAAGTATGATTCTTGTCCTTCAACACATATGAAAAGGTTAGTTTGATGAACTTTAGAACCGACAATGCAAACTCCCAACTATCTAAACTAGACACCTTGACCCCTAAAAGTGTAGGGTAACGGAGTAGAAAAGAAAAAAAATACGTACTACATACATGCCCAGGACCACTATGAAGATGCATACAAGGTTTGATCAGATCATTACCAACTCGTAGTAGCAATGGAAGAAGAGTTGGTGAAGATCGTCGGTGTAGATTCCCGCAGTTAGGATTTTATAACCTCCCAACCATGAGAATATTTTCTCCCTCGAACAGAAGATCGAACATACGATCTCTCTACCGGGTTGTACACATACGGTGTCACCGATCCAGCAACGCTTCGCCAACGAGGACTAATTGTTTTCGGAGACTAAGCAGTCATGCGGTACAACTAAACATTTCGTGGAGGACGAGAGAGAGAAAGGCAGATCATTGCATGTCAATTTGTGTGAGAGCTCAAGTGTGTTTGGAGGGCTCCCCTCCTCATCTATTTATAAGTGGAGAAGGGTGGGGGAAGGCTTGGAGGTGGCTGCCCGAAAGGGGGGGCCTCTCACCAACAATGCCCCATAAAAAGGGGAGGTTGCCCCCAAAGGGCCCCCCTCCAAGCATTGTCCCAAGAAAGGGGGGAGGTGGCCCACTAGGTCACGTGAAGTATAGACATGACTTGAAACTCCTTCTGATCAATGATTAAGAGCGAAACCGTGGACATCCATATTGACCCCTATACCCAGACAAATTGTATTCGAATGAACCTTTAGTTCCCATATGCTATTCCTTTTGCTTTGTGATATGTTACAAAAACCCGAGGTGACATTTATCGGCATCCTCGTGAATCAACAACTTGTTCACTATGCTAGTTCCCTCGTTGACGGTTCTGTTCTCTTTTGTCGTTCCCGTGTTCCGGCATCCCTGTGATCAAATCAAACTGTGTCTGACCAGACAATGATGATGAAGGAAATATGCCCTAGAGGCAATAATAAAGTTGTTATTTTATATTTCCTTATTCATGATAAAGGTTTATTATTCATACTAGAATTGTATTGATCGGAATCTTAAATACAAGTGTGAATACATAAACAAATACCGTGTCCCTAGTAAGCCTCTAGTAGACTAGCTCGTTGATCAAAGATGGTTAAGGTTTCCTAACCATAGACATGTGTTGTCACTTGATAACGAGATCACATCATTAGGAGAATGATGTGATGGACAAGACCCATCCGTTAGCTTAGCATATGATCGTTCAGTTTATTGCTATTGCTTTCGTCATGTCAAATACATATTCCTTCGACTATGAGATCATGCAACTCCCGGATACCGGAGGAATACCTTGTGTGCTATCAAACGTCACAACGTAACTGGGTGATCATAAAGATGCTCTACAGGTATCTCCGAAGGTGTCTGTTGAGTTGGCATGGATGGAGATTAGGACTTGTCACTCCGTGTATTGGAGAGGTATCTCTGGGCCCTCTCAGTGATACACATTATAACAAGCTTGCAAGCAAAATGACTAAAGAGTTAGTTATGAGATGATGTATTACGGAACGAGTAAAGAGACTTGCCGGTAACGAGATTGAACTAGGTATGAAGATACCGACGATCGAATCTCGGGCAAGTAACATACCGACAGACAAAGGGAATTACGTATGTTGTCATAACGGTTCAACCAGTAAAGATCTTCGTAGAATATGTAGGAACCAATATGGGCATCTAGGTTCCGCTATTGGTTATTGATCGGAGAGGTGTCTCGGTCATGTCTACATAGTTCTCGAAACCGTAGGGTCCGCACGCTTAACGTTCGTTGACGATATAGTGTTATATGATTTGGTGACCGAATGTTGTTCGGAGTCCCAGATGAGATAACTGACATGACGAGGAGCTCCGGAATGGTCCGGAGGTAAAGAATGATATATAGGACGATGATATTCGGACACCGGAAGAGTTTCGGAGTGAACCGGGTAGTCATCGGAATACCGGAGGGGGTTCCGGACACCCCGGGAGGGTGATGGGCCTATTGGGCAATTAGAGGGGAGCACACCAGCCCACAAGGGGCTGGCACACCCCCCTATGGCAGCCGCCCTATGGGAGAAAGGAAAGGAGGGGGATTCGGCCTCCCCCTTCCTTCCCTCTCCCCCTTTCCTTTCCCCCTCCGGCATATATGGTAAGGGGGGCAGGGCAGGAGCCCAAGTAGGATTCTGCCCTACTTGGGGCGCCTCCTGGCTGCTCCCCTCTCCCCCCACCTATATATATGTGGGAGTGGGGCGCCACACATAACCACGACAATCTCTTAGCCGTGTGCGGCGCCCTTCTCCACAGTTTCGTCCCTCGGTCATATTTTCGTAGTGCTTAGGCGAAGCCCTGCGAAGATAGCATCACCATCACCGTCGTGCTGCCGGAACTCATCCACTACTTCGCCGTCTTGCTGGATCAAGAAGGCGAGGATGTCACCGAGCTGAACGTGTGTTGAACACGGAGGTGCCGTACGTTCGGTACTCGATCGGTTGGACCGCGAAGAAGTTCGACTACATCAACCGCGTTAATAAACGCTTCCGCTTACAGTCTACGAGGGTACGTAGACACACTCCCCCCCTCGTTGCTATGCATCTCCATGGATAGATCTTGCATGTGCGTAGAATTTTTTTGTTTTCCATGCAATGTTTCCCAACAGTGGCATCATCAGCCAGGTCTATGCGTAGATGATATGCACGAATAGAACACAAAGAGTTGTGGGCGGTGATAGTCATACTACTTACCACCAACGTCTTATTTTGATTCGGTGGTATTATGGGATGAAGCAGCCCGGACCAACCTGACATGTCCACACACATGAGACCGGTTCCACCGACTGACATGCAACTAGTTTTGCATAATGGTGGCTGGCGGATGTCTGTTTCTCCTACTTTACACTAGTGGAAAAAGTGCTAGCCACAACTTTCGTTGGTGGCGCGGCAGTTTTCATCAACGCCAGCACTATTCAAATAGTGCTGGCGTTGGAGTAATTGGTACGCCAGGTATACACGAGTAGTGCTAGCGTATCTATTTTTCCCGACGTCGCTACTATGTGGGTCCAGCTGTGCTGACTAGTTGGGAGATTGTGCTGGAGTAGGATTTATATACACGCCATAGATAAAGTATCTATTCCTGTCGTGTCCATTTTGGCAATGCCAGCACTAAGTAGCTAGGCCTAGCCCAGTGTCCTATTCACCCATAGGCACTACTTTTTACTCCCTCTTGGCCACCAGTGGCGCCGCCACCTCCGGACCTTGCCCAGTGTCGCTGCCGTCGCCCTCGGGACCTCGCCTAGCATCGCCGCTCGTCACCGCCGCCGCCCTCCGGACCTCGCCCGTCATCGCCACTCGTCGTCGTCGCCGCCACCACCACGTCCGGACCTTGCCGGTGTCGACGCTGGTCGCCGCCGCCGCCACCTCCTCCTTAAGAGGTGATATCCCCTCCTTTTTCTTCTATGTATGCATATACTATACTAGTTTGCTACAATATGCTATACTTTGTGTGGAATCTGTAGTTCGATAAGAGAAATCGTCTTCCAGTTTGTATGGATATATTGTTCATTGTAGAATCTGTAGAATCTGTGGAATCGCCTTTTGGTTTTTAAAAATTACCAAAGAAATGTTACGAAAAATGGTATGTTTCTTGTGGAATCTGTAGCCCAAACAAATGTAGAATCCGGTTGTTGTAAACTTGTAATGTGCAAATGGTATGTTTCTTGTAGAATGGCCCATCCACCGCTATGTGAAATATGCAAGTCAAAGTGCGCCCTCTGCCTTGCAACTGGCGATATTTTCAGCATCTACTTCCAGCAGTGCTATGTTCCTTCGGCGGTAACAACAAACCTTCTATATATATGACATGATATATTTCTGTTATTTTTATAACCATTAATGTTGTGCTTGTTTCTATTTTTTGATACATAGATTGTTCCATGCAACATGAGGTTGGAATTCAATGAGCTGACCAAAGACATTGTGGTCTTCGAGGCCCCTGGGGGCCCCTACACTTTGGAGGTCGAAAAAGGACGAACGATGACCCAACTGGGAGGAGATGAATGGGATCATTTCCTCGCCCACAACCATCTCAATAGGGGTGAATTGATCACCTTCTCCTTAAGAGGACAAAGACCCAGGATGACCGTTGTTTATGATGTCGTCTTTGACCAAAGAATGCAGTTGAATGACGATGAGACCAACAACCTGTTGGACAAACTTCTGTCCCATGATTACTACGTCGGGGTGCCATTCGTGACCCGTCTGAGAAGGACCAATGTATCCGGCGGCCATATCATGGTATGTGTTTACTGTGGAATCTGCTGATGTGCTTAATTAATTGTGTACATTCTTATTGATATATATGCTTAGTGTAAAGAGTCCAATTCATGCTTAATTAGTGTAGAATCCAATTGACATATGTTTGTTCTCAGAAATTGCCTAAGAGGCTAGCTATGAGTTGTGGCATTGAGGCTGATGACGCTGGCTATGCTGGAGTATGCCTTACAACAACGGGATCCGTCTCCACTTGTGCGTATGTAGCGGACACGGACAGTCGCATTGTCTTAAGCGCGATGGGGTGGAGGGACTTCCTCGTTGGCAAGAATCTGCACGATGGACATGCTATCTGCTACTTCTTGAGCTTGCGTTGGTTTTTCCCTTGAAGAGGAAAGGGTGATGCAGCAAAGTAGAGATAAGTATTTCCCTCAGTTTGAGAACCAAGGTATCAATCCAGTAGGAGACAACGCACAAATCACCGAATACCTGCACAAACAATCAAACAACTTGCACCCAACGCGATAAAGGGGTTGTCAATCCCTTCACGGTTACTTGCAAAAGTGAGATCTGATAGATATAGATGAAACTAAATAAAAGATAAAGTAAATATTTTTGGTTTATAGATCGGAAAGTAAAAGATTGCAAAAATAGTAGATCGGAAACTAATATAGTAGATCGGAAACTTATATGATGGAAAATAGACCCGGGGGCCATAGGTTTCACTAGAGTCTTCTCTCAAGATAGCAAATGATATGGTGGGTGAACAAATTACTGCCGAGCAATTATAGAAAAGCGCAAAGTTATGACGATATCTAAGGCAATGATCATGAATATAGGCATCACGTCCGTGTCAAGTAGACCGAAACGATTCTGCATCTACTACTATTACTCCACACATCGACCGACTCCTGCCTGCATCTAGAGTATTAAGTTCATGAAGAATAGAGTAACGCATTAAGTAAGATGACATGATGTAGAGGAATAAACTCAAGCAATATGATGTAAACCCCATCTTTTTATCCTCGATGGCAACAATACAATACATGCCTTGCTGCCCCTACTGTCACTGGGAAAGGACACCGCAAGATTGAACCCAAAGCTAAGCACTTCTCCCATCGCAAGAAAAACCAATCTAGTTGGCCAAACCAAACCGATAGTTCGAAGAGAATTACAAAGATATCAAATCATGCATAAAAGAATTCAGAGAAGATTCAAATAATATTCATAGATAATCTGATCATAAATCCACAATTCATCAGATCTCGGCAAACACACCGCAAAAAAGTATTACATCAAATAGATCTCCAAGAACATCGAGGAGAACATGGTATTGAGAATCAAAGAGAGAGAAAAGCCATCTAGCTACTAGCTATGGACCCGTAGGTCTGAGATAAACTACTCACGCTTCATCAGAAGGGCAATAGGGTTGATGTAGAAGCCCCCGTGATCGAATCCCCCTCCGGCAGGGTGCCGGAAAAGGTCCCTAGATGGGATCTCATGGGTACAGAAGGTTGCGGCGGTGGAAAAGTGTTTTCGTGGATGCTTCTGGTGGTTTGGGAACATATGTGAATATATAGGCAAAAGAATTAGGTCAGGAGGGTCACGGGGGGCCCACAAGGCAGGGGGCGCGCCCTACCCCCTGGGCGCGCCCTCCACCCTTGTGGCTCCTCCGACTTCATCTCCAAGTCTCCTGGGTGTCTTCTGGTCCAAGAAAAATCATCGCGAAGATTTTATTGCGTTTGGACTCCGTTTGGTATTCCTTCTCCACGAAGCTAAAACAGAAGGAGAAAACAGAAACTGGCACTGGGCTCTAGGTTAATAGGTTAGTCCCAAAAATAATATAAAATAGCATATTAATGCATATAAAACATCCAAAACAGATAATATAATAGCATGGAACAATAAAAAATTATAGATACGTTGGAGACGTATCACTATCATAGGTACTATCAGGAACACCACACGCCATGATTTGAGGATGATGATCGTCATTGACAACATTTAAAAGAATGTGTGTGGCAGGGTACATGTTGACATATTACTAAGTCTAAGTAACCTTGTTGTATTGCAAGCATGTTGACAAATGACTAAGTCTTAAGTAACCTTGTTGTACCATTGTTGGTCTATATAATTACCTAATTGATCGTCACCTTCTATATGCAGGTGCATATATAAAAAAAAAATCACTGCAAAACCTATTGCTGGCATGGCAGTCAAATTGGGCGTCGGTAGGTGAGGACTAATACTGCTGGCGTTGACGACGCGGCACGCCATTACGGTCCAAAATACTGATGGCGTAGGTGGCAACGCCACCACTATTTCTTAACAATGGCGCCATATTGGTGGCAGTGGGTGTCTACGCCAGCAAGGCACTATTTGCCACGCCATAGCTAGGCTTTTTTCTGCTAGTGTTAGTTGAATCGAATTTGACTATGGCCGGTCCTTGAAGAAGGTTAAAACAGCAAACTTGATAAATCACCGTTGTGGTTTTTGCGTAGTTAAGAACGGTTCTTGCTAGAAGCCCATAGCATCCACATAAAACTTCCAACAACAAAGCAGAGGACGTCTAACTTGTTTTTGCAGGGCATGTTGTGATGTGATATACGTTGTTGTATGAGATGATCATGTTTTGTAAAAGTTATCGGCAACTGGCAGGAGCCTTAGGGTTGTCTCTTAATTATTGTATGAAATGCAATCGCCATGTAATTGCTTTACTTTATCGCTATGCATTAGCAATAGTTGTAGAAGCAATAGTTGGCGAAGCGACCCCGACGCAACGATGGAGATCAAGGTGTCGAGCCGGTGACGATGGAGATCATGACGATGCTTTGGAGATGGAGATCAAAAGCACAAGATGATGATGGCCATATCATGTCACATATTTTGATTGCATGTGATGTTTATCCTTTATGCATCTTATTTTGCTTAGAACAGCGGTAGCATTATAAGATGATCCCTTCACTAAATTTCAAGATAAAAGTGTTCTCCCTGAGTATGCACCGTTGCTAAAGTTCATCATTTCGAAGCACCTCGTGATGATCGGGTGTGATAAACTCTACGTTCACATACAACGGGTGTAAGACAGCTTTGTACATGCAGAATACTTGGGTTAAACTTGACGAGCCTAGCATGTACAGACATGGTCTCAGAACACTGGAGACCGAAAGGTCAATGTGAGTTATATAGTAGATATGATCAACATAGAGATGTTCACCATTGATGACTACCCCATCTCACGTGATGATCGGACATGGGTTAGTTGACTTGGATCATGTATCACTTAGATAACTTGAGGGATGTTAATTTAAGTGGGATTTCATTAGTAATTTGATTAATTGAACTTAATTTATCATGAACTTAGTCTTAATAGTTTTGCATATCTATGTTGTAGATCAATGGCCCGAGCTACCGTTCCCCTGAATTTTAATGCGTTCCTAGAGAAAGCTAAGTTGAAAGATGATGGTAGCAACTACACGGATTGGGTCCGTAACTTGAGGATTATCCTCATTGCTGCACAGAAGAATTATGTCCTTGATGCACCGCTAGGAGACAGACCTGCTGCAGGAGCTACTGCAGATGTTATGAACGTCTAGCAGGCTCGATCTGATGACTACTCGATAGTTCAGTGTGCCATGCTTTATGGCCTAGAACCGGGACTTCAAAGATGTTTTGAATGTCATGGAGCATATGAGATGTTCCAAGAGTTGAAGTTAATATTTCTAGAAAATGCCCGGGTTGAGAGATATGAAGTATCCAACAAGTTCTATAGCTGTAAGATGGAGGAGAACAGTTCTGTCAGTGAACACATACTCAAAATGTCTGGGTATCATAACCACTTGACTCAGCTGGGAGTTGATCTTCCAGTTGATATTGTTATTGACAGAGTTCTTCAATCACTACCACCAAGCTACAAAGGCTTCTTGATGAACTATAATATGCAAGGGATGAATAAAACGATTCCTGAGCTCTTCGCAATGCTTTAGGCCGCGGAGGTAGAAATCAAGAAGGAGCATCAAGTGTTGATGGTTAACAAGACCACTAGTTTCAAGAAAAAGGGCAAGGGAAAGAAAGGGAACTTCCAGAAGAATGGCAAACAAGTTGCCACTCCCGTGAAGAAGCCCAAAGCTGGACCCAAGCCTGAAACTGAGTGCTTCTACTGCAAAGGGAATGGTCACTGGAAGCGGAACTGCCCCAAATACATGGCGGATAAGAAGGATGGCAAAGTAAACAAAGGTATATTTGATATACATGTTATTGATGTGTACCTTACTAATGCTCGTAGTAGCGCCTGGGTATTTGATACTGGTTCAGTTGCTCATATTTATAACTCGAAATAGGAGCTACGAAATAAACGAAGATTGGCTAAGGACGAGGTGATGATGCGCGTCGGGAATGGTTCTAAAGTCGATGTGATCGCCGTCGGCACGCTACCTCTACATCTTCCTTCAGGATTAGTTTTAGACCTCAATAAGTGTTATTTGCTGCCAGCGTTGAGCATGAACATTATATCTGGATCTTGTTTATTGCGAGACGGTTATTCATTTAAATCAGAGAATAATGGTTGTTCTATTTATATGAGTAATATATTTTATGGTCATGCACCCTTGATGAATGGTCTATTCTTGTTGAATCTCGATCATAGTGATACACATATTCATAATATTGATGCCGAAAGATGCAAAGTTGATAATGATAGTGCAACATACTTGTGGCTCTGCCGTTTAGGTCATATTGGTGTAAAGCGCATGAAGAAACTCCATGCGGATGGACTTTTGGAGTCACTTGATTATGAATCATTTGATACTTGTGAACCATGGCTCATGGGCAAGATGACTAAAACTCCGTTCTCCGGAACAATGGAGCGAGCTAATGACTTAATGGAAATAATACATACCGATGTATGCGATCCGATGAGTGTTGAAGCACGCGGCGGGTATCGTTATTTTCTGACCTTCACAGATGATTTGAGTAGGTATGGGTATATCTACTTGATGAAACACAACTCTGAAACATTTGAAAAGTTCAAAGAATTTTAGAGTGAAGTGTGGAATCATCGTAACAAGAAAATAAAGTCTCTACGATCTGATCGCGGAGGCGAATATTTGAATTACGAGTTTGGCCTTCATTTAAAACAATGTGGAATTGTTTCACAACTCACGCCACCTGGAACACCACAGCGTAATGGTGTGTCCGAACATTGTAATCGTACTTTATTAGATATGGTGCATTCTATGATGTCTCTTACCAATTTACCACTATCGTTTTGGGGCTATGCATTAGATACAGCCGCATTCACGTTAAATAGGGCACCGTCTAAATCCGTTGAGACGACACTGTATGAACTGTGGTTTGGCAAGAAACCTAAGCTATCGTTTCTTAAAGTTTGGGGATGCGATGCTTATGTCAAAAGGCTTCAGCCTGATAAGCTCGAACCTAAATCAGAGAAGTGCGTCTTCATAGGATACCCTAAAGAAACAATTGGGTACACCTTCTACCACAGATCCTAAGGGAAGATCTTTGTTGCAAAGAATGGATCCTTTCTAGAGAAGGAGTTTCTCTCGAAAGAAGTGAGTGCGAGGAAAGTAGAACTTGATGAGGTAATTGTACCTTCTCTCGAATTGGAGAGTAGCACATCACAGAAAACCGTTCCCGTGATGCCTACACCAACTAGAGAGGAAGCAAATGATAATGATCATGAAACTTCAGATCAAGTTACTACTAAACCTCATAGGTCGACCAGAGCATGATCCGCACCAGAGTGGTCGGTAATCCTATCCTGGAAGTTATGTTATTAGACCATGGCGAACCTACGAACTATGAAGAAGCTATGATGAGCCCAGATTCTGACAAATGGCTTGAGGCCATGAAATCTGAGATAGGATCCATGTATGAGAACAAAGTGTGGACTTTGGTGGACTTGCCCGATGATCGGCAAGCCATAGAGAATAAATGGATCTTCAAGAAGAAGACTGACGTTGACGTTGATGGTAATGTTATAGTCTACAAAGCTCGACTTGTCACAAAAGGTTTTCGACATGTTCAAGGAGTTGACTACAATGAGACTTTCTCACCCGTAGCGATGCTTAAGTCTATCCGAATCATGTTAGCAATTGCCGCTTTTTATGATTATGAAATCTGGCAAATGGACGTCAAAACTGCATTCCTTAATGGATTTCTTAAAGAAGAGTTGTATATGATGCAACCAAAAGGTTTTGTCGATCCTAAAGGTGCTGAAAAGTGTGCAAGCTCCAGCGATCTATCTATGGACTGGTGCAAGCATCTCGGAGTTGGAATATACGCTTTGATGAGGTGATCAAAGCATATGGTTTTATACAGACTTACGGTGAAGCCTGTATTTACAAGAAAGTGAGTTGGAGCTCTGTAGCATTTCTGATATTATATGTGGATGACATACTATTGATTGGAAATGATATAGAATTTCTGGATAGGATAAAAGGATACTTGAATAAGAATTTTTCAATGAAAGACCTCGGTGAAGCTGCTTATATATTGGGCATCAAGATCTATAGGGATAGATCGAGACGCTTGATAGGACTTTCACAAAGCACATACCTTGACAAGGTTTTGAAGAAGTTCAAAATGGATCAGTCAAAGAAAGGGTTCTTGCCTGTGTTACAAGGTGTGAAATTGAGTCAGACTCAAAGCCTGACCACTGCAGAAGATAGAGAGAAAATGAAAGTCATTCCCTGTGCCTCAGCCATAGGTTCTATCATGTATGCTATGCTGTGTACTAGAACTGATGTGTGCCTTGCCATAAGTTTGGCATGGAGGTACCAAAGTAATCCAGGAGTGGATCACTGAACAGCGGTCAAGAACATCCCGAAGTACCAGAAAAGGACCGAGGATATGTTTCTCGTTTATGGAGGTGACGAAGAGCTCGTCATAAATGGTTGCGTCGATGCTAGCTTCGACACTGATCTGGATGAATCTAAGTCACAAACTGGATACGTATTTATATTGAATGGTGGAGCTGTCAGTTGGTGCAGTTCCAAGCAGAGCGTCGTGGCGGGATCTACGTGTGAAGCGGAGTACATAGCTGCTTCGGAAGCAGCACATGAAGGAGTCTGGATGAAGGAGTTCATATCCGATCTGGGTGTAATACCCAGTGCATCGGGTCCAATGAAAATCTTTTCTGACAACACTGGAGCAATTGCCTTAGCGAAGGAATCCAGGTTTCAAAAGAGAACCAAACACATCAAGAGACGCTTCAACTCCATTCGTGATAAGGTCAAGGATGGAGACATAGAGATTTGCAAAATACATACGGATCTGAATATAGCAGACCCGTTGACTAAGCCTCTACCGCGAGCAAAACATGATCAACACCAAGACTCCATGGGTGTTAGATTTATTACAATGTAATCTAAATTATTGACTCTAGTGGAAGTGGGAGACGGAAGGAAATATGCCCTAGAGGCAATAATAAAGTTGTTATTTTATATTTCGTTATTCATCATAAAGGTTTATTATTCATGCTAGAATTGTATTGATCGGAAACTTAAATACATGTGTGAATACATAAATAAATATCGTGTCCCTAGTAAGCCTCTAGTAGACTAGCTCGTTGATCAAAGATGGTTAAGGTTTCCTAACCATAGACATGTGTTGCCACTTGATAACGGGATCACATCATTAGGAGAATGATGTGATGGATAAGACCCATCCGTTAGCTTAGCATATGATCGTTCAGTTTATTTCTATTGCTTTCCTCATGTCAAATACATATTCCTTCGACTATGAGATCACGCAACTCTCGGATACCGGAGGAATACCTTGTGTGCTATCAAACGTCACAATGTAACTGGGTGATCATAATGATGCTCTACAGGTATCTCCGAAGGTGTCTGTTGAGTTGGCATGGATCGAGATTAGGATTTGTCACTCCATGTATCGGAGAGGTATCACTGGGCCCTCTTGGTAATACACATCATAAGAAGCTTGCAAGCAAAATGACTAAGGAGTTAGTTATGAGATGATGTATTACGGAACGAGTAAAGAGACTTGCCGGTAACGAGATTGAACTAGGTATGAAGATACCGACGATCGAATCTCGTGCAAGTAACATACCGACAGACAAAGGGAATTACGTATGTTGTCATAACGGTTCGACCGATAAAGATCTTCGTAGAATATGTAGGAACCAATATGGACATCCAGGTTCCGCTATTGGTTATTAACCGGATAGGTGTCTCGGTCATGTCTACATAGTTTTCGAACCCATAGGGTCCGCACGCTTAACGTTCGTTGACGATATAGTGTTATATGAGTTATATGATTTGGTGACCGAATGTTGTTCGGAGTCCCAGATAAGATCACGGACATGACGAGGAGCTCCGGAATGGTCCGAAGGTAAAGATTGATATATAGGACGATGATATTCGGACACTGGAAGAGTTTCGGAGTGAACCGGGTAGTCATCGGAATACCGGAGGGGGTTCCGAAAACCCCGCGAGGGTGATGGGCCTATTGGGCCATTAGAGGGGAGCACACCAGCCCACAAGGGGCTGTCGCACCCCCCTATGGCAGCCGGCCTGTGGGAGAAAGGAGTGGGAAATTCGGCCTCCCCCTTCCTTCCCTCTCCCCCCTTTCCCTTCCCCCTCCACATATATGGTAAGGGGGGCGCGGCCAGGGCAGGAGCCCAAGTAGGATTCGGCCCTACTTAGGGCGCCTCCTGGATGCTCCCCTCTCCCCCACCTATATATATGTGAGAGGGGGGCGCCACACATAACCACGACAATCTCTTAGCTGTGCACGGCACCCCTCTCCACAGTTTCGTCCCTTGGTCATATTTTCATAGTGCTTAGGTGAAGGCCTGCAGAGATAGCATCACCATCACCGTCACCACGCCGTCGTGCTGCCGGAACTCATCCACTACTTTGCCATCTTGCTAGATCAAGAAGGCGAGGACGTCACTGAGCTGAACGTGTGTTGAATGCGGAGGTGCGGTACATTCGGTACTCGATCGGTTGGATCGCGAAGAAGTTCGACTACATCAACCTCGTTAATAAACGCTTCCGCTTACGGTCTACGAGGGTATGTAGACACACTCTCCCCCTCGTTGCTATGCATCTCCATGGATAGATCTTGCGTGTGCGTAGAATTTTTTTTGTTTTCCATGCAACGTTTCCCAACAGATGGTGATACGTCTCCAACGTATCTATAATTTTTTATTGTTCCATGCTATTATATTACCTGTTTTGGATGTTTTATATGTATTAATATGCTATTTCAAAAAAATTCCTACGCTCACGCAAGATCTATCTAGGAGATGCATAGCAACGAGAGGGGGAGAGTGTGTCTACGTACCCTCGTAGACCGAAAGCGGAAGCGTTTGACAACGAGGTTGATGTAGTCGAACTTCTTCTCATTCCGACCGATCAAGAACCGAACGTACGATACCTCCGAGTTCTGCACATGTTCAGCTCGATAACGTCCCTCGAACTCTTGATCCAGCAAAGTGTCGAGGAAGTAGATGAGTTCCGTCAGCATAACGGCGTGGTGACGGTGATGGTGAAGTGATCCGCGCAGGGCTTCGCCTAAGCACTACGAAGATATGACCGAGGGTGTAATCTGTGGAGGGGGGCGCCGCACATGGCTAACAGATGTTGTTGTGTGTTCTAGGCGCCCCCTCCCCATGTATATATAGGTGGGAGAGGGAGGGGAGCAGCAAGGGGGCACCCCAAGTAGGACGAATCCTACTTGGGCGCCTCCCCAATTCGGCCTCCCCCCTTTCCTTATTTACCGGAGGGGAAAGGAAGGAGGAGGGAGGAGGGAAGGAAGGGGGAGGCCGAATCCCTCCCCTTCCTTCTCTCTTCCCCTCTTTCCTTCCTCCTCTGGTGCGGCCCATATGGGGGGCGCAGCAGCCCCTGCTGGCTGCTGTGTTTCCCCTCTTGGCCCATTAGGCCCATATCTTTGCCGGGGGGTGCCCGGAACCCCTTCCAGTGACCCGATATGTACCCGGTACCCTCCGGAACACTTCCGGTGTCCGAATACCATCGTCCTATATATCAATCTTTACCTCTCGACCATTTTGAGACTCCTCGTCATGTCCGTGATCTCATCCGGGACTCCGAACAACATTCGGTCACCAAATCACATAACTCATACTCCCTCCGTTCCTTTATGTAAGGTGTATTATTTTCGGCACGGTGACCAAGGCACATAATTTTAGATATGTTAGGATGAAATTACCCTTGGAAAATTTCTTGGTTAGTGGCAAGTAAATCAGTTAGTCCAGAAAAGTAAGAGATACATGCAATCAACATAGAGATAGTTTCCATCTTTTGCTACAAGGAGAGATACAGGCAATCAGAACAGAGATACTTTCCTTTTCTGAAGGGTTAACAAGGGAATTATGAGGAATTAGAAGAAATGCACCTTATATTCTGAAATTTTATCAAAAAACAAATACACCTTATATAAAGGAACGGAGGGAGTATAATACAAAATCGTCATCGAACGTTAAGCGTGCGGACCCTACGGGTTCGAGAACTATGTAGACATGATCGAGACACCTCTCCGGTCAATAACCAACAGCGGAACCTAGATGCTCATATTGGTTCCCACATATTCTACGAAGATCTTTATCGGTCGAACCGTTATGACAACATACGTAATTCCCTTTGTCCATCGGTATGTTACTTGCCCGAGATTCAATCGTCGGTATCTTTATACCTAGTTCAATCTCGTTACCGGCAAGTCTCTTTACTCGTTCCATAATACATCATCCTGTGACTAAGTCACTTTGCTTGCAGGGCTTCTTATGATGTGCATTACCGAGAGGGCCCAGAGATACCTCTCCGATACTCGGAGTGACAAATCCTAATCTCAATCTATGCCAACCCAATAGACACCTTCGGAGATACCTGTAGAGCATCTTTATAATCACCCAGTTACGTTGTGACATTTGATAGCACACAAGGCATTCCTCCGGTATCCGGGAGTTGCATAATCTCATAGTCGAAGGAATATGTATTTGACATGAAGAAAGCAGTAGCAATAAAACTGAACGATCATTATGCTAAGCTAACGGATGGGTCTTGTCCATCATATCATTCTCCTAATGATGTGATCCCGTTATCAAATGACAACTCATGTCCATGGTTAGGAAACCTTAACCATCTTTGATCAACGAGCTAGTCAAGTAGAGGCTCACAAGGGGCACAGTGTTTGTCTATGTATTCACACATGTATTTAGGTTTCCGATTAATACAATTCTAGCATGAATAATAAACATTTATCATGAATAAGGAAATATAAAATAACAACTTTATTATTGCCTCTAGGGCATATTTCCTTCAGTCTCCCACTTGCACTAGAGTCAATAATCTAGTTCACATCGCCATGTGATTTACACCAATAGTTCACATCTTTATGTGATTAAAACCCATAGTTCACATCGCCATGTGATCAACACCCAAAGGGTTTACTAGATTCAATAATCTAGTTCACATCGCTATGTGATTAACACCCAAAGAGTACTAAGGTGTGATCATGTTTTGCTTGTGAGAGAAGTTTAGTCAACGGGTCTGCCACATTCAGATCCGTATGTATTTTGCAAATTTCTATGTCTACAATGCTCTGCATGGAGCTACTCTAGCTAATTGCTCCCACTTTCAATATGTATCCAGATTGAGACTCAGAGTCATCCGGATCGGTGTTAAAGCTTGCATCGACGTAACCCTTTACGATGAACTCTTTATCACCTCCATAACCGAGAAACATTTCCTTAGTCCTCTTAGGTAACTAAGGATAATTTTGACAGTTGTCCAGTGATATACTCCTGGATCACTTTGGTACCTCCCTGCTAAACTTATAGCAAGGCACACATCAGGTCTAGTACACATCATAGCATACATGATAGAACCTATGGCTGAGGCATAGGGAATGACTTTCATTTTCTCTCTATCTTCTGCAGTGGTCGAGCATTGAGTCTTACTCAACTTCACACCTTGCAAAACAGGCAAGAACCCCTTCTTTGACTGATCCATTTGGAACTTCTTCAAAACTTTATCAAGGTATGTGCTTTGTGAAAGTCCTATTAAGCGTCTCGATCTATCCCTATAGATCTTGATGCCCAATATATAAGCAGCTTCACCGAGGTCTTTCATTGAAAAAGTCTTATTCAAGTATCCTTTTATGCTATCCAGAAATTCTATATCATTTCCAATCAACTATATGTCATCCACATATAATATTAGAAACACTACAGAGCTCCCACTCACTTTCTTGTAAATACAGGCTTCTCCGAAAGTCTGTATAAAACCATATGCTTTGATCACCTCATCAAAGCGTATATTCCAACTTCGAGATGCTTGCACCAGTCCATAGATGGATCGCTGGAGCTTGCACACTTTGTTAGCACCTTTAGGATCGACAAAACCTTCTGGTTGCATCATATACAACTCTTCTTTAAGAAATCCATTAAGGAATGCAGTTTTGACGTCCATTTGCCAGATTTCATAATCATAAAATGCGGCAATTGCTAACATGATTCAGACGGACTTAAGCATCGCTACGGGTGAGAAAGTATCATCGTAGTCAACTCCTTGAAGTTGTTGAAAACCTTTTGCGACAAGTCGAGCTTTGTAGATAGTAACATTACCATCGGCGTCAGTCTTCTTCTTGAAGATCCATTTATTCTCTATGGCTCGCCGATCATCGGGCAAGTCCACCAAAGTCCACACTTTGTTCTCATACATGGATCCTATCTCAGATTTCATGGCCTCAAGCCATCTGTCAAAATCTGGGCTCATCATAGCTTCTTCATAGTTCGTAGGTTCGCCTTGGTCTAGTAACATGACATCCAGTACAGGATTCCCGTACCACTCTGGTGCGGATCGTGTTCTGGTTAACCTACGAGGTTCTGTAGTAACTTGATCTGAAGTTTCATGATCATCATCATTAGCTTCCTCTCTAGTTGGTGTAGGCATCACGGGAACGGTTTTCTATGATGAACTACTTTCCAATTTGAGAGAATTTACGATTACCTCATCAAGTTCTACTTTCCTCCCACTCACTTCTTTCGAGAGAAACTCCTTCTCTAGAAAGGTTCCATTCTTGGCAACAAAGATCTTGCCTTCGGATCTGTGGTAGAAGGTGTACCCAATTGTTTCCTTTGGGTATCCTATGAAGACGCACTTCTCTGATTTGGGTTCGAGCTTATCAGGCCGAAGCCTTTTGACATAAGTGTCGCAACCCCAAATTTTAAGAAACGACAGCTTAGGTTTCTTGCCAAACCACAGTTCATACGGTGTCGTCTCAACGGATTTAGATGGTGCCCTATTTAACGTGAATGCAGCTGTCTCTAATGCATAACCCCAAAACGATAGTGGTAAATTGTTAAGAGACATCATAGATCGCACCATATCTAATAAAGTACGGTTACGACGTTCGGACACACCATTACGCTGTGGTGTTCCAGGTGGCGTGAGTTGTGAAACTATTCCACATTGTTTTAAATGAAGGCCAAACTCATAACTCAAATATTCGCCTCCGCGATCAGATCATAGAAACTTTATTTTCTTGTTACGATGATTCTCTACTTCACTCTGAAATTCTTTGAACTTTTCAAATGTTTCAGACATGTGTTTCATCAAGTAGATATACCCATATCTGCTCAAATCATCTGTGAAGGTCAGAAAATAACGATACCCGCCGCGTGCCTCAACACTCATCGGACCGCATACATCGGTATGTATTATTTCCAATAAGTCATTAGCTCGCTCCATTGTTCTGGAGAACGGAGTTTTAGTCATCTTGCCCATAAGGCATGGTTCGCAAGTATCAAATGATTCATAATCAAGTGATTCCAAAAGCCCATCTGCATGGAGTTTCTTCATGCGCTTTACACCAATATGACCTAAACGGCAGTGCCACAAATATGTTGCACTATCATTATCAACTTTGCATCTTTTGGCATCAATATTATGAATATGTGTATCACCATGATCGAGATTCAACAAAAATAGACCACTCTTTAAGGGTGCATGACCATAAAAGATATTACTCATATAAATAGAACAACCATTATTCTCTGATTTTAACTGAATAACCGTCTCGCACTAAACAAGATCCAGATATAATGTTCATGCTCAACGCTTGCACCAAATAACAATTATTCAGGTCTAAAACTAATCCCGAAGGTAGATGTAGAGGTAGTGTGCCGACGGCGATCACATCGACCTTGGAACTATTCCCGACGCGCATCGTCACCTCGTCCTTAGCCAATCTTCGTTCAATCCATAGCTCCTGTTTCGAGTTACAAATATGAGCAACCGAACCGGTATCAAATACCCAGGTGCTACTATGAGCATTAGTAAGGTACACATCAATAACATGTATATCAAATATACCTTTGTTCACTTTGTCATCCTTCTTATCCGCTAAATACTTGGGGCAGTTCCGCTTCCAGTGACCAGTTCTTTTGCAGTAGAAGCACTCAGTTTCAGGCTTGGGTCCAGCTTTGGGCTTCTTCACTGGAGTGGCAACTTGCTTGCCATTCTTCTTAAAGTTCCCCTTCTTTCCCTTGCCCTTTTTCTTGAAACTAGTGGTCTTCTTAACCATCAACACTTGATGCTATTTCTTGATTTCTACCTTCGCCGATTTCAGCATCGCGAAGAGCTTGGGAATCGTTTTCGTCATCCCTTGCATATTATAGTTCATCACGAAGTTCTGGTAACTTAGTGATAGTGACTAGAGAACTCTGTCAATCACTATCTTATCTGGAAGATTATCTCCCACTTGATTCAAGCGATTGTAGTACCCAGACATTCTAAGCACATGCTCACTGATTGAGCTATTCTCCTCCATCTTGTAGGCAAAGTACTTGTCAGAGGTCTCATACCTCTCGACACGGGCATGAGTCTGAAATACCAATTTCAGCTCTTGGAACATCTCATATGCTCCGTGGCGTTCAAAACATTTTTTAAGTCCCGGTTCTAAGCCGTAAAGCATGGCGCACTAAACTATCAAGTAGTCATCATATCGAGCTTGCCAAACGTTCATAACATCTACATCTGCTCCTGCAATAGGTCTGTCACCTAGCGGTGCATTAAGGACATAATTCTGTGCAGCAATGAGGATAATCCTCAGATCACGGACCCAGTCCGCATTATTGCTACTTTCATCTTTCAACTTAGTTTTCTCTAGGAACATATCAAAATAAAACAGGGGAGCTATACGCGAGCTATTGATCTACAACATAGATATGCAAATACTATTAGAACTAAGTTCATGATAAATTAAGTTCAATTAATCAAATTAATTAAGAACTCCCACTTAGATAGACATCCCTCAAGTCATCTAAATGATACGTGATCCAAATCAACTAAACCATGTCCGATCATCACGTGAGATGGAGTAGTCATCAATGGTGAACATCTCTATGTTGATCATATCTACTATATGATTCACGTTCGACCTTTCAGTCTCCAGTGTTCCGAGGCCATGTCTGTACATGCTAGGCTCGTCAAGTTTAACCCGAGTATTCCGCATGTGCAAAACTGTCTTGCACCCGTTGTATTTGAACGTAGAGTCTATCACACCCGATCATCACGTGGTGTCTCAACACGACGAACTGTCGCAATGGTGCATACTTAGGGAGAACACTTATACCTTGAAATTTAGTGAAGGGGTCATCTTATAATGCTACCGTTGTTCTAAGCAAAATAAGATGCATAAAGGATAAACATCACATGCAATCAAAATATGTGACATGATATGGCCATCATCATCTTGTGCTTTTGATCTCCATCTCCAAAGCATTGTCATGATCTCCATCGTCACCGGCTCGACACCTTGATCTCCATCGTTGCGTCGTGGTCGTCTCGCCAACTATTGCTTCTACAACTAGCACTAACGCATACTGATAAAGTAAAGCAATTGACGAAGACATGTACCTAGGGTAGGGTAATAGGCCTGACCTAGACACCCTTCCCCGAGGACACTGCTCTAAAGCCAAGGACATTCAAAGGATAGCATCATCTACCGACTGAAATCACCACAGGGTGCAACCCACTCGACCAACAGTTCACTCGGATAACCCAATTCCATTCGACCGGGGTATAATCATTCGACCGTACCAGAAACCACTCGGAGTACAGAAGATCTAAGGTCACTCAGAATGGTAGCAGTCAGGCGTTCACTCTGTGGTCTTAATGATCATTTATTTGCCTTTATTGCTGGCGTTATCAGTAACGTCCTATCTTTATGTACATTGAACCCCTTGTAACATGGGCTGGCTGGGGTCCTGGCACACTCTATATAAGCCACCCCCCTCCACAGGCACAAGGGTTCGCACCCCCTGTAACTTCACGCATAATCCAATCGACCGAGCCTCTGGGCACCGAGACGTAGGGCTGTTACTTCCTCCGAGAAGGGCCTGAACTCGTAAATCTTGCGTGCACAACCTCATCGTAGCTAGGATCTTGCCTCCTCATACCTACCCCCTATTCTACTGTCAGACTTAGAACCACGACAGTTGGCGCCCACCGTGGGGCAGGTGTCTTAGCGACTTTCCGGTGAGGTTGCGATTTTTTCCGATTCCCATCATCATGGTTTCGGGTGGAGGTTTGGCTGAGGGCCATGAGATCCGTCTCGGCGCGCTCGTCTTCATCGCCGATGACTCCGCCTGGCTCCAGGAGGCCCCCCTCGATGTCGAGATGTTCCCCGTCTGCGGGGCGACGCACTTTCGTGCGTGTGTCCACGGCGTCCTTCTGCGGCAGCCGTCGACCCAATACCGGTCGGTTCCTACGGTGTCTTCGTTCCCCGCTGTTCGCCGTCGCAAGCGATCCGGTCGATCGCGGCTTCAGCGGTGGGTGAAGCATGCGGTGGCACGTCAGTCGACCACCCCTCAAGTCGCGGCGATCGAGCCCGATGAATCTCTCTACGGCCTGTTCGATCTGTGGACTGGCTCTGTCAAGACTCTGTCCGAGTGCGACAGCAGCAATCCTGTGGCGGAGGTCCTGATGGTCGACACGCCGCGTAGCCCACCAGGCATGCATCGCAACGGAGGCGGCGACGGCGGTGGCGATCCGTCGCGTGTTCACGAGGAATACCACCCCGAAACCCTCTCTTCACAGCGGAGGGAGGAACTTCACCGCCGTAACGAGGAAGCACTCCACACGCCCATCGTCGGAGAGACCCCTGAGGCTCGGGCCTTGGAGGCAGCATGCTTGGCCACTTTGGCTGAACGCACTCGACTGGAAAATTTTCAGCATGCACTCGACGAACATGCTCGGCAGCAGATTCCTGAGTCCAGTCGACGGCGGCAATTGTTCCCTCCTGAACCTCAGGTATACCGCACTCCTATTCAGAATCTTGCAGCTGCAGCTCCTATAGCAGAGTCCATCCAGCCATCCCAGTCAGAAGCTGGACGAGGTTTGATGCGGATCCGGGCTCTGCTCCGGGCGGCAAGAGACCAAAACACTGCAGTATCTCAGTCGCGTAACAGAATCCATAGCAGATCTGTGGTGGCTGACACAGTTCAATCGGCTCACAGCCCAAGATCGCCTCCGCGGCATGAGGGGCGGGTGCATCGCCAAGATCAGCACTTGGGTCGGAACCACGAGCAGTATGATCATCGGCTCGGCTGTGATGACCACCGTCGAGCGCCTACGCCCCCTCCGAGAAGTGGATCATATGTGCCCCAACACTATGATGACAGGCGCCCGTACAACGGAGGGCGAAGGACGCCGGTCGACCCAAGAGAGCCAGGGTTTGATGCGAGGTCAATTTTGGTGCAAGGTTTGGTCGACAGGAACCGAGCACACAGAGAGGGGCAAGGCAGGGATCGCCCGAGTGGAAGCAGAATACATGTTTCGGGTCCCGAGTGTTTTAGCAGAGCCATCAGAGCTGCTGAGATCCCCCCCCCCCCCAACTTCAGGTTGGCGATTGGGGTTAGTAAGTTCACCGGTTAGTCGAAGCCTGACACTTGGCTGGAAGATTACCGAGTGGCTATTCAGATCGGTGGTGGAAATGATGAGGTAGCTATGAAACATCTTCCTCTCATGCTGGAAGGATCGGCCAGAGCATGGCTGAATCAGTTGGCTCCAAGCAGTATATTCAGCAGGGAGGAGTTAACTCGAGTGTTTGTCAGGACATTCGAGGGCACATGCAAATGACCTGCGGGGTTGACGGAATTGCAACATTGTGTACAGAAGCCGAATGAAACTCTGAGGGATTACATCCAAAGATGGAGCACTTTACACCACATAGTAGAAAATGTATCCCAACACCAAGCAGTTTGTGCCTTCAAGGAGGGCGTTCGGTATCGAGAGCTTAACCTGAAATTCGGTCGGACAGGAGACATGTCTCTGACCCGAATGATGGAAATAGCCACCCGGTACGCTAATGGTGAAGAAGAGGACCGACTCCGCAGTGGAAAGGGCAAACCAGTCGCCCAAGACACCGGAGTGGGTCGGAAGCAGAAACGCAAAGCCGAACCAGCAGGTCCAGGTGAAGCTGCAGTTGTAACTCAAGGAAAATTCAAGGGAAAGCCCAAAGGACCCTGGATCCCCAAGAAGGTGAAAGATCAGGCAGGTAACAATGTGTTGGACTTGCCATGTCACATTCACACCAAGAAGGATGAAGAGGGTAATCTGATTTATCCCAAACATACCACTCGACAATGTCGGCTCTTGATCCAGCAGTTCCGAGAGAAACAGCCCAATGAAAAGGAAAAAGAGTCTGATAAGGATGGTGACAAGGAAGAAGATGATGACGGTTTCCCTAATGTCAATTCCACTTTGATGATTTTTGCTGACATTGAAAGTAAAAGTCGACTAAAAGTCATCAACAGAGAGGTAAACATGGTTGCTCCGGCAGCGACGACATATTTGAAATGGTCAAAGACTCCCATCACATTCGACCAATCTGACCACCCACCGCACGTCGCCACCCCCGGGAGGCAAGCATTGGTGGTCGACCCGGTCGTTGGGGGCACCCGACTGACCAAAGTCTTGATGGATGGTGGCAGTGGCTTGAACATTTTGTATGTTGAGACTCTTCGTGGGATGGGCATTCCGATGTCCAAGCTCAGTGAGAGCAACATGCGGTTCCACGGTGTCATTCCAGGGAAGAAAGCTGATTCACTCGACCAGATCACTCTTGACGTGGTTTTCGGTGACTCAAAGAATTACCGTAAGGAGAAGTTGACATTTGAAGTTGTGGATTTTCACAGTGCCTATCATGCTATTCTGGGCAGAACTGCATATGCCCGTTTCATGGCTCGACCGTGTTACGTGTACCTCAAGCTGAAGATGCCTGGCCCCAGGGGCGTGATCACAGTCACTGGTAATCGGCAACGGGCAGAAGAGTGCCTCCAGAAGGGCTCTAAGATAGCCGATGAACAGATGGCAGCAATAGAAATGGAAGAATATAAGAAGACTGCAGATCCGAGTGATTTGTTGCGCGCTAAGAAGCCTGCTTCAGAGTCTGCATTTCAGTCGTCCGGTGAAACAAAGCCTGTTCACATTCACCCGACCGATCCCAGTGCTGCTCCAACTCATATCTCAACAACACTCGACAGCAAATAGGAAGAAGCGCTCATCCAGTTCCTCCGTGAGAACTGGGACATCTTTGCATGGAAGCCGTCTGACATGCCAGGTGTACCCAGGGGACTGGCTGAGCACCGTTTGCGAGTCGATCCAAAGGCAAAGCCCGTGAAAGAGCATCTCTGTCGGTCCGCTGCGGAGAAGAGAAAGGCAATCGGCGAAGAGGTGGCTCGGCTTTTGGCAGCTGAGTTCATCCGCGAAATTTACCACTCCGAGTGGCTCGCCAATGTTGTCATGGTTCCCAAGAAGGACGATTCACTTCGTATGTGCATTGATTTCAAGCATATCAATCGGGCCTGCCCGAAAGATCATTTTCCTCTCCCCCGCATCGATCAGATAGTCGACTCGACTGCGGGATGTGAGCGATTGTCCTTCCTGGATGCATATTCCGGGTACCATCAGATCCGACTGTATGGACCTGATGAAATAAAAACAGCTTTTATCACCCCATTCGGGTGCTTTTGCTACATCACCATGCCCTTTGGTCTCAAGAATGCTGGTGCCACATTCATGCGCATGATACAGAAGTGTCTGCTAGCTCAAATCAGTCGGAATGTGGAAGCATACATGGATGACATCGTGGTTAAGTCGCGCAAAGGTTCCGACCTGCTTACTGACCTTGCTGAAACCTTTGCCAATTTGAGAAGATATGATATCAAGCTTAATCCGTCGAAGTGTACATTTGGAGTTCCAGGTGGAAAGTTACTCGGTTTCCTCATTTCCGAACGTGGGATCGATGCAAACCCAGAGAAAGTTGGTGCAATCCTCCGAATGAAACGCCCTGTGCGTGTACACGACGTTCAGAAACTTACTGGTTGTTTGGCCGCTTTGAGTCGATTCATTTCTCGTCTCAGCGAAAAGGCATTACCTCTTTACCGACTGATGAAGAAATCTGATGTGTTCGAGTGGACTCCGGAAGCTGACGCAGCGTTTACAGAGCTCAAAGCCCTGCTTTCCACCTGGCCGGTGCTTGCTGCTCCAATCAGCAAAGAGCCTTTACTGCTTTATATAGCAGCCACTGGACAGGTTGTCAGTACAGTACTCACAGTCGAGCGGGAAGAAGAAGGTAAAACCTACAAGGTTCAACGCCCAGTGTACTATATTTCTAAAGTCTTAACCCCATCCAAGCAGAGATATCCACATTATCAGAAGCTTGTCTATGGAATTTACTGGACCGCAAAGAAGGTTGCACATTACTTCTCAGATCATTCGATTACAGTCGTCAGCGACGCTCCGTTGTCAGAAATTTTGAACAACAGAGATGCAACTGGTCTAGTGGCAAAGTGGGCGATTGAACTCCTTCCGCTGGATATCAAGTTTGAGGCAAAGAAAGCGATCAAATCTCAAGTGATAGCAAATTTCCTCATCGAGTGGATTGAACAGCAGTTACCGACCCAGATACAGTCGGAACATTGGACTATGTTCTTCGACGGGTCCAAGATGTTGAATGGTTCAGGTGCTGGAGTAGTCCTGGTATCTCCACGAGGCGACAACCTCAGATATGTTCTCCAGATTCACTTTGATTCCTCCAACAATGAAGCTGAATATGAGGCACTCCTGTACGGGTTGCGTATGGCCATTTCACTCGGTGTCCGCCGCCTAATGGTTTACGGTGACTCAGATTTAGTGGTTAATCAAGTGATGAAGGAATGGGATGTCAGGAGCCAAGCTATGACTGGTTATTGCAATGTGGTGAGAAAGTTAGAGAAGAAGTTTGAAGGGCTAGAGCTCCACCATATACCCCGACTGAAGAATCAAGCAGCTAATGACTTGGCGAAAATAGGTTCCAAGCGGGAGCCTATTCCCAGCAATGTGTTTTTGGAGCATATTCACACACCATTAGTTCAAGAAGATCCCTTCACTGAAGAGCCCCCACAGCCTAAAAGTTCCACTGATCCGACTGAAGTTGAAATCCCAGCTGTGGTCGACTTGATCATGGAAGTTTTGATCGTTATTCCTGATTGGATAGTGCCATATATCGCATATATTCTCAGGAAAGAGCTTCCATAGGATGAAGAAGTGGCTCACCAGATTGTCCGTCGATCCAAAGCCTTCATAGTAATGGGGGGCAACTCTATAGAGAAAGTGTCACTGGGGTCGTTCAGAAATGCATCACTCCGGAAGAAGGCCGAATGATCCTCGATGATATTCACTCGGGGACCTGTGGTCACCATGCGTCTTCTCGGGCCATCGTGGCCAAAGCGTATCAAGCAGGGTTTTATTGGCCGCGGGCAAATGAGATGGCAAAGGGAATAATTGACAAATGTGAGGGCTGTCAGTTCTACTCCAACATGTCCCACAAACCTACTTCAGCCTTGAAGACCATTCCACTCGTCTGGCCATTCGCTGTTTGGGGTTTAGATATGGTAGGACATCTGAAGACTGGCAGGAGTGGTTTCACCCATGTGCTCGTAGCAGTCGACAAGTTCACCAAATGGATCGAAGCTAAACCTATCAAAAACCTGGATGCAAGTACTGCCGTCAGCTTCATCAGAGGGTTAACATTTAGGTACGGAGTCCCACACAGCATCATCACGGATAATGGGTCGAACTTTGATTCTGATGAGTTCTGAGCTTTCTGTGCGTCCCAAGGTACTCGGGTCGACTATGCTTCAGTCGCCCACCCTCAGTCGAATGGACAAGCAGAAAGAGCGAATGGTTTGATTCTAAAAGGGCTGAAACCTCGATTGATGCGCGACCTCAAGCATGCGGCCGGCGCTTGGGTAGATGAGCTACTGTCAATCCTTTGGGGATTAAGAACAACACCAAATCGGTCGACTGGTCGAACCCCCTTCTTCATGGTCTATGGGGCTGAGGCTGTGCTGCCGAGTGACTTGCTTCACAATGCACCCCGAGTAGAACTTTTCTCAGAAGCCGAAGCAGAACGAGCTCGAGAAGATGCTGTTGATCTTCTGGAAGAAGAAAGAGAGATGGCCTTGATCCGATCGACCATTTATCAGCAAGACCTTCGTCGATTATATGCCAGAAATGTGAAGGGTCAAGCATTTCAGGAAGGGGACCTTGTGCTCCGAGTGGACCAGCAACGGCCTCACAAACTTGCCCCCGCTTGGGAAGGTCCCTTCATCGTCACCAAGGTGCTCCACAACGGAGCGTATCACCTCTACAATGTGGAGCATAATAAAGACGAGCCACGCGCTTGGAATGCGGAGCTACTCCGCCGTTTTTATACTTAAGTGTTCAGACTAATGAGATGTAATAAAGAGTACCTTTCAGTTCGTTTATCAAAGACATGGTTTTACAGTCTCCTAAATGATTGTTGTTACTAATATATGTGTCCAAAATCCCCCAGTGGGTGGCTTAGCCGCGAATCCGATTCGCCTAAGTTCAAAAAAATCCTACCGAGTGATGAGCAACCCTCTCACTCAGGGGCTTAGCTGCAGTCCTGTACTCGCCTAAGTTTGAAAAATCCTACCGAGTGATGAGCAATCCTCTCACTCGGGGGCTTAGCTGCAGTCCTGTACTCGCCTAAGTTTGTAAAATCTTACCGAGTGATGAGCAACCCTCTCACTCGGGGGCTTAGCTGCAGTCCTGTACTCGCCTAAGTTTGAAAAATCCTACCGAGTGATGAGCAATCCTCTCACTCGGGGGTTTAGCTGCAGTCCTGTACTCGCCTAAGTTTGTAAAATCCTACCGAGTGGTGAGCAATCCTCTCACTCTGAGGCTTAGCTACAGTCCTGTCCTCGCCAATCCTCTCACTCGGGGGCTTAGCTGCGGTCCTGTACCCGCCTAAGTTTGTAAAATCCTACCGAGTGATTAGCAACCCTCCCACTCGGGGGCTTAGCTGCAGTCCTATACTCGCCTAAGTTGTAAAATCCTACCGAGTGAGAGCAATCCTCTCACTCGGGGGCTTGCTGCAGTCCTGTACTCGCCTAAGTTTGTAAAATCCTACCGAGTGATGAGCAACCCTCTCACTCGGGGGCTTAGCTGCAGTCCTGTACTCGCCTAAGTTTGTAAAATCCTACCGAGTGATGAGCAATCCTCTCACTCGGGGGCTTAGCTGCAGTCCTGTACTCGCCTAAGTTTGTAAAATCCTACCGAGTGATGAGCAACCCTTCACTGGGGGCTTAGCTGCAGTCTGTACTCGCCTAAGTTTGTAAAATCCTACCGAGTGATGAGCAATCCTCTCACTCGGGGGCTTAGCTGCGTCCTGTACTCGCCCGAAGTTTGTAATTCCTACCGAGTGATGAGCAATCCTCTCACTCGCGAGGCTAGCTGCAGTCCTGCACGCGCCTAAGTTTGTAAAATCCTACCGAGTGAAGAGCAACCCTCTCACTCGGGGGCTTAGCTGCAGTCCTGTACTCGCCTAAGTTTGTAAAATCCTACCGAGTGATGAGCAATCCTCTCACTCGGAGGCTTAGCTGCAGTCCTGCACGCGCCTAAGTTTGTAAAATCCTACCGAGTGAAGAGCAACCCTCTCATTCGGGGGCTTAGCTGCGGTCCTGTACTCGCCTAAGTTTAAAAAATCCTACCGAGTGATGAGCAACCCTCTCACTCGAGGGCTTAGCTGCGGTCCTGTACTCGCCTAAGTGTAAAACACGCTCCATCCTGATCTGCAAGGACGACGAGGTGCACGTCATCCGCGATCCTCTCCTCAGAACTGCATCACAAGAACAAAAGTATGTTCCAAGTGAAGATACAAGTTCCACTCAGAAATAAAAACAAGCATATTTAAGGGCAAACTAAGTTCGGACGAAGGAGTTTAAAGTACTCGGGCATCAGGCCCGAAGGAGTTTTACGGTTACAAAATCACTCGGCATACCGAGGCAAATTGAATCGGATCATAAAAGTTTCATTCACTCCGCAGGGGGGCTGGCAGGCTCGACAAACTCGTCCAGGTCAATTCCATCTGCAATTCGAGTAGCAGCAGCAATGAAGGTCTCCATGAAAGACTGGAAGTCAAGTTTCTTGGTGTTGGTGACCTTGATTGCTGCTAGCTTCTCTTCTCTGGCTTCCTTGCAATGGACACGAACCAGGGACAGAGCTACGTCAGCACCGCATCGAGCAGAGGACTTCTTCCACTCCTGCACTCGACCATGAATCTCATTGAGTCAAGTCATCAGAGACTCGAGATCATTTTGGAGCGTTTCCCTTGGCCAGAGCGCTGTGTTGATCCGTGACACCGCAACCTTGAGTCGAGCAAGGTAATCCATGGCACTGGCAAGGCGAGACTCCAGTCGGAGCACGTTCATGGCAGCTTCATCTTCGACAGGGGAGTTGATGGGGTCCAAGTTCGTCTCGACTCGCCCAGTCTCTTCCTCGAAGTCTTGACAGAATTCTGCACTCGCAGAGAAATAATGAGTCGACAGCAGTATGATGAGTCAACGAAAGCAAACCAATCGGACAGAGAAAAGTACCTTCAAGCATGAGGAATAATTTTTTGGCGAGTCCTCCTAGATAGTTCTCCAGCTCGTCCCTCCTGCGGGTGATGTCTTCCACTTTGTCGGTCAGGGTCCGTTTGTCCTTCTTCAGACGAGTCACCTCTTTGTTAGCTTCATCAAGAGCAGCCTTCAGCTTGGTATTCTCTTCCTCCAACTTTCCGACTGAGGCCATCTTTTGGTCGGCAAGTGCCGTTTTGTCTTCGGCGGTTTTCTTCGCAGCCGCAAGGTCAAGGTCCTTCTTCTCCAAAGCCTGTCTCATTGTTTCTAGAAAGAATAACATTTGAATCAGAAAAAGGAGGAGAAAAGATGGCAAGAGAACCAGTTGACAAGCTTTCCTTACCAGCAGCGTCATCCTTGGCCTTCTGCAAGTTATTTCGAGCCAACTCCAGATCAAGATTGAGCTGGATTTGCTTTTGCTCCAAGTCAGCGAACCGGGCTCCAAGATCACAAGATTTCTGTATTCAGAAGATAGTCAGTCGGCAGACACAAAGATTGGTTGCTTCCGAGAAATAAAGTAGCAAGTTCAAATAGTTCTAAGACTAATGCTGAATCAAACATTCGACAATAGTCTCGGGGACTACACCCAGTGGGTGCACTCAGCGTGCCCCCACTGGTCCGACTTTTTCAATCGACTTGGTCTGTCCAGTCAAAAAAAAAACTCAGACCATAGCCGACTGCCCGCAGTCGACTACGGTCTTGGGGACTACACCCAGTGGGTGCACTCAGCGTGCCCCCACTGGTAAAGATTCCACTCGGCATGATCTGCCTAGACCGAGTGGAAAAGTTCTGTTCAAAGACCCCCGCCGAATCAAACATTCGACGGCGGTCTCGGGGAATACACCCAGTGGGTGCACTCAGCGTGCCCCCACTGGTTCAGAGATTCAATCAACACAACCTAGTCGACTCAAGTGGAAAAACTACTCAACAGAAATTAAAACACCCAGTGGGTGTACAGACTGACAATGGGTGTGCAATTAAGGTTCCAAAACGCTCATCCACGGACGTCTTGCGGATAAACCAGCAGTTTCTAAATATCATATCCTAACAGAACAAGCGTCAAGATGGAGTTCAGTCGGAAGTAAGCTAACCTGGACATTGGCCTGAAGTGCTGAGCTGGCATCATAGGCAGCTTGACTGGCCTCGCGCACCACTTTCATCTGCTCCATCATAATGCCTGCCTGGCGTACAACTTCCTTGGCAGCACTCACTTGGTCTTCTGGGACGTGATGGGCGGTGAAAAGTGGAGTCAGTGTATTAGTTGCAGTAGCTTGAGAGCTTGAGGCATGAAGTTGCACAGATGAAGCAAGGGACGGCACAGTCGACGATGAAGGACGACCACTCGACAAGGGATTCGCAAAAGTAACAGAGGCACGGTTGAAGTCCCCGGATTGCTGGATAGCTGGTTCCATCGCCGGCGTCGACTGAGGCATCTTGCTAGCTGGTACCTTCTTGACCGAGGTCCTACTCCTCCTACCCACGAGCTTCTGTGGCTCATCTTCATCGTCGTCTTGAAGTTCAATAACATTTTGCGGAGCTGCAAAAGAATCGACCACAAGAGTTCGGTCGACTATAGAATCGGCTAGCAAAGAAAAGACGAGATAACAGGGGTCATACCCGCTTTGGATGTGACCGCGTCCTCCATCTCCTCGTCACCATCATCTTTGTAAGCAGAAGTCCCGGAGGTAGCAGCGCTGCAAATCTCAAGGTTCACTTGGTCAAGCAAGTGAATGGGTCGACAACTGATATAAGATTCTTGGAACAAAGGGTGAAAACGAAACACTTACGCAGAGGCGACGGGAACGTCAACCTTGATCTTGGGCAAAGCCTTCCGTGGCTTTGACGGCACGGTCTTGAGCTGTTTCGGAGCCTTCTCAGTCGGCACCGGAGAAGATGTCCGAGTGCGCTTCGAAGTCTGTCCAGTCGGTGCTGCCACCTTACCCCGGATACTTGCTGGGTCGTGCTTATGCTTGGAACGCTTTTCCACGCGAGGTGGAGAATCGACCTCCTCACCACTGCTCGAGTTTTCGTGCTCTCCATCACTCTCGCCATCAGAGTTCCAGTCGCCGCTGTCGCCTCCGCTCTCTTCTCCTTCCTGGATCTGCTCCCCGTTGGGCATCGAGTACATCTCAGTATATATCTACGAAGCAAAGAATTGAACAAGCATCAGTCGGTTCCAAAGAAAGTTTACAAATTAGAGTAAAAGTCACTCGGCATCGAAGGTCAGACCTTGTCTGGTTTGTTATCAGCACCGAGTGGCGGAATTCTCCTGGACCACCTGGGGTTGTCTTTGTTTCCAGTAATGCCCTGCAGCCACTGCGCCACCGTCTCCTCGGCAACTTCCTCCGGGTGGATCCGAGCAGAATCATCGGCACCCGAGTACATCCACATAGGATGATCGCGGGCCTGGAGCGGCTGGATGCGGCGAGTGAGAAACACCTCTAGCAAATCCATGCCGGTCACACCATCGCGGACAAGTTGGATTACTCGTTCAACCAACATAGTCACCTCCACCTTTTCTGCTGGAGTCACTTTCAAGGGAGAGGGCTTCTCAATTCGCCCCATGGTGAAGGGGGGAAGGCCAGTCGACTGACCAGGAGTTGGTTTGTCCTTACAATAAAACCAGGTCGACTGCCACCCTCTGACCGAATCGGGAAGAGTCATAGGTGGAAAAGTGCTTTTACCTCTCATCTGGATCCCTAGACCTCCGCACATCTGGATCACGTGCGTCCTCTCATCACTCGGATTAGCCTTTTTCATAGACTGTGAGCGGCAAGTAAAGATGTGTTTGAATAGACTCCAATGCGGTCGACAACCCAGGAAATTCTCACACATGGAGACAAACGCAGTGAGGTATGTGATGGTGTTCAGGGAAAAGTGATGAAGTTGGGCTCCAAAAAAGTTCAGAAAACCTCGGAAAAAGGGATGAGGGGGCAGAGAAAAACCACGGTCGACGTGGGTCGCGAGGAGGACGCACTCACCCTCCTGCGGCTGCGGCTCGGTCTCATCACCTGGCAGCCTCCAGGATCCATGAGCGATCAAGCCCCCCTCGACCAGATCCTCTTGCTGAATCGTGGATCGAATCCAGTCGCCCTGGATCCAGCCGGGCGGCAGGCCGGATCTCGACGACGATCCCCCCCGACTCGTCTTCTTGCCCTTCGCTGCCGCCGTCGCTTTCTTCGCACGCTCCAGGGTCGCCGTCTTCTCCTTCCCCATCGCGGCAGGCTACGCTTGGACGGGGCGGCGGCGTCGAAGGTGGCGGCGAATGTGGTGGAGAAACAGGAGAAGAAGAAGGGGATGGGGAGCACAGTGCGAGACTCATCGGACCCGACGCCTTATATGGGCCTACTCCCGAGTGGCTGACTCGTGGGCCCAGGCAATCCAGTCAAATCCCGCAACAGTCGCGCGCTGGATACGTGGCGAAAAAGGTGGCACGAGAATCGAGGCGTCCCTACCTAATCTGCTCCATTTACTGCGGTACTCTCCGTCCCGCGCGCTTCTCCAAATTTCGAATCCCGTGAGATCCGGGAGCGGCAGTGTGACCAATCGCGCTGAGGATTTTATACTATACCAACACTCAGAGCTTATCAGCAAAATTCACTCGGCAACCTCTGAATGGACCCAGGCGACTGAAAATGAAGTTGAAGTTTTTACAAAGATCACCGGTCCGGTTAAAATGCCTTTGAAGCATATAAATCGGGTCGGAACCATCTTCAACCCCTTCTCCACTCGGACCCAGATCCATTCGGGGGCTAATGACGAAGACATGTACCTAGGGTAGGGTAATAGGCCTGACCTAGACACCCTTCCCCGAGGACACTGCTCTAAAGCCAAGGACATTCAAAGGATAGCATCATCTACCGACTGAAATCACCACAGGGTGCAACCCACTCGACCAACAGTTCACTCGGATAACCCAATTCCATTCGACCGGGGTATAATCATTCGATCGTACCAGAAACCACTCGGAGTACAGAAGATCTAAGGTCACTCAGAATGGTAGCAGTCAGGCGTTCACTCCGTGGTCTTAATAATCATTTATTTGCCTTTATTGCTGGCGTTATCAGTAACGTCCTATCTTTATGTACATTGAACCCCTTGTAACATGGGCTGGCTGGGGTCCTGGCGCACTCTATATAAGCCACCCCCTCCACTGGCACAAGGGTTCGCACCCCCTGTAACTTCACGCATAATCCAATCGACCGAGCCTCCGGGCACCAAGACGTAGGGCTGTTACTTCCTTCGAGAAGGGCCTGAACTCATAAATCTTGCGTGCACAACCTCATCGTAGCTAGGATCTTGCCTCCTCATACCTACCCCCTATTCTACTGTCAGACTTAGAACCACGACAGCAATTACATGGCATTTGCATTTCATACAATAAAGCGACAACCATAAGGCTCCTACCAGTTGCCGATAACTTTTACAAAACATGATCATCTCATACAACAACGTATATCACATCATGTCTTGACCATATCACATCACAACATGCCCTGCAAAAACAAGTTAGACGTCCTCTACTTTGTTGTTGCAAGTTTTACGTGGCTGCTACGGGCTTCTAGCAAGAACCGTTCTTACCTACGCATCAAAACCACAACAGTGATTTATCAAGTTTGCTGTTTTAACCTTCAACAAGGACCAGCCGCAGTCAAATTCGATTCAACTAAAGTAGGAGAAACAGACACCCGCCAGCCACCTTTATGCAAAACTAGTTGCATGTCTGTCGGTGGAACCGGTCTCATGAACATGGTCATGTAAGGTTGGTCCGGGCCGCTTCATCCAACAATACCGCCGAATCAAAATAAGACGTTGGTGGTAAGCAGTATGACTATCACCGCCCACAACTCTTTGTGTTCTACTCGTGCATATCATCTACGCATAAACCTGGCTCTGATGCCACTGTAGGGAAACGTAGCATGCAATTTCAAAAAAAATCCTACGCTCATGCAAGATCTATCTAGGAGATGCATAGCAACGAGAGGGGGAGAGTGTGTCTACGTACCCTCGTAGACCAAAAGCGGAAGCATTTGACAACTCGGTTGATGTAGTCGAACTTCTTCTCATTCCGACCGATCAAGCGCCGAACGTACGGCACCTCCGAGTTCTGCACATGTTCAGCTCGATAACGTCCCTCAAACTCTTGATCCAGCAAAGTGTCGAGGATGTAGATGAGTTCCGTCAGCATAACGGCGTGGTGACGGTGATGGTGAAGTGATCCGCGCAGGGCTTCGCCTAAGCACTACGAAGATATGACCGAGGGTGTAATCTGTGGAGGGGGGCGCCGCACATGGCTAACAGATGTTGTTGTGTGTTCTAGGCGCCCCCTCCCCATGTATATATAGGTGGGAGAGGGAGGGGAGCAGCAAGGGGGCGCCCCAAGTAGGACGAATCCTACTTGGACGCCTCCCCAATTCGGCCTCCCCCCTCTCCTTATTTACCGGAGGAGGGAAGGAAGGGGGAGGCCGAATCCCTCCCCTCCTTCTCTCTTCCCCTCTTTCCTTCCTCCTCTGGTGCGTCCCATATGGGGGGCGCAACAGCCCCTGCTGGCAGCTGAGTTTCCCCTCTTGGCCCATTAGGCCCATATCTTTGCCGGGGGGTGCCCGGAACCCCTTCTAGTGACTCGATATGTACCCGGTACCCTCCGGAACACTTCCGGTGTCCGAATACCATTGTCCTATATATCAATCTTTACCTCTCGACCATTTCGAGATTCCTCGTCATGTCCATGATCTCATCCGGGACTCCGAACAACATTCGGTCACCAAATCACATAACTCATACTCCCTCCGTTCCTTTATGTAAGGTGTATTATTTTCGGCACGGTGACCAAGGCACATAATTATAGATATGTTAGGATGAAATTACCCTTGGCAAATTTCTTGGTTAGTGGCAAGTAAATCAGCTAGTCCAGAAAAGTAAGAGATACATGCAATCAACATAGAGATAGTTTCCATCTTTTGCTACAAGGAGAGATACAGGCAATCAGAACAGAGATACTTTCCTTTTTCTGAAGGGTTAACAAGGGAATTATGAGGAATTAGAAGAAATGCACCTTATATTCTGAAATTTTATCAAAAAACAAATACACCTTATTTAAAGGAACGGAGGGAGTATAATACAAAATCGTCATCGAACGTTAAGCATGCGGACCCTACGGGTTCGAGAACTATGTAGACATGACCGAGACAACTCTCCGGTCAATAACCAACAGCGGAACCTGGATGCTCATATTGGTTCCCACATATTCTACGAAGATCTTTATCGGTCGAACCGTTATGACAACATACGTAATTCCCTTTGTCCATCGGTATGTTACTTGCCCGAGATTCGATCGTCGGTATCTTTATACCTAGTTCAATCTCGTTACCGGCAAGTCTCTTTACTCGTTCCGTAATACATCATCCTGTGACTAAGTCACTTTGCTTGCAAGGCTTCTTATGATGTGCATTATTGAGAGGGCCCAGAGATACCTCTTCGATACTCGGAGTGACAAATCCTAATCTCGATCTATGCCAACCCAACAGACCTTTAGAGCATCTTTATAATCACCCAGTTACGTTGTGACGTTTGATAGCACACAAGGCATTCCTCCGGTATCCGGGAGTTGCATAATCTCATAGTCGAAGGAATATGTATTTGATATGAAGAAAGCAGTAGAAATAAAACTGAACGATCAATATGCTAAGCTAACGGATGGGTCTTGTCCATCACATCATTCTCCTAATGATGTGATCCCGTTATCAAATGACAACTCATGTCCATGGTTAGGAAACCTTAACCATCTTTGATCAACGAGCTAGTCAAGTAGAGGCTCACTAGGGACACAGTGTTTGTCTATGTATTCACACATGTATTTAGGTTTCCGATCAATACAATTCTAGCATGAATAATAAACATTTATCATGAATAAGGAAATATAAAATAACAACTTTATTATTGCCTCTAGGGCTTATTTCCTTCAGGGGCGCCCCCTGCCTTGTGGGTCCCTCGGAGCTCCTCTAACCCTATTCTTCGGCCTATAAATTCCCAAATATTCCCAAACCATCAGAGGCATCCACAAAAAAACTTTTCCGCCGCCGCAACCTTCTGTACCCGTGAGATCCCATCTTGGGGCCTTTTCTGGCGATCTTCCGGAGGGGGATTTGATCACGGAGGGCATCTACATCAACCCTATTGCCCTTCCAATGAAGCGTGAGTAGTTTACCTCAGACCTACAGGTCCATAGCTAGTAGCTAGATGGCTTCTTCTCTCTCTTTGATCTTCAATACCATGTTCTCCTCGATGTTCTTAGAGTTCTATCCGATGTAATATACTTTTGCGGTGTGTTTGTTGAGATCCAATGAATTGTGGATTTATGATCAGATTATCTATGAATATTATTTGAATCTTCTCTGAATTCTTATGTAACACCCTGGATTTTGCCTTTTCTTTTTCTTTTGATTTCCTTTGGATTATTGCTTTGATTTGCTTTTCCGTGGCTCTGTGATCCTAAAACTTGGGACGATCATATCTTCCTAGGTTCCAAAGTGGCTTGCCATCCTCAAAACCATCCCAAGCTCATGTCATTTTCATTCAAGTCCAATCCCAATATTCTTTTATTGGGAATATTCCTTTTCTATTAAAAGGAATAGCCCTATTTGCCCTAGGTTGTGAAGCAACCTATATTTTTATCACTACCAACATTCCCAAATAATTCTCATAAAAAAAACCATCCTAGTGGATCCGTGTGGTAAGGAAAAACTGGTAATCTATTCCTTAAAAGAAATCTTGGAGATTATGTAATGCTTACTCTCAAACTTTTTGTTTATACAGTAGTGATATTCTTTGTTTCACTCTTTATCTTTGGATTCTTATCTAATGACCCAGGACGGAATCCTGGACGCGAGGAGTAAAAATTCCATTTTTTTAATTTTTTCTTATTGTTTGGGTCATCTCTTCCTCAAATATGGGAAAAAAATCCTTGCCATGATAAAAAATAATTCTTTTCCTATTCTGCCCTAAATGGCACTTTGTGAAGCAAGTGCTATATATCTTTGCTTGTTTCCCCCCAAACTTTTTGGACACCGTTTCCTGTCCATATCTTTGTCCTATGCCAAAATTCAACTTCATTTGCCTAGTGAATATTCCTGAGCAATTTTCAAAGTTTCTGTTCAAACAAAGGCCTTGTGAAGGAAGTGCAAGCTAGGCATATCCAAATGAGTTGAAATTTTGCAAGGTCCTTCATATACTCAAATCATGACCCTCCTCCAACTTTTATCTTATGCCTCTCTTCCATGTGAGCTCAGCATCAATTCTTGGTTTCTGGTCAGATTTTCAGTTTGTGAAGCAAGTATATTTTATATTGCTTCATTTAGGCTGAAAATTTACCAAGACATGCTCCCATCCATATTAACTCTCTCCACCAAGTTTTGGCTCACTTAATCTAGCCATTTGCCCTGTGCATTTTCCTTAAGTTTCTGTCCAGATTGAAGCTCTGTGAAGCAAGTACCATTTTGGTATTTCCAAATGGCATGAAACTTTTACAGCAGCTTCATATCATCATATACCTCATCTACACCAAATTCCAGCTCAATCTCATTTGATATGGGAGTGCTACTTCATCATTTCCAAATCTGCCTAGTGGGGCACTTTCTACAGCAAGTACCCTCTAGACTCCTTCGTTTGGGCTGATATTTGGCCAACACAGTCACCTTATCATGTGATCGATCCATGCCAAAGCTCTGAGTCCATCTCCTAGCATGTGAGCCACACCAGGCAACAAACACCTTGTTGTTCACCTGATCATCTGCTAGTTGTGGCCATGCCTCACACCACTATGCTTGGTTCCCTCCTCCTTGGCAACACTCTCTGTTCGCCTTATCTGTCAGACACGGTTTGCAGTGCCTGGGTGCACCGCGTGCGCCAGTTCACGCGGTGACTGTGTGGCTGGCATGCACACCAGCGTGCTCTGGGAAACCGCGGGCACTGTTGCCGTCGCCTTCCTCTGCCTCTCGCGTCCAAATCATGTCTAGTAGCTCCCCCGTGAGCCTCTGCATCGTTCTGAGCCTCTGCCCACCCTGAATCGCTGTGGTCGCGTCGCCGTCGCCATGCCCATGATGCAAACCTCCTCTGCTCTGTTTTGACATGTCAGCCGAGCTCTCTAGAGCGTCCCCGAGATCTCCCCTGGCCTATATAAGGCACCATCGACCTCCTCCACTCCTCGCAGCTCCTTCCCCTGCCTCCCACGTCCACCGGAGCTCGCCGTATCCACCTTCCTCCATCATGGCCGCCGCAGTTCCTCCTCGGTCCCGGCGCGCCTAGTCCTTCTCTCCACCTCTAGCCACCACCATCGTCTTCCTCTCATCCCGGCGATCCTCCCCACCCTATCTTTCTGCCGCCGGAGTCCTCATGGCCGTGCCTCCCCGAGTCCGGCCGCCGCCAATGCTCTCTGCCTCCTCTTGTCACCGTGATCTCGCTCCTCCTCCGGCGCAGCTACTGCTCCAGGCGGGAGCAGTGCTCCGCCCCGCTCCCGCCGGTGCCTTCGCCCCGGCCGGAGGTGGCCGGAGGCAGCCAGGCCGGCGCCGGCATCGCCTCTGCCTCGCCCCCTGTTTCCTGTAGGGGAGACAGGAGGTAGAAGACGACGACGCCAGCGGCCCCCTCCCCCTGCCAGTGGACCCCGCACGTTAGTGGCACAACCCCCTGGGCCCGCTCGTTTTAAGTGGAGACGTACTCGGGCGGAATACGTCTTCATCTTTAGAAAGCGTATTCTGTTTCTGTTTCTGCTCAAAATATGCTTTCTCTGTGCAGAAACGTATTTCTCTTAAATACGCTTTCTGTTTTATCCTCCAGGGACCCGGCTATGAATATAACTTTTACAGATTAGTCCCTAATCTTCCACCTCTCGCATCTTCGCGACCGTAACTCCGATTGAGGTGAATCCAACGCCTACTTCTTCGTCTCGTTAAGCTCTATCTATTGGTATCATTTTCATGAGGTTGTCACACTATGAAAATCAGCCCCCTCCAAGAGAGAAGAGTTCTCGGCAAATCTTTTCGCGAGCTTTCCGCACTGCAGTAGCCATGGTTTCTACTTGAATGTTTAATAAATGTTTGCTCATTTACTTCTGATGTTGCTGTTTTGGTTATGCTGGAGGATCCCTGCTTATCATCATGTTATGCTATGCTGCACTCTGTTAGTCGTATGATTACTTGCTAGTAGTATTGCTCTTGTATTTCATGCTGGTACTTATGTCATGCTAGTGATAGTGATGTTCATCTGATGCATGATTATCGTCAATTATGAAGAGTATCTGTGATATGCATGATCACCGCTATGCCATGTTCATCTACATCCAGTAGTCTAAGTGTTGCATTATTGTTGATGCTAATGATTCATATGGTTATGCTGCTCATCCATGTTTATGTTAATATCATGCTCATGCGCATTATTATTTCATCATGTTATTATGACTCAGCATCTTTTGCATTCAAGTTTAACCGGGCATTAATTAAACTTGAACACCTGTTGGTTGAGTCATGGTGCCATCGAATCGAGCTGACCAGTGTAGCCACACTTGCCTTTATGGGGGGGGATCCTAACTGGGTCTATTGTCATGCCTCTCGCCGGTGCCTCCAACTAGGAAAGGTTATGGGCGCGCGCTACCCTGATCAGGTAGGCGGACATAAGCCTTGTGTGCCCGTGTTGGTATTGAGCTCATGTCCCCGTTTGGGACCGTTTTTGTTTTGCCACGACGGTGGCCGTTGGGTGTCACGAGGTGAAATTGGGGCCACCCATGACTTAGCCCAAAGGGGAGTTTGTCGGAGTGGCCGAGAGAGGGTCATGCAATAGATCGGTTTTGTCGGAGCGCCGTTGGTCCACCTGAATGGGAGCACGAGGCCTTGGGTTCCGTAGTGTGGGTACAGTGTACTAACCTCTACAGAGTGTATAATCTATCGATAGCCGCGCCCGCGAATATGGGCCCAGTTCGTAGTAGGTCACACTGTGGGTCAACAGTAATAATAACCTGTATAATAACAACCCCTGTTCGATGATGGAAATGGTTGATTCTTATGTGATCGCGAGAGGATCACAGTGGTATCGAGGATACCGAAGATGGTTGAGGTTTATGGTGTTATGCGAGAATCAAGGGTAAAGATCAAGCTCCTTATGGTCATGTAATGATTACTACGATATTGTTAATACCAAGCTTGATTTGATCCTGAGGTGATCGTGTGATGACCATGAGGGTAAGTGATTCATGTGGTGGTTACGAGGTAACCCCGAACAGAGTAAGTTGGTGCATGATATTGTTAACATGTTGCATGCTAGTATCATCATATGTTCATTCCATGCTCATCTGATATCGTTCTAGTGCTATTTTGTTCACCATGTCCATGCCATGTGTTCTGATAGTATCATGTTCAACATTGCTAAGTAACTTGTAAATGCCATGCTGTTGTTTGTCTTGATTGCTTTGGTTGTTGTGAGCTTGCAAGTACATTCAATGTACTGACCTAGCGTGTCATGCCAGTTTGCAGGTCATGCCTTATCGGCTTGCTTGTTTGCCGAGGACCTTGAGTTTGCGAGCTAGGATAAGTGTTCCAGCCAGAGTCCCTGCGGAGTGGAGTCCATCGTCGTCGTCGTTGTTCCGCTGCTAGAAGTTATTCCGCTGCTTTGTGTTGTTCTGCTGCTTGCATAGAGCAACCTTGGCAGGCGTAGTGTCGTCGTGCCGATGTAATTCCCTTGTACCCCTATCGATTGTAATAAAGGGCTGATTTGTTCTATGCCAAGTAGTGTCATATTCCAGAGACTTACCTCGATCTCTGGGCTGGAATACGGGGCGTACCGGTCTCTCTGAGCCGAGGTGCCACATCTTATATGCATGATTTGATATCTTTGTATTTCTCTTTGAATTATCGGTTTGGTTTGGCCAACTAGATTGGTTCTTCTTGCAATGGGAGAGGTGCTTAGTTTTGGGTTCAATCTTGCGGTGTCCTCACCCAGTGACATAGTAGGGGTAGCGAGGCACGTATTGTATTGTTGCCATCAAGGATAAAAAGATGGGGTTTTCATCATATTGCTTGAGTTTATCCCTCTACATCATGTCATCTTACTTAAGGCGTTACTCCGTTCTTTATGAACTTAATACTCTAGATGCATGCTGGATAGCGGTCGATGTGTGGAGTAATAGTAGTAGATGCAGAATCGTTTCGATCTACTTGACACGGACGTGATGCCTATATGCATAATCATTGCCTTGGATATCGTCATAACATTGTGCTTTTCTATCAATTGCTCGACAGTAATTTGTTCACCCACCGTATTATTTTCCTTCAAGAGAGAAGCATCTAGTGAAACCTATGGCCCCCGGGTCTATTTTCCATCATATATTTTCAGATCTATAAACCAAAAAACCCAAAAAAACCTTGCTGCAATTTATTTACTTTTATTTTGTTTTACGTTCTAGTAATCTTTTATATCTATCTCTATCAGATCTCACCATTGCAATTGACCGTGAAGGGATTGACAACCCTTTTATCGCATTGGGTGCAAGTGTTTGATTGTTTGTGCAGATGCATAGATTGGAGACTTGCTTGTACCTCCTACTAGATTGATACCTTGGTTCTCTAACTGAGGGAAATACTTATCTCTACTTTGCTGCATCACCCTTTCCTCTTCAAGGGAAAAACCAATGCAAGCTCAAGAAGTAGCAGGAAGAATTTCTGGCGCCGTTGCCGGGGAGGTCTACATCAAGCCTAGCAAGTACCCATCATAAACTCTCATCTCTTGGATTATATTATTTGCCATTTGCCTCTCGTTTTCCTCTCCCCCACTTCTAAAACGTTTTCAGAAAAATACAAAAAGATTTGCCTTTTTATTTGCCTTCTTTCCGTTTGCCCTTATGTCTTTCTTGGTTTGTTTTCTTGTTCGCTTGGCATAATTGTGTATTTATTCAATTCAGAAACAAAAAGTTTATGGATCCTAGTCCACTTGCTAATCTTTTTAAGAGATCCAATTATGATGAACCTATTGCTAGTGAGTTGAGTGCACTAGATTATCTTTATGAAGTTTTGCTTGAAATTCGTGAATCTGAAAATTGTGATGAAGAAATTTATGAAGTGATTCATGATAGCTCCTTGAATAAAAAGCATGATTGCAATGGTTTTACTATAAATTCTATTGATGTTAATTGTGCTAATAATATGCAAAACCCTAAGCTTGGGGATGCTAGTTTTGCTATGTCCACTACTTATTGCAATGATCATGATTGGGGTGATTCTTCTTATGATCTTGAAAATTTATTTAAGCCTCATGATAATAGTGTTTGCAATAGTATTTAAAGTGGGTTTGGAAGAGTGTCAACTCTAGGTAATAATGATCCCACTACTTTGTAGAATGATCAATCTCATGAAATTTTTGATAAAAGTGGGTTTGGAGAAGTCATGACTTTATTTGATGATAATCCCACTATTTTGGAAGAGTGTCAACTTTGCATGCATGTGGATCATGAAGAGAATATTTTATGTGATAGTTATATTGTTGAATTTGAATATGATCCCACATGTAATTATTATGAGAGAGGAAAATATTGTGGTAGAAACTTTCATGTTACTAAGTTACCTCTCGTTATGTTGAGATTGCTATTGTTTCTTTCTTCTTCCTTGCATATGCTAGATCTTGCTTGTCTTGCTAATTTGTTTTCCTATAAAATTCCTATGCATAGGAAGCATGTTAGACTTAGATTTGTTTGTCACATGTTTTATGATGCTCTCTTTGTGTTTCAATTATTATCTTTCATGTGAGCATCATCGAAATCTCAATGCCTAGCTAGGGGTGTTAAACAATAGCGCTTGTTGGGAGGCAACCCAATTTTATTTTTATGTTTTTTGTTTTTCTTCTGTTCTTGAATAAAATACACATTATTACCTATGTATTAATTGTGTTTCGGTGTTTTAATTAGTGTTTGAGCCAAGTAAGACCTTTGGGATGGATTACGGTGATAGTTGATTTGATCTTGCTGAAAAACAGAAACTTTTGCGTCCAGTTGCAGAATTTTAGTAATTCACAGAAGCGACAAAAAACTCCGAATTTTTTACACACGATTGATATACAAATTGCCTATGTCTTACTAATGTTTCAGAATTTTTGGAGTTACAGAAGTATTAGAAAAATTCGGATCTTCACAGACTGTTCTGTTTTTGACAGATTCTGTTTTCTATGTGTTGTTTGCTTATTTTGATGAATCTATGGGTAGTATCGGGGGGTATGAACCATGGAGAAGTTGGAATACAGTAAATATTACACCAATATAAATAAAGAATGAGTTCACAATAGTACCAAAAGTGGTGATTTTATTTTCTTATACTAACGGATCTCATGAGTTTTCTGTTGAGTTTTGTGTTGTGAAGTTTTCAAGTTTTGGGTAAAGATTTGATGGATTATGGAATAAGGAGTGGCAAGAGCCTAAGCTTGGGGATGTCCAAGGCACCCCAAGGTAATATTCAAGGACAACCAAGAGCCTAAGCTTGGGGATGCCTCGGAAGGCATCCCCTCTTTCGTCTTCAATCCATCGGTAAATTTACTTGAGGCTATATTTTTATTCACCACATGATATGTGTTTTGCTTGGAGCATCTTGTATGATATGAGTATTTGCTTTTTAGTTTGCCACAATCATACTTGCTGTACACACCTTTTGAGAGGGACACGCATTAATCGTGAATTTATTAGAATACTCTATGTGCTTCACTTATATCTTTTGAGCTAGGCAATATGCTCTAGTGCTTCACTTATATCTTTTTAGAGCACGGCGGTGGTTTTATTTTATAGAAATTGTTGAACTCTCTTGCTTCACTTATATTATTTTGAGAGTCTCTAAACAGCAAGGTAATTTGCTTAGGTTATGAATTTAGTCCTAATATGATGGGCATCCAAGAGGGATATAATAAAAACTTTCATATTAAGTGCATTGAATACTATGAGAAGTTTGATTCCTCATGATTGTTTTGAGACATAAAGATGGTGATATTATAGTCATGCTAGTGAGTAATTGTGGATTGGTAAGTTTGTGATTCCAGTAGCATGCACGTATGATGAACCATTATGTGATGAAGTTGAAGCATGATTTATTTATTTATTGTCTTCCTTATGAGTGGCGGTCGGGGACGAGCGATGGTATTTTCCTACCAATCTATCCCCCTAGGAGCATGCGCTTAGTACTTTGTTTCGATAGCTAATAGATTTTTGCAATAAGTATGTGAGTTCTTTATGACTAATGTTGAGTCCATGGATTATACGCACTCTCACCCTTCCACCATTGCTAGCCTCTCTAGTACCGCGCAACTTTCGCCGGTGCATTACACCCACTATATACCTTCCTCAAAACAGCCACCATACCTACCTATTATGGCATTTCCATAGCCATTCCGAGATACATTGCCATGCAACTTTCACCGTTCCGTTTATTATGACACGCTTCATCATTGTCATATTGCTTTGCATGATCATGTAGTTGACATCGTATTTATGGCAAAGCCACCATTCATATTTTTTATACATGTCACTCTTGAGTCATTGCACATCCCGGTACACCGCTGGATGCATTCATATAGAGTCATATATTTGTTCTAGTATCGAGTTGTAATTCTTGAGTTGTAAGTAAATAAAAGTGTGATGATCATCATTATTAGAGCATTGTCCCATGTGAGGAAAGGATGATGGAGACTATGATTCCCCCACAAGTCGGGATGAGAATCCGGACGGAAAAAAAAAGAACAAGAAAAAAGATAAAAAAGAGGCCAAAGAGCCCAAAAAAATAAGAGAAAAGAGAGAAGGGGCAATGCTACTATCCTTTTTCCACACTTGTGCTTCAAAGTAGCACCATGATCTTCTTGACAGAGAGTCTCCTATTTTGTCACTTTCATATACTAGTGGGAATTTTTCATTATAGAACTTGGCTTGTATATTCCAATGATGGGCTTCCTCAAATTGCCCTAGGTCTTCGTGAGCAAGCGAGTTGGATGCACACCCACTTAGTTTCTTTTGAGCTTTCATACACTTATAGCTCTAGTGCATCCATTGCATGGCAATCCCTACTCACTCACATTGATATCTATTGATGGGCATCTCCATAGCCCGTTTATATGCCTAGTTGATGTGAGACTATCTCCTTCTTTTTATCTTCTCCACAACCACCATATTCTATTCCACCTATAGCGCTATATCCATGGCTCACGCTCATGTATTGCGTGAAAGTTGAAAAAGTTTGAGAACATCAAAAGTATGAAACAATTGCTTGGCTTGTCATCGGGGTTGTGCATGATTTAATACTTTATGTGATGAAGATGGAGCATAGCCAGACTATATGATTTTGTAGGGATAACTTTCTTTGGCCATGATATTTTGAGAAGACATGATTGCTTTATTAGTATGCTTGAAGTATTATTGTTTTATGTCAACATTAAACCTTAGTTTTGAATCTTATGGATCTGAATATTCATGCCACAAAAAAGAAAATTACATGGATAAATATGTTAGGTAGCATTCCACATCAAAAATTCTGTTTTTATCATTTACCTACTCGAGGACGAGCAGGAATTAAGCTTAGGGATGCTTGATACGTCTCCAACGTATCTATAATTTTTGATTGTTCCATGCTATTATATTATCTGTTTTGGATGTTTTATATGCATTAATATGCTATGTTATATTATTTTTGGGACTAACTTATTAACCCAGAGCCCAGTGCCAGTTTCTGTTTTTTTCTTCTTGTTTTTGAGTTTCGCAGAAAAGGAATATCAAATGGAGTCCAAACGGAATAAAACTTTATGATGATTTTTCTTGGACCAGAAGACACACGTAGGACTTGGAGACCAAGGCAAAGGAGTCTCGAGGCGACGGCAAGGGTGCAGGGCGCGCCCCAGGGGGGGCGGCTGCCTTGTGGGTCCCTCGGAGCTCCTCTAACCCTATTCTTCGGCCTATAAATTCTCAAATATTCCCAAACCATCAGAGGCATTCACGAAAATACTTTTCCGCAGCCGCAACCTTCTATACCCGTGAGATCCCATCTTGGGGCCTTTTCCGGTGATCTGCCGGAGGGGGATTCGATCACGGAGGGTGTAGGGTAACGCAGTAGAAAACAAAAATTTTCCGACCTACGCACCAGCCCAGGACCACTATGGAGACTGCATACAAGGTTTGATCATTTTCGTTACCGACTCGTAGCGCAGGGGAAGTAGAGTCGATGACGATCGTCGGTGCAGATCCCCGCAGCTAGGATTTACAACCTCCCAACCGCGAGGATGTATACTCTCGTCTTCCCTTCGGACAGCCCTCCGGGAGGCGGTCGAACAGTCCCCCGGACGGTGTCGTGGACAGCCCTTCGGGAGGACCTTCGAAACTCGAACGGTCACTCGGACAGCCCTTCGGGAGGACCCACAGAACTCGGACCGTCACTTGGACAGCCCTTCGGGAGGCACTCACAGAACTCGGACCGTCACTTGGACAGCCCTTCGGGAGGCACTCTCGAACAGCCCCTCAGGCACTAAGATCGAAACTACGACCTCTCTACAGAGTTGCACACATACGGTGTCATCTATCCGGCAGGGCTTCGCCGTCCAGAACTAGTTCCCACCGGAACCCAGACAGCCTTCGGCACTACGAAACTATTTCGTGGAGGGAGAGAGAATGCCAGATCATGCATGGCTTGTGTGAGAGAGTTGGAGTGAGTTGGAGAGCACCTCTCCTCCTCCTTATATAGTGGTGGAGGGGTGGAGGGGGCTGAAAATTCGCCCACTAACATGGGGAAAACATGTTCCCAACAAAACAAGGAGAACATGTTCCCACCAAACAAGGGAAAAACATGTTCCCTTGTCCATGTGTTTCCCCCATGGGGCCCCACCTTCCTCCCAACACTCTCCACCATTTGTGGGGGCTGCCCCCCACCATGGGGCCCCCCCCCAACATTTTGTCCAGCCACAAGGGGGCTGCTCCAAAGGGGGCCCCCCCAAAAACACCAAAAACAGCCCCCACGATCCTGGGATCTTGTCCCCTCACGCTGGGACAAGATTTTTTCCGCGACTATTATTTCTGAAAAATTCCAGAAGGTCCCAGAACATTTTCGGCACCCTCTAAAATTATCTGGACGCGCTCTGGAACATTTCCAGTATGGTGGTTTAATTTAAAACCATCTTTGTTTACCCGGTAAACAACTCCGGCAGCTCCGAAACTTTTTTTTTCGGTTTTTTCTCCAGAAAAATTCCAGAAATTACCAGACCAATCTGGCAACCTCCAAAACATTCCCGGTGCTTGCCGAAACCTTTTTGGATCAATGGTTTTATCCGAAACAACTTTTCGGTTTTACCGAAACTTTTTCAGTGTTCTCTCTCCGGAACTCTTCCGTTGTCTCCGAAACTTTTCGGTGATTTTCTCTCAGACTCCCTGTCTAGTATTCAGCAGATAGATGACCCTGAAGCGTGTGACCCTATAGGTTCGGTGAAGTATAGACATGACACGGAACACCTTCCGATCAATGATCAACATCGGAGCCGTGGACACCCATATTGACCCCTATACCCACACGAATGAATATTCGAGTGAACCTCCAGTTGCCGTGTGCTATTCCTGTTGCTTCACGATATGTTACAAATACCCGAGGTTAGACATGTTGGCATTCCCGTGGATCAACAACTTGTCCACTATGCTAGTTACCTCGTTACCGGTATTGTTCTCTTTTCTCGTTACCGTGTTCCGGCATCCCTGTGATCAAATCACAAAGTGTCTGGCCAGACGATGATGGATACCGTAACACCGAGAGGGCCCAGAGATATCTCTCCATCGTCGGAGGAGCAAATCCCAATCTCGAGCTATCAAGTTACTTGACACACTTTTCCATGAACCCGTAAGCCGCCGTAATAGCCACCCATTTACGGATGACGTTTAACAAACCCCAAAGTTCATGAAGCAAGTATGAAGAAACTCGACACTCTCATGGTCTAAGGAATTTTGCAAACATTAACCATCTCTGTGTTATTAACCATTAATATGTGACGAATGTAACTCATAGCATAACATCAATTTGGGTCGATTCAACACAAATGTTCTTCTAACAATGTGCCCTCAAAATTGCTGGCATAGACATGCCCATGATCAGGAAAACAGAACCATCATGCAATACTTGAGCTAGTCTTAGAGGCCAGACTAGGAATACATATTACCGTTTATTATTCCACACGTGCATATGAGTCTTCCTCCGAGCCTCGTTTTATTTGCAGACTCGAGAACCATAGCAGTTATAGCATGGAACATAAACCTAATTATGAACAGGGAGATAATCAATAACATTTATTATTGCCTCTAGGGCATATCTCCTACAGACTCCCACTTGCACTAGAGTCAATAATCTAGTTAATGCTAATGCACTTTACACCTGTGGCACACCGGTGTAAATATGCTTCGCTTGTGGTATAGCCTGAATGTTCAACGGATCTGACGACTTCAGCTCCGTGTGTATCTTTGCATATCCTCGCGTTTTCACGCTTTCACAAAAGTCATATTTTGTGTGGACTTGGCTTGATATGTATGCGAATCACATGTCGAACCTGGATTCCTCAGACTGAGTTATGGAGCAACTACTTGCAGTAGTGTCCCATTGACAAAAGCCATCTTGGAACCATACTAAGTTCATGAATGAACTATATGATTCAACATCTTCTTTGTCGCTTTAAAAGCGGCAACATACTTTGCCTCTGTTATAGAATTCGCCACAGTAACTTGTTTGAACAAATTCCAACTAACTGTGCCACCATATTGTGTGTTACACAAAACCGTCAATTTAAATCGAAAATCGCATGGAGAAATGATGAAGACTGTATCGATGTAACCTTTTACAACGAACTCTTCATGATCTCTACTTGCGAGAAAACTTGTCATCAGTGCTACTATAGTACTCAATGACCCTTTTTCACTGTTGTCCCTTGATCAATACTTTTGATCACTTTGGTATCTATACTCGCAACAACTTTGGGAGTATTGGACATATCTGGTTGTTATACATACCATGGAATACATGATTAATCCAAACACAAGAGTGTGTGGAATCCACATCATGTATTTTGCTCATCAGTGTTTTTGGGACACCGAGTCTTGCAAAAACTCTTTCCATGTGACTTCGGCAAGAATCACTCCTTGGCGTTTTAAATGCTAAAAAGTTTTAGCATCTTGTCAATATGTATTTATTGCTTAGCCCCATTAGGTAAATCTATCTTCATAGATCATCATGCCTAATATTAAGGCTATTTAGCCCAAGCACTTCATCGAAAAACTATTTTCAAATGAAGTCCTAATTCGTGTCAAGAATTTTATTTCCAATTAACAATGTGTCAAGCACACAAGGTTTTTAGAAATGTTATTAGGCTCCCACTTACTTTCTTGAATTACAAGCATCTTCGTTATCCATTGATGAAGTCAAAACTCCTTTGACCATTTCATCAAAACACAAAGATTCCAACTCCACTTTGCTCTCTTCTGTCCATCGCTGGAACTCTGAAGTTTGCACCCTTTCTAGCATCCTCCGGATTGACAAAATACCTTGGACTGTAACACATGCAGGTCCTTGGTTTCATTTCCATCAGATGGAAATCCTTTTGTCATCCATTGTTTTATATCTCATGATATGAAATATGTATTAATTGCTAGTTCAACCCGAACCGAATTTAAGCATCGCTACGATGAAGCAACCTCATCGTAGTCAACTCCTTGAACTTGTATATTGCAACAAGTCGAGCTTTATGGATAAAACATTTTTATTCATATCAGTTATAGTTCCATAAATATTCGTCAGACTCTAAGTCTTCCGAAAGGTGTATCAAGGTTTTAATCTTGAATCATTTATATGGAAACTATCTCGGATTGTATTGGCATTTAGCCAATTCCGGAGTTAGGGCCCATCAACGCTTCCTTGTGTATCGTAGGTATACTGTTGTCTAACAACAATATCTCGTTTGCGCACCTGAGAGGTTTGCACGAGCCTTGCCTACGTGGTTCAGCTGCAAGTTCGACCGAAGTCCATACATTTTATTGTAGAGACTTCCGTATCAGTCGCAGTAGGAAACTCCGGAATTACTTCCAAGGTCTCTTTCCTTTGATCTGATGGCGAAGATACTGTTTATCTCGTCGAGTTGCACTATTCTCCCACTCACCTTTTTCAAAGAACCATTTTCTTCAAAAAGCATACCGTTTTGTGGCAAAAACTTTTGCCTCGGTATAGTGGTGGGGGAATACCCAATGACTTGGGATAACCTACAAAGTAGCACTTGTCTGATTTGGAATAGGTTTGTAACCTTTTACACAAGCCCCATATTCCAAATGTTAAGAAAAGATATAACATGGTTGGGCGTACCATACCATGGTGTCATTTCAACAGACCTGATGGAGCTCTTTTTAGTGTAAAAGCCGCAGTCTCTAAAGCATCACCTTTTAAAAGGGATAATGGCAAATTTATTTATGTCATCTTTGATCTTACCATGTCATAAATGGTTCGATTACATCTTCACGGACTTTCCACTTGCAGTGGTGTTCCGGGAGGTGCAAGTTATGAAACCCCTTTCACAACGCATCAGACATTCGCTAAACTTGTAACTCAAATATTTCTTTCTGCAATCGAATTGTAGAAACATAATTTTCTTGTTACAATAACTTCTACTCATCAAGTAAATATCCATATATCTACTTGAGTCATTTCTGAAGATAGATAAATCCACTACTTGCAACAACATTTATCGGACTACATACATCAAAATGTATGATCACCAATAAGTTCTTTGCTCGTTCCTTATGGCCTGTGAACGGTATTTCAGTCACTTCACTTTTCGGAGGAAAGTTGCAAGTGTCAGGTGATTCAAAATCAAACGACTTCAAAATCCATCATAATGGAATTTTCCATGCGGGTTTCTCCAATGTGACCAAATGCAGTGCCACACTTGTGTGGTATTCTTTTAGTCTTATGACATTTAGCGTCAGTGTTATGGATGTATCATATTACCATCAATATTCATAACATACGTCCCTATCGATGATGGAAGTATGGCCCTCATGTTATTCATAATACTGAACAGCAATTGTTCTTCTATGAACAACCCTTTTGCAACAAACATTGTGCAATGGGCTAGAGTGTGTGAAACTCTAAAATGAATTATGAACGTAAACCCAGAGGTAATGTATTATTATCAATATTCATAACATACATCTCATTCATAATGAAAGTATGGCCCTTATGTTACTCATAACATCGAACATCAAAAGTTCTCTTATAAACAACCTTCTTGCAAGATACCTTATGCAATGGGCTAGAGTTTGTGAAACTCCAAATGAATTATAAAAATAAATACAGACGGTAATACACCGATGGAAGGTATAGTAACATTTACTATGTTCCCTGTGTATACCTAAAACTCATTTCTGGCTAGTCTTTCATGCCATAGTAGTTCTTACATCGAGTTGCAACAGAATGCAATCGAGCGGGTATCTTTGTGATTAACTCACAATACCCAAAAATTAGTGATTAACATGTTTAACCATAATTCCCAAGAACTATATCTTTGACCAGCCTTCTATACATCAAAAACTTGTATGACATTCATACATGAGCTGGATATTCCAGTCTTCTTTCCTTTTTGCCATTATACTTCTAACAGTTTAACTTTTAGTATTTCTCCTACTCTCAGAAGAAGCACCGAACTTAAGAGTGGCGTTAGCCCCGGACTTCCTAGGTGTGTAAGTCACACTAACATCCTTCGGACACTTCCTTTCTCTTTAAGTTGTTGTTTTATTCACCTTTCATCATATGACAGGCGTTCTTCTGGATCCCTCTCTTATCAGTCTAATGCATAGTAAACTCCTTTACTAATAGTTTGCAAACAAACATTGCTTTGGATATCTCATATCTTTTAGCCTTTGTCTGTCTCTGAAAATGATTTTCATATTCCATGAATATCACATAACTATCCAAACTTTCGAAGTTCAGGTCTTATGGAAGCAAATGTATTGCATTTGACTGAAACGGAATTCTAGCTTTTGGATCGAAGGACGAGAGTCACATGATCCATAGCATAAGCGAGAGAATACCAAAGTATGCGATAGGACAAAGTCCTTCTCGGCACTCTTGAGGACAATCCTCACATTACGTTACCAACCGTAAAGTTTTAACCAGATATTTAACAGCTATTCAATTTTAATAGGGAAGGTGGTAACGCGAGCCATTATTCTACAACTATTTTGCAATTCACACTTAGACAGTGTTCAAAATTAATTGCACTGAGAATTAAACAAGTTAATTCAAAGTGCGCTCCCACTCAAATCAATATCTCTCATAATTGATTGTGAGTGATACAAGACCCGCATTTCCATTCAACGCCATTGAACGAGATGAACACTGATGGCGCGAACTTCAATCGGTAGGCAAACTTGCCAATCACATCTCTATGTGACTCTTGTTCATCTTTCGATGGGCGTGTTCCGAGCTCAGGGAGATCCTTCCAGAACGTCAAGACAACCAAGTGATCTCGCTGCGAGGTCTCAACTCACCCGCCTCACACATCCCTAATCGTTCGCACCCAGGGAGATCCTGTGATGCCCCGAAAAGTTAGGTGCCGTGACGGTGCTACACTTGGGAGAACACTAACTACTTGATATTTTTGTGAGAGATCACCCTAATAAAAGCGACTACCGTGCAATCAAGAAGGGTGCATCATAAGGGATAAACATCTCAGGCAATTCATAATAGCATGATATGGTATAGCCCTTTCTGACGGAGAAGTCTTGTATTTCTTCGTCTTTGGCATTCGCGTCGGTGTTCACCTTTGCGAAGATTGCCACCACCTTGTCGATGCACCAGATAATATTGCTATCTCTATAGCTAATAAAATAAGTGCATTACATAAGGTTGACACGCAGGTCATTAAAGTGCAATCATATGGCTCCAGCCATCATGCCGAATCATGACACGCAGGTCATGTTAATCAGTTTACATCATATAGACATCTCATACATAATCAAATTATTATGAGCACTACTATACCACATCATATGCACATGCAAACCCTCCTGCAAAACCAAGTTAGACGCCTCTAATCGGTTTAGCAAAAACTGGTATTACGTGGCTTCTAAGGTTTCGAAACAAACCGAAGCTACCAACGTCCATCATCAAGCATGATTATCCAAGTCGCTAGATTAACAACGCGGGGTGTATGAAACACGAGATAATAAAATCTCGAGCCCCATACTGAACTTCGTCATACGCATGACCCCCGTGCAGATCATATCTGCATTGCCCTTTCATCTGTGAAACATCCATCTTTCATTGACTAAAGTGGAACCCAAAGAACTGTTAGCACTTCGTTGATCTGTCAATCAGCATACTCAAGAGCAGCATGAAAGGATCGCGGATTGCCAGAACTTTGTCAGATTCCGCAATGCTGTCAAGATCAGGACTACGCAAATTCGAGGGAAGCAACAAGAACATCGGGTAACAGATTTCATCTGCTACCCGCACAAATAATTTTCAGTAATAGAACTCATCTACTACCTAATTATATTGTGCAACACCCATACATCTCATGTATTCTAGATCGCAACCTGCATCTACGCATAGCACGGCTCTTGATGCCACTGTAGGGTAACGCAGTAGAAAACAAAAAATTTCCGACCTACGCACCAGCCCAGGACCACTATGGAGACTGCATACAAGGTTTGATCATTTTCGTTACCGACTCGTAGCGCAGCGGAAGTAGAGTCGATGACGATCGTCGGTGCAGATCCCCGCAGCTAGGATTTACAACCTCCCAACCGCGAGGATGTATACTCTCGTCTTCCCTTCGGACAGCCCTCCGGGAGGCGGTCGAACAGTCCCCCGGACGGTGTCGTGGACAGCCCTTCGGGAGGACCTTCGAAACTCGAACGGTCACTCGGACAGCCCTTCGGGAGGACCCACAGAACTCGGACCGTCACTTGGACAGCCCTTCGGGAGGCACTCACAGAACTCGGACCGTCACTTGGACAGCCCTTCGGGAGGCACTCTCGAACAGCCCCTCAGGCACTAAGATCGAAACTACGACCTCTCTACAGAGTTGCACACATACGGTGTCATCTATCCGGCAGGGCTTCGCCGTCCAGAACTAGTTCCCACCGGAACCCAGACAACCTTTCGGCACTACGAAACTATTTCGTGGGAGGGAGAGAGAATGCCAGATCATGCATGGCTTGTGTGAGAGAGTTGGAGTGGAGTTGGAGAGCACCTCTCCTCCTCCTTATATAGTGGTGGAAGGGGTGGAGGGGGCTGAAAATTCAGCCCACTAAACATGGGGAAAACATGTTCCCACAAAACAAGGAGAACATGTTCCCACCAAACAAGGGAAAAACATGTTCCCTTGTCCATGGTGTTCCCCCATGGGGCCCCACCTTCTTCCCAACACTCTCCACCATTTGTGGGGGCTGCCCCCCACCATGGGGGGCCCCCCCCAACATTTTGTCCAGCCACAAGGGGGCTGCTCCCAAAGGGGGCCCCCCCAAAAACAGCCCAAAAACAGCCCCCACGATCCGTGGGATCTTGTCCCCTCACGCTGGGACAAGATGTTTTCCGCGACTATTATTTCTGAAAAATTCCAGAAGGTCCCAGAACATTTCCGGCACCCTCTAAAATTATCTGGACGCGCTCTGGAACATTTCCAGTATGGTGGTTTAATTTAAAACCATCTTTGTTTACCCGGTAAACAACTCCGGCAGCTCCGAAACTTTTTTTTTCGGTTTTTTCTCCAGAAAAATTCCAGAAATTACCAGACCAATCTGGCAACCTCCAAAACATTCCCGGTGCTTGCCGAAACCTTTTTGGATCAATGGTTTTATCCGAAACAACTTTTCGGTTTTACCGAAACTTTTTCAGTGTTCTCTCTCCGGAACTCTTCCGTTGTCTCCGAAACTTTTCGGTGATTTTCTCTCAGACTCCCTGTCTAGTATTCAGCAGATAGATGACCCTTCAGCGTGTGACCCTATAGGTTCGGTGAAGTATAGACATGACACGGAACACCTTCCGATCAATGATCAACATCGGAGCCGTGGACACCCATATTGACCCCTATACCCACACGAATGAATATTCGAGTGAACCTCCAGTTGCCGTGTGCTATTCCTGTTGCTTCACGATATGTTACAAATACCCGAGGTTAGACATGTAGGCATTTCCGTGGATCAACAACTTGTCCACTATGCCAGTTACCTCGTTACCGGTATTGTTCTCTTTTCTCGTTACCGTGTTCCGGCATCCCTGTGATCAAATCACAAAGTGTCTGGCCAGACGATGATGGATACCGTAACACCGAGAGGGCCCAGAGATATCTCTCCATCGTCGGAGGAGCAAATCCCAATCTCGAGCTATCAAGTTACTTGACACACTTTTCCATGAACCCGTAAGCCGCCGTAATAGCCGCCCATTTACGGATGACGTTTAACAAACCCCAAAGTTCATGAAGCAAGTATGAAGAAACTCGACACTCTCATGGTCTAAGGAATTTTGCAAACATTAACCATCTCTGTGTTATTAACCATTAATATGTGACGAATGTAACTCATAGCATAACATCAATTTGGGTCGATTCAACACAAATGTTCTTCTAACACTGTGCCCTCAAAATTGCTGGCATAGACATGCCCATGATCAGGAAAACAGAACCATCATGCAATACTTGAGCTAGTCTTAGAGGCCAGACTAGGAATACATATTACCGTTTATTATTCCACACGTGCATATGAGTCTTCCTCCGAGCCTCGTTTTATTTGCAGACTCGAGAACCATAGCAGTTATAGCATGGAACATAAACCTAATTATGAACAGGGAGATAATCAATAACATTTATTATTGCCTCTAGGGCATATCTCCTACAGAGGGCATCTACATCAACCCTATTGCCCTTCTAATGAAGCGTGAGTAGTTTACCTCAGACCTACGGGTCCATAGCTAGTAGGTAGATGGCTTCTTCTCTCTCTTTGATCTTCAATACCATGTTCTCCTCGATGTTCTTGGAGTTCTATCCGATGTAATATTCTTTTGCGGTGTGTTTTTCGAGATCCGATGAATTGTGGATTTATGATCAGATTATCTATGAATATTATTTGAATCTTCTTTGAATTCTTATATGCATGATTGGATATCTTTGTATTTCTCTTTGAATTATCGGTTTGGTTTGGCCAACTAGATTGGTTCTTCTTGCAATGGGAGAGGTGCTTAGTTTTGGGTTCAATCTTGCAGTGTCCTCACCCAGTGACATAGTAGGGGTAGCGATGCACGTATTGTATTGTTGCCATCAAGGATAAAAAGATGGGGTTTTCATCATATTGCTTGAGTTTATCCCTCTACATCATGTCATCTTACTTAAGGCGTTACTCCGTTCTTTATGAATTTAATACTCTAGATGCATGCTGGATAGCGGTCGATGTGTGGAGTAATAGTAGTAGATGCAGAATCGTTTCGGTCTACTTGACACGGACGTGATGCCTATATGCATAATCATTGCCTTGGATATCGTCATAACTTTGCGCTTTTCTATCAATTGCTCGACAGTAATTTGTTCACCCACCGTATTATTTTCCTTCAAGAGAGAAGCCTCTAGTGAAACCTATGGCCCCCGGGTCTATTTTCCATCATATATTTTCAGATCTATAAACCAAAAAACCCAAAAAAAACCTTGCTGCAATTTATTTACTTTTATTTTGTTTTACGTTCTAGTAATCTTTTATATCTATCTCTATCAGATCTCACCATTGCAATTGACCGTGAAGGGATTGGCAACCCCTTTATCGCGTTGGGTGCAAGTGTTTGATTGTTTGTGCAGGTGCATAGATTGGAGACTTGCTTGCACCTCCTACTGGATTGATACCTTGGTTCTCTAACTGAGAGAAATACTTATCTCTACTTTACTGCATTACCCTTTCCTTTTGAAGGGAAAAACCAACGCAAGCTCAAGAAGTAGCAGATGGATACCGTAACATCGAGAGGGCCCAAAGAATATCTCTGCATCATCGAAGGAACAAATCTCAATCTTGAGCTATCTAGTCCCTTGTCATACTTTTCCAATAGACATGTAAGCTGCAGTTATGAACACACTGTTACGGTTGACGTTAGACAAAACCCAAAGTGCATCATCTGGTATGAAGGAACTCGATACTCTCATGGTCTAAGAGATTATACAGACATTAACTTTCTCTGCGTTATAAACCATTAACTTATAACGAAAGATCTCAGAGTATAACAATCAATTGGGTCTGTACAACACAAGTGTTCTTCTAACATTGTGTCCTCAAAATTGTCGGCATCATCATGCCCATGATCAGGAAAACAGAGCCATCATGCAACACTTGAGCTAGTCTTAGAGACGAGACTAGGAATCCATTTTACCGTTTATTATCCTACACGTGTGCATGAGTTTCTCTCCGAGCCTTGTGGTTACTGCAAACTCGAGAACCATTGCAGTTATAGCATAGAACATAAATATTAATTACGAACATGAAAATAAATAATAACATCTATTATTTTCTCTAGGGCATATTTCCAACAAAATGCAATGGAAGCTTATGAGTCTTAACGTGGATGCAAAACTTAAAAGTCAACATTCATATCGCTTTGAGTAAGTCAAGGGATTAGAAGTACCCGGATTTAAAGTGAAGAGTTTGATTTATCCGGGTTTGAAGTTAAGAGATCAAACAGGTGTGAAGGAATAAGTCGAAGAATCAAAAGCTTATTTTTCTAATATAAAAAGCACAAACTTTGAATCATTTACACAAACTATTTAACAAAACAAGTAACAATGAAAAGATAGTTAGTATTCCCTTTGTTTTGATACATATTTTGATAATTTTCCATGTGTTGCAAGGAACTCATAAATCCATTAGGATTACATTTGGTAATCAATTATTGTCTTAAAAACATGATATTATTTGGTAAGTCAATAAGACATGGGCGGCGAGGTGGTTTTCAAGGAAAATTGGTGGGACAAAAATCAGATGGGAAGGGGGTGATCAAAACGGGGAGATGGGAGAGGGAGGATGTATATAGGGGAGGTTGGACGAAGGACGAGTGGACGACGAAACATTACATGTTTTTTTAAGCAGGAGAGCTATCTACACGTATTTCTAAATCATCAATTTGATTAATATAAAATATAAGCTATATGCCAGAAAGGTACAATAATAGAACTTCTTTCAATGAAGAATTCAATGATAGTATGTATATTTTACTACACAATGCATATTTCACCAGTCAAATTGATTATCGAGGAATAAGCGCAAGCCCTTTACACCGAAACAGTGGGAGTAACATTAAAGCAACATCGAAAACACAAGTAACATATCCGGTGCACAATTAGCTAACATATCAACATTTGTTGTGCAGAGCTCATCCACAATGCAAACCCAAACTCAAGAAGTTAACCACAATATTTGTGACAAAATGAAAATTTGACAACAATGGACTGTAGAAGCAAAAAATCAATAAAAATAATAGAGGATTTTTATGTTAACATCAAACTATAGTGAGGCGGTTGATTTTTTTTGTGATCGCACATTTAGCTAACGTATCAACATTTTTTATTTTTATTGATTTTCAGTTTGATGTTAATACAAAAATAGAGGACTTTTATGTTGAGTGCAATCACACAAAAAATAAAAAATAGAGGACTTTTATGTTAACATCAAACTATAGTCAGTCGTTAATTTTCGTACATCCGAAGGTCCATATCATCAATCCATACTAATGACCAAACGGAAGTGATAAAAGGAAGATAGTGTTTTCTCCATTAAAAAGGGGAATGGGAGTACAATATTTTTCAAGGTCAAAATTAGAAAGTGGTTTTAAACAAACATCAGGAAAAAAAATGAAATCAAGCATGCGGACCAATAGCACCCATCACCGTACATCCTCTCCGAGTCCTCCTCATCAGCGCTCAAGATGAGAGCTCCTTTTTTTTAGCGAAAAAAGTATACATAGCCCCCTAAAGTATCACGTTTCGGCCACATTACCCCCTTAATTTTAAGACCGGGTTCTTAATCCCCTGAAGTTTTTAAAACCGGACAAAACACTCCCTAGACCATCTTAAGCTGTTTTCGCTGGTGGTTTTGCTGACGTGGACGCCTGGCTCCACCTATATACCGTGTCCAGTGCGCCAGGCAGGACCTGTCGAGCGTCTCCTTGTCTACCGTCGCGCCGGGCGCCAGCGCTGGGGTGCCTATAGTCAACAGCTCATTGTAGATGATGCGGTTCCCTAGGAAGCCACGTGTGGTGGTGTGCTCGGCCACAGGGTCCGTGCGGGTGGAGCGGCGTCTCGGCGCACTGCAACTCGGCCTCATCGATTTCGTTGGATAGCAGAACGTTGTTGCGGTGTAACTGGCATCGTGTAAGAGCATCTCCACTCGTTCGGCCCCCTAGGGGCTAGAAATAGCGCCGCCCTGGGGGCGCGCCGGCTGAAATTTCGGCTTGGGGGCGATCGGTTTTGCAGCCGCCGCCCCCAGGCGCCGATTTCGGCCCACTTTTGGCGCAAATTTGCCCACTTTTCAGCCCATTTTCGGCGCAAAATGGTCCACTATTGACGCAAATTGACCAATTTTGACCCGTATTCGGCGTGCTTCGGCGTGCTTCGACATAAATTCAACAGAAACTATTTTTTATCACATAGTTCATCACAAAAAATCAATAGAAATCAAATAGTTCAATACAAATTATATAGTTCAACAAATAGTTTAACAAATAAAAAAAATCATATTTCATCACACGTCGAGCTAGGCATTGCCCTTGAGCCTCCATAGGTGCTCCACCAGTTCCTGCTGCAGTTGTTGATCCACCTGTGGGTCTCGGATCTATATTGAGGAAGGCAGTCCAGGTTGCCGGTAGCTGGTGATCAACTTGGGCAAGAGGACCCTGCCTGTAATATGGTTCCGTGTCAAACACTGGCTCTTCCTGCTCACTCTCAATGATCATGTTGTGCAAGATGACACAACAAGTCATGATCTCCCACATTTGATCTTTCGACCAGGTCTGAGCGGGGTACCGGACAACAGCAAATCGAGATTGGAGCACACCAAATGCCCGCTCGACATCCTTCCCGCAAGCCTCCTGAACCTTCGCAAAGTGGGAGTTCTTGCCTCCTGGCACAGGGTTTGAGATAGTCTTCACAAATGTGGACCATCTTAGATAGATGCCATCTGCTAGGTAGTATCCCTTGTTGTAGAGCCGCCCATTGACCTCGAAGTTCACCGGAGGAGAATGACCTTCAACAAGCTTGGCAAAGACAGGGGAGCACTGCAGTACGTTGATGTCATTGTGAGTTCCTGGCATACCAAAGAAGAAGTGTCAAATCTAGAGGTCCTGTGTGGCCACTGCCTCAAGTACCACACTGCAACCGCCTTTGGCGCCTTTGTACATCCCCTGCCAAGCAAATGGATAGTTTTTCCATTTCCAATGCATGCAGTCGATGCTTCCAAGCATCCCAGAAAATCCTCTTACTGCATTCTGTGCTAGGATCCGAACAGTGTCTTCAACACTGGGTGATCGCAAGTATTGCGGTCCAAACATTGCCACCACTGCCCTGCAGAACTTGTAGAAACACTCAATGGTCGTGGACTCGGCCATGTGCCCATAGTCGTCGAGTGAATCACCGGGAGCTCCGTATGCAAGCATCCTCATAGCTGTCATGCACTTCTGGATTGAGGTGAACCCAAGTGTGCCGGTGCAATCCTTCTTGCACTTGAAGTAGCTGTCGAACTCCCGGATGGAATTCATAATCCTGAGGAAAAGCTTTCGGCTCATCCGATAATGGTGCCGAAATACTTTGTCGCCGTGCAGTGGAGCGTCGGCGAAGTAGTCGGAGTAGAGCAAGCAATAGCCTTCCAGTCGATGCCGGTTCTTTGCTTTCAGCCGCCCCGGCGCCGAGCCACCTCGCCGTGGCTTTGCATTGCTCGCGAGCAGGCCAGCCAAGGCGGCGAGGACCATGAGATGCTCTTCGTCCTGGACGTCGGCATCGGCTTCCTCCTCCAGCAGCGCCGCGAGCGCCTCGTCGTTGTCCAAGTCCATCGCCGAGCAGACAAATCACCGAACACCTGGCGGGCATGGTGGGCGCACAGCCGCCGGTATCCCGCCCTGCGCGGCCGGAGCGCTGGAAAACTCGCCCAGGAAGGTGGTGGAGAGGTTGCGGCGGCGAAACCCTCTCTCTTTTCCGGCGGGGAATGGTCTATTTAGGGGTGGTAGTGTGGTGTGTGGGGGGGGGGGGGGGGGGGCGGCGTCGGATCAGCAAGGTGGCGGGAGGGCGTGCGCGCGGGGGGTGGGGGGATCTGGACGTGCGAGATGACTTTTCGCCTGACAATGTGGCCCAGGCGCGGTTTTCCCTTCCACCGGAGCCCCAGAGAGCTCCCCAGTGCGCTGGGTACGGCCTGGGATCGCCGGGCCCAAAAACGGACCGAGCCGGCGGATTTCGGCGTCTTGGGGACACGACTGGGGGATTTTTTTCGACGCCGGCGCGAAAAAAGTCGCGCTGGGGGGCCTGTTGAAAATGCGGCTGGAGATGCTCTGACCCGGTCTGGTGGATGACGCCGACGACATGGCGCCGGTTCAGCCCAACGTAGGTGGTGAACTGGTGATCACCAGCTTGGGCTCACGCCCCGACTCCACGGGGGCAAGGTCCACGAGGTTGCCCGCGTCGACGGACGATGCCGCGCCGGTGGCCGCTGTTGGCATAGGGCCAACTCATCACATACTTTTTGACTAGCGTTTCCCGATGCCTAACAGGCTGGTGCTGTTATCCGTATACGTACGTACCCAAAGCTGGCTTTGGTTGCCTGGAAAATTCACTTGCATAAACTAGCTAGCAGGTCAATTCAACCAACTAGATGCGCACGTACATGGAAGCTGATCGATTCGGCTGGAAACACACGACAGATGAAAAGAACCCACGTGTCCCACCGGCGGTGGTGTTTGACGCGGTGGCCAGCAACACTGCTGCGCTGCTGCCGGACCTGCTGCTCTCGGCCTTGCCTCGCAGCCGGTCCTGGGCTCGGAGTGGCTGAAGGTCGCCGCGGTGCACCTCGCCCTGGACCGCGAGCCAATTTCTACTGCCATCAATGAGGTATCCAAGTGCAAGCCCACCGCTCTCGCCGCTCACGTGGACGGCAACCCCCAGGGCCGGCGAGGAGGCGGCCGGCATCATCAGGAGCGACTCCGTAGAGGAGTCCTAACTGCCACATGCTTCCGCAACCAGTTCCTGCACCGGGGCTCCGGGAGGGCGCTTCCTCTGCCGGCGAGAACTCCCCAGGCCGGCCCTTGGCTGGTGAGCTGATCGACTCCACGGCCGCGCATAGCCATTAACTGGTCTTTGACTATTCCAATGACTGCTAGCTAGACAATACCACCACAAAACCGCTTAAAACTGGCTCAGGGGCTGTTTTATCCGGTTTTGAAAACTTCAGGGGATTAAGAATCCGGTTTTAGAGGTGAGGGGGTGATATGGTCGAAACGTGTTACTTTAGGGGGTCATGTATACTTTTTTCTTTTTTAGCTAAAGATGAGAGCTCCTATGTGCTGCTCGCGAGCGGCAAATTTTCGAGCGTTCGCTGAAGGCAGCTGTGAATGGGCCGGCCCACTTGGGGCTAACAAACTCCGGGCACGCAAAAAATAACCAACGAATGATGCGCGAGTGAGGTATCAAACTCGTATCGTCCTACTCGTAAACACGTGTTACTAACCAGTAGAGCTGATGATTACTACAACTTTATAGCAGAGGGTGTGTGTGTGTGTGGGGGGGGGGGGGGGGGGTGTATATAGGGGATTGGACGAAGGACGAGTGGACGACGGAATGTTACACATTTTTTAAGCAGGAGATCGATCTATACGTATTATAAATCATCAATTCGATTAATATAAAATATAAGTTATATGCCAGAAAGGTACAATAATAGAACTTATTTCAATTAAGAATTCAATGATAGTAATGTATATTTTACTATACAACGCATATTTCATCAGTCAAATTCATTATCCAGGAATAAGCGCAAGCCCTTTACACCGAAACAGTGGGAGTAACATTAAAGCAACATTGAAAACACAAATAACATATCCGGTGCACAATTAGCTAACGTATCAACATTTGTTGTGCAGAGCTCATCCACAATGCAACCCCAAACTCAAGAAGTTAACCACAATATTTGTGACAAAATGAAAATTTGACAACAATGGACTGTAGGAACAAAAAATCAATAAAAATAATAGAGGATTTTTATGTTAACATCAAACTATAGTGAGGCGGTTGATTTTTTGTGTGATCGCACAATTAACTAACATATCAACATTTTTGTTTTTTATTGATTTTCAGTTTGATGTTAACATAAAAATAGAGGACTTTTATTTTGAGTGCAATCACACAAAAAATAAAAAAAATAAAGGACTTTTATGTAAACATCAAACTATAGCCAGTCATTTATTTTCGTACATCCGAAGGTCCATATCATCAATCCATACTAATGGCCAAACGGAAGTGGTAAAAAGAAGATAGTATTTTATCCTAAAAAAGGGGAGTAGGGGTATAATATTTTTCAAGGTCAAAATTAGAAAGCGGTTTTAAACAAACATTGGGGGAAAATAATGAAATCAAGCAGGCGGCCCAATAAGCACCCATTACCGTCCACCCTCCTCATCAGCGCTCAAGATGAGATCTCCTTTTTTTTAGCTAAAGATGATAGCTCCTATGTCAGAACTCCTATGCGCCACATTTAGCGGCGAGTAGCCGCCCGACGCACACAGAGGCAACGAACTGGGCCAGCCCAGCGGCGGGAGTGCACGTGTAAAATCCAAAAAATAATACGCTAGTTCTGGTACGAAAACACGACCACACAATACTACACGCGGGCTATTAACCAACGCGGTTGAAGAGACTTCTTGTTCAATATATAGCTCGGGGTTTTAATAACGCATTATTGTTAGATCGAATGTCTTCTAAAATTCAAACACAACTTGTTTGGAGGAATTAAATACTTTTTTAAACGCAAAATATTCAAAAAAAATCGAACAAATTTCCTAAATTTGAACATTTTTTTGCAAATGGTACTATTTTTTGAAATTCAGAATAATAGTGGAAACACGAACATTTTTTGAATCTATGGACAATTTGTGAAAACCCGAACATTTTTTTAAAAAGCAAACAAATTTATGGAAAAGAGAAAAATTTATGAAAATCCGAACATTTTTTAAGATTCCCTATTTTTAATATATTTGTGAAAAAAATTGAAAATGGGAACATTTTTAAAATTCTCAAACATTTTTTCTAAAGTGCAAACATTTTTTTGAATGTGTGAACAGTTTTTGAAAAAGTGAGACCAGTTTTTGAATAGGAACAGTTTTCTGAAAATTTAAACAATTTTGAAAAACAAGAAACATTTTTTAAATTTGGAACAAATGAAATTTTTGAACTTATTTTGAAAAAAAGGAAAAAATAGAAAAATAAAATAAAATAAAAATTAAATAGATAAAACGGAGAAAAAAAAGTAAAAAAAAGGAAGAGAAATAGAACAAAGGAAAAATAAAAAACACGCTTAAGAAACATTCTGGATGGTTCAAAACCCGATAAAAACCAGCTGGGAAACTTCTAGAAAGTTCCCAAAACCAGAACTGCCTACAGCAGGCGATGGGTCACTATGCAATCGGTCGACTGTTTGACGCAGAGAGCGCAAATAGCTTTTTCCCTCCTATGTGCTGCTCGCGGGCGATAAATTTTGAGCATTCGCTGAAGGCAACCGCGAATGGGCCGGCCCACTTGGAACTAACAAACTCGGGGCGCACAAAAAATAACTAACAAGTGTTGCGCGAGCAAGGTATCGAATTCATGCCATCCTACTCGTAAACCCGTGTTACTAACCAGTAGAACCGATGATTACTACAGCTTTATTCGCAGCGTCAGGATTGAAGAACCAATTGCAGCGGTACAACCGAATTTCTTTGAAATTTTCCAAACTATTCATGCTACGTTTTCGACAAAAGTTCACAAACATCGTAAATAATGTTTGAAAAATTGTGAACAAATTGTCGAGTTTGATCAAACTTTTAAACATGAACAATTTTTAGAAAAAAGTGAACTAAAAGCTGAAAAACAGGAAGATTTTTTCGAAAATTATGAACATTTATTAAAAAATTTATATACGATCTACAATATTTAACAATTTGGAAATATATGCTGAAAAATATGTAAAATACACACCGAACAATATTTAAACACACGGTGGACATTTTTTGATATATGCTGAACAATATATTAAATACAGATTGAACTTGTTTTACATACGCTAAGAAAATATACAATGAACATTTTTTTTAAAAATGTTGAACATTTTCTTAATATAGTGTGAACATTTACTTAAATATACGAAGAACATTTTTGTATATAAACACAAAATGAACTTTGTATAATACAGGAAAAAGAAATAAACGTAAAAATGCAAAAATGGAAAAGAAAATAAAAAGGTAAGAAATAGAAACAGAAAAAAAAATGGAAAAGAGAAGAACCAGCGTCCCGACCGTGGACCAGCTCAAACTAGGTTGATAGGATCAGCGAAGCAGCGTGATTTTGACGCTTGCGAGCATCAAATAGTATCTGTTGCTCAAGATGCTGGTTGGCGCACCTACGCGCATGCTCAGTTGGGCCAACCAATTAAAGCACCCATGGTAGTTCCCTCGCCGGATTTTTTGACCATTTCGCTGGCTCGGTTGCTCGTTCAGAAAAAACTAGTTGTTGTTTTGGGAAAAAAACCATCTCCCTGGTTTTTTATAGATTAAAATTACGTACTTATAAACAATGTCCGTGGATTTTAAAAAGTTCACAGTTTTTTAAACCAAAATTTTGAAAAAAGGTTCGTAAACTATATTTTTTTGTAAATTTTAAAAATTTCATGAATTTTATATAATTTCACAAATTACAATTAGTTTTTGATTTTGAAATAAATATATTTAATTTGAATTTCGCAAATTTAATAAAAGTTCATCATTTAAAAAAAACTGGTTGTGATAACAGATCCACGAATTGGAAAAACAATTCGCGGATTTGATAATAATTCATGTATTATGGGGATTAAAACATCATCGTTTTAAAAATGTTCACAGGTTTGAATAAGTCACACATTTTTAAAAAGTTCGCGCATTTGGAGAACATTCATGAATTTGAAAAAAGTTCAGGAATCTAAAAAAATCAAATTTGAAAAATGTTCACTGATTTGGTAAATGTCCAAAAAAATATAAAAAGAGAAAAGCGAAATACAAAGAAAAATCGGCCTAACAAAGACATAACAAAACACAAAGAAAACCGCCCACAAGCATTTGGAACCTTCTCAAAACCGGAGGTTACATGGGCCGACCGATGGGAAACACGTGTGGGTGTCACCTACGGATAACGATGTAAGCGACATATTGAGCGTGGAATAGGATTTCGCTTCCGCTCCACCCGTAATCCTTTTTGTGCCAACCGAAGCGGTGGATATGTCGGCCAGAGTACTAAGGCGTTCAAACACAACCCCAACTCATCTAACGCAGCTATTGGAGCTGCCGTACGCTGGAGGACTGCTTCCTGAAGAGACTAAAGTGCAATTTCGTGCTTTAAAACTGCGTATGCGCGCATAGACAAGGACCATAATCCTCCAAAACTGGCTTTTGCACCCGCTCCACAGTAATCTGGTCGCCGTGCAAGAGAAGAGGATGTGAGTCCCTATCTCCCGGACACCATAAAGGGGCACAACCCATCCCTACGGTTGTGCCGCTTGATCAGCTACTTCTCAGATGGGAGGCGATCCCGTTGTAATTGGAAAACAAAGATTTTGAACTTCAATGACAAGGGCGCTTTCCATGACAGAAAGGTGTAGGCAAGAAACTGTCATTGGCATAGGGCATGGTAAGCCGAGCCAACAGAATAGATCCCCGAGGGGTTCAACTGCCAAGATACGGTGTCGAGATCTTTCGCGAGCACCAGCGAAAGAGCAGCCCGCAAGTTGGCCCACTCTACGGTATTCATGGGGCAAAATGTCCATCGGAACAAGATGTTCCAATGGACATCCTGGGCAGCCCCGGAAACCAACACTATCGGATCCGAGTAGATAGCAAACAAGCTTCGAAACTCCGTACACAACGGGGCACCGTCCACCCACGGGTCAAGCCGGAATAGGGTCCCTTCTCCATTGCCATTGAAGAAAGATAGCCCATGGCGGATCACATGCTTGATCCGCTGGATAGACCACCAAAATTGAGACCCCTCCCTACGCTCACAGGCAAGGAGGGGCTGGCCCGAAGGTACTTTGCTTAAATAAGCTGAAACCATAAACCCTTCCCACAAATTATCTGCAAGACCTACCGCAACATGAGATCCACATTCATGCGATGGGACGATAGAATGCCTATCCCTCCCAAGTCTTTTGTTATGTAGATGTCAGCCCACTTGACCATATAATATTTTCTAATACAAAAGATCTCTGTCAGGCTAACCTTCCGTCCAAAATTGGGATATGTTAGATGGTCAACTTCAGCGAACATCAAGAAGATTATTAACATAAACATATAAAGAGGATATAAAATCCTAATCTTAAACATCCTAGGGTTCTTCCATATCCCCGAGAACTAGGGAAACTACTCGCACATCGAGGGTACAAACATCGCGAGATGGATCATGACGAACATGGTGATTGCACAAAGAGTAATACAAGATTGAACGCACACCGACTACTGTATTACAATGAGATGGAGATATGATATGGCAATGATGGAGATGGTGATGACGATGCCCTCTCGCTGCGGAGTTGCGGAGGCAGAGTCCTTGGATCGATTCCCCTTCTGGAGGCTAGAGTTATGTGTTCTAGACGAGATTCTGGAGTGCGTATGCGCCTGGTCCTTGATCCGATTCCACGGGGTGGAAGTAGTCGACGAAGAGGAGGCGATGACAGTTGGTACAAGCGCGTGCGCTCGTACCAGACACCGTCCTTCGCTCTGGAGGCACCGCACGGCCTCTAGCTTCTTCCCAAGTACTTCATTATTTTAAGGTAATAATTTATCACATTTAGTGACATGATTTTATCACCATTTTCTGAATTTCTTTCCTTAGTGCTTCAATTCCTTCCAAAAGCGCATCATAGGGAAAGACGACAAAAATACATGCGCAAATGCAGTAAAATCCCACAAAGCCTACCGTGTAGGCACAAAATTAAGATTAAAACCTCCACACAGTTTGGACTCATCAACTCCCCCAAGCTTAGTGGTTTGACCGTCCCCGAGCAAATGTCACAGCTTGCAAGAAAGAAGTCATCTTTATTACGAGATGCGGATAATAAAAATGAATGAGTCCATCACAAGATAAAAAGTTCATGCTAGATAGATGATCGTGATGAGCACTATTATATAGTATCTCCACTCAGTTAGATGATCATGAAGGCTTCCACATCTTACTATTCTATTGGTTAGCTGACATATCGCGACTCCAGGCGACAATTCACTCGTCTTTCAGGCGAGCAAGTAGTGTCAGTCTCTTGGTTTTATTTTTCAAACAACCAAATTTGACTTCCCCTTATCTTCTAAAGACCAGGTCCATGTCACTTCTAATTTTATTCAAGCTTGACATGAAAGCTAAGCATGGTTCCTCGTATCATTAACAAGGTTTTTGGAAAGGTTTATTATATTGAGGAGAGTTTTTACCGATGAAGCAACTTGCTCTTTATCATTTTATTTAATCGACGAGACAATTGTCTACACCGTTTTTTATAAACTTAAAAGGAACTAAACTGAAAAAAGTGACCTATCTCTTTTAGTTGCCAACCTCTCCTATCCAATCGACACTAAAGATGTGGAAGACTTATACTCATCTCCAAGTGGAAATACATTAGCGCACATTCTTAATCACGCATCCAGTATGATTTCAAGAATATCATAATAAAACATTCATTGAAACATCAGGTATTCATCGGATATAAGAATCTTCCCTCAATAAAAAATAAGCATGTTCATCAATTTTATTCAAACTAAAACTAATTAAAAACTTTAACTAAAAATTAATTAGCGAAAGCAATAAGGGATACAAAGGGCCTCAAATCGCTCCAAGCTTAACATGCTAAGCCGACGGGATCCATTTAGTCTCTTTTTTATTGGTACCAGGTTTCTTTGCAGGCTTTGTCAAAGTGATGTGGGTGAGCGTGTCAAGAAGGAATTTGTTGGTCACTTCCAGGTCGGCGATGCGAAGCTTGTACACGACTAATAGGGTCGTCCTGATCCGCTATGATCCTCAAGCTTGTAGCCAAAGCTGTCCTGATTTTCTCCGCGATCGCCTTCTCCATCTCCTTGATTTGTTCACGCAAAATATCACTTTTAGTTTTTGAACTACTAGCATGTACCTCTGGTTCATGAGCGCGATGCTGAACGGTTGTGGAGTCAGGATCCGTGGGGAATTTCTTCCTGAAAGATCCTACAGTGATGCATGCTCCGATGGTGTGCTCCTTGCGCGCCTTGGGGTCCATTTGCTATGATCCTTCCAATGGCTCATTTATTGTGCACCATTATAGCCACATCTAGCCATAGCCCATAGCGGTTAGATCGATACTGATGAAGTCAAGGCGGTCGCAGGTGCTGACGAGCTTGATGGATTCAATGGGAATTGGTTCCAGCTTCTAGTTCATCTCCTCCTCTTCTTCTTCTTCATCCTCATCGTCATCCTCAAAGAACCCCTCCTCCAGTTCCTCCAAGGAGGAACCATCACTATCCATGTGACGTGCCCTCTCCCTCTTGGATTTAAGGGGTGAGTCAAGTCCTTCGAGATCCTGACCCTCGTCCTCCTGGAAAGAGGTTTACCTCTCGTCCCATGAACGAGCCATGGCCTCCCTGCACTTCAAACTCGAGAGAACTTTGGCTAGATTGGTTATATTAGCTTTGCAGAAAAAGGTGACAATGGATGATGAGTACATAAGAGGCTAGGCTCACTGGTAATCTCGAGATAAGGAGATTAAAAAGGAATATGAAACAAACTAAATAATACCAGGAATAATCTGAACCGAATCGGGCCAGCGCGTGCACTTAAACCCGAGCTTGTACTTATTTTGTCTCTTCAAGATGAAAGCAATAGAGTGATGATGACCTTTAGTACAATCGCGTGCGCTCGTACCGCCAGTCATACTCCCTGCAGCACCTACGGGATTATTTTAAAGAGTTAGAGTTCATCTGAACAGAACGGAGGACGGTCAATGGTACGAGAGCGTACACTCGTACTTTAGGTCATACCCATCTTGGTACCAGCACTCGTACCACCTGAAAAAACTGTTAGTATTTGCAGAAAAACAAGACAAAACTAGAGGAACCTAAATTTGATATTTCTAGATTAATATGAAGAAGTAGCCAACAACATTTTGACGCTTCACCCAAGATTTGTTCTTCAGATATAGTTTTGTTCCAACTATATTTTATCTTCCTGGGCTTAGTGAAGGGTCTGTCCTAGAAAGTTTACTAGGATGCAGAGCATTAGCGTAATTAAATATATCAAATTCTCGCTCTTTTCTTACCTCCAGTTTTAGGGATGGATCTTCGATGCCAATAAGTGGTGGTTCAGTATCGCCAAAGGTACGGGTGGTGATTTTATACAAGGCCATCATTGCACTGTAAGGGATACATATTACTATCTCTAAGGCCTTCTCTTCGTCCTTCTTTACGAACAAGACATTCATCAATGCCTTGTCTCTCTCACTTTAATATGATATTTTAGTGTCAAATTCTTGTAGGATAAGAGCCCATCGGATCCATAGGCTCCGTGTCTTTCTTTGCCAAGACTTCCTTCACTGCCAGACGGTCTGTGTAGATAATGACTTTTGTCTCTGTAATGTAAGGCTTGAAATTTTCGCAAGAAAATATCACTACATATGATTCTCTATCATTTTTAGCATAATTCCTTTGTGCGTCATTTAGAGTGTGGTTAGCATATTAAATGATACTGAACTTGTTACGTCCGTGTTGTCCTAGCACATCATATACCGCATTGTTGTCAATTTCGCATACTACCTCAAAAGGTTGATCCCAATTAGGAGGTGCGATGACTAGTGCCATGAGCAACACTTGTTTTAGCTTTTCGAGGGCTGCACTATTAATTGATTTCAAAGGGAACACTCTTCAAATGGTTAGTCAAAGGTTTCGAAATAAAAGAGAAATATTTAATGAAACATTATAGAAACCCACATGCATGTCCCAGAAAAATACGTATCCCTTTTATGTCTCGTGGATACGGTAGCTTTCTATTGCATTGATCTTCACTCTATCCACCTCGATACCTTTTCTAGATATTTTGCGGCCCAACATAGTCCCTTCATTTACCATGAAGTGGTACTTCTCCCAATTTAAAATTAGATTAGTGTCCTCACGCCGCTGCAAAACTTTGTTAAGATCGTAAAGGCAATCATCAAAATAAGTTCCATAGATAGAAAAATCATCCATGAAAACTTCCATAATTTCCTCTATGAAATTAGCAAATATAGCATTCATGCATCTTTGAAAAGTAGCTGGAGCATTACAAAGTCCAAATGGCATGCGACGGTAAGAATACATACCAAAAGGGCAAGTGAACGTAGTTTTCTCTTGATCATTGGGATGCATGGCCATTTGCAAAAATCCAGAGTATCTTCAAGGTAACAGAAATGAGTGTGTTTTACCAATCTTTCAAGCATTTGATCGATAAAGGGCAAGTTGTAATGGTCCTTTCACGTCTCCTTATTTAACCTCCTGAAATCAATGCATGTTCTATACCCAACTATTGTTCTAGTGGGGCTTAGTTCATTATTTTTATTAGCTACCACAATAAACCCTCCTTTCTTAGGAACACTGAACTCAACTTACCCAATTACTTTGAAAAATAGGGTATATGATTCCTGCATCAAGTAAATGAATTAGTTTTTTTTCTTACTACTTCTTTCATTTTAGGAGTTAGCTTCCTTTGATATTCGCGCACCAGTGTACCCCCCTTTTCCATATATATCCAATGCGTGCATATAGAAGGGCTTATCCATTTTAGATCATCCATAGAGTACCCGAAGGCCTTCCGGTGTTTCTTCAAAGTTTCCATGAGTTTATCTTTTTCTTCTTCTGAAAGGTTAGCACTTATAATAACAGGATTTCCATTTGTTTCATCTAAAAATTCATACCTTTCTTTGGCAAAGTCTTAAGTTCAGGAGAGGATAGTCCCTCATCTCCTTTCTTTTTGGGGTATTTCAAACTTCTCCTTAGCGACAGGTTCTTGCACGGGTGCCTCGTCAAGGTGTAGATCAATTTCCATTTTACCTGGCTCCTCAGGAGCTTGTTCATAATCAGTGAGACTTCTTTCAAGCGCATCTGCTGGTGTACCAAAATAAATGGAGACGAGTTGTGGAATTCTCTTGTCTTTGTTGTTATCGTGTTCTCTTGGCCGCGGAGGATTCTTAATTCGGGAGAAATGGAATTGCCTTACCTCTTCTCAAAAACTGAGAGAGACCACCTCTCTTTTGCAATCTATCTTTGCCCCTACAATGTTATGAAAAGATCTTCCAAAAATAATGGGACAAAGATCATCTTCAGGATTTTCCATGACAACAAAATCGACTGGGTAAGTGAAGGTACCTAGAACCACATAAACATTAGACAATATACCATATGGTTTTATGAGGGTACCATCTGCTAGTTTAATTCCATATCTGTTGTTTAGAGTTCACTAGAATAGATTTCATCACGAAGATTAACATAAAGAGTATAAGGTATCACATTAATACAAGAACCCATATCGCAAAGCCCATAATAAGAGATGCTACCAAAATAACAGGGTACTACCAGTTTACCTGTGTCGGCTGCCTTAACACATCCTTTTACGAAAGATTTTACCTCTCTTTCCATTGTAGCAATATATCATTTACCCGTTTCTTAATCTTCCTTTTCCACGGGCGGATTTGCTTGAACGCTACATATGTCCATGCTCTCCTTTTTCTAATGTATTAATTTTTTATGCTCATACTCAAGTTGTTCGGTGATACGTACATTTTGCATCATGTTTTCCTATTGCTATTTATTATATTTTGGGTCATTTATTTCACTTTATAATGCAATTCTAATGCCTTTTCTCTCTTGTTTTGCAAGTTTCACATGAAGAGGGAGATTGCCGACATCTGGAATTCTGGGCCTTAAAAAGCTACAACAGAGATAGATATTCTCCAGAGCTCCAAACAACCTAAAAATTTATGGAGAATTATTTTGGAATTAATAAAAACACTGATGGAAGAAATACCAGGAGGGGGCCCATAAGAGTCACAAGCTTAGGGGCGGCCCCCTGGGGTGCGCCGGGTGAGCTCGTGACCCCACCAGTAGGCCTCTGGGCCCTCCTTCTCCTATATGATGCTATTTGCCCTAGAAAAAAAATAAGATGAAGACTTTCGGGATGAAGCGCTGCCGTCTTGAGGCGGAACCTGGGCAGGAGCACTTTTGCTCTCCGGCGGAGAGATTCCACCGGGGATACTTTCCTCCTGGAGGGGGAAATTGAAGCCATCGACATCACAAACGAGCCTCTCATCGTGGGAGGACTAATCTTCGTCAACATCTTCACCAGCACCATCTCATCTCAAACCCTAGTTCATCTCTTGTATTCAATCTTTGTCCCAAAACCCCAGATTGGTACCTGTGGTTTGCTAGTAGTGTTGATTACATCTTGTAGTTGATGCTAGTTGGTTTATTTGGTGGAAGATTATATGTTTAGATCCTCAAGCATATTCAATACACCTATGATCTTGAACATTAATATTATTTGTGAGTAGTTACTTTTGTTGTTGAGGACATGGGAGAAGTCTTGTTATAAGTAATCATGTGAAGTTGGTATTCGTTCGATATTTTGATGATATGTATGTTGTTCTTCCTTTAGTGGTGTCATGTGAACGTCGACTACATGAAACTTCACCATACTTGGGCCTAAAGGAAGACATTGTGGAGTAATAAGTAGATGATGGTTTGCGAGAGCGACAAAATCTTAAACCCTAGTTTATGCGTTATTCCGTAAGGGGCTGATTTGGATCCATATGTTTCATGCTATGTTTAGATTTATCTTAGTTCTTCTTTCGTAGTTGTGGATGCTTGCGAGAGGGGATAATCATAAGAGGGTTGCTTGTTCAAGTAAGAACATCACCCTAGCACCGGTCCACCCACATATCAAATTATCAAAGTAGCGAACGTGAATCAACTAAACATGATGAACGTGACTAGATGACAATTTCCATGTGTCCTTGAGAACGCTTTGCTTGCTATAAGAGAACTTTCCGTCTTGTCCTTTACTATAAAAATAATTGGGCCACCTTGCTGCACATTGGTTACTATTGTTACTTGTTACGAATTATGTTGCTACAAAACTATCTGTTACCGCTACTTTCAGTACTTGCAGAGAATACCTTGCTGAAAACCGCTTATCATTTCATCCCACTCCTCATTGGGTTCGACACTCTTACTTATCAAAAGGACTATGATTGATCCCCTATACTTGTGGTTCATCAAGGATATTTTCTAGCGCCATTGCCGGGGAGTGAAGCTCCTTTGATAAGTGGAATTTGGTAAGGAAACAGTTTTATTACGTGCTGAAATTTACTTTCACTTGTCACTATGGAAAATAATCCTTTGAGGGGCATGTTCGAGGTATCTTCGCCTCGACCGGAAGCAATAAGAGTTGATCCTCAACCTACTAAACCTACTAGAAATATTTATTATGAAATTCCCTCGGGTATGTTAAAGAAACTGCTAGCTAATCCTTATGCAGGAGATGGGACAATACATCGTGATATGCACTTAATCTATATAGATGAAATTTGTGGATTGTTTTAAGCTTGAAGGTTTATCCAAGGATGGAGTTAAGAAGAAGGTATTACCTTTATCTTTGGGGGTCAAGGCATTTACATGGTATAGGCTATTGGATGATATTGGAACATGGGATTGGAACCGGTTGAAACTGGAATTTCACCAGAAATTTTATCCTATGCATTTGGTTCGCCGTGATCGGAATTATATATAATTTTTGGCCTCGTGAAGGAGAAAGTATCGCTCAAGTTTGGGGATTCTCAAACACATGATGCACACATGCCCCAATCATGAGCTCTCAAGAGAGATAATTATACAAAACTTTATGCGCGACTTTCTCATAATGATCAATCAATGCTCGATACTTCTTCTACTGGTTCCTTTATGAAGAAAACTATTAAATTCAAATGTGCCCTGATCAGTAGCACAGTAATATGATGGTTTGATAGTAGTAGTAACGGTAACAATGGTGACGGTAACAGCAGTAACAGTTTTGTAGCAGTTGTAACAGTAGCAATGGCAATAGTAACTTCAAAGAACAATATGTGGAAAACTCGTAGGCATTGGATCGGTGATTACGTTGGATGATATTCATCATATAACAGTCATAACCTAGGGTGACACAGAACTAGCTCCATTTCATAAATATAATATAGGCATGTATTCCGTAAATAATCATACGTGCTTATGAAAAAGAACTTGCACGACATCTTTTGTCCTACCCTCCCGTGGAAGCGGGGTCCATAAGGAAACTAAGGGATATTAAGGCCTCCTTTTAATAGAGAATCAGAACAAAGCATTAACACATAGTGAATACATGAACTCCTCAAACTATGGTCATCACCGGAAAGTATCCCAATTACTGTCACCTTAGGGTTTACGGATCATAACATGTAGCAGGTGCATATGACTTGCAAGATCGGATCTAGAACATAGATATAATGGTGGAAACATAAACGGTTCAGATTTGAAATCACGGCACTCGGGCCCTAATGACAAGCATTAAGCATAGCAACATCAATCTCAGAACATAGTGGATACTAGCTAGGGATCAAGCCCTAACAAAACTAACTTGATTACATGATGAATCTCATCCAACCCACTAGTAGAAAAAGGGCCTAATGTGCAGTACATTAGTCCCGGTTTGTAACTAAACCGGCACTAATGGTACCGGTCCAACGGCTAGGCGGGCGGCGCTCATTAGTATCGGTTCGTGGCGAACCTTTAGTACCGGTTCGTGCCACGAACCGGTACTAAAGAGGTGGTGGCAGGCTGTTGTCAGGCTGGGGCCCCATCAGCACCTTTAGTACCAGTTCATGCCACGAACCAGGACTAGAGATGCACCTTTAGTACCGGTTGGTTAGACGAACCGTTACTAAAGGTCATCCTAAATAAACCCCTTCGTCGAGCCCGAGCGCTCTGTTCTTCCCCTTTCCTCTTCTCTGTTTTCTTCCTCTTCCTCTCGAGCTCACACTCCATTTTTGCCAAAATTTGTGAAGATTTGAAGGCACCCCATCCATCCAAGTGATCACAAAGGTTGGCAACTTTGTCCTTTCATCTCTCATTGCTAGATTAGCTCTTGCAATGCTCTATAAGTATAGTGATTTGTGGGTTTTATTTTGGGAGGAATTATATGTGGTAGTATTTGATTTATATGCAATTTGAGGTCAAAATAACTCTTAGTTTGCATATGTAGGTGTGGTTTACTTAGTACCTTCCCGTCTCCGTCCTAACTACCGTCGATCGCCCGCATCGTCCCGTCGCCGGCACCACCTTGTGGTGAGCCTCTTGTTCTTAACTTTTTATATAAAAAAATCATGTTTGTGTGATTTAGATATATAGTTACTTGTATAATTATCTTACCCGTACGTTGTTTGTTATACATAGTGCCATGGTTTTGGTATCCGTCCCCGTCAGCCCTCGTCCGGGTTATGATTCGGATGTGGTATATTCTCTTTTATAACTATTTGTTGCATTTCGTGTTTATGACAAGTTATGCCCATCAAGTTGACATAGATATTTTTATATAGGAGGTATGTGAACCGGAAATTCCAACCGACCCTATTGTCGAGAGGTTAAACTTAGTTGAAAGAGAAAATGAGTATTTGAAAGAAAAATTGAAAAGAATTGAGGGGGAGAAGATGGAATTGGAGTTGGATGTTGCCGATGTCGTCGATGATCACAAGATCAAGATGGAGAAAATGCGCTTGAAGATTAGAAAGATTCGAAAATATGCCATTGATAGTGAGGCTTGGTATCATTATGCTGTTGGATCAATTGTTACCTTAGTTGTGATCTTGATCGCATTTGTTGTTGCATTTAAATGCTTTAGCTAGAGAGTTATTTGTATGTTTGTTTTATGAGAATAAGTGTTGTATGAACTTGTATTAATTTGGTCTATTCGGTGCCGTGTAATGAAGATGAGCCGACAATGGATGTACGATGACCGATGCTCTCCCCAGTTCGTTAATGGCGTGCAAACTTTTCTGCTTGCGGCTGAGGCAAACAAGCAGGCGGATGGTTTTATGTATTGTCCATGTGCTGGCTGTAAGAATGATCAGAGTTACTCTAAGTAAAAAACCATTCACGTCCACCTGTTTGAGGCCGGTTTCATGCCCCACTATAATGTTTGGACCAAGCACGGAGAAAGAGGGGTTATGATGGAAGACAATGAAGAAGAAGAGGACGACGACAGCTATCCTGGACATGGGTTCCCTGAATACGATGGTACAACAATGGGGGAAGAAGCTGAGCCAGCAATGCGGGAAGAAGCTGAAGAAGAGGCATCAGATGAGCCCGCTGATGATCAAGGTCGGGCCATTGCCGATGCAAAGAGAAACTGCGCAAGTGAAAAGGAGAAGAAGAAGTTGCAGCGCATGTTAGAGGATCACAAGAAATTGTTGTACCCGAATTGCGAAGCTGACAAGAAAAACCTGGGCACCACACTGGAATTGCTGCAATGGAAGGCAGAGAATGGTGTATCTGAGAAGGGATTTGAAAAGTTGCTGATAATGTTAAAGAAGATGCTTCCAAAGGACAACGAATTGCCTGAGAGTACGTACAAAGCAAAGAAGGCTGTCTGCCCTCTAGGATTAGAGGTGCAGAAGATACATGCATGCCCTAATGACTGCATCCTCTACCGCGGTGAGTACAAGGATTTGAACGCGTGCCCGGTATGCGGTGCATTGCGCTATAAGATCAGCCGCGATGACGCTGGTGATGTCAAGGGCAAGCGCCCCAGGAAGAAGATTCCTGCCAAGGTGATGTGGTATGCTCCTATAATACCACGGTTGAAACGTTTGTTCCAAAACAAAGAGCATGCCAAGTTGATGCGATGGCACAGAGAAGACCGTAAGAAATACGGGAAGTTGAGAGTACCCACTGACGGGTCGCAGTGGAGAAAAATCGAGAGAAAGTACTGGGAGGACTTTGCAGGTGACGCAAGGAACGTATGGTTTGGTCTAAGCGCAGATGGCATTAATCCTTTTGGGGAGCAGAGCAGCAATCATAGCACCTGGCCTGTGACTCTATGTATGTATAACCTTCCTCCTTGGGTGTGCATGAAGCGGAAGTTCATTATGATGCCAGTGCTCATCCAAGGCCCTAAGCAACCCGGCAACGACATTGATGTGTACCTAAGGCCATTAGTTGAAGAACTCTTACAGCTGTGGAATGGAAAAGGTGTACGTGCGTGGGATGAGCACAAACAGGAAGAATTTGACCTACATGCGTTGCTGTTTGTGACCATCAATGATTGGCCTGCTCTCAGTAACCTTTCATGACAGACAAACAAGGGATACTACGCATGCACGCACTATTTGGATGATACCGACAGTATATATTTGGATAATTGTAAGAAGAATGTGTACCTGGGACATCGTCGATTTCTTCTGAGCAGGCATCCCGTAAGAAAGAAAGGCAAGCATTTCAAAGGTGAGGCGGATCACCGGACGAAGCCTCGCCACCGTACTGGTGATGATGTACATGATATGGTCAAGGATTTGAAGGTAATCTTTGGAAAGGGTCCTGGCGGACAATCTGTTCTGAATGACGCTGACGGACGCGCACCCATGTGAAAAAAGAAATCTATATTTTGGGACCTGCCCTATTGGAAAGACCTAGAGGTCCGCTCTGCAATCGACGTGATGCACGTGACGATGAATCTTTGCGTGACCCTGCTTGGCTTCTTGGGCATGTATGGGAAGACGAAAGATACACCGGAGGCACGGGAGGACCAGCAATGTACGCACGGAAAAGACGGCATACATCAGGGTCATGCCAGCTACGCTCTTACCAAAGAAGAGAAGGAAATCTTCTTTGAATGCCTACTCAGTATGAAGGTACCGTCTGGCTTCTCGTCGAATATAAAGGGAATAATAAATATGGCAGAGAAAAAGTTCCAGAACCTAAAGTCTCATGACTGTTACGTGATTATGACGCAACTGCTTTCGGTTGCATTGAGGGGGCTTCTACCGGAAAAAGTTCGATTAGCCATTGTGAAGCTATGTGCATTCCTCAATGCAATCTCTTAGAAGGTAATCGATCCAAAAATCATACCAAGGTTAGAGAATGATTTGGTGCAATGTCTTGTCAGTTTCGAGTTGGTGTTCCCACCATCGTTCTTCAACATCATGACGCACGTCCTAGTTCACCTATGCGAAGAGATTAACGTTCTGGGTCCTATATTTCTACACAATATGTTCCCCTTTGAGAGGTTCATGGGAGTCTTAAAGAAACATGTTCATAACCGTGCTAGGCCAGAAGGAAGCATCTCCAAGGGCCATGAAAATGAGGAGGTCATTGAGTTTTGTATTGACTTTATTCCTGACCTTAAGCTGATTAGTGTTCCTGAATCGCGGCATAAGGGCAGACTGGGTTGAAATGGCATGCTAGGACCGGAACAAATAATATGTATGGACGGACATTCTCTCACTCAAGCACACTACACAGTTCTACAAAATTCTGCCTTGGTGGCTCCGTATATGGAGGAACACAAGAATATTCTATGCTCCAAACACTCGGAGCAGTCTGACGACTGGATTACACGTGAACAAATGGGGACTTTCACCGGTTGGTTGCAGACACGTGCCATGCATGACGCCGCTGTTGAAGATGACCTGTACTTGCTGTCCCAGTTACCATCTTCGAATATAATGACTTTCAAAGGGTACGAGATAAATGGGAATACATTTTACACGATCGCCCAAGATAAGAAGAGCACCAACCAAAACAGTGGTGTCCGCTTTGATGCAGCAACCAAGAGGGGAAAGGACACATATTATGGTTACATAGAGGAGATATGGGAACTTGACTATGGACGTGGTTTGAAGGTCCCTTTGTTTCATTGAAAATGGGTCAATATGACACGAGGCAGGGTAATGGAAGACCCGCAGTACGGAATGACAACAGTGGATCTCAACAATCTTGCGTACGTAGACGAACCATTTGTCCTAGCCAATGATGTGGCGCATGTTTTCTATGTGAAGGACATGTCTACCAGGCCAAGAAAAAGAAAAGATAAGGAAGCGAATACATCATACGATGAGCCAAAGCGCCACATAGTTCTTTCAGGGAAAAGAAACATCGTGGGAGTGGATGACAATACAGACATGTCAGAAGATTATGAAAAGTTTGATGAAATTGCTCCCTTCACAGTGAATATTGACCCGAGCATCCAGTTAAATGATGAAGATTGTCCATGGTTACGGCGCAAAGGGACACACGCGAAGAAAAAGTTTCACACCCAAAGATCCACTCTGGGATGTGACCGACTTCACTGTCATCACTTTCTTCTCTAGTGAGTTTCCGGACTTATATATCTGGAAAGTCCCACTTTGGACAAACCGTAGGGAATCTTCGTAATAGTTAGGGTGCTTATGTGTTTTGGCATTTGAAACATGTACTTTTGTGCTTCGGACAAACATGTACCTTTCTGACTTCATTTGCTATTTTTCAGCTCATTTACTGATTTTTTTGAGCAAAATGACCCTGAAATTGAAAAGCACTACAAATGAACTCTGAAAAGGTTGAAAGTTGGCTTGGTATCATCATTTCACCCACATAGCATGTGCTAAAAAGTTGAGAGGGTTACGGCAAAAGTTGGATGCACTTCGTGTACAAAATGGACAATCTCTTTCGAAGTATCAGGTTTTTGGACGAAAACTCATCTGTTACAAAGGCAATTCATTTTTTTAACTTATTTCAACTCCAGACTTTTTGTGCGTTCAGTATGCACCATTCAAAGCCACGTCATCAATTTCCAACAATTTCTGACTTCATTTGCTATTTTTTAGCTTATTTACTGATTTTTTTGAGCTAAATGACCCTGAAATTGAAAAGCACTACAAATGAACTCTGAAAAGGTTGAAAATTGGCATGGTATCATCATTTCACCCACATAGCATGTGCAGAAAAGTAGAGAGGGTTACGGCAAAAACTGGATGCACTTCATGTACAAAATGGACAATCTCTTTCGAAGTATCAGGGTTTCGAACGAAAACTCATCTGTTACAAAGGCATTTCATTTTTTTAAACTTATTACAACTCCAGACTTTTTGTGCGTTCAGTATGCACCATTCAAAGCCACATCATCAACTTTCAACCCTTTCTAGCATCATTTGCTATTTTTCATGCATTTACTGATTTTTTTGAGCTAAATGACCCTGAAATTGAAAAGCACTACAAATGAACTCTGAAAAGGTTGAAAGTTGGCATGGTATCATCATTTCACCCACATAGCATGTGCAAAAAAGTAGAGAGGGTTACGGCAAAAACTGGATGCACTTCGTGTACAAAATGGACAATCTCTTTCGAAGTATCAGGGTTTGACGAAAACTCATCTGTTACAAAGGCATTTCATTTTTTAAAAGAACCTAAGTATTACCAAATTGAATATAATGATAAAACACACTAATATTAAACAGCGGAAAAAAGAATTACTGAAAAATCTATTTTTAAAGTAAAGTTATTAACAAACTAGTGATTCACACAAAATTAAAATAATTCAAATTTAAACTATCCAAATTTAAAAAATATTGGCACTAACAGAAAGTTTTATATTTTTTTACCTAAAGCAAAAAGATTCATAAAGAAACTCTAAATAAAGCAAAAAACAACTCAGAAATAAAAGAAAATAAATAAAGCAGAAAAGAATAAAAAAGAAAAATAAATAAATTAAAAAAGCCCCGCTACTGGGCCGCCACGGCCTGCATACGACTAGAAACCCAACCTGTAGTTGGGCCAGGATGCAGGCCCGTACGGCCCAGTAGGCCCCACAGGGCGGAAGAGTTGCAATAGGCCCATGAAGGCCTGCTTAGAGAGGAGCTCGACACGGTAGCCGCGGCGGTGCTTATAAACCGGTGCGAGCTCCTCTCAACTAGCGACGTGGGACTAAACTTTGTGCACCGCGGGTGGCAGCGCACCACCTTTAGTACCGGTTGGTGGTTCCAACCGGTACTAAAGGGGGGGGGGGTCTTTAGTACCGGTTGGAGCCACGACCCGGTACTAAAGGGGTGCGCTTCCCGCCGCTTGGCCTGGCCAAATTTGACCTTTAGTACCGGTTGGTGGCTCCAACCGGTACTAAAGGTCCGTCCTATATATACAACACTTACAAAAATTTCACTTTCTTCTTCTCTGTTCGTCTCCTCTGCTTCTTCGATCGACAGCGCCGCCGCCCCCCGTCACCGCACCCATCGCACGCCGTCCCCGTCGCCGCCCCGGCCCGTCCCCGTCGACTCGCGCGCCGCCCCTGTCGCCGGCCCGTCCCCGTCGCCATCCCCGTCGACTCGCCGCCCCCGTCGCTGCCCCCGTCGCCTCGCCGCCCCGGCCCGTCGCCCCGCTGTGAGACCCCCGCCATGGCCGGCCGCCCTCCCAAGCCCGCACACACACACACATGTACATGTACATACACACACACACACACACTTAGATGTTATATTTTTAGTTTTTAGTTTTTTTTAGTTTTTCTGTTTTTAGTTTTTTATACAAAGGTTTTAGATGAATGAATTAATTAATTAGATTAATGTCAAATGTCAAAGGTTTTAGATGAATTAATTAATTAGATTAATATCAAAGTTAGATGAATTAGTAGATATATTAATGTTAGATGAATTAGTTTTTTATATATTTTGTCAAAATGTTAGATGAATTAGCTAGATATATATATATATATATATATATATATATATATAATGTTAGATTAATTAGCTAGCTAGATATCAATGTCAAAGTTTGAATTTTGACATATGCAACGATATTGATCGTCGACATATGTCAAAGGTTGCATATAGAATTTGTATATTCGAGACGATGTATTCGAGATTATATATATTATTCGATAATATTCGAGACGATGTATTCGAGATTATATATATATTATTCAATAATATTCGAGACGATGTATTCGAGATTATATATATTATTCGATAATATTCGAGACGATGTATTCGAGATTATATATAGTATTCGATAATATTCGAGACGATGTATTCGAGATTATATTCGATGATGCATATTATGTACTATGATTCAGTTTTTCCTTATTGATTGCATGCATGCATTGTGATTTGAATACTAAATTGTTTTATATTTCTTCTGGATTAGTTAAATAAAAGCTATGGACAATACCGGCAGAGAAGGAGAGGAGGCCCTGTTCAACATCATACGCTCATCCCCTTGCCCAAATGAGTTTGAAGAAGATGACGGCTCGCAATATCTGAACCCTACCGGTTAGGGTATGATATTTGATGAAGACGAACGAATAGATGAAGTCCAGAACTATGATTATGATGATGAAGAAAATGTTGATCTTGAAATAACAAAGACCGGTGAGGTATATTTATATAAGCAGGCATCTGGTGATCATCACATGTTTTAAATGATTTGTATATATATTAACGAGTCAATCTTTCTTCTTTCAGCCCTCCGGATCGAGCAAATCTTCTACAGGCAGCAGGACAGTGCGAGGCCCGGCCAAAAAGTTGAAGGATGGCGTAAAGTACAACATCGATGCCATCAAACCTAATGGCGAACCAAGCGAGCCTAAGAAGAATGCGGGCAAGTTCGTTTGTCAGTGCGGAGTTCTTGTGAAGGACCAAATCCCGATCTCCATTCAAGAATGGAAAAAGCCAGCAAAGGAACGTCCAGATCTTACTTTTGTTGACCCAAGCGCAAAAGATTTGCTTTGGGAATCTCTCATGTCACATTTCACCCTACCAGATCATTTCACAGATGCAGATGTGCAGAAAGTCAAGGATGCTGCTCTTAGGAAGATGGCGGTTGCATTCAACAACCACAAGAAAAGTATATGGGCCAAGTACATCGAAGGAGGAAAGAAGACTACAGAATTCACGGGAACACTGGAGAAGCAAAGAGATCACTGGCCCGCTTTCATGAAATTCGAGGAATCAGAATTAGCTAAGGAACGGTCGAGAATAAACAAGCTCAATGCCGCGAAAAAGGAGCATTACCATAGGCTGGGGCCAGGTGGCTACACAGTGGCCCGGCCTAAGTGGGATAAGGCTGAGCAACAGATGGTGGATGCAGGGGTCATTCCAGTTACATTGAGCTGGCCCCCCAGGTGCAGGACTTGGTTCTATGCACATGGGGGGACGTTGGACCCAAAGACAGGCAAGGTTTTGTAGAAGGCAAGTCTTAAAGGAGCGGACCTCAAACTACTTGTTGCAATAGAAGAGGCTCGAACGGGGGTGTTCACGCCCAACAGAGAGAACGACGAGCTTACGCGCGCCCTGGGAAATCCTGAACACCCGAGAAGAACACGAGGCAAAGGCGTTGTTCCGTGGTATGAGGGGTTTGAGGACTGGAACGCTGACTACAGAAGCCGTGCGAGAAAGAAGATGGAGGAGGAGAAGAAGAGGAAGCTGCAGGAGGAGCAGAGGAAGCAGGAAGCAGAACGCCTTCAAGGCCTAGAATCAGCGCACGCAGAGTTGGCACTCCAATTCCAGTGGCAGTAGCAGCAGATCGACTCACTTAGCTAGGAAAGGGGGTCTCAGCAGCGGCAGCAGCTAGCGGATCCAGCATTGGATAGCACCGTCCCATCCATGCCGAGAAGCAGCGTGGGTTCCGCCCCGGGCGAGGCACTGCTGGATAGATACCCTGTGGATGACATCATGGAAAACACTAATTGTGAGCTACACTTTAAAATGAAGAACTTATCCATCAAGGTGGCGGATGTCGTTGCTTATACAAATCCTCCTGAAGCAACCTTCCATTGCAACCCGATTCCAGTTGGCTATGCTCGTGTCGTGGTTGATGAAGTGGTGGCACAATATTCGGGGCTGGAGCTTGACATTCCTGGAGGTGACGACGAGCACACACTGGGAGAGGCCATACATCATATCATTCTATGGAGAAAGGATTGCATCATCTTTCCAAGGCCAACGACACCGCATCAGCCGACTCCTCCTCCAAGTCCGCCACCGCGTCAGCAGACTCCCACTCCTCGAAGTCATCAGCCACCGCCTCAGCAGAGTCCTGCTCCTTCAAGTCCGCCAAAGCGTGAGGCCACTCCTCCTCCTCCAAGTCCGGCACCGCGTCAGCCCACTCCTCCTCCTCCAAGTACGGCACCGCGTCAGCCCACTCCTCCTCCAAGTCTGTCAACACGTCAGCCCACTCCTCCTCCTCCAAGTCAGGCACCGCATCAGCCATCTCCGCCGCCTCAGCGGGCTACGCCACCTAAGCAACAGTGGAAGAGAGCCACCGTAGCTATGGTGGCTAGCGGTACAAGTACAGGTACATGAGGCAAGAGATTCCAATTTGGTCCAAGCCTCACGCCTCTTCCAAAGAGGCCTTACGACCTGACTGAGGAGGAAAACGAAGCAGAAGTGCAAGCCCAAGTGAGGGCCCATTTTGGACCGAAACCGCCACCGCCGCCAAAGGAGAAAGTACCTGAGCATGTCATTGACCACTTTATTCGTATGGCTGAACCACCAGCTCCCAAGCCTATTGACTCAGACTATGAGTGCCAAATCAGGAAGGCATATCAAGCACAAAAAAGAAGGAGTCGAGCTCGAGCTCGAGCTCCAGCCAAGCAGCTGCCAAAAAAGCGGGAAAACTGTTCCCCAGTTGGGAGAACAGGCGGTGCAATCGATCCCCCCGCTCATTGTACCAACACATGCGAGTACCGGCGCCGATCAGCTGGTAATAACCGGCGCTCATAGATGGATGGCTGAAGAGGCCGGTATCACTGTTTATCAACTCCTAGAGATCGAGCGCATGGATATGATTAGAGAGGAGGACATAAAACGGAAATATGCTCGCAGCAAACCTATGGTCAAGCCCGAGGAGGTCAAGAAGCTCTCAACGAGAATGTATGAATTGCATGAATGGTACATGAAAATTGCCAAGACTACCAATCGAGAGTCCCTCATGGTGAAAGTCAAGTCAGAGTATTACTACCATGGGAAAGATCTGTATGTTGAGTTTACATAACTGTTTCAGTTATTCAATCAAGACGCACTCGACAAATCTATCGTCAGTTGCTATTGTCTGTAAGTGATTTCTTTCTATAATTTAAGTCTCAAGCTGCTAGCTGTAGTGCTCGTTGATCATTACCTGTAATTATCCTCACTATATTCTTTTCTGTGGTATTATGCAGGATGAAGATCTATGAAATGAAAAAAGCTGGATGCTATGGCATTGGGTTCATTGACCCAAATACCATTAATCAAGAGACATGGACGCGTCCATGGGAACGAAAAGACACAGAGAAAAGCTTGCTAGAGTTCTTGAAGCTCCTAAATACCAATCGAGATATACTACTTCCTTACAACTTCGGGTGAGTCTCACACTGTCTTGTACTACAAATTCTGTTTTTGCTTACTAGCTAGATGTTAATAAGTGTATAGGGTTTGGGGTAGTTAATGAGTGTTAGTCACATGCCCGCTTAATTTATACATGCAAACGTGTGTGCATGTAGTTTCCACTGGATCTTGTTAATCATTCAAGTTGAAGATGGAAAAGTTGAAGTATTGGACTCACTACTTAAACCAGTTACTGAATACGAAATCGTGAAGGGGATAGTGAACAGGTAATTTCAATCATTATCGAACTATATATGTTGACCTCTTTAGTTCGTCATTTCCTGATATCAACTAATTAATAACTCCTTTATTCATTTTCTTTGCCGGCGGGCAGGGCTTGGGAAAAGTTCATCAAACAGGTTCCAGGCACTTGGAAAGAAAAGCTGAAATGGTATCGACCCAAGGTAATTAATTAAGTAGTACTAGCTAGCTACCATCTCTTTAATTCTAGTTTCAATACCATTAATTATCATGCTTGATTAATTATTATCTGATTGAATTCTATTCTCGTAAAGGCCATGAAGCAGGCGCGGGGGACTGATTTATGTGCATACTACATTTGCGAGAACATTCGCATGATGGCGTCCGAAAGGAGCAGATCTGATAGACAGATATGGGTACGTTTGCCAGAACACTATTCACAATTTTTACATCATTATCGATATCTAATATATATACACACAACTAATACATGCATATTTGATCTCCTTCTTTAAAGTTCAACGAGATGCGGGATAAGCTCCTACCAACGGATCGCGTACGAGCAATTCAAGAGGAAATAGCGGGATTTTTGCTCGACCAGGTCATAGATCCCAAAGGAGAATTCCATTACCCGCTACCGCAGTAATGCCTCAATGTAGGAGAAATTGTATATACCAAATTGCATATATACATGTGTATGTGTGAATGGTCATGCGAGACATTCAATGATATATATATATATATATATATATATGATCGGTTCTACGAGAAATTCTATTTATATATATGCATAACGTGTACAATATGTAGTATCGTAAAATACCAGCAAATGAAAAAGAGTTAAATGGAAAACACAAAATTAAAGGAAAAATAAATCATAAACCCAAAAACCCCCAAACTTTTAGTACCGGTTGGTGTTACCAACTGGTACTAAAGGTCTCCCAGCCCCCGGCGCTGGCTCGTGCCACGTGGTGGCCATTTAGTGGCGGTTCGTGTTGAACCGGTACTAAAGGGGGGGCCTTTAGTCCCCACCCTTTAGTGCCGGTTATGAACCGGTGCTAAAGCCCGGTTCTGCACTAGTGTCCCCTCACCGACCAGCGATCCTATGAAGGAATTACTCACTCCCGATGGGGAGCATAATGGAATTGGTGATGATGGAGGGTTGGTGATGACGAAGACCGAAGATTCCCCTCTCCGGAGCCCCGAACGGGCTCCAGATCTGGCCTCCCAATGAAGAACAGGAGGCGGCGGCGGCTCCGTATCATAAAACGCGATGAAACTTCCTCTCCAATTTTTTTATAGAAAAATAGGATTTTATAGCTTCAGAATTAGGGTTAGCGGGGCCTCGAGGGCCCCACCACCCACCAGGGCGTGCCAGAAGGGGGGTCGTGCCCTGGTATCTTGTGGGCAGCCAGGTCCCCCCTCTAGTGGGTCTTGGTTCCAAAAATTATTATATATTCCAAAATAATTCTCCAAAAAGTTTCGTCCAATTCTGAGAACTTTTATTTTTGCACAAAAACAACACCATGGTAGTTCTGCTGAAAACAACGTCAGTCCGGGTTAGTTTCATTCAAATCATGCAAATTAGAGTCCAAAACAAGAGCAAAAGCATTAGGAAAAGTAGATACGATGGAGACGTATCAACTCCCCCAAGCTTAGCCCATTGCTTGTCCTCAAGCAATTCAGTTGACAAACTGAAAGTGATAAAGAAAAACTTTTAAGAACTCTTCTGTTCTTCTTTACATATATATGCTTAAATAGCACTCAGGTTTTCAGCAAAGATCATGATGAACCATATCAAGAATAACTCTTAGAAATTATATTGACTCATATTAATGGCATAATCAACTAGCGAGCAATAATAAGATATCCCAAATGCCAACACTTTGTCAAAACAATCATGATATAATATGACAATAGTGGTATCTTGCTAGCCCTTTCTGAGACCGCAAAGCATAAATGCAGAGCACCTCCAAAGTTCAAGCAGCGACTAAACATTGTAATTCATGGTAAAAGAGATCCAGTCATGATGCATTCAACATTAACTATACACAATGCATGAGGATGAAAATAGTGCTCTTAGGTCTGGCGCTTGTTTGAGAAGGTGATGACTCAACATAAAAGTAAATAGATAGTCCCTTCGCAGAGGGAAGCAGGGATTTGCAGAGGTGCCAGAGCTCAAAGCTTAAATCAAAGATAAATATAATTTTGGGAGGTGCACCCTTCCTGTAAATGTTACGACCAAGAGTTTTTAATATATTGCATGCTAAACAAATTAGCGGCGGTTCCCAAGCGGTAAAAGTAAAAGTTTACTCCCCCTTCCACCAACAAACACAAGCCATGGCTAAACGAATCCATGGGTGCCTTCCATACCAACAACAGTCCCGGGGGAGTTTTGTTTAATTATTTGTATTTTTGATTTCGAGACTGGGAATCCCTATTATCAGCCCCTCTCGTGCAAGGATGAGTGAATAAACACTCATCATGAGAACAACCCGCTTAGCATGGAAGATACTAACCACCCCCTGTCGCTGCATGAGCGGTCCAGGCACACAAAACAGATGTTCATTTGAAATTTTAGAGGTGGCACATGTAAATTTACTTGGAACGGTAGGGTAATACCGCATATAGGTAGATATAGTGGACTCATCTAGAATAACTTTGGTTTAAGGATTTTGACGCACAGGCAGTATTCCTGCTTAGTACAGGCGAAGGCTAGCAAATAGGTTGAGAAGCGGCTAGCTAGAGAGCGAAAACGGTCATGAACATGCATTATGAATAATCAACATTGAATACTAGCATGAGTAGGATATAAACACCATGAACATAAATATCATGGAGGCTATGTTGGTTTTGATTCAACTACATGTGTGAACATCTGCCAAGTCAAGCCACTTGAAACATTCATAGGAGGATACCATATCATCATACTGCATCACAATCATTTTAATGCATGTCGACATCCAAGATAAATCATTATTCACTCCTAGCTACTTAAGCATGGCATGAGCAACTATAATCTCTAATTGTCATCATAAACATGTTTAATCATAATATGCTGAATCATGGATACCGAGTTAAACATATTTACAAAAGCAAAAAAAAGTTGAGTTCATACCCGCTTTTCTCTGCCACAGTCACTTCATCAAATAACGTCATTATTGCCTTTCACTTGCACGACCGAATGATACGAAAATAATAATAGTGCAAGAGTGCTGTGGACTCAGCTGGAATTTGCAAACATTTTATTCAAAAGGAGAAGACAAGGTAATTTGGGCTCTTTGTTAGATCAACAACAATGCATATGAGAGCCATTCAACATTTTCATTGTGGTCTTCCCCTTGGTATGACTCAATAGAAAGAAAAGAATTTCAGAGAAACACACTGAAATATTTTTGGAGTTTTAAGTTTTTCTTGAAGAAGGTAAATTAAAGAAGGAAAAACAAAAAAGAGAAAACTATTCACACAGGAAAGCTCCCAACAAGCAAAAGAAGAATCGAGAAATCTTTTTGGGTTTTCTTTTAATACTACAACTAACTAAACTAGAAAGAAAAACCGAAAAGAAATGAGAATTTTTTTTTGGATTTTCTCAAAGTTTTTCAAACACACAAGAAGAAAGCGAGAAAATAAATCTAGCATGGATAATACAATGAAAAAGTGTGGACACCGACAACTGGAATGAAATGTGTGAACATGAATATAATGTCGGTGGAAATACGTACTCCCCAAAGCTTAGGCTTTTGGCCTAGCTTGGTAATCACTGATACGTCTCCAACGTATCTATAATTTTTTATTGTTCCATGCTATTATATTATCTGTTTTGGATGTTTTATATGCATTAATATGCTATTTTATATTATTTTTGGGACTAACTTATTAACCCAGACCCAGTGCGAGTTTCTGTTTTTTTCTTTGTTTTGAGTTTCGCAGAAAAGGAATATCAAACGGAGTCCAAACGGAATAAAACTTTACGATGATTTTTCTTGGACCAGAAGACACACGTAGGACTTGGAGACCAAGGCAAAGGAGTCCCGAGGCGATGACAAGGGTGCAGGGCGCGCCCGGGGGGGCGGGGGGGCCCTGCCTTGTGGGTCCCTCGGAGCTCCTCTAACCCTATTCTTAGACCTATAAATTCCCAAATATTCCCAAACCATCAGAGGCATCCACGAAAATACTTTTCCGCCGCCGCAACCTTCTTTACCCATGAGATCCCATCTTGGGGCCTTTTCCGGCCATCTGCCGGAGGGGGATTCGATCACGGAGGGCATCTACATCAACCCTATTGCCCTTCTGATGAAGCGTGAGTAGTTTACCTCAGACCTACGGGTCTATAGCTAGTAGCTAGATGACTTCTACTCTCTCTTTGATCTTCAATACCATGTTCTCCTCTATGTTCTTGGAGTTCTATCCGATGTAATATTCTTTTGCGGTGTGCTTGTCGAGATTCGATGAATTGTGGATTTATGATCAGATTATCTATGAATATTATTTGAATCTTCTCTGAATTCTTATATGCATGATTTGATATCTTTGTATTTCTCTTTGAATTATCGGTTTGGTTTGGCCAACTAGATTGGTATTTCTTGCAATGGGAGAGGTGCTTAGTTTTGGGTTCAATCTTGCGGTGTCCTCACCCAGTGACATAGTAGGAGTAGCGAGGCACGTATTGTATTGTTTCCATCAAGGATAAAAAGATAGGGTTTTCATCATATTGCTTGAGTTTATCCCTCTACATCATGTCATCTTACTTAAGGCGTTACTCCGTTCTTTATGAACTTAATACTCTAGATGCATGCTGGATAGCGGTCGATGCGTGGAGTAATAGTAGTAGATGCAGAATCGTTTCGGTCTACTTGACACGGACGTGATGCCTATATGCATAATCATTTCCTTGGATATCGTCTTAACTTTGCGGTTTTCTATCAATTGCTCGACAGTAATTTGTTCACCCACCGTATTATTTGCCTTCAAGAGAGAAGCCTCTAGTGAAACCTATGACCCCCGAGTCTATTTTCCATCATATATTTTCAGACCTATAAACCAAAAAACCCAAAAATACCTTGCTGCAATTTATTTACTTTTATTTTGTTTTACGTTTTAGTAATCTTTTATATCTATCTCTATCAGATCTCACCATTGCAATTGACCGTGAAGGGATTGACAACCCCTTTACCGCGTTGGGTGCAAGTGTTTGATTGTTTGTGCAGGTGCATAGATTGGAGACTTTCTTGTACCTCCTACTAGATTGATACCTTGGTTCTCTATCTGAGGGAAATACTTATCTCTACTTTGCTGCATCACCCTTTCCTCTTCAAGGGAAAAACCAACGCAAGCTCAAGAAGTAGCAGGAAGAATTTCTGGTACCGTTGCCGGGGAGGTCTAGATCAAGCCTACCAAGTACCCTTCATAAACTCTCATATCTTGCATTACATTATTCGCCATTTGCCTCTCATTTTCCTCTCCCCCACTTCTAAAACGATTTTCAGAAAAACACAAAAAGATTTGCCTTTTTATTCACCCTTCTTCCATTTTTCTTTTCATTTGCTTTTTGGTTGCTTGTGTGCTAGATTGCTTGCTTTGTCATGATGACTCAAGAGAATACCAAGTTGTGTGACTTTTCCAACACTAATAATAATGATTTTATTAGTACTCTGATTGCTCACGCCACTTTTATTAGTACTCCGATTGCTCACGCCACTAGTGCGGAATCTTATGAAATTAATGCCGCTTTGTTGAATCTTGTTATGAAAGAACAATTTTCCGGCCTTCCTAGTGAAGATGCAGCATCCCATCTAAATACTTTCATTGAGTTGTGTGATATGCAAAAGAAGAAAGATGTGGATAATGATATTGTTAAATTGGAGCTATTTCCGTTCTCACTATGAGACCGTGCTAAAACTTGCTTTTCACACTACTGCAGGATGTTGCTAACGTGACACTACGATCAGAGACCCTTTGACGAAACTGTGCGATGCATTAATCGCAAACAGGGATGTAAAAAACCCGTCAAAGAAGATGCAAAACATTTGCGATGGCGGAGACATCAAACATGGTTCAGATTTTAGTTACGTGTGCGATGCTGGGCATACGGTTGATCCATATGAACTGTTTGCGATTAGACAGAACAACAGAAACGGGAAGCGATATCAATGTGTGTGCGATATACGGCATACAGTTCGCTCCGATGAACTGTTTGCTATTAGGGAATGCAACAGAAACGGTCAGCCAGATCAAGGTGTGTGTGATATACGGCATACGGTTCACTGGGATGATCTGTTTTCGATTAGGGAAGAGAACATAAGCGGTTCAACTTAACAAGATGTGTGTGATATGCGGCATACAATTCACATAGATGAACTGTTTGAGATGAGCCAAAAGAACACAAACGATTCGTGTAAACAAGATGTGTGTGATACGCAGCAAACAGCCCACTCGGATGAACTGTTTGCGATGAGAAATTATAACATAGACGGTTACTATATTTAGTTCGTGTGTAATTCTGTTTGTACAAAAAACTTTGAAAAATGCAAACTAGTTGCTTGCGGTGGCTAGGATTATCGCACACGATGCGTCTACGAGTACTCGTGTGCGATGATTAGTAAGTTACACAGACGTCAGAAACGGGCTTTGTAGGCCTAGAACCATCAATAAATCTTGACCTTGTTTCTCGTCACAGTGCAGATTACAACGCAATAAGTAATTGCAAATCTGTTCACACCGATCAAACTAATATGTGTTCACACTTAGCACCGGGCTATAAAAACTACCCACTCGAAAATTACTTCATAGTTCCTCTCCTCATCACCCACAAAGCTGGTCTTTCCTGTCAAGTCGTTCCGCCATGACCGGTAGGAGGAGTTTCGGGTGGACATACAACTAGGCAGCAAAGACCAAGGCCGCAGAAGCACTAGAGAGGTCCCGCCGCAAAGCGGCAGCCGCAACAGAGATGTCCCGGCGCGCCGCGAAGCCCTCGAACAAGCTCTCACGGGCACGCGAGGGCTCTCACAAGCGCACTCGCTGCATGAGCGATCGCGATAAGCTGCCGTTGCTGAAGTCCTTGGCCGGCGATGATGAGATTCTTGCTGTCCTCATTAAGCAGCGGGAGCTGGTCGATGGCTTGATGAAGCTGCTCGAGATCAGCGATGCCTCGGTTGAGAAGGCGACCGGCCTCATCGAGCAACTCATGGGTGACAATGCGAAGCTCCTCAAGGCGCTCATCGAGAAGGAGGAGGAGGCCGCCGGCTGGAAGATGCTGCATGAGCAGAGTAGTGCCTCGGGGATGACGCTGACAGCGGTCGTCGAGGAACTGATGGGTGACTTGAGAAAGCTCCGGATCGAGCGCGAGCAGGAGGTGGAGGAATCCGTGGCTGCTTTCAAGCAAAGTAGTGAGGAATTGAAGAAGGAGCTGGAGGATGTCGTCGCCCAGCGATCCATCGACGAGTAGAGACAATAGCGACCCAGACCGTTGTCTGTGATTTCCTTCTTCTCTTGCCCCCGTGTCTTCCGGGCTTTGCCGCATGTGGCATTTTAAATTATCCGGAATATGTAAGACAATTATTATCTGCGCCATTGTAAATTTGTCGTCGTATTATCCGTTGCCATTTTATTTGTCGTCGTATTATCCGTTGCCCTATGTGGCAGTTTAAATTAGGCCGGAATACAAGTTGAAAACACGAACAAAGCAAATGCTAACATTGAGCGAGGCCATGGGATCACAAGCAAACACCCTCCGTCCAGGTGCTTTAATTAACCGCGTCTTAAACAGCGGCTCAACCGCCATTAATGGAGAAGTTGTGAACGAGGCGGGTGCCTGGTGGATGGAGGTTAAAGAGCTCACTTCCCAGTGAGCATGGGCGGCCTTGCTGCTCGTACGTGTCTCGTCGAGCCTGCGAGGTGGACAGGATGCACGCGTCCCGTTGAGCCTGCGCGGCGGACTACTCGCACGCATCCCATCGAGCCTGCACGGCGGACTTCTCGCGCTCGACCCGTCTAATCAAACAACTGCACGCACACCACCGAGTATGGTTATTTTGGCACAAAATACAAAGATGACCAATGAACGAGGACGGAGGTAGTACTATCCCATAAGAAAAGAGGGACGCTTGGATGCACTTAAATGGTTACGGGAACACACGGTTCATATAATACAATCGTTTGCGATATTAACGTGTCAGCTATTTGTTTCAAAAGGACTTTGTTGGCTATTAATGTGTGCGCCTTGTCTCAAACTGGATGATTTTTTTACCACGACATATATGTGCCATGTCATGAAACCATGCCAAGTTTCATGTTTTTTGGGTGAGTTTTCGATTTACTGGGATTTAAAAACCGAGATTCTCAATGTTTCAGGATGACGAGAAGTTTGTAATTCATTCCCATTCCTTCAATGAGACCTAAACATGCACCCAATGACACATGTACGATTTCCCACCCATTTTGCTTCATTGGAGCATGTGCTTGTAGTTCAAATTTGAATTATGGAATACATTAAATTCCTAGAAAACTTAATTAATATATAAAATGACCAAACGAACCCTGAACAGTTTCAAATTTCAAAATGACACTCATGTTATTCTATGTTGCCTGTAGAAAACAAAGTTCAAGGCGAGAAGAGGCAGCGATTATCGTTTCGCCCACAAGAGGGGCATGTTTCCCTACCGGAACCACGAGGGTTGCGAGAAGCTTCGGTTTGTAAGAGGCTTGTAATATAGCTTGGCCCAAATTGGACAATTATTTTACCACGACATATATGTGCCATGTAGTGACACCATGCCAAGTTTCATGATTTCCTGGCGAGATTTGGATTTACAGAGGTTTTAAAACCAAGATTCGCAATGTTTGTGGCCAAGCCAGGATGCCAAGACGGTTGAATTCATTCCCATTCCTTCCATGCGACCTAAACATGCATCCCAAGGACACATGTACGTTTTTCTAGCCATTTTGGTGCACTAGAGCATGTATTTGTAGTTCGGATTTGAATTATGGACATTAAATGCCTAGAAAACTCAATTAATGAATAAAATAGGTCAAACGAACCCTAAATAATTTCAAAGTTCAGCGTGAATCTCCCGTTGTTCCGTGTTTCGTGTAGAAGAAAATACAAGGCTAGAAGAGGGTGCGATTATCGTTTCGCCCACAAGGGGACACGTTTCCCTATCAAAACCACGAGGGTTCTTGCGACAGGCTCCAGTTTGTAAGAGGTTTGTAATAAAGCTTGGCCCAAATTAGATAATGTTTTTACCACGACATATATGTGCCATGACGTGACACCATGCCACCTTTGATGACTTTCTGGTGAGTTTTGGATTTATGGAGATTTAGAAACCGAGATTCCAAATGTTTGAGGACGAGCCAGGACGCCGGTATGGTTGTAATTCATTCTCATTCCTGCCATGGGACCTAAACATGCACCCAAGGACACATGTACAATTTTTCTAGCCATTTTGGTGAACTGGAGCATGTATTTGTAGTTCAGATTTGAATTATGGACACTAAATGCCTAGGAAACTCAATTAGTGTATAAAAAGGCCAAGCGAACCCTGAATAAGTTTAAATTTTAGCACGGATATCCCGTCGTTCCATGTTGCCCGTAGAAGAGAATAGAAGGCGAAAAGAGGCAGTGATTATCATTTCGCCCACAAGGGGAACACGTTTCCCTATCGTAACCATGAGGCTTCTTTGAGAGAAGCTCCGGTTTGTAATAAAGCTTGACCCAAATTGGACAATGTTTTTACCACGACATATATGTGCCATGACGTGACACCATGCCAACTTTCATGACTTTCTGGTGAGTGTTGGATTTATGGGGATTTAAAAACCGAGATTCCAAATGTTTGAAGACGAGCCAGGATGCCGATATGGTTGTAATTCATTCCCATTCCTGGCATGGGACCTAAACATGCACCCAAGGACACATGTATAATTTTTCTAGCCATTTTGGTGAACTAGAGCATGTATTTGTAGTTCAGATTTGAATTATGGATATTAAATGCCTAGGAAACTCAATTAGTGTATAAAAAGGCCAAACAAACCCTGAATAAGTTTAAATTCCAGTACGGATATCCTGTCGTTCCATGTTGCCCGTAGAAGAAAATAGAAGGCGAAAAGAGGCAGTGATTATCGTTTCGCCCATAAGGGGGACACATTTCCCTATCGAAACCACGAGGCTTCTTTGAGAGAAGCTCCAGTTTGTAAGAGGCTTGTAATAAAACTTGCGCCAAAATGGACCCAAAAAAATCCACGACATATATGTGCCATGTCGTGACACCATGCCAAGTTTCACGATTTTCGGGTGAGTTTTGGATTTACGGGGATTAAAAAACCGAGATTCTTCTCACAAAATGTTTTCAAATAGCACACGGTTGACTCACGAAAGCCCTGTGCCTACCAAACCGTGGCCGATGCCCCCCTCCCCCCTGCTGCGTGCGCGATCTGAGTCGTGCGTTCTGATTGGCCAGCACCCAAACCCACAGATCGTACGTCTGCACCATTGGATGCTCCCAGATCAAACGACAATCCTCATCCCTTTCGACAGCACATGTAGTATATGGGTAAGCACTGTGCGCATGCGTCGTGCTAGCTCATGCTTCCTTCTGTACTAAGTTTTCTATATTAATGTTGTTATATATCCAAATAGGCTACCGTTTCCCGCCACTTCTCTCATCGGTTTCCCGCCTCTTCTCCCATCGTTTTCCCGCTACCAGTGTCAGTGCTCATTGAAGGCTAGGCGGCGACACACCGGCCATGTAAATATCGCACACAGTTTCTAAAAGCACAAATGTGTGTGATAGGAGGGAGTAGGTCCCATAGGGTGACCAGCGTGAAACGCCTTAAAGGCAAGGAGGCAATTCCTATCAGCAAGGGGCGGCTTCCCATCCATTAGCCTAGTCGAATAGAACGCAGAAGTTAAGCGTGCTCGGGCTGGAGTAGTCCAAGGATGGGTGACCGGTGGGAAGTTGCATATCTTAAGCTTCATTTAAATGCTATGACACGGTCATTATAGAGATAAATATCTCTATAGTGACCTGTCATGGCGATTATATAAACCTTGGGATCCTTGTTTTGCTAATTTGTAGACTATGTTTTTATTGGTTATTTTTTGCTCTAAAAAATTAAAGAATGATTGACTCCATAGTAACCTGTCATGGCGATTATATAAACCTATTTCAGGTCGCATGCAGGGTATAGGGGGCCGGGTGTTCTGATCGAGCATGTCTCCCTTGTGCGGTTTATAGACGCCGCACATATCTGTGGGCTCCCCGAGGTATATATATTATCCTTGACCGATAATGAGGGGGCCCCACACAATCAATCCCTTTGACCAAACAACGAGAAGGGTTCGACCATGATGGTTCCCTATTGCTATGTGTGCCATGTTAGACCAAATAAAGTTTGAGCGCATGCGTGATGACCCACAAGTATAGGGGATCAATCGTAGTCCTTTCGATAAGTAAGAGTGTCGAACCCAATGAGGAGCACAAGGAAATGACAAGTAGTTTTCAGTAAGGTATTCTCTGCAAGCACTGAAATTATAAGTAGCGAGTAGTTTGATAGCAAGGTAATTTGTAACAAGCAAGCAACGGTAACAGTAACAAAAGTGCAGCAAGGTAGCCCAATCCTTTTGAGGCAAAGGACAGGCCAAAACAGTCTCTTATGATAAGCAAAGCGTTCTTGAGGGTACACGGGAATTTCATCTAGTCACTTTCATCATGTTGGTTTGATTTGTGTTCGCTACTTTGATAATTTGATATGTGGGTGGACCGGTGCTTAGGTGCTGTTCTTACTTGAACAAGCCTCCTACTTATGATTAACCCACTCGCAAGCATCCGCAACTATGAGAAAAGTATTAAGAATAAATCTAACCATAGCATTAAACTTTTGGATTCAAATCGGTCCCTTATGGAATAGCGCATAAACTAGGGTTTAAGCTTCTGTCACTCTCTTAACCCATCATCTAATAACTACTCCACAATGCATTCCCTTAGGCCCAAATATGGTGAAGTGTCATGTAGTCGACGTTCACATGACACCACTAAGGGAATCACAACATACATACCATGAAAATATCGAACACATATCAAGTTCACATGATTACTCGCAACAAGATTTCTCTTGTGACCTCAAGAACAAAAGTAACTACTCACAAATGATAATCGTACTCAAGATCAGAGGGGTATTAAATAGCATAATGATCTGAACATATAATCTTCCACCAAATAAACCATATAGTAATCAACTACAAGATGTAATCAACACTACTAGTCACCCACAAGCAACAATCTCAGGTTTTGGTACAAAGATTGAACACAAGAGATGAACTAGGGTTTGAGAAGAGATGGTGCTATTGATGTTGATGGAGATTGCCCTCCCCAAGATGGGAGAGTTGTTGGTGATGATGATGACGATGATTTCCCCCTCCGAGAGGGAAGTTCCCCCGGCGGAATCGCTCTACCGGAGGGCAAAAGTGCTCCTGCCCAAGTTCCGCCTCAAGACAGCGGCGCTTCATCCCGGAATTCCTCTCCTTATTTTTCTAGGTCAAAATGACTTATATACCAGAAGAGGGGCACCAGAGGTGGGCCGAGGAGGGCAAAACCTACCAGGGTGCGCCTGGGCTCCTTGGCGTGCCCAGGTGGGTTGTGCCCACCTGGTCGGCCCCCTCTGGTACTTATTTGCTCCAATAATTCTTATATATTCCATAAAAATTCTCCGTGAAGTTTCAGCTCATTTGGAGTTGTGCAGAATAGGTAGCCTGACGTAGCTTTTTCAGGTCCAGAATTCCAGCTGCCGGTATTCTCCCTCTTAGTGTGAACCTTGCATATTATGAGAGAATAGGCATTAGAATTACTCCAAAAAGCATTATTATATCTAAAAACAATATAAATAACAGTAGGAAAACATGATGCAAAATGGATGTATCAACTCCCCCAAGCTTAGACCTCGCTTGTCCTCAAGAGAAAACCGAAATCGAAAAACATGTCCACATGCTTAGAGAGAGAGAGAGAGGTGTCGATAAAAACAAAATACGGACATAGAAGCATCATGTATATTATTATAACAACAACAAACTTTAACATAAAACTTTATCATAGAAGTTTTATCATATACCTTCTATCATAGACTTCTCATGAACAAGTAGCAATTCATCACAACATCAAAGAATAAAGCATAAACTCTATTGAAAACCAACAGACTATGTTCTCAGTCAACTTTGCAACTGCAATTCATCATCTTTTCAGGAAGGGTCACGTATCGGAGCCTTTTTGGCAAGTCCACATACTCAACCATCATATAGTCTTCTATGATTGCTAACACTCACCGCATACACATGAGCAAAAAGTTTCAACCGGACACATAGAAAGATAGGGGCTTATAGTTTTCGCCACCCAACTTATTCACCGCAAGGGTGATGTCAACAATAATAACTCACGCAACCCATATCCAACTGGATATATGTGCCTAGATCTTTCCTCACCACATGATGCTTGCCAAAAGAGAAAAATAAAAAGGAATAGAGAGAAATACTTTGACTCTCGCATAAAAGTAAATACATAAAAGTAAAAGATAGGCCCTTCGCAGAGGGAAGCAGAGGTTGCCATGAGCTTTCGTTTGTATGCTCAATCTCTTAGTGCAAAAGAATGTCATGTTAGATTGCCCCTTATGATAGCAACCTTTATTATGCAGTTTGTCGCTTTTATTCTTTGCCATCACAAGTTCGTACAACGCTCAATTTTCTCTTACACTAAATGATCCAACACTTTTAGAAGCAATTTTTATTGCACTTTTGCACTGATGACAAATTACTTGAAGGATCTTACTCAATCCATAGGTAGGTATGGTGGACTCTCAAAACAAGATTTGGGTTTAAGGGTATTGGATGCACAAGTAGTATCTCTACTTAGTGCGGAATTTTTGGCTAGCAAAAATAGGGGGCAGGCACCACATGTTAAAGGATCTATGACAATATAACTTCTATGTGAATATGAACAAACATAAATCATTACATTGTCTTCCTTATCCAACGTCAACAATTTTGGCATATAATATTTTGATGGGGGCTCACAATCACAAAAGATGTCCAAGATAGTGTATTTGCATGTGAATCTTCTCTTCCCTTATTAATTCTTTCATGAATTGCATCATTGACCAATGCTATGTTTGTAAGTCTCCAATAAAATTTTCTACTTATACTCTTCCTTATGTGATGTTATTACTTACCATAAGATTTGCATATGATCTTTTTCATTTATTTCCTTTCTTTTTATTGAACATGAAAGAAAAAGAAAACAAAACTCAAACTAAACTTTATTATATATCTCGCACACGATTACAAGGATAGATCACTAAGCAAACACTCGAAAAGAAAAGGATCGAAATAAACTTTTATTCATCTAAAGCAAAAGATAACTATGGATCGAACTAAGATAAGTAAAGGCAAAAGATAGTGGAGGTGATACGATACCGGGGCACCTCCCCCAAGCTTGGCACAAGCCAAGGGGAGTGCCCATACCCGATACTTAGGTTTCCTTTGGTGATGAAGAAGGAGGTGGTGTTGATGAAGTAGAGGGTTTGTCTGCCTTCCTTACACTGGTACAACGAGGTGCTATACAAACGGTTTTTAACCCCTTTCCGCGACGGCGTTATGAACCGTCACCTAGTGAGTGACTGCGATAGGGGGGTCCTTCCCACACGACCCAGAAACTGTCGGGGATATGCCCTCCTGGCACACACGCTCGGCAAAATGAGGTCGTGTGTGACCGGCGAGCGATCAAATATGGTTATACGTACAGTAGTGCTAAAAAAAATACAACTATACAGGCAAAATCGTTTCCGGTCATAAGTACATCCCACACAGTCAGTCCCTGCTAAACGTTTCTGTTCGTATATACATCCCACACAGTCGCTCCAAGGAAAACGTTTCCGTTCGCAGGTACATCACACACAATTTTCCCCGTTAAATCGTTTGTGATAGTGTTGCCATTGCACACGATATTAACAATTTTATCGTTTGCGTTATTGAATGCATCACACACGGTGCGTAGAAGAAACTATGTGGCAAAGGCTGTCCATCACACACAGTTTTTATGTGGTAAACGTTTGCGCAAGGTGGCCTAACGCAAACAGTTTTCAAGAGGATGTCGTGTGTGATTGTTCATAGATCCAACATGGTTTATTCCTAGAAACTGTGTGCATTGCCTGAGGTCATCGCCCACGGTATTTTCTCAATAACCGTTTGCAATAGAAAAACCCAATTAGCAGGCTAATTGGCCATTAGCAGGCTAATTTCCCTATTATTAATAACCCATTTATTAATCTAATTGACATTCATATTAAGCACATAATATATTTCATTTCCATATTAAGGAAGCAGGATTTCATAATTGAAATACATCAGAGTACAACATGATATAGCTTCAGCACTCAGCTACCCCATTACAGAACTGCACCAGCACCAAGTTTCACATGCAACATCTAGAACCTTTCGAAATTAGCATCATAGACGGTACATAGATAGATGCATCTCATCTGGAAAACTGCTAAAGCGGAAGGTGAATATTGAGCCTTCATTCATGTTGAAGGTCTTTGCAACTTTAGGCCAGTGCCTGTGGATGATTGACCGTCCATCCTTCGTCCTCTTCAGGAACATTTCAATATTGAACCGTGGGTGTTGTATGAAAACCTTCCTCGCCTCCTGACCATAGAGGTGGTTTGAGATGTAATCATCAGTGAACTGCTTTGGAAAGGCCTGAAAACAAGCATGTGCATAAATATCTTCTCTATATTGGAAATGGGGCAAAGGAATAAAAAAAGGCAAGGTATAATAGTTAGTACCATCTTGTAGTGAACTGATGTCTTCTTCATTGTGCAGACAAAGATCTTGTTGTTTTTTGTCGCTAATTTCTTTATCCTAACAATCTTTCTGAGTTTCTTGACTTGATTGATATTCATGGACAAATCATTTCCCCATATGCAAAAAGGGTCGAATAGTGGGTCAAAACCTCTGACAGCAGGACCTACATGTGCAAGACTAAATTGTTAAAAACCTAAATATTAGAATGGTTCCTGCAACTGCACAATAATATGCTATTAGACAACGGACCATGCACGTGCTAACCTTGATTGTAAACCTCAGTGCTTCCCATTGTTTCCCTGCAACACATATAAGGTAGTTAGTCATCAGGTTAAGTGAGGGTTCGCATGCTATCAGTAAAATATGTTGATGAAAAATAAGCACATTGCAGATTCATTAGATTAATTCAAGCCACATGGAAAACCCATTTATCCAAACCAAGCAAGATTAAGAACTAGGAAATATAGCACTTGTATATGTTTCTCATGTATTAAGTGCAGCCAAATTCGATTTATTCCTCACATGCACAACAATACAAAATTTTACCCACGACAATTGGACATCGCATTGCAGAATTGAACCAAGCAGTTAACTAAACACCACAACAAATGAACCAAACATTAAGTGAGCACCACATTGCACAATATAACATCTAATAGAAGATCAGACAGTTAACCAAACCAAGCATGCTTAACAACTTGGAAATATAGCAATTGTATTTGTTTCTCATGTATTTAGTACAACCAAATTCAATTTATTCCTCACATGGTATACAATAACAGAATGCACCCACAACAATTGAACATCGCATTGCAGAATTGAACCAAACAGTTAACTAAACACCACAACAAATGAACCAAACGTTAATTGAGCACCACATTGCATAATATAACATACTCCTAATAGAAGATTAGACAATTAACCAAACCAAGCATGCTTAACAACTTGGAAATATAGCAATTGTATTTGTTTCTCATGTATTTAGTACAGCCAAATTCGATTTACTTCTCACATGGTATACAATAACAGAATGGCCCCACAACTATTGAACATCGCATTGCAGAATTGAACCAAACAGTTAACTGAGCACCACATTGCACAATGTATAACATACTAGAAGATCAGACAGTTAACCAAACCAAGTATGCTTGACAACTTGGAAATATAGCAATTGTATTCGTTTCTCATGTATTTTGTAAAGATAAATTTGATTTATTTATCACATGGAAGACAATACAAAATTGCAGCCTTAAGAATTGAACATCACATTTGTAGAATTGAACCAAACAGTTAACTGAAGACGACAACTAATTAACCAAACAGTTAATAAGTGAGCACCACACTGCACGACATATAGAACATATACACTAGAGCAACAGATTGCATGGTAAAATTAGATAGCACAATTCACTAGAATTTGTTAAGGAAAGGCAGGAGCAGCACACGCAATGGGTAAACCGAGCATGCTTAACCAGCGTAGCTAGCAAATGGTAAGGTGCTCCTCCAATATCTGGGGGTCGGCACGAATGGCAGCCATCACGACATCATCCGCGCGTGCGGCCGCGATTTGCTTCTCCGCTGCCAAATGCTCCTTGAGCTCCTCGCTATACTGCGTGCACCATGGCTTAGGGCGGCGCTTATTTGGTGGAGGGGTCGGTGATTTGGGTGGAAGGTGTCGCGCCGATGGTCGGGGCATGTGGGATGTGGAAGGAGGAGGAGGATGGGGGTCGGGTGTGGATTACCTGCCTGGATAGACGAGGCCGAGCAGCGTGAAGGAGGGTCGCCGGCGAGGAGGCGGCGCTGCAAGCAAGGAGTGAAGGTTTCAACTTGGAAAGGAAGGCGGAAACAGGGGAAATGTGGGTTTTGGTAAGGGGGAGGTGGCGGGGAGGTAGATATTTCTGCGGAAGCTGAAAATTTTGAATCGGTTCAGCGAAAAAACTGGCGCGCAAAGTGTCATCAGGCACGGTCCCTTATTCAGAACTGTGTACGATATGTGAACATCACAAATAATTCAGATAGCTTAACCCGTGTGTGATGAGTTTGAACGTAAAAAAATTTGGTTCGAATTTCCCTGGTTACAGTGGTCATCCACGTCATTGCATAATTTGGGTACACAAAGGAGACTACAGCACACCCACACTTCTTAATTGAGCAAGTTCAGCAATTAAACAGAGCTAGCTGACCTAAACATTACTCTAACAAATTAAAGATCGGTGCTCTTAATTAAACAAAACAAAGAGTACTACTACGGCTGGTGCTCGTCGATCTCCGCCTCCTCCTCCATGTCCAGCTCGCGCCCGACGTTCTCCTAGGGAAGGGGCTCCATGGCATCCATCACACCATACTCGGCAAGCAAGTCGCCATCCGCGTCCGCCATCTCTTTGGAAAAGGCCGCCATGAGCTGGGCGTGGGTAGCCGCGATCTGGGCTTGGACGGGCTCCGTCGTGGCAAGGTATGTGGCGGAGGAACGGATGGCTGCTCGAACGCTCTCCGCAATTACCAACTCTTCGGCCCTGGGTTGCCAACCGTTGTCGGAGAAGCTTCATTCGATTTGTGCGGTGACCGCCATGAGCTAGGCATGGGCAGCCTCGACATGGTCGTGGGCGTCCTCCATCAGGGCTAAGGCCGCCGCTACGGAATGGATAGCTACTGTGCCGCTCTCGCCAGTTGCTATCCCCGAGGCAGATGTTGCTGCCGCCACCTGAGAAGCAACAACGACCGTTTGGGCTGCCTTGGCCACCCGGTCGTAGATTGCGGCCGCGCTCATGCACCTTGTTAGCACGTGCATGGCGGCTGTGGCCGCGCTCTCGCTGGAGTGGGCCGTCGAAGTTGCCCTCACGACGCGGGTCCACGTCCCCATCTTTCACCGGCGATGATTGAACAGTGAAATGATATTTGGGGAGCGAGCTAGTGTGCTTGACACGCCGGCTGTGGACTGTAGTTGACTCACCTTCTCTCGTAAGCCATAGGCTTACTATACACCGACGGTGCTCCAGGATATTTTGTACTGCATCTCACACGGTTGGTGATAATAAATTGTGTGGGATCTACTTGATTTTTCATCATGATTTGAATTACATAATGGGGTAACAGCGGCAATGGACGGTGTTTGAATTGCTAGAACTTTTATCTGCAGTGAACCTGCAACTATATGTGTGTTGTAAAAAAAATGGAATTATTCAGGGTTCGTTTGGACATTTTATACATTAAATTGGTTTTCTAGCCATTTCAGGTGCACAATTCAAAATTAAACTACATGCACATGCTCCGGTGCACCAACATGGGTTGTAAAATCATATATGTGTTCATGGGTTTATGCTGATGTCCCATGCAAGAAATGGGGATGAATTTCGAACACCACGGCACCGTGGCTCTCCAGCAAACGTTGAGGTACTTACTTTTGTAATTCTAGTAAATCCAAAACCCGTTTGAAATTCATGAACCTTGGCATGCTATCATGGAATGGCATCAATATGCTGGGGTAAAAAATATTGTCCCATTTGGTGCAGGTTATGGTATAAGCCTCTCACAAACCAGAGTTTCTCACAAGAAGCCTCATGGTTCCGTTAGGGAAACGTGTCACCTTTGTGGACAAAACGATATTCGTCGCCTCTTCTTCCTTTCAATTTTTTTCCTGGTGTCAACATAGAACAACAGGAGTGTCGTGTTAAATTTTGGCTTTTTTCGGGGATCATTTGGACATTTTTATACGTTAACTGAGTTTTCTACGCATTTATGTGCATAATTCAAAATTGAACTACATGCACATGCTCCAGTCCATAAAAACAGGTTGCAAAATCAAATGTTTGTCCTTGGTTGCAAGCCTAGGTCACATGCAAGAAATGAGAATGAATGTCAAACACCTTGACACTGTAGCTCGGCCGCTAACATTGAGATACATGGTTTTAAAATTCTAGTAAATCGAAAACTCGTCTGAACTTCATGAAACTTGACATGATATCATGGAACGGCATCGACATGTCGTGGTAAAAATATTGTCCCATTTGGGGCAGGTTTGGGTATAAGCTTCTCGCAAACCAGAGCTTCTCTCACAACAAGCCTGATGGTTTCGGTAGGGAACGTGCCACCTTGGGGGATGAAACGATATCTGTTGCCTCTTCTTACTTTCAAATTTTTTTCTCATGTCAACATAGAACAACACGAGTGTTGTGTCAATTTTTGTGATTTTTCGGGGTTCACTTAGACATTTTTATACAGTAACTGAGTTTTCTATGCATTCATGTGCATAATTCAAATTTGAACTACATGCACATGCTCCAGTGCATATAAATGGGTTCAAAATTGGAATGTGTGTCCTTGGTTACATGCTTAAGTCCCATGCAAGAAATGAGAATGAATGTCAAACACCTTGCCACCGTCGCTCGGCTGCTAACATTGAGATACATGGTTTTTAAATTCTAGTAAATCGAAAATGCGTCTGAAATTTATGAAACTTGACATGCTAGCATGGAATGGCATCAACATGTAGTGGTAAAAATATTGTCCCATTTGGGGCAGGTTGGGGTATATAAGCTTATCGCAAACCAGAGCTTCTCACAACAAGCCTCATGGTTACGGTAGGGAACGTTTCACCTTTCTGGACGAAACGATATCTGTTGCCTCTTCTTGATTTCAATTTTTTTTCTAGTGTCAACATAGAACAACATGAGTGTTGTGTTAATTTTAGGAATTTTTCGGGGCTCGTTTGGACATTTTTATACATTAACTGAGTTTTCTATGCATTTATGTGCATAATTCAAATTTGAACTACAAGCACATGCTCCAATGCATGTAAATTGTTTGAAAAATCAAATATGTGTCCTTGGCTGCATGCTTAGGTCCCATGCAAGAAATGAGAATGAATGTCAAACACCTTGCCACCGTCGCTCGGCCGCAAACATTGAGATACATGGTTTTTAAATTCTAGTAAATCCAAAACTCGTCTGAAGTTCATGAAACTTGGCATGCTATCATGGAGCAGCATCAACATGCCGTGGTAAATTTTTTGTCCCATTTGGGGCAGGTTTGGGTATAAGCTTCTCACAAACAAGAGCTTCTCACAACAAGCCTGATGGTTTCGGTAGGGAATGTGCCACCTTTGGGGGCGAAACAATATCAGTTGCCTCTTCTTGCTTTCAAAATTTTTCTAGTGTCAACATAGAACGACAAGAGTGTTCTGTTAAATTTTGGAATTTTTCGGGGTTCGTTTGGACATTTTTATACATTAACTGGGTTTTCTAGGCATTTTATGTGCATAATTCAAATTTGAACTACATGCACATGCTCCAGTGCATATAAATTGGTTGAAAAATCAAATCTGTGTCATTGGGTGCATGCTTAGGTCCCATGCAAGAAATGGGAATGAATTTCAAGCACCAAGGCACTGTTGATTGCCGGCAAAACGTTGAGATACTTTGTTTTTAAATTCTACTAAATCCAAAACTCGTCTGAAATTTATGAAACTTGGCATGCTATCATGGAATGGCACCCGACATGCTGTGGTATTTTTCGTGTCCATTTTGAGAGAAGGCGCACTTGAATAACAGCCAACAAAGGCATTTTGAAAAAATAGCTGCCACTTTAATATCTCAAACGTTCGTATAATTCAAATCATGTGCATTCTCTTAACCATTCACGTGACGCCACGTGTCTTGGTTTTAATGGCTATAGGACGTGCCGTGCGGACAGCTGCTTGACTGAACGGGAGGCGTGCGAGCGCAGTCCGGTGCGCAGGCTGACCGAGAGGCGTGCAAGCTGTCCTCCAATGTGTAGGCTCATCGAGAAGCGTGCGAGTTGTACGCTGCGCAGGCTCACTGGGAAGCGAGCCCTTTGACTTCCATGGCCGCCCGCCTTGCTCGCATCTTCTCCATTAATGGCACCCGAGCCGCTGTTTAATACAGGTGGCCTTACTTTTCGCCTCCCATTCCCCTCCCTCCCGCAGACCTCCACCAACGCCATGGCGTAGAAGGATTATCTGCCACTAGTCTTCAAGTTTGGTGAAGTCGACTCCGAGCCGGAGGAGATAGAAAATAAGGAGGAATGGGGCCTCATGGACATGGCCCTGAACGAGTTGGCCGCGGCGGTTGCTGCCCCCGCTCCCGCTCCCGTCCCAGTTCCCATCCCCGCGCCCGCGCCAGCGACCATCCCCGTAGCATTGACGGGCTGGTCGCCGAGCACTATCGTAGAGCTGGAAGCCGCGGGCGTCAGTGAAGTCTCCGCGGACCCGCGCGAGCTCGTGTACATGTCAACGCCAGCGCCCGTGCCCGTGCCCGTGCGCGCCCCTCCACCCACCGCGACGCCGGTCCCCGTGCGTTGGCTGCACTCGCCGCACCCGTGCCCGTGTGCACGCCCCCCTCAGCGGCATGGGACGCCACCGTCGACCGCTACCTCTCAGTGCTGCCAGTTGACGTCCTCTCATGCCCCGCCCGTCGATCGCGCGACGACATGATGTTTGATTTCCAAGTGAAGAACATTTTGTGCTGCCTTGAAGACTTCAACAATGGCATCCCGGAGGACGACAACGACAACGATGGCGCGGCACGCTGCCTCCGCCGCCGCCGGAAATAGTTTTTTTGGGGTTTAATACTGTATCTCGATCATATGAATATAAATTCGCAGTGTGACTGAATGAAAGATATGGTTTGAACGAACTTGCATTTTTCTCTCTTAATGTACAAACTTATCAAACGATTTTCTTTTGAAAAAAAGTCAATGGTTTTTAAATACAAAACACTCATCGCAAACGTTTTAGTTAGAACACCCGTATGCAAACCGGCAGCTTCCCCAGGAAGCCAAGGGAAAATGTGCCGAGCAGGATTTGTGCAGCTCTTGATCGCAATCGTTTTATATAGAACACCCGTATGCAAAGTGAGAGCTATGGTCTTCCCCCTTAAGTCAAGGGAAAATTCGCAGCGCAGGATTTGTGCATCTCTTCAATGCAAACGGTTCAGATTGAATACTGTAGGCAAAGCCAGACTTCGGCGCTAAGCCAAGAGAAAATGTGCCAAGCAGGATTTATACATCCCTTCAACGCAAACGGTTGTTTTGGATGACCCGTGTGCAACCACGTACAAACAATTTGGTAAGATTTGCATCTGTCATATTGGGTATGTTGCCATTTGTCAAACTGGAAAGATTGATATTTGTTGATCTAGTAACATTGCCATTTGTCAACCTTGTAACACTGCGATTTGTCAAAATATGCAGCTAAAAATCACTAGCACTATATAATTTTTGCAACTAAAATTCAGTAATTAAGCATAGATTTCATTCATAGATTAAGCAGTCGTTCTTTATACAAACAGTTCAACTCGACAGCTGAACCGACCAAACTTTTCCCCAATTGTTGCCAACCACGTACTGAAATAGCTAGTTCAACTATATATACTAGCTAATTTTAAGTACGTTGTACAGTTCCACCACATCTATAGTCAGATGAACTGAACAAAATAGCCCCTAAATACTACTACTACTACTACGGAGGGGCTTTGTACTACTTCCGGCAGCCTCTCCTCTACCGAGCGCGCTCAGTAAGAGGCAGAGGAGGAGGAGCCTACCAACGAGCTGGGAAACTGCAATACGGTGCCTGCCACTGCTGCACCTTCAGCGACGCTCACCTCGAACGCCCTCTGCCGCTCCAGACGACCCCTCTTGAAGTGGTGGTTCTCCTCGTAGATCTCCTGATTCCTCGCCTCTGAGGTGGCGTGTGCCGCGGCCACGGCGGCGGTAAGGCTCTTTGCGTGCTCGACAAGGCGCTCCTCCTCCTCCCGCAGGAACTCGGTGCAGCACGCAAGGTCGCTGACGCACGTGCGGGCCTCCACCTCCGCCTCCCGCCTTCGGGCGGCGATGGCAGAGCGGGTGATGACCCCGGCGGTCGACGGTGGGTTGGCATCAACGGCGGCCGACGATGGGGTGGCGGCCACGACCACCACCTCCCGCCTTCGAGCCGGGATGGTGGAGCGGGTGATGGCCACGGTGGCCGGCAGTGGGGTGGCGGCCACGACGGCCACCTCCCGCCTTCGGGGCCGCGACAGCGAAGCAGGCGATGGCCCTGGCTTTTGACGGTGGTGTGGCGGCAACGGCGGTCGGCAACAGCTGCCGACGTGCAGCGGCGGCGGAGCGTGTGGTGGGTGTTCCGCGCACACCCAACAGGGACGCCATGCGCACTACACTACGCCGGGGACTGCGCCACCGCCGCGGTGTAGCCTCCCAGCTGGAGCTGTCCTCTGATGACGGCGGAGTGGCTAAGCAACGACGACAGACCGGTGCTACTGGCGATTGTGGGAGAAACAGACGAGACAAGCTACAGGGAGGGAGGGGAAAATGCGAAGAAGGACTCGCCAGCCGTGAGGATTTATATAGCAGGCCGGTAAGCATTGGGATTTTGGGGGATTTCACCGAGTTGGACGGGAAGCTTGCGCAGGAACCTGCGAGGTTGCATGGGAAAAGGCTCACTGACGATTCATTGGCGCCACTTCGAGCCACCGTTTGGCCAAAAGAATGCCCCCGCGCGCTGCGCAAGCTTGCGCTTTAAGCCATCTGCGGCAGCGGGGTGACAAGACGTGCGAGAGGAGGACCAAAGGCCACGTACACATACGGTTAATAAAAAATAATTTGCGATTTAATTACCTACTATACCCCCGTCCTGGTTTATAAGTAGGATTTAACTAATAAAATACGAATGCATGTCGCCAAAGATTATATAGTTGGATTCGTCTTTGAACATAGTTTCCAATTATATAATTTTTATAACATGCATTAACATTTTGTTGGTTAAATTTAAGGGCAAAGTATGGCATATAATATAAAGGGGACTATAGACCAAGACGGAGGTAGTAGCACACGGCCGCTCTCTACGCAGCGACGCAACTGTCGGCCGGCTTGTAGGCGACCATTTCCTGCGTGTTCAACTGCTCTATGCGTGTGGTTGCTTGCGGTTGAGGCGGCCGCGGCGCGCTCTGCTCTCGCGTCCCTCCGGGCGCTCTGCCCTCATCCCTCCACGCGTGTTGCCAGTGTTTGGGGCCGGCGCACGATCATGCACGTTCGTGTGCATGAGGTTGCGCTGGGCGCGGCGCGACGATGCAGTTACCCGCTGCAAAAACTGCCATGCGGACGCGCCGAGAATCCAGGCCGCCCAGCCCCCATTTATTCCTGCGGCCATTTACATTCATCTCTCGCGTCACACGACACAATAAGCACACCCACGACGACACATACAGAGAGGACATCCAGCGGTTCCAATGGCGCTCCCCGTGGCTCCAGTGGCGCTCCCAGCAGCCGACGACGACAACGGCGGGCAGTTCACCACGCATCACGTAGTGGACACCCACGTGAGGGGGAAGGCCCTCTCGGTGGTGTACACGAACAATCCGGTCTCGGTGGAGAGCTCCATCCAAACTATGGAGCAGTTCCTTGCCGAGGACAAGTACCAAGTAGTCGGCTTCGACCTCGAGTACACCATCGGTCATGTCGGGCATGATCAGAGGGTTGCCGTCGCGCAGTTGTGCGTGCGACATGACGTCCTCGTCTACCACTACCACCTAGCCACAAGGCCTTGCGAGCGTTTCTCCAGGTTTATCAATAGGTCTGACTACAGTTTCGCTACGGAGGACACCACCAACGACCTAAAAGCGCTCAAGGTTTCGGGCTTGAAATGTCGGAATCTTGTCAACATCCAGGACCACTACAAGGTCTGGGGTAGCGACAACAATAAACTGAACTCCCTGGTTGACCTCGCCTTGGCCATCATCGACCCCTACTACATGAAGATGAAGGATGAGAGCAAGAAGGACAAGAACGCCTAGCACAGTGTTTGGCATGAGAGACTGGATGAACAACACATCAAGTACGTGGCCAAGGACGCGTACACAAGCTACGAGATGTACAGACGGATCATTGACATGAGAAAGTGTCTTCTTCCTGCCCCAGACGAGGAATCGAGCCACAGAGCAGTGGCGAGAGCATCACAAGAAGTCGTTTCTCCTACTTTAGAATGCATGCAATTGTTTATTGAGGTGTGTGCGAATGATCTGTATAGTCACTTATGTAATTGGATGTTTATTTTAGTTATATATATACATGTTATTCTTCTGTAGACAGAGCAAATCACACGGCTTATTAGCAGCAATCATCTGTGTTATTATTTGTCTTCGCACACATTTCTGATTACGGACCTGTTTGCCGCGTATCACGCACATCTTGTTCAGTTGAACCGTTTCCATTGTGTTGCCTAATCACACACAGTTCATCCTAGTGAACTGTATACCGTATATCGCACACACCCTCATCTGGCTGCCCGTTTCTGTTGTTTTGCATCATCGCAAACAGTTCTTCTGGATTAACCATTTGCTACTCATCGCACACGCAAATCTAATATGAACCGTGTTTGATGTCGCCGCCATCGCAAACGTTTTGCATCTTTTTTGACGGTTTTATTACATCACCGTTTGTGATTGATGCATCGCACACAGTTTCGTCGAAGGGTCTCTGATTCGACTGTCGCGTTTGGACCATCCTGCAGTAGTGTTAGCTTACGCTTGAGGATGAAATTTTCCTCCTTTAGGTCACCGATCTCCTGCTCAAGCTCTAATATCTTTTTGCATAATTCTTGCTTGTTTTCCTACAAGAGACGAAAGGGGGTAAACTGGACCTTAGGTTTCTTTGCTTTGTTTCGGAGACTTGACTTCTTGAATTCCACGTGCATGTCTCCAGGTTGAGGTAATGGAACTTCATCTTCGTCTGAGCTTGTCTCCTCTTCCCCTTTAGGGTCATAATCTTCTTCCTCTTCCGAAGTCCAGCTATAGTGCTCCTCATCACCATAAACTTTGGGGTTCGAGATATAATCAGCAACATAGCTCTCACCCTCCGAATCTTGGGATGACATATTTCCAGATCTGTCAGGAAAACAGCGAGAAAAGAAGAACAGAAGGTTTTTCCACGATATGGTGGTCAATAGATTCGGGGGGTATATAAAGATTTTTTATCTTGGGAAACAAGCAAACGGAAGAAAAACGGAGTCCGGAAGGTACCCGAGGTGGGCACAACCCACCTGGGCGCGCCTGGCAAGCCAGGCGCACCTTGGTGTCTTGTCCCCACTAGGGGTGCCTTCCTGGTTGTTCCTTATTTTCCTAATTTTTCATATATTCCAAAACTGACAGAAAATATTTTTGCGGATTTTTCGGAGTCCGTTTACTTACCGTATCACGTACCTCTTCCTTTTTCACGATTCTGGAGTATTCCGGAAGGTTTCCCTTATGTGTTCTTCCGGTGTCATAGTTTGGATAATATTGCTTTCAACATTAATGGGCGTACCTGAGATACAATGTTTTATTCTTTGCCCATTGACAACCCTCGGGTTAGTACCCTCGGCATTATTTATTTTGATAGCTCCAGATCGATAAACCTCCTCGATAACATAGGGTCCTTCCCATTTGAAGAGGAGTTTTCCTGCAAAGAATCTAAAACGAGAGTTGTACAAAAGAACATATTCTTCAACTTAAACTCACGCTTTTGGATTCTCTTATCATGCCATCTTTTAACCTTTTCTTTAAACAACTTAGCATTTTCATATGCTTGGGTTCTCCATTCATCTAGTGAGCTGATATCAAATAACCTCTTTTCACTGGCAAGTTTGAAATCATAGTTGAGTTCTTTAATTGCCCAATATGCTTTATGTTCTAACTCAAGAGGTAAATGACAAGCTTTTCAATAAACCATTTTATAAGGAGACATACCCATAGGATTTTTATATGCTGTTCTGTAAGCCCAAAGTGCATCATCTAATTTCTTAGACCAATTCTTCCTGGACCTATTGACAGTTTTTTGTAAAATTAGTTTTATTTCTCTATTGCTAAGTTCAACTTGACCACTAGACTGAGGATGATAGGGTGATGCAATTCTATGGTTAACATCATACTTAGCAAGCATTTTACGGAAAGCACCATGAATAAAATCTGAACCACCATCAGTCATTAAATATCTAGGGACTCCAAACCTTGGGAAAATAACTTCCTTAAGCATTTTAATAGAGGTGTTGTGATCAGCACTACTAGTTGGAATAGCTTCTACCCACTTAGTAACATAATCAACAGCAACCAAAATGTGAGTATACCCATTAGAGGAAGGAAAAGGTCCCATGTAATCAAAACCCCAAACATCAAATGGTTCAACAGCAAGTGAATAATTCATAGGCATTTGTTGACGCTTACCTATATTACCAATTCTTTGACATTCAACACAAGATAAAACAAACTTACGGGCATCCTTGAAGAGAGTAGGCCAGTAAAAACTAGATTGCAATACCTTGTGAGCAGTTCTGTCTCCCGCATGATGCCCTCCATAAGCTTCAGAGTGACATTTCCATAGGATTTGTCCCTGTTCATGCTCAGGTACACAATGTCTAATAATACCATCTACTCCTTCTTTATAAAGATGTGGGTCATCCCAAAAGTAATGTCTTAAATCATAGAAGATTTTTTTTATTTTGTTGGTATGTGAAACTAGGTGGTATGTATTTAGCAACAATGTAATTAGCATAGTCATCATACCAAGGAGTGTTATGAGAAACATTTACTACAGCTAATTGTTCATTAGGGAAATTATCATTAATAGGTTGTGGGTGATCAAGGATATTCTCTAACCTAGACAGGTTATCAGCAACGGGGTTCTCAGCTCCCTTTCTATCAGTGATATGTAAGTCAAATTCTTGTAGCAAAAGAACCCACCTAATAAGTCTAGGTTTAGCATCTTTCTTTTCCATAAGATATTTTATAGCAGCATGATCAGTGTGAACAATCACTTTAGAATCAACAATGTAAGATCTAAATTTGTCACAAGCAAACACAACTGCTAAAAATTCTTTTTCAATAGTAGCATAATTGCGTTGGGCACTGCCTAGAGTTTTACTAGCATAATGAATAACATTTAATTTCTTATCAACTCTTTGTCCTAGAACAGCACCAACAGCATAATCACTAGCATCACACATAATTTCAAAAGGCAAGTCCCAATCAGGTGGTTGAACAATAGGTGCAGAAATTAAGGCTTTCTTAAGTGTTTCAAAGGCTTCTACACAATCATCATAAAAAACAAATGGAACATCCTTTTGTAAAAGATTTGTAAGAGGCCTAGAAATTTTAGAGAAGTCTCTAATAAATCTCCTATAGAAACCAGCATGACCGAGGAAACTACGAATACCTTTGATATCTTTAGGACATGGCATTTTCTCAGTTGCATCAACTTTAGCTTTATCCACCTCAATACCTTGTTCAGAAATTTTATGTCCCAAGACAATACCTTCATTAACCATAAAGTGGCACTTCTCCCAATTCATGACAAGATTAGTTTGCTCGCATCTTTGCAAAACTCGATCAAGGTTGCTTAAGCAATCATCAAAAGAAGTTCCGTAAACGGAAAAATCATCCATGAAAACCTCAACAATCTTTTCACAAAAATCAGAGAATATAGCAGTCATACATCTTTGAAAGGTAGCAGGTGCATTACATAAACCAAAAGGCATACGTCTATAAGCATAAGTTCCAAAAGGACAAGTAAAGGTGGTTTTCTCTTGATCAGGTTGTGAAACAGGTATTTGAGAAAAACCAGAATATCCATCGAGAAAACAAAAGTGTGTGTGCTTAGATAATCTTTCTAGTATTTGATCAATAAAAGGCAAAGGGCAATGATCTTTTCTAGTTGCTTTATATAATTTTCTAAAATCAATTACCATTCTGTAGCCAGTAACAATTCTTTGTCGGATAAGTTCATTTTTCTCATTAGGAACAACAGTAATACCTCCCTTCTTAGGGACACAATGAACGGGACTTACCCATCTACTATCAGCTATAGGATAGATTATACCTGCTTCCAGAAGCCTCAATATTTCAGTTCTTACCACTTTCATTTTAGGATTTAAACATCGTTGGTGATCAACAATGGGTTTAGCATCAGGTTCCATGTTAATTTTATGCTGACAGAGAGTGGGACTAATGCCCTTTAAATCATCAAGAGTATATCCAATAGCAGCTCGGTGCTTCATCAGAACCTTCAATAATCTTTCTTCTTCATGCTCTGAAAGGTTAGCACTAATAATAACATGACATATCTTTTTCTCATCAAGATAAGCATATTTCAAAGTGTCTGGCAATTGTTTTAATTCAACAGAGGATCACCTTTAGGTGGAGGAGGACCTCCTAGAGTTTCAATAGGCAAATTATGTTTAAGCAGAGGTCGTTGTTCAAAGAAAATTTCATCTATCTCATTTCTTTCATGCATATGCATATCATTTTCATGGTCTAGCAAATATTGTTCTATTGGATCTGTAGGAGGCATGACAATAGAGGCAAGACCAATTATTTCATCCTTACTAGACAATTCTTTCTTATGATGTTTTCTACTAAACTTAGAAAAATTAAACTCATGAGACTCATCACCAAAACTAACACCGACAGTTTGTTTCTCACAATCTATTTTAGCATTAACGGTGTTCAAGAAAGGTCTACCAAAGATAATGGGACAAAAGTCATCTTGTGGGGAACCAAGAACTAGAAAATCAGTATGGTATTTTATTTTCCCACACAAGACTTCAACATCTCTAACAATCCCAAGTGGTGTGATGGTGTCTCTATTAGCAAGTTTAATAGTAACATCTATGTCTTCTATTTTAGCGGGTGCTATATCATTCATAATTTCTTGATATAAGGTAAAAGGAATAGCACTCATGCTAGCACCTATGTCACATAAACCATGATAATAGTGATCTCCTATTTTAACTGAGACAACAGGCATGCCAACAACAGGTCTATGTTTATCTTTTTCATCGGGTTTGGCAATTCTAGCAGCTTCATCACAAAAGTAAATAACATGCCCATCTATATTTTCAACCAGGAGATCTTTAACCATAGCAACACTAGGTTCTACTTTGATTTGTTCAGCAGGTTTGGATGCTCTATTATAACTTTTGTTGACCACAGTTGAAACTTTAGCATGTTCCTTTATCCTGACAGGGAAAGGTGGTTTTTCAATATAAGCAGTAGGAACGACTGGATCAACGTTATAAATAATAGTTTCATCTTTAGCTATTGCTGGTTCTTTAATTTATTATTTAATAGGTGGGTGATATTTAAACCACTTCTCCTTAGGGAGATCAACATGAGTAGCAAATGATTCACAAAAGGAGGATACTATCTCAGAGTCAAGTCCATATTTAGTGCTAAACTTTTGAAAAGCATCAGTATTCATAAAAGATTTAACACAATCATACTTAAGCTTAATAACTGACTCTTTACCTTCGTCGAGTTCCCAATATTCAGAGTTGCGTTTAATTCTTTCTAAAAGATCCCACCTGAATTCAATAGTCTTCTTCATAAAGGAACCAGTACAAGAAGTATCAAGCATGGATTGATCATCACGAGAAAGCCGAGCATAAAAATTCTGAATAATAATTTCTCTTGAGAGCTCATGATTGGGGCATGAATATAACATTGACTTAAGCCTCCCCCAAGCTAGAGCGATACTTTATCCTTCACGAGGCCAAAAATTATATATATAATTCCGATCACGATGAACTAGATGCATAGGATATTTTTTTTGGTGAAATTCCAATTTCAATCGATTCCAATTCCAATTTCAATCGATTCCAATTCCAGGATCCAATATCATCGCATAGCCTATACCATGCCAATGCTTTTCCCTTCAAAGATAAAGGGAAAACCTTCTTCTTAGCTTCATCTCCGGGTAAACCTGCAAGCTTAAGTAATCCACATATATCAAATGCATATCGGGATGTTCGGTTCCATCTCCTGCATAAGGATTAGCTAGTAGTTGTTCTATCATACCCGAAGGAATTTCATAACAAATATTTTCAGTAGGTGCAGTAGGTTGAGGGGTAACTAATTGTGGTTCCGGTCGAGGTGAAGATACCCCGAACAAACCCCTCAAAGGATTGTTCTCCATAGTAACAAGTGACAATAAATTTCAGCACGTAGTAATAATTTTTCCTTACCGATTTCCACTTACCAAGAGCACTTCACTCCCCGGCAACGGCGCCAGAAAAGAGCCTTAATGATCCACAAGTATAGGGGATCAATCGTAGTCCTTTCGATAAGTAAGAGTGTCGAACCCAACGAGGAGCAGAAGGAAATGACAAGTAGTTTTTAGTAAGGTATTCTCTGCAAGCACTGAAATTATAAGTAGCGAGTAGTTTGATAGCAAGGTAATTTGTAACAAGAAAGCAACGGTAACGGTAGCAAAAGTGCAGCAAGGTAGCCCAATCCTTTTGAGGCAAAGGACAGGCCAAAACGGTCTCTTATGATAAGCAAAGCGTTCTTGAGGGTACACGGGAATTTCATCTAGTCACTTTCATCATGTTGGTTTGATTTGTGTTCGCTACTTTGATAATTTGATATGTGGGTGGACCGGTGCTTAGGTGCTGTTCTTACTTGAACAAGCCTCCTACTTATGATTAATCCCCTCGCAAGCATCCGCAACTACGAGAAAAGTATTAAGAATAAATCTAACCATAGTATTAAACTTTTGGATCCAAATCGGTCCCTTATGGAATAGCGCATAAACTAGGGTTTAAGCTTCTGTCACTCTTGCAACCCATCATCTAATAACTACTCCACAATGCATTCCCTTATGCCCACATATGGTGAAGTGTCATGTAGTCGACATTCACATGACACCACTAAGGAAATCACAACATACATACCATCAAAATATCGAACACATATCAAGTTCACATGATTACTTGCAACAAGGTTTATCCCGTGACCTCAAGAACAAAAGTAACTACTCACAAATGATAATCATGATCAAGATCAGAGGGGTATTAAATAGCATAATGGATCTGAACATATAATCTTCCACCAAATAAACAATATAGTAATCAACTACAAGATGTAATCAACACTACTAGTCACCCACAAGCAACAATCTAAGGTTCCAGTACAAAGATTGAACACAAGAGATGAACTAGGGTTTGATAGGAGATGGTGTTCTTGAAGATGTTGATGGAGATTGCCCTCCCCAAGATGGGAGAGTTGTTGGTGATGATGATGACGATGATTTCCCCCTCCAGGAGGGAAGTTCCCCCAGCGGAATCGCTCCGCCGGAGGGCAAAAGTGCTCCTACCCAAGATCCGCCTCGAGACGGCGGTGCTTCGTCCCGAAAGTCCTCTACTTATTTTTTCTAGGTCAAAATGACTTATATACCAGAAGAGGGGCATCGGATGTGGGCCAAGGAGGGCACAACCCACCAGGGCGCGCCTGGGCTCCCTGGCGCGCCAAGGTGGGTTGTGCCCACCTGGTGGGCCCCCTCTGGTACTTATTTGCTCCAATAATTCTTATATATTCCATAAAAGTTCTCTGTGAAGTTTTAGCTCATTTGGAGTTGTGCAGGATAGGTAGCCTGACGTAGCTTTTTCAGGTCCAGAATTCCAGCTGCCGGTATTCTCCCTCTTAGTGTGAACCTTGCATATTATGAGAGAATAGGCATTAGAATTACTCCAAAAAGCATTATTATATCTAGAAACAATATAAATAACAGTAGGAAAACATGATGCAAAATGGACGTATCAATGCGTTGGACAACCCCCCCCCCCCCCCCCCCCCCCCCCCGCCGCCGCCTCGAAGTTGGGAAACCGACATCGTACGTATTGAACTAGGCTTGGGGTCGGGTACAGTGTTCGGTTTGTAATATGGTTGGTGGCCCATCGAAGTTGAGCATTCGGGATTTAAACACATCACACACCACCGTACCCATACGTATTTTTGGGCCGCATGCAGTGTATACGGGGTCTTCTAATCGACCACATCTCCCTTGTGCGGTTTTTTGTGATGGCACGCATATCTGTGGGGTCCCCGAGTGTATATATATCATCCCTTTGACTGATAACGAGGGGTATGTGTTGGCCATGAATGGATTCCTCTTAGTTCGTGTTAGGGCCGGTCACCGTCACATGTCGTTCAACCAAAGCTCGAGCTCATGCGTTGTCAGGATTCCCTCCCACATGCTCGGATTGCTGGGTTCGACCTACATCGTACCCTGCGTATCTCGTCCTTAACTACCTGGCCTTCATGGTTGTTGTCTGTATCGAGAGGTAGGCACCACATCTAAATTGTACATTATTCTATATTGAAAACACACATCACCCCTTCCAACGTACATCATTTTGGGCCACATGCAAGAGGTGCTGGTTTTGTGGTCCCTCTCATGCGATTTTTTATGATGGTTCAATCTATTGGCCCAAGCGGTTTATCGACAACAATAGTTGTCGTTTGACCAAACGATAGATTCACTGGTCCGTCTTATGGTAGGTCATGGCGACATGCATGTATGACCAAAGTATCATTACGTGCATCCGCCCCACTGACACGAAGTGGGAGGTGGGTTAAGCACCCTAGCTAGCTACGACATTATGTCATTATAGATATATCCAAGGGTGCTTCCGGGTTTGCGAGGCAGGTGCCACCAAAGTTGTGCATTGTGTATTTAAAGTTTTAAACATCACACCCTATATTCCTACATATATTTGGCCACTTCTAGGTGGTTCTTGACTTCTAGCCCCTCTCATCGATCTTCGATGACGCGCCCAACCGTGGGCCTGTGCGGTCAAAGTTGTGCATTCGAATTTTGAACATCACAGACCACCCTTTTCACTCATATATATTTGGGCCACATACTGGTGTGGCTGTCTTCTGACCCTCTCTAACATTTTTTTGCTGCAAAGACTCTGATGATGCTCAACGGACACGGGTATAATGTCTTAACCGTGTGCGATGCAAGTGCGCTGTGAATCACCACAACTGTGCAAGCGCGAGCAAAGGTGGAGGTACTGGCTCAACCGTGTGCGATGCAAGTGCGCTGTAAAATCACCACGACTGCGCAAGCGCGAGCAAAGGGTGGAGGTACTGGCTTAACCGTGTGCGATGCAAGTGTGCTGTAAAATCACCACCTGCACAAGCTAAAGGCGGGTAGTTTATTTAGATTGAATTCCACGTCTGCGTCTGAAAATTAGGACGAACCGTGTGTAATAGACCAGCTAGCTAGAAATCTAAAAACAAACTACCCGCCTTGATCGTTGCAAAAATCGGCGGTTCCGCCACTTTTCCTTATTATCATACACGCATATTCTTATTGGACCGTGCGCGATCTTGGGTACTCCCACCCCGCATCAATTCCTTTACCCACACTCCTCCAGCACCGACCTTATAGTAAAATTGCACTAGCCGAGGCATTTGAACCGTCGCCCTCCCTCGTCCACCACCATCTCCACCCACCATTACTAAAATTTTCAGTAGCCGCGGCGTATCCTCAAACACAACCCCCCCTCCACAGTCCCCCCACCCGGCCCCCTCCCCCCCTCGAATCCTAGCTTGCCGCCGCCGCCAAACCCTGCCGGTCTGCCCGTTCCTCCTAGCTTAGATAATAAAGTTCAGGTTACCCAGCGATTCCCATACCGTCGCCCCACTCCCCTGATTTTTTAGATGAGGCCTGCGGTGTCCCTCCCCGCCAGATCCACATCCCCTACTCCAGAATGTCACAGCCTAAGCTCAACCACGTATTCGGGGAGCCCGACGAGCGTTCGGCCAAGAAGAGGTTTATCATGGCCTCTCCGGCGGACGTTGGTGAGGTGGCCGCCGTTCGCCCCGACATGTTGATCCCAGAGCAACGCGTCGCAGCGGAAGCCGGCAAAGACATTGACTATGTTGCCATGCCGAAGGCTTCATGTCAGCGGGCTAGCGTATTACTATATCTCGGGAAAGCTGGCTACGACATCAAGCTTGTCGACAGCAACGGCTTCACATGGGCCATGTCACAGGTTAAGTGGTCCATCCCCAACCCCTCTGGTTCAACCGCCGTCGATCTCTTCGATGGCCCTGCCACTGATCTCCTCCGCCAAGCGGTCAAGGATTTACGATCCTTGTACGCCATCGAGCCCATTTTGTCATTTCTGAAGGACACGTTCTACGGCGGCGGCTTGGGATCCTCAATTGCCAAGTTAGATCTCATCGACCACGACCACGCCCACGAGGAGGGCACCCACAAAGGTTCTTCCAAGGTGAAACAACCCATCTGTGACATCAGAGAGCGCACCATGGGTCTGTGCTCTTCCAACTGGAAGGATCCCGTCCATGACATGTGAGGCAACATCCTATCAGCAAATCTTACCTTTTCTAGCTTGCTAACCCGTACCCTTTGTTTTAGTAGCATTTGTCGTGCGATGCTTTAACTGTGCCGTGTTTAATTATTTCAATCATGCAAAAATGTATTGTTCAATAGGGCTATGTGATGTTTAAGTATGAATTGTCCACTTCAGTTTCACGAATGGCTATATTTGGTTGTTTATAGTGAGTAGATGCCTTGTTTATCTGTATTTGGTTGTTAGGTTGGTTGTAGTGAGTATTTTTTCCAGTTATCGAGTAGATGCCTTGTTTATATGTATTTGGTTCTTAGGTTGGTTGCAGTGAGCATTTGTCCAGTTATCAAGTAGATGCCTTGTTTATCTGTATTTGCTTGTTAGGTTGGTTGCAGTGAGCATTTGTCCAGTTTTCAAGCAGATGCCTTGTTTATCTGTATTTGCTTGTTAGGTTGGTTGCAGTGAGCATTTGTCCAATTTTCAACCATATGCCCTGTTTATCTGTATTTGCTTGTTAGGTTGGTTGCAGTGAAACTCTGTCCAGTTTTCAATGGCTATATTTGGTTGTTATACTGATCATTTATGCCTTGTTTATTTCAGTCATTCACAATGTGATGTTCATTTTGTGCAAGTCAGAACTGTGCCGCTCGACTGCATCAATACTAGTTTGAACGGCTATATTTGGTTCCAGTTATGCCTGGTGTAGTTAACACATGCCCTTTATTTCAGTTTTACACATTTATCCAGTGTGATGTTTAAGCATTACCTACGTTCTATTCATTTTCAATAATACCAGTTTGAATTGCAATATTTGATGGCTGTTAAGCCTGTTGTCGATAACATTGCCTTCCATTTTATATCTGCTTTAACAGCATGCTGAAACCAATACATTCAAGCTATCATTTGGAGATGATATTGTTTACCTTTGCTATATTTGTTTGATGTTAAGGTTGCTGTACTTATCATGCCTTTCCACTACTTATGCAGGACAACAACGGGAGTGGCCACCATTTTCCGCCGAGGTTAGTTTCATCCCTCGGCTTGTACTCCCCCTGTCGTTCCATAATGTAGTGCATATAGATCCAGGCCTGGACACTTGTTAGCTTCTAATATTGACTTGTTGCTTGTAGGTACATATGCCCTTGGCAAGGATCCACGCATCGACCCTTTTTGCGTATGGGGCAATGAGATATTCATGAACAAGCATCAAGTGAGGAAACTGATAAGGATTATTAGCAAAAAGATACGAATGGTGGCAAGCAAATTATTTGTTTATGCTCTATCCAACACAACAGTGAGCTGTAGGATGGTAACTACAAACTCTGCAGCCTTCTCTTTTTACTGCCCATAATGAGTTGTTAGACAACAATGTCTGAATCTTTTTCGTTCGCAGTGGTTCCCGAAGCAGTTCACTCAAGATTACCTCGCAAAGTACATGATTGGTGGACACGCAATGAAGGTTAAAGTATTTCATCTAGACTACAATGAGCATCAAGAAGTCCTAATGAAGACAGTGAAGGATGGACGGGTAGCCATCACAAGGGGTTGGCCTAGAGTCGTGCGCGCATTACGCATGGAGGAGGGCACAATATGGGCATACCGCTTCACCTTCTCCAGCAACCAGAATGTCTTTCGCCTCTCTCTTTATAGTCTTTACTACAACTGTGGTTCATCATTCTTTACTTGGTACTTCTGTAGTTCTTCAGTATATGTACCTGTGCATCGAATTATGCATTCGTGGTTGAACCTATATTTGTAATAAACATAGTTGGATATGAAATAAGTGTTTGCCTACTTTCAAATTCAAAATATGTGATTTTTAAATTAGTGACTGATTAGGGATTACACTGCACACAGTTTGCGAAAGCGAAACGTCTGCGATAGACGTGGAGATCAGACACGTTTCTAGGACCCACTACGTGTGCGATCAATCTCTACTGCACACACAATCAGCTAAGAAAAAACATGTGCGATTAACAACAGCATCGCACACAGTTCTTTCTTAATAAATGTTTGCGATAGTCACCTTATCACACACGCTTCGCAATTATGGACTGTTTGTGATGTTGTGCGCATCGCAAACGTTTGGTCATAGAAGAACATGTGCGATAGGTCGATCATCCGACGTGGGTACGGCGGATGAATCGTGTGGGATGTATTCAAGCTTCGCATACAGTTTTATAGCGACAACTGTGTGCGCTCTTATATCGAATCGCACACAGTCGAGGAAAAGTAAATGTGTGTGATTGTCTACTTCTATAATCATGAACTATTTGTGATGGGTCGCGCATCGTAAACGTAGCACCACAGAATACCGACTGCGATGGCAATGCAAGCACAAATGAGTAGGGAGTACTGTATATGCATCAAGGCTCCCTATCCCCGACGGTTTCTGGGTCGTGTGGGAAGGACCCCCCTATCCCAGTCACTCACTTGGCGACGGATCAGAACACTGTCGCAGAAAGGGATTAAAAACTGTTTGTATAGCACCTCGCTCTACCAGTGTCATCTTTGCCTAAAAATAGTATTGATTCATGGAATAAGTGTAAAGATGCTTTTATTTCCAAGTACTTTCCGCCCGCTAGGATCATCTCCCTTAGGAACGATATAATGAATTTTAAGCAACTTGATCATGAACATGTTGCACAATCTTGGGAGAGGATGAAATTGATGATAAGAAATTGCCCTACGCATGGTTTGAGTTTATGGATGATTATACAAAAAATTTATGCGGGATTGAATTTTTCATCTAGAAATCTTTTGGATTCCGTCGTGGGTGGTACTTTTATGGAAATCACATTAGGAGAAGCTACTAAACTCCTAGATAATATTATGGCTAATTACTCTCAATGGCACACCGAAAGATCCTCTATACTAGTAAAAAGGTGCACGCGATTGAAGAAATAAATACTTTGAGTGAAAAGATGGATGAACTTATGAAATTGTTTGCTAGTAAGAGTGCTGCTATTGATCCTAATGATATGCCTTTGTCTTCATTGATTGGAAATAATAATGAATCTATGGATGTGAATTTTGTTGGTAGGAACAATTTTGTTAATAACGCGTATAGAGGTAATTTCAACCCTAGGCCGTTTCCTCGTAATTCCTCTAATAATTATGGTAATTCCTACAACAATTCTTATGGAAATTATAATAAGATGCCCTCTAATCTTGAGAACAATATTAAAGAATTTATTAGTTCCCAAAAGGTTTTCAATGCTATGGTTGAAGAAAAATTGCTCAAGATTGATGATTTGGCTAGGAACGTGGATAGAATTTCTCTTGAGATTGATTCTTTGAAAATTAGATCTATTCAACCCAAGCATGATATTAATGAGTCTCTAAAATCTATGAGAATTTCGATTGATGAATGTAAAGAAAGAACCGCTAAGATGCGTGCTAAGCGAGAGTGGTTTGTAAAAGCGTGTTCTTCGATTTCTTGTGATAATAATGATGAAGATCTTAAAGTGGTTGATGTGACTCCTATTGAATCTTTGTTTTCTAATATAAATCTTGATAAAGATGGGACTGGAGATGAGTCAACTTTAGCTAGAAGGCGTCCCAATGATTCAAAGTTTATAGATCTTGATGCAAAAATTGATAAAAGTGGGATTGGAGAGGTCAAAACTTTAAGTAGCAATGAACCCACTCTTTTGGATTTAAGGATTTTAATTATGATAATTGTTCTTTGATAGATTGTATTTCCTTGTTGCAATCCATGTTGAATTCTCCTCATGCTTATAATCAAAATAAAGCTTTTACTAAACATATCGTTGATGCTATGATGAAATCTTTTGAAGAAAAACTTGAGTTGGAAGTTTCTATCGCTAGAAAGCTTTATGATGAGTGGGAACCTACTATTAAGATTAAAATTAAAGATTATGAGTGCCATGCTTTGTGTGATTTGGGTGCTAGCGTTTCCATGATTCCGAAAACTTTATGTGATGTGCTAGGTTTCCGTGAATTTGATGATTGTTCTTTAAATTTACATCTAGCGGATTCCACTATAAAAAAACCTATGGGAAGGATTAATGATGTTCTTATTGTTGCAAATAGGAATTATGTGCCCGTAGATTTCATTGTTCTTGATATAGATTGCAATCCTACATGTCCTATTATTCTTGGTAGACCTTTCCTTAGAACAATTGGTGCAATTATTGATATGAAAGAAGGAAACATTAGATTTCAATTTCCGTTAACGAAAGGCATGGGAAACTTTACAAGAAAGAAAATCAAGTTGCCATATGAATCTATTATGAGAGCTACTTATGGATTGCATACCAAAGATGACAATACCTAGATCTATTGCAATATGCCTAGCTAGGGGCGTTAAACAATAGCGCTTGTTGGGAGGCAACCCAATTTTATTTTTGTGTTTTTTGTTTTGCTTCTGTTCTTGAATAAAATACACATTATTACCTCTGTAGTAATTGTTTTTTGGTGTTTTAATTAGTGTTTGAGCCAAGTAAGACCTTTGGGATGGCTTACGGTGATAGTTGATTTGATCTTGCTGAAAAACAGAAACTTTTGTGTCCAGTTACAGAATTTTAATGATTCACAGGAGCGACGAAAAACTCTGAATTTTTTACACAAGATTTATATACAAATTTCCTCTGTGTTACTAATTTTTCAGAATTGTTCGATCTACATAATTATGATAACAATTCAGATCTTCGCAGACTGTTCTGTTTTTGACATATTCTGTTTTCTATGTGTTGTTTGCTTATTTTGATGAATCTATGGGTAGTATCGGGGAGTATGAACCATGCAGAAGTTGGAATACAGTAGATATTACACCAATATAAATAAATAATGAGTTCACAACAGTACCAAAAAGTGGTGATTTATTTTCTTATACTAACGGATCTCATGAGTTTTCTGTTGAGTTTTGTGTTGTGAAGTTTTCAAGTTTTGGGTAAAGATTTGATGGACTATGGAATAAGGAGTGGTAATAGCCTAAGCTTGGGGATGCCCAAGGCACCCCAAGGTAATATTCATGGACAACCAAGCATCTAAGCTTGGGGATGCCCCGGATGGCATCCCCTCTTTCGTCTTCGTCTATCGGTAAATTTACTTGAGGCTATATTTTTATTCACCACATGATATGTGTTTTGCTTGGAGCGTCCTGTATGATATGAGTCTTTGCTTTTTAGTTTGACACAATCATCCTTGCTGTACACACCTTTTGAGAGGGACACGCATTAATCATGAATTTATTAGAATACTCTATGTGCTTCACTTATATCTTTTGAGCTAGGCAATATGCTCTAGTGCTTCACTTATATCTTTTTAGAGCACGGCGGTGGTTTTATTTTATTGAAATTTTTGAACTCTCTTGCTTCACTTATATTATTTCGGGAGTCTCTAAACAGCATGGTAATTTTCTTAGGTTATGAATTTATTCCTAATATGATGGGCATCCAAGAGGGATATAATAAAAACTTTCATATTAAGTGCATTGAATACTATGAGAAGTTTGATTCCTTATGATTGTTTTGAGATATAAAGATGGTGATATTAGAGTCATGCTAGTGAGTAATTGTGGATTGGTAGAAATACTTGTGTTAAAGTTTGTGATTCCCGTAGCATGCACGTATGGTGAACCGTTATGTGATGAAGTCGGAGCATGATTTATTTATTGATTGTCTTACTTATGAGTGGCGGTCGGGGACGAGCAATGGTCTTTTCCTACCAATATATCCCCCTAGGAGCATGTGTGTAGTACTTTGTTTCGATAGCTAATAGACTTTTCCAATAAGTATGTGAGTTCTTTATGACTAATGTTGAGTCCATGGATTATACGCACTCTCACCCTTCCACCATTGCTAGCCTCACTGGTACCACGCAACTTTCGTCGGTGCATTACACCCACCTTATACCTTCCTCAAAACAGCCATCATACCTACCTATTATGGCATTTCCATAGCCATTCCGAGATACATTGCCATGCAACTTTCACCGTTCCGTTTATTATGACACGCATCATCATTGTCATATTGCTTTGCATGATCATGTAGTTGACATCATATTTGTGGCAAAGCTGAAGGAAATATGCCCTAGAGGCAATAATAAAGTTGTTATTTTATATTTCCTTATTCATGATAAATGTTTATTATTCATGCTAGAATTGTATTAACCGGAAACTTGATACATGTGTGGATACATAGACCAAACACGGTGTCCCTAGTAAGCCTCTACTAGACTAGCTCGTTAATCAAAGATGGTTAAGTTTCCTAACCATAGACATGTGTTGTCATTTGATGAATGGAATCACATCATTAGGAGAATGATGTGATGGACAAGACCCATCCGTTAGCTTAGCATAATGATCATTCAGTTTTATTGCTACTGCTTTCTTCATGTCAAATACATATTACTTCGACTATGAGATTATGCAACTCCCGGATACCGGAGGAATGCCTTGTGTGCTATCAAACGTCACAACGTAACTGGGTGATTATAAAGATGCTCTACACATATCTCCGAAGGTGTCTGTTGGGTTGGCATAGATCGAGATTAGGATTTGTCACTCCGAGTATCGGAGAGGTATCTCTGGGCCCTCTAGGTAATGCACATCATAAGAAGCCTTGCAAGCAAAGTGACTTAGTCACAGGATGATGTATTACGGAACGAGTAAAGAGACTTGCCGGTAACGAGATTGAACTAGGTATAAAGATACCGACGATCGAATCTTGGGCAAGTAACATACCGATGGACAAAGGGAATTACGTATGTTGTCATAACGGTTCGACCGATAAAGATCTTCGTAGAATATGTGGGAGCCAATATGAGCATCCAGGTTCCGCTATTGGTTATTGATAGGAGAGGTGTCTCGGTCATGTCTACATAGTTCTCGAACCCGTAGGGTCCGCACGCTTAACGTTCGATGACGATTTTGTATTATATGAGTTATGTGATTTGGTGACCGAATGTTGTTCAGAGTCCCGGATGAGATCACGGACATGACGAGGAGTCTCGAAATGGTTGAGAGGTAAATATTGATATATAGGACGATGGTATTCGGACACCGGAAGTGTTCCGGAGGGTACCGTGTACATATCGGGTCACCGGAAGGGGTTCCGGGCACCCCCCGGCAAAGATATGGGCCTAATGGGCCAAGAGGGGAAACGCAGCAGCCAGCAGGGGCTGCTGCACCCCCCATATGGGCCACACCAGAGGAGGAAGGAAAGAGGGGAAGAGAGAAGGAAGGGGAGGGATTCGGCCTCCCCCTTCCTTCCCTCCTCCCTCCTCCTTCCTTCCCCCTCCGGTAAATAAGGAAGGGGGGAGGCCGAATTGGACTAGGGCCCCAAGTAGGATTCCTCCTACTTGGGGCGCCCCAAGGCTACTCCCCTCCCCCTCCCACCTATATAAACATGGGGAGGGGGCGCCTAGAACACACACCAATAACTGTTAGCCGTGTGCGGCGCCCCCCTCCACAGATTACACCCTCGGTCATATCTTCGTAGTGCTTAGGCGAAGCCCTACGCGGATCACTTCACCATCACCGTCACCACACCGTTGTGCTGACGGAACTCATCTACTTCCTCGACACTTTGCTGGATCAAGAGTTCGAGGGACGTCATTGAGCTGAACGTGTGCAGAACTCGGAGGTGCCGTACGTTCGGTGCTTGATTGGTCGGAACGAGAAGAAGTTCGACTACATCAACCGCGTTGTCAAATGCTTCCGCTTTCGGTCTACGAGGGTACGTAGACACACTCTCCCCCTCTCGTTGCTATGCATCTCCTAGATAGATCTTGCATGAGTGTAGGAATTTTTTTGAAATTGCATGCTACGTTTCCCAACAGTGGCATCCGAGCCAGGTCTATGCGTAGATGATATGCACGAGTAGAACACAAAGATTTGTGGGCGGTCATAGTCATACTGCTTACCACCAACGTCTTATTTTGATTCGGCGGTATTGTTGGATGAAGCGGGCCGGACCAACCTTACATGACCTCGTTCATGAGACCGGTTCCACCGACAGACATGCAAATAGTTTTCATAAAGGTGGCTGGCGGGTGTATGTTTCTCCTACTTTAGTTGAATCGAATTTGACTGCGGCCGGTCCTTGTTGAAGGTTAAAACAACAAACTTGATAAATCACCATTGTGGTTTTGATGCATAGGTAAGAACGGTTCTTGCTAGAAGCCCATAGCAGCCACGTAAAACTTGCAACAACAAAGTAGAGGACGTCTAACTTGTTTTTGCAGGGCATGTTGTAATGTGATATGGTAAAGACATGATGTGATATACGTTGTTGTATGAGATGATCATGTTTTGTAAAAGTTACCGGCAACTGACAGGAGCTTTATGGTTGTCGCTTTATTGTATGAAATGCAAACGCCATGTAATTGCTTTACTTTATCACTATGCATTAGCGATAGTTGTAGAAGCAATAGTTGGCGAGACGATCACGACGCAACGATGGAGATCAAGGTGTCGAGCCGGTGACGATGGAGATCATGACGATGCTTTGGAGATGGAGATCAAAAGCACAAGATGATGATGGCCATACCATGTCACATATTTTTTGATTGCATGTGATGTTTATCCTTTATGCATCTTATTTTGCTTAGAACGACGGTAGCATTATGAGATGATCCCTTCACTAAATTTCAAGGTATAAGTGTTCTTCCAATGTATGCACCGTTGCGACAGTTCGTCGTGTTGAGACACCACGTGATGATTGGGTGTGATAGACTCTACGTTCAAATACAACGGGCGCAAGACAGTTTTGCACATGCGGAATACTCGGGTTAAACTTGACGAGCCTAGCATGTACAAACATGGTCTCAGAACACTGGAGACTGAAAGGTCGAACGTGAATCATATAGTAGATATGATCAACATAGAGATGTTCACCATTGATGACTACTCCATCTCACGTGATGATCAGACATGGTTTAGTTGATTTGGATCACGTATCATTTAGATGACTTGAGGGATGTCTATCTAAGTGGGAGTTCTTAAGTAATTTGATTAATTGAACTTAATTTATCATGAACTTAGTCCTGATAGTTTTTGCATATCTATGTTGTAGATCAATGGCCCGTGCTACCGTTCCCTTGAATTTTAATGCGTTCCTAGAGAAAGCTAAGTTGAAAGATGATGGTAGCAACTACACGGATTGGGTCCGTAACTTGAGGATTATCCTCATTGCTGCACAGAATAATTATGTCCTTCATGCACCGCTAGGTGAAAGGCCTGCTGCAGGAGCAGATGCTGATGTTATGAACGTCTGGCAAGCTCGATCTGATGACTACTCGATAGTTCAGTGTGCCATGCTTTACGGCTTAGAATCGGGACTTCAAAGACATTTTGAACATCATGGAGCATATGAGATGATCCAGGAGTTAAAGTTATTATTTCAAGCAAATGCCCGAGTTGAGAGATATGAAGTCTCCAAC